>LR738712.1:758522227-758557623 GCA_902687465.1 Secale cereale
CACATAGTTGGCCGACCACACATATATCTAAATTATGCGATTAAAAGATTACTCATAATAATATATCACTATATCTTATAATGAATCTAATGATATATGGTTGACATTCTAAATGTAAATATTTTTCTCCACAAACTTGGTGAAAGATTGTGATGTTTGACTTTTCTAAAAATCTATATGAATTACATTATGGAAGGGAGTGATTATTACTAATGATGAGAGCCTTTCTCAAGATATCATTATTTTTGTATAAAAATAGCTTGAAATCTCAAGGTAAAAAACAAGATGCATTACATTGGACAACAATATAGAAGACACCTATCTCTTTCTAGATTATGTAATGGTTCAATCACAGCATATATATACGTCTACTCAAGCCTTAGATTTCATATACACTTAAATGTTGGAAGTAAAATAAAATACCTGGACTCAAATTTATGAAGGGCTGCAACCACCAGGTAATATTAGATTTACACCACATACAAATGTGATTTTCTAAACTTTAAGGTGCAGACATTCACGTCTATCGTATAGTCGATCTTTCCCTTTTTTTTCTGCAATTATGTTCGAGCTTCTGTTAGCTAGCCTCAGTAACATTTGAAGAATAGTAACACTTGACCTAAAGATAGATATATAAAAGTTAGACATGACTGAATTATGCTCTAAGTATCCATGCGTGTTTATGTGACCGTTAAAAAGAAAAAAAGTAACACACTACAAAAAGAGAAATATATCAGTATACATATTAGCAAGAATGCGTTGAGTCACGTTGTAACCATGGAAATACAATATTCAAATCATTGTCAATAGGGATTTGACAAACTCAGTAAAACATTGGCAAAAAGGAAAATTGTACGGGAATGTACCACTAGACTCAGCTTAGTGAACTCATAGGGTTCTCTATTTTACTTCTGTAGACCACATTAAAATAGTATTTTAAAAATTGAATTTATGAATTGTGACAAACACCTTACACAGCAAGAAATATTGCTTGAATACTGATTTTGTGGACGTTAAATTGCTAGCCCGTGCAAGTGCACGGGCTGACGACTAGTGATACTTTAATTTGTTTGGATTGACATTCTAAAATTAATAATGCATATGTAAGATTTATTGATTTCCTGGGATTGGTTTGACTTTTACGGAGAGAAATAAGACTATATTTTCTCGTCGAAAGAGATAACAATATTAATAGTCGTCATCGATAATAATGAACAAAAGAAAGAAAAACCAATGGCTTACATACTTCATATAAAGTTAAAATAAACAGATGATTAAGACATTGTCCACAGGTTGCTTTGCTAGTTCTAACAATAGTAAAATGGAGTGCTCTAGCTAGCTGCGTGCTAGCTAGCTCAAGCACACTTACAAATTAATCAAACGTGGGTCTAACTTATGTATTGCTGTAAAACATTTTTTTTAAAACTCAGTTTTATTTCGGAATATATAAGGGCAAGGGTTGATTTTTTTATTTTCTTTTTCTTCTTCCCACCTAAACTAGCTAGCGCATTGAATCAACGGGAAGAACACAAGAGTTACGCATAGATGGAAGAGAAGAACATGCATGGAATAACTATAGCAGTGTGAGGCCAGACCATTTGGCTAAACAACCACATCCAAATCGAACTATACCCCATAATAATGCCATGTCTGTGATTGGCCCAAAAATGCTATAGCCACCAAACAAGTTGACCTCCCTTAATCACTTTTAGAAAAAGAATCGATCTATGTATAGCTAGCACACAGCTGGCCTAAGATCACTGGTAGAAATATGCCCAAGATAGGACAGAGCATATGGAGCAGGTTGTTTTATTTCCCGAGATTACAAACGTTTCTAAGAATGGAACCGGGCAGTTTTCTTTATTTTCATTTTCCTTGCTTATTCCTACCTAAACTGGCTGGCGCTTTCATGCAAGAGAAGAACAAGGAGTGATGCATTGACTGAGGAAGAATATACTTAGAGTGACTACATGCACGTGATGCGATACCATGTGGGTAAACAACCACACCCCGATCTTATTACTTAACATCACGTCCCATAGAAATAGGTTGTGTTTGGCAGAAACAGTTAATCTGGTTATCCATTGAGTTGATCACCCTATCACTTTTATTATATCGTCAAGATTGCTGGCTAGTACAGTACTTGTCTTATTTTTGACTGGCCACCTGGATTGGCATCGTTGTATAGAAACACCCACTCTAGCTAGACAGGCAATAGCATCGTGCAGACGCTTGTTTTGTTTTAATAAGAAGGAAATGGTACGTTGTTTTATTTCCCTTTTGTTATGCCCACCTAAACTAGCTAGCGCATTGATTCAAGAGGAAGAATGTAGGGATTACGCATAGATGAAGGAGGTATAACATGCATGGAGAGTAAGTATAGCAAACCCCATAATAATGCCAAGTCTGCGTTTGGCCCAAACATTCTATAGCCACCCAACAAGTTGACCTCCCTTGAGCACTTTTAGAAAAAGAATCGATCCATGTCTAGCTAGCACACAGCTGGACTAAGATCACTGGTAGAAATAAGCCCTAGATAGGCCATAGCATATGCAGAAAGTTGTCTTATTTCCCGAGATCGCAAACTTTTTTAAGAAGGGAACCGGGCAGTTTTCTTTATTTTCATGTTTCTTGCTTATTCCTATCTAAATTGACTGGCGCATTGATGCAAGAGAAGAACAAGAAATGATGCATTGACTGAGGGAGAACATACTTAGAGTCACTACATGCACACGATATGATACCATGTGGGCCGGTAAACAACCACACCCGGATCTAATTAATTTACATCACGTCCCATAGTAATAGGCTGTGCTTGGCAGAAACAATTAATCTGGCCATCAAAATAGTTGATCACCCTATCACTTTTGTTATATCATCAAGCTAGCTGGCTAGTACAGTACTTGTTTTATTTTCGACTGGCCAGCTGGATTGGCATCACTGTATAGAAACACCCACTCTAGCTAGATAGTAGGCAATAGCATCATGCAGAAGCTTGCTTTGTTTCCCAGTATTAATTGATGTTGTTTTAAGAATATAAGGAATTGGTAGGTTGTTTTGCTTCCCTTTTCTTATGCCCGCCTAAACAAGCTACCACATTGATTTAAGCGGAAGAACGTAAGAGTTACGCATAGATGGAAGAGGAAGACCATGCATGGAGAGTAACTATGGCCAATAGTGCCAAGTCTGTGTTTGGCCCAAACATTCTATAGCCACCCAACAAGTTGACCTCCATCGACCACTTTCAGAAAAAGAATCCATCCATGCATGTTTAGCTAGCACAGCTAGCCTAAGATCGCGGGAAGAAATATGCCCTAGATAGGCCATAGCATATGCAGAAGGTTGTTTTGTTTCCGTATCGAGATTGCAAACGGTTCAAATTAAGAAGAAGTGAACCGGGCAGTTTTCTTGCTTATTATTCCTATCGAAACATAGTGTAGAATAAGGGAGCGATGCATCAATTAATTGATTGAGGATGGCCATGTATACGTAAGAGTGACTACATGCACGGGATGGGATACCATGTCCACACCCTGATCAAAATAATTAACCTCGCCCCATAGTAACACTAGTTATTTAATAGGCTGTGTACGTTTGGCAGAAACATAGTGTAGCCATCCAATAAGTTGATCGCATCATGCTAGCTGGCTACTACTAGTACAGTAGTAGTACTTGTTTTATTTTGGACTGGCCAGTTGGATTGGCACCCTCTAGCTACCTAGATAGGCCAAATATAGTGTCATGGTGCACAAGGAAATTAAGGTTGTTTTGTTTCCAAGTATTAATTGCAGTTGTTTTAAGAAGAAGGAATTGGTACAGGTTGTTTCAAGTGGCTGCCAAATTAAACAGGCCAAGAAACACGATGTCTGGCTCAGTTTTAGCAAGAAAACTACCTGGCTCTTAGCTTTCCTAATACAAGTATATTGCCTTATTATTGATTACGTATGTGACAAGAGAAGAGTGTCACACAAGAGTAAGAATGACAAGAAAATACGTAACCAAGGGAGACTGGACTGGAGTTGCTGCTGCCTGCGATCGATTATAAATACCCCTAGCTACTACGTACCCCTCCCTAGGCAGGGCAGGAGCAGGAGAAGAGTAGGACCAACCAACCAATTCAATCGGAGGTGAGGGACACAGGAGGAGCTGGAGCTAGCTGATGAAGTCGTCCGTGACCGTGATGAAGGTGGGGGTGCTGCTGCTGATGCTCCTGCTGGCTGTCAAGGCTGACCGCCTTGAGAAGGACAACTCCTTCGGGTAAGTAGTGTTTCATCCTGCCCTATGACCGTGGCTAAAGAAACTGATTTCCTTTGGTACGTTTTGAATCTTTTTTTTATTAGCTAGCTAATAACTCGGGGTTAATTTGGTTTCATTCTCAGGACGGTCGAGTGGCAGCCGAAGCAGCTGAAAAAAGTGACCTGGAACGTGAGTCGACCGGCCGCTGCGTACACGACATTCATGTGGGAGATGGATCGCCAGGTGAGGCTTACGACGACCAAATCGTCTATCTCGGGGCTTCCTGTCCTCAGCAAGTGGGACTCTACGCGAGACAACTGGATCCAAGTGACCCTCCAGGCCCAGGGGCGGCAGGGTCGCACGGAGTCCGCCCTCGCGATTAGAGCCGATAACCTCTATCTGGTGGGGTTCAGGACCCAAGCCGGACAATGGTACACCTTCAAGTACAAGGGCGATCTGATCCCAGGATCAACAGCCCTCGACTACATCGAAGACAACTACGGCAACCTAACTGGCGGTAGCTAGAAACTATCGAGCCCTCAACCAGGTTGCTTTCTTAATTCCCTCATACAAGCTCTATTATATCCTCTTAATTCATAGATGATGCAAAGCTTATGCCTACGTTTCAAAAAAAAAAGGTTGTCCTGAGCAGGGGATCTACCCAAGCTTCCGTAGAGCTTCTGGCAAGCTACGTCCATGGGTCAACCGACAAGGATCAACTGAGGACGTCACTGCTCAGGTTCGTGGTGATGGTATGTGAGGCTGCAAGATTCAAGCCTATGCGTGCCGGCGTCGCTGCAGCTTTGGCTCAGGATGTCGGAGCTACAGTCGGGAACATACCCGTGGAGCTGACCGTGAAATGGAGGTTCATTTCGTGTGCCTTGGTTGGATCGAGCAAAGGGAAGAAATGGGACCCCACAGACATGGATGTAATCAGCGAGTTCAACAGATTAGGGGACCCAGCGATTGTGAGCCGCCAGACTGCCGTTGACAACCTCTATGTCATCCTGCAGATGGAAGGCTGCAAGTACCAGCCAAGCTAGCTAGGCCCTCCCTGGCGATAGATGAGCTGATCGAGATCACGCTCCTCTAAGCTAGTAGTCCAATAATAAGAAAAAGAAAATGTTGACGATCATCCTGTGTATTGCTACTCCACTTGTTCGCGCCATGGCATAATATATATCATTTGTACTACGTATTATTAATTCCAGTTGGTTGATGTGTGGTGTACCTACTGTTTTACTATCATTTGTGGAGTACTAGAGATCCATGTCCCTGCTTCATGCAATCTAAATTATGCCCATCATGCATGTAGATTAATTAGTTAATTAATGGCCACGTTGAATGTGAATTTCCAGTTACAGTACAAGCTGTTTCACATGGCGCTAGATGTGTTAGCTGGAATGTAGTACTACTAGTAGTAGTACAATGGTGCTTGCTTATCTTTGCTTCCACATGGGTTCAATGCGCTATCAATCAACTACTCCTGTATTATATAGTGCTAGTGTGCTACAACAGTTTGGGCAACAGTCTTTGGTAAGCATGCCAAAATCTTAAAATCAGACATTTTTTACAAGGGCAAAAAAATGGGCTGAGCATGATTAACACAGACACAAAAAAGAATCCAGTTGATCAATATTCTTTATCAAAGCATTGACTCTCTTGTTCCTTTGGTGAATTGTTTTGCGGAACCCGCTGCTGTTATCTGCTTAAAATTAATAAATTCCTTTGGCTAACAGACGGCATGTGTGAGATTTCTTCATTCGTTTCCGTACACATTAGTTGCCAAGTAGTTCGCCGCCACAACTTACTACCCTCGCTTTTGTTGTTGGTGTCGAAGAGCTCGAGGAATAGGAGGAGAAACCAATTATCTTTCTCCACGCTCCTTTCTTCTTTCCAGCCAATAGAGCCAGTGGACGCCATTGCATCCAAACTCCGGCATACTTTTCATCACACTTACCGTAAATTTGAGAAACCTTATCACAAACATTAGTAAAATAAAATAAGAAGAAGAATCTACATTTACGGCATCACTTAAGAGTGAGAGAACATTACCAAACCATTCAAATTTAGCCCTACGATCCAGAACAAATGTAAATGCATACAACACTGGAATTTTTTTTTCAAATATTTCAGGTATTTTCTTTCATGGCAACAACATATAATAAGGGCATGTAGTCTTCCTTTGTCCGGCCGCTCTATAATAAGTGCATGTTGTAAAGTCTTCTTTTATTTTCGAGTGGTTTTGCATAACTTCTCATATCCCTAATTCTAGTTTATATCTAGGATTCTGGGATGTTTGAATTTATTAGGAAAAAGCGGGAGCCTCACCAAAACATAATGATAAATCCTTGGAAGCAATTAAACAAAAAAAGAGCTTCTCAAGCTCTATCAGTACAACTGACTTACCTATCCGTCAAGATTGTATTGGAGGCAGGTTTGTATTGCCGCCATCTCACCCTCCTTCTTCAAGTGGCTCTTGGAATGCCTCCTCGGGTGGAAGGCCCATGTTCTGGATTCCCCGATCAGCTCCCCCTTGCATATTTTGCAGATAGCCTTCCGGCTCCTAACTCCATTCACCTCCACCATATCTTGATCCAAGGGTTCCCACACAGTCTGGCGACGAGGCCTTTTTGAACCGTTGATGGAGGACAGGCTGGCACTACTTGAATGAGATTGTGTATGGGGCATTTTCGATGGTTGCAACTCGGGGATAGGACTAAGAGAAAAACTTAGATCGAGGCTCTTGAGTATGTGAATCCTGAAATCGTCTAACTGGAGGTAGGGGACTGGTTAGAATTGGGTTCAGCCATGGGAAGAGTGGCCAATAAGATATGGGATATGGTGTGTGACCTTGGAAAATGAAGTGAGGTGGCAGGACTATTTATAGCAAAAAAACATCAATTCTCAAATCAATTTACCCCTCAAATTTGAACGTTAAACTAAAAACGTGAAATTGCAGCTGAAGGAGCCTAACAGCCCTAAAAGGCCCTACCTAGGTTGTTGACGCGTGCCATGCGTGTTTGGCACGAGACGATTAGGCAACGCTCCCAGCCCCGTGCCCCCACGCCCCGCGTAATGCGTGTCGTCCAGCACAGAACACACGCACACACGAGCTCACGGACACTTGTGTTTTGCGTTGCGTAAAATCTTGCAAGTTTTCTCTTTCTTCTTACTCCTCTTTGTGTTGTTACAGAGAGATCGAGACCACCAATGGCCCGATGAAAACGCCCACGATGAACCTCATCAATCATGCCATTTCACGACCCAGTTTGTGCGGGAATGGACTAGTTGTAGAAAAAACAATCCTAACAAACTTATCTACTCAGCTCAAATAACTACTCACCTATTATTTCTGATAAATCTGAGAAAACGAGGGAACAAGGGTTAAGTCCACAATCACTCCCTAAGCCTCGTCCTTGCTGCGGAGCAAGTACATCCACATGAACCTGCTATGATCATCAATGAGCAGGAGGAAGTGGCGCTTGCCATCCGGAGTATGCGGCAAGATGGGGCCGCAGAGGTCACCGTGCACGAGCTCAAGCGGCTCGGTGGCGCGGTGGTTGTCCTGCTATGGGAATGATGCCCTTCGCTGCTTGCTAACCAAGCAGGCATCGCAGACCTGCTAAGAGTGGTGAATCAGGGGCAGGCCCCGGACCATGTTCTGATGGGCCGGCCTCTCGAGCCCGTCGAAGTGTTGATGACCGAACGCATGCCAGCGCCATGCTTCCTCGCAAGAGTGCACGGAGAGGCAAACTGGGTTGGCGAGCTATAGCTAGACGATGTTGAGGCGGTTGCGGGAGCATGGCGCCCTGGCCAGGATGCGGTGCTCCCGGTCACGCACCATCATGACTCCGGCCGCGGGATCCGGTACACGTTGGTAAGTGCACGGTGATCCTTCCCGGCCGCGGCAAACAGGACTTTGCCACGCCCTTGGATCGCCATGAGCGAGCCATCCCAGAACTGACAGAGCCCCGGATGCCCTTCTCCAGCTCGGCACCGCCTCATCGCCATCATGTGATTCGACGCGCCCGTGTCCAGCTACCGGGCCACGTCCACATCCTCGGGAGTGCGCTCGAGGTCCACGTGGGCACGTGACTCGTTGAGGGAGATGAGCTCATGGGTCGTGCCAGCGCCTAGTGCATCGGCCGTCGCTGCCAACAAGGCATCCTCGATCATCAGCAAGCCAGGGTCGTCGTTCTCCCCTGCTTGGCCTTGGGCAAGGATAACCTGGCCCTCCTTGCGCTTTTTCTTGTGGCAATCACGCGCCCAGTCGTAGGCGATACCACAATAGTGAGATTTGTCACGGTCTGCATCGCTACCGTCACCGACCTTTCCATCACCAGCCTCCGTGCCGCACTGGGTTCTTGCCTTTTCCGCCACGACCTCACTCGCGCCCTTGTGCACTTGACGAGTTGCTACTGCCAGAGCCATCGTTGGCTTCGCGCTTCTCATGCCCACGCCACTCCTCCAAGGTGAGCAGGAGGCGCCCACCGGTGTCGCCCACACCGTCTTGGTGGAGGCGTTCCTCTACCACCTTGAGGCATCCAGTGAGCTCCTCTAGTGTTAGGCTGTCGGGACCGACCAATGTCTCAATGGAGAGTGCCACCTGAGCATACCTGCAGGGCACAACATGAAGGAACTTTCGCACCACGCGCCCGTCTCCGACAGGGTCGCTATGGATGGAGAGGTTGTTGATGAGCCCAGTGAGCCTCATCACCAAGTCGTCAATGTTCTCGCCGGGCTTGAAGCGGATGTCCTCGAACTCCCGGTGGAGCCCCTAGGCCTTGACCTCACGCATAGCGGCCGAGCCCATGTGCATGGTCTTGACGGCGTCCCAGGCCTGCTTTGCCATCTCCTTGGTGGAGAGGACCGCGAGAATCTCAGGCAGCTCCGCCCGCAGTATGGCCTCCAGAAAGGTGCGATCGTCGTGGTAGTCGGTGACTCCTGTTTTCACAGTGTCCCACAGTCCAGCGTATGCAGGATGGCCCTCATGAGGAGCGACCAGTCGCCGTAGTTTCTCTGAGTCAATGTTGGAAACACCGTAGGCAGGACCACCTCACGTCTCTGCACCACCGGCACGGTGACCTCATGCCCGTGGATGGTGCGGCTATTCCTAGCCCTGGGAGACCGCGACAGCATGCGCCCACGCCGCAGGCTGTGGCAACGGCGTCCTGGACCCGTTGTTGTAACCCGTCCTGGACCCGTCGTTGGAGCCCTTTCATGGCACCTTGCTTCCCGTCATGACCGTCGGATTGAACAGACTACTCTGATGCCAATTGTCGGCACAACTCTCTTTTTTTTTGCGCGGGAAAAGGATTTTTATTGCATATTGAGAGAATTACAGTCGAGAGGTAAAAGATCCTCAATACAAGGTGGTCCTAAATGCATCCACACAGCCGTGGTACACTCTATACGACTATAATTTGCCAAACGATCGGCAACTCTGTTTTGATCCCTATTTAACTTCTGAGGAATAAACTCCCTATGTCTCATCAACTCCTTAATTTCAGCCACAAGATGACCATAGGCAGAACGAAGAAGTCCGTTCCCTAATAGACATAACAACGCTTCACTTGAGTCAGATTGAACGATGACTGGAAGAGTGGAATGTTGTATAGCTAGCGCCACCCCTTGCATGATTGCATGAATCTCAGCTTCCAGAGAATCATTACAATTGAAAATAAACCGATATGCAGCAAAAATAAGAGAACCGTCATGTCGTCTAAGAATCATTCCTGCCGCCGCCACGCCGGATTCCACTGAGAAAGAACCATCAACTGATAGAGCAACATACTCAGTAGACGGATGAGGCCAAGGTTTAGGTCTAGGGGCATGTCTCACTTCAGGCAAAGCCCAATCAGCAACCGACATTTTACCTTTAATTATTTCTTCTGTACTGAATCTTTTAGCATCTCGAATAGACTTCATATAACTGTCCAAAGAATCAACCGTAGTTGCCACCGGAGGAACCTCTTTATCCTGAGTAAGATCATTACGTAATTGCCAAATACGCCAAATAAGCATAATCATACAGTCACGCTCTGCATTGGTACAATTAAGCAGCACGTTCAGTAACCATTCTTTGCCATTATTAATAAGAAGCTGGTCCTGGGGGAGCAACCAGACCTTCCTCATGGCCTCCCAGATTCCACGTGCATGGCTGCATGCAATCAAAGCATGGAAGCTATCCTCATCAACAATACCACAAATTGGGCACGTACTGCGCGTCGCTAGGACACACACACGAGCTCACGGACACTTGTGTCTTGCATTGCGTACAACCTTGCAACTTTTCTCTTTCTTCTTACTCCTCTTATTCTGTTACGGAGAGATCAAAACCACCAACGGCCCGAGAAAAACGCCCATGATGAACCTCATCAATCACGCCATCCGGTGTTCCAGTGCGTGCGAGCATGGACTAGTTCTAGGAAGAAAAACAATCCTAACAAACTTATCTACTCAGCTGAAACTACTCAGCTATTATTTCTGCTAAGTCTAAGAAAACGAGCGCACAAGGGTTAAGTCCACATGCCTCACATATCGGGCACACGCGGTTGACCCCTGTGCTCTAGCCCGCATGCCGGCCGGGCACGACACAGTTGGTATACAAGACACGAATTCTACATGCAATCCTTCCTGTGTGTAAATTACTATTTGTAACTTTTATTTTCATGGTAGAATTTTGGCAGGGAGAAGGCTATAAATTTCAAATTCAGGTCACATTGAGTGTGCCTTTGTTGTCTTTCTTGTGTATGTTGATCTCTATATTGTCTTTTTGCCCCTCCCCTTACCTCTGATTCTTGTGGCACCGGCGGCGAGACCCTTGGCCAAGAACATGGGCGCGCGACTGATCGGGAACGCCGAAGTGGTGGTGAGTGCCCCGGCGCTTGGTGGACGGTGGTCGGCAGTGACATGTCCTAGAGGTGGAGCCATCCATCTTGTCTTGTCTTCTTTCCATCGAGAACTGTGGCTTAATTGGTGGTTATTAATATGACAACATGTATGGCGACGATGCTAATGCATTGGTGACTAGCTGCTTAACTGATGGACGTTGGCGGCTAATGTATTGGTGAGTATATGTATCGCTTCTGATAGAAATTGATGTTGCCTCCTTCAGAGAACCAAAATCTGCATTTCTGTGAGGCTGCGTCGTTGCATTCATCAGGGTGCATCTTTGTTGTCTTTTTTCCCATCATAGCTGATGACGTTCACCATGGATATATGATACAGCCTACGTATTCAGGCCCTGATGTAAAACAAAGTTGTATATTAATTAGAAGAGGCATCTTAGGTCTCAAGGTGCAGACTGAGCACCTTTGTAATACTAACATATACGTATTTTATTTTGAACATTTGCATTTTCAACTGCCATCAATGAACTGGTGATGCAAGTGCAACAGGTAATACTTCTGTAATTTTACCTCACCTTCACTGAATTATTCAAAACTTTGTATTGACATTTTTTTAAATAAATGTACACTACTGATTCTTATCATATCAACAATTGCAGATAGTCTTATGAAGCTGAAAAACAAGATACCTAAGACTTGAAACTGCATTTATGGGAAAGCCATTGAATGAAGATACCTAAACTACGGTTAGATACTGATCATGGATCAGATACTGAATTTTCTTGTTATTTTCCACCACTTAACCATGGCCCGTCCAGGTAACACAGCTCGGACCCGCAAGACGCTCGCCGGTATAGGTGGAAGAGACCCACCTAGCGTCAGCCCACCCTGTCCTAGGTTTTCGGTGTGTGTGCGATAGTGTAGTTATTGTGCTGCTGCACAATTGATTGGTTGTCGACTGTTTGATATGCCTGTCCGTTGGCGGCCGACAGGTAAGACGTGCTCTGGCAGTTCACCATGGTGAGGATGAAGCTCTTCAGCATCGTTGAGGACACCAATAAGGTAAACAAGGGGTTCACGTGGTGTACCCCATGAAACAAGGGAGCGCCTCAACGCCACATGTACGCAAAGTCGCGAACTCCTCTGATTTTTTTTCTTCCAATTTTACATATGTACCATGATATATCTTTTCCCTAATCTATCCCTAATTTATAACTACTAGTCGTCAACCCGTGCTACTGCACGGGCTAGTGATTCTAAATCAATTTTGTCCTATATTATACTAATGGTTGATAAAAAATAATTTTGTGTTTTCATACTATCATAGAAGCATAAATTTAGTTTTGTCGATCGGTTTGGGGAGATATGGATCCATGAAATAATATTGCTACTTGCTTAAGATTTTAGTGCGTGAGTAAGATCGCAATATATTTTACCATTATAAGCTGCATGGGTAGGTATGACAAACATCATAAACTCCATATCAAAGTATTAGATAAAATAAAAAGGAATATCACTTACATAAGTCAATCTTTATACATTTGAAAATTTGGAACTTTTCCTCAAAAATTTACTCCCCCCGTTTCAGTTTATAAGGCGTGTGCGTACCCCTAGGTTGCCAATTTGATCACCTTAATATAAACTATATAACACAAAAATTATACCGTTTGAAAATAGAACATCTGAAGTTTATAATGGTATATTTTTTGTAATATATGACTTCTATTAGGTTGGTTAAAATGACGACCTAGGGGTACGCGCACGCCTTATAAACTGAGAGAGAGGGAGTAGTTAGATTAATTTGTCGATAGGGAACCTGGGAAATGTAAAAGATATCACCAAAGAAGGAAGTATTTCCATCACCTCGTACTCGTACAATAATAATTGAATTCTTGCCAACTCGTCGACTGCTCAATATTGGACAACTGATCTTTTCATCTAAACATATGTAACGGTGGATTTATAGAGTAAACATCGTATCAATCATATTACCAATGCACAAATGCTATCCATGCGTAACTTCTCATGGATATCAACTTGCTTAGAATCTGAACTACAGCTAATTTTACAGTATTGAGCAACATAATCATGTGAAAATTAATTGGGAAATAATGTTCCTAAAAGGCTGAGTGATCTCACCTATTCCAGAATTTAAACATGGATCCGACGGGAATGAAAAGAACACGTTTCTTACTTGAGATCAGAAAAACTTACTTCAGATCGGAGTACACGATTCCGACCAAGATTAAGGACCATGGCTGCGCAAACCTAACCATCGGCTATGTGCTATGGAGCCGTGGAGCCTCAAAATCTTCTATGTGATGCGTCAGAGAGGCCATGGGGATGCACATGCAGTGGCTGCACCGTTCATGCACTGGCTGAGTCAACTGGATGCATGTCAGCAAAGGAGACGGTGCCGACGCTCAGAACTTTGTCGGGAGAGACAGGGAGAGGGATCAAGGGGAGGCGCTCAAAACTTTTCCCCGAGAGACACGAACAGGGACCAATTGCCTCGTATACAATCTGATCGGAGAGGCTCATATTTTCATGTTTTTTATTTCTAATTCAAGCGATACAGAGAGGGTCAAAGGGTAGGATGCCTTGTGTACGTCAAATCTAGGAGAGAGTCTGATTCTTTTCTTTTTTTGTTCAAAGTAAGAGAGAGTCCTAGTGAAATACGATTGGGAAAGGAGTGCCTCACATTTATTTATATATTAAATGAACGGTCAATTTTCTTTAGTTTCACAGTTTAACGTGGTGTCTCGTATGGTGCCTCCAATTAGTAAATACTAGTCGTCGACCTGTGCATTCGCACGGGCTAGTCAATACTTCTTATGCATTTATTTTGTCATAAATAATATCTGTCATGAAAGGAAATAAGTGAAACATCCATCCATCCACTTGAACCTGAAGCACATGCAGGGTGTCTCCGATATTTTTTAATTACTTCAGTTCTAAGTGACAAAATATGATTCGAAGAAGGCCATCTAACTCTTTGGCTTTTATTTATTTTTGTTTCTAGTAACCTTGCGTCTCTGTATATTCAATATGTGCCTGACCAAATAATTATAATTTCCTTTTGCTATGTTTATGTTTTTCCAGTGTCAGAGTCATTAAATCCTTTACAAATTTGAAGGAAGTGAATATAGAGACCGAAATGAGAAAAGATTAATTGGAAATCATTGATTTGAGGCTCTTATAAACTACCTGTAGAAATATATATATGAGGATGATATCCCTACATACTAATTTGGTCGATCCATGCCTCCGTTTCAGATTGGACCATAGAAGCATGACATATGACATTCATGCATTTCTAAGTATATAATAACAGTGTCAGATAAATTAAGTGGATAAGCTTAATCATGTTGAAAGATTGCTTTATACTCCAAGTGATACACGCTTCACGTAATGTATTTAAGCTCAAACATGAAATTTCACCCGTGCTTTGACAATATTATGATATTAACCAATTTTTTCATCTGTATATGTACTAATTGGATCTCCTCCAACCCTAATTTATCTGGTAACATGACTTATACTCCAAAAAAATTGATTGTACTTTTCATCGCAAAAATACTCTATTTCTCCTTTTATTAATAGTGCGATTTAAAACTTCCTGTGGTTTCCAACTCCCCTATCTACTAATCAGTCACATTAATATATGATGATATTTGGTGGAAACGTGAATGGCTCATTTCAGCTCAGCTAAAAAATACAGAAAAAGTGTTCTCTTTGAGTTCCATAAAAACTGTACATTTATATGTGTACTTCCTAACTTTAAGCTTTATTTGAATTATTTTGTATATTACACTGAAAGATTAATAAAAAAAATTTGATCCTAAATATATACGTAATAGACATTTACGTCTAGGAAAATCAGGATATTCGAAAAAATTAGAGGGATTTGATTTGTTTTTGGAATTTTTGCCTATTTGAAGCTTGGGATAACCGCACAATTATCTTCGAAAGAAACTATCAAAGAGAAAGATCTGACAGAAAATCTTGCCGTCGTTTAAGAAAATAGCTGTCCATGGCACTATGTGTAAAATATATAGACATGAGTCATGCATGTAAAATGTAATTAGTTTCATCCATAAACAGCTATAGAGATAAAACTCTACAGCTACTAAAAATCAGCGAGTACCTTTCTTGACTATGAACCTCATATAATATTATCTCTGGACGAAAGGATGTTGTTGCTACTATTATTCTCCAGCAATAGGGCATCAACCCTAGCAGCTGTCCACCAAAAAGTATGGCTTGTCTCCGACTGCCATATGTTCTCATGCAGTCCTGCCAAAGTGCAACTATGCATCTTGCAGTGCGCTAGGCGCTAGCACATGAAGACCACAGGTCCTCATGTACACAGAGCAACGTTCATCATTCCCCATACAATACTAACAGATGATCAGGGGCAATAAATAATCAATAAAGTTTTTGAAGCACTCGATTTCTTTTCATGTACAGTCCACTCAATGTCAAATTATGTACAGATAACTACATATAAAATATAATTAAAAAACCTCCAATATCTTTAAGGAAGCAACTCTGAACCCCCAACTCAAATCTGAGTACTTCAGTTATTCTTCCCGAGCTCCTTAAGGAAGACGCTAGTGTATTCTGAAATCTGAATCCCGCTATGCTAATACATAGGGTCTGCTTGCTAATTAATAACAATCTGCACTACTTCATACTATTCATACTTGTCCATAAGAAAGTAAAGCAGACAAAGCCCAAGCGTGCTGGTATCGGTTTTAATTTGCATGATAGAGAATTAACATATAAAATTCATACGGCATGATATACCTGTCAATTTTCAAACCTGACTTACGTTGAAGCATCTCACAATCTTGCTTGCACCTGGGCCGCGACACCACACCGCTCATAGTTTCAGGGCCACGAGCGGGAAGGGAGTTGTACAGAGAAAAAAGATAGATGCCTTTAGCAAAGAGGTTGATCGACCTAGCCCCCGCGTCGCCCTCCCGCTAGGGCGGCTCGGGTGGAAACCCTAGCCCCCGCCGCCGGGCACATCCAACCTCCCCCTCCCCTCCGCCGCCGCTAGAGGAGGTCGCCGGGCGAAGCCCCAGGCGGCTGATGGCGGCGGCGGAGGCTCTCTTCCCTCCCGTGCCAAATCAGGTGAGGCGGGTCACCCATGGCGCCGGGGTGATCTCCCCCGATCTGCGTCGTGGCGGCGCGGCGACGCATCTAGGCGACGGCGCAAGGCGGCGGCGTGGTGCTGGGCGGGGACGGCGGAGCTGCTAGGCTCCGAGGAAGATCTGGTGGCGCCGGTCGTTTGATGGGCTCGCGGTGTCATGGCGGCCTTGGTCGCGGTGGCCGGTGGCTCGGCCTATCGACGGCGGCTTGATCCCGGGGCGGCGGCCCTGGAAGGTGGCGGCAGGTGAAGCTCAGGCTTCCCGCGACGGCATGGCGTGGTGCTGTCCCTATCCAAGGCGGATCTGCATCGCCGATCTCGTGGTTTTGCCACGGATTGGTTCAGATCAGAGACGGTGATGAGTGTGCGCGATCATCTCGGCGGCTCTCGCGGTTTGGCGAGGTGGGCTGAGAGCCCTCGTCCCAGGCTCCAGTGGTGGCGCACTCAGGCAGTGGCCGGTGCGTCAGGGCTCCTACGGTGGCACTGTTGTTGCGGTTGGTCGCCGGATCTAGGCGGCTTGATCTGGGGCTTTGAAGGCGGTCGAGACAGTGCACAGGTTGTTGGGTGGATTTCTTGGGACGGATCCTGGTGAAAACTTGGTCTTCGGTGGTTGGCCGAAGCCGATGATGACGATGCCCTTATCATCGTTTCCTTCGTGAAGGCATCATCGAGGTGAAGCTCCCAACCCCACCCAATACCTCCGGGGGAAACCCTAGATCAGCTGATCAGATGACGGCGGCATTCATGTGTCGGTACCCCCTTGGGGGCGGCATTCTTGGAGAGGCACTCGGGCTCGAGGGACCAGCGGATGGCTTCTTCGGTTGAGCGGTATTTATTTCTACATATTCATGGCGGTGGTTCTCGGCGGCATGGAGCAGTGGAGGCTTGGCGTCAGATGTGTGGCGATGGACACGCGCAGGAGGTCGACGTTGTCTGGCGTCGTGGTGGCGTCGATGGCAGAGAGGCCTGACAAGGTCGATGCGTCAGTAAATGCTTTGAGGATGGATCGTGGGAAGACGGAGGTGACGGCCCTTTGCAGCGTGTGCGTGTGGTACTCACTGAGAGTGCGCCGGACCGGAGCGTTACCCAGTCCCGCCTATGTGGCTTGGATGGAGCATCCGGCGTTAGATGTTAGGCTTTTGTGCGATGTCTGTTTGGTATTTGGCCCGGACATTCGGCACCCCTTCATCAAGAGGAGAGGAGTAGCGACAGATGTCGTCTAGACGGTGGCCTCGGGCTTACTGTTGTATTTCTTTGTAAGGTCTATGTGAATAATAAATAATATGACCGCATGCATCTCCCAGATGCAGAGGCCGGGGGTGATTCCTCCTTTTCTAAAAAAAAAGAGGTTGATCGATTCCAGCTAGATGTGATAGCGTCGTATGTAAGTACAGATTACAGATGGATTTGTTCCTCTCGCTGATGCTGCCAGTGTTGTGTAGGTCAAACCTAGTTGATAAAACCAATTAATTCATAGTACTATTCATCTCGGCAGTTAAGACAGGCTAGGCCGCTAGGTAGATTTAGCCATGACCTCCGTGAAGTCGCTACTACCGATTTTGCTGAGAAAGACATACTGACATATTTATTGATCTTGAAGAGCGCCATTAGGATAATCACCATCAGCATAATCAATTTTCCATCATAATCGATTTCCATCAGCACAGCGACCTACAGCAGCATATGCCCAACGCAAGTTCTTCCTCCCCCCTCCAATCTGCCCCGACCTCCTTCGTCGATCTTCCTATGCAGGGGCGGAGCTGGGCACCGGGCACCTAGGGCCCAGGCCCGGGGCGTGGAAAATGTGACAGGCTATTACATATGTAGTTTTTTCTGCAGGCCCGGGTGTAGCCCAGTCGAAAGGAAGGTGGCCCAAAGCCTACCCACGACGCACGATCAAACTCGCACGTAGGCACAGCCGCACATGAAGTGTCAGCTCTCATGCCGCCGCCGCAAGATCCAACTTGCACACACGATCAACCTCCAGCGCTTGCGCCGCCTCCTCCAATGGCCGCCGTGGCGTCATCCACCAGCCGCCTCCGCCCACACACCCACTCCCCCTGCTCCCGGCCACACCGCCCTCCTCCGCGTCGTTCCCAAGCGCGAGGCGCACCATCCCCCTCCTCCGCGTCGTTGCAAGCGCGAGGCGCACCATCCCTTGATGGCCGCTCAACTGACGCAGCTTGGTATATTTCTTTGATGCTTTCCTGGTTTCCTCTGATGCTTTCCACTTGTATCTTGTTCTAAAATACCAATTGACCTCTGTGTTACTATAGTTTAATTGAAATATTGTGTGCGTGCGTGTGTATGTATCCCAGTCATTTCATATATTGTAGAAAAAGAAGATGAATAGATTGTCTTCACCCGTGTCCGCAAGGAAGGTGTCTACACCTACCATTTCAGATGGATAGAATTGGGCTTTCAACTCGTCGAAGTGGTAAGGTTTCAGATTTGTATCGATCATAATTATTTCACTTGATGTTTGTTTTTTAATGAAATTCATATATATTTTTAATGCCTTCAAGGTGTTGGTTCTTCTACCGTTGATAAGTTATGGGAGGCACCTACGAAATAATCTGATTAGGTATTTGTTAGTATTCTCATATTACTATTTGTACTTCTATCATGTTTTATACATTTTTTGGATCATTGACCATCAAGTTTAAATTGTAAATTTATTGGCAAATTAAAATTTATTTTGCATGCTTTCACATCGGGGTTTTTTAGAAATGGTATGAGGTAGTTTTAAGCGCCAAAGTTTCTTGATGTTATCGAAAAAAAGTTGGGCCCGGGGTTTGCGTCATTCCTGGCTCCGCCACTGTTCCTATGCACCTGCGGTGAGGAGCAAGAGCAAGAGCAACAACATCGCTACCCAATCCTCTCTGCAACCTCGTCTTTCTCTGATATCCTCTGCCCCATGTCTTCTCCATTGAACCTCCTCAGCCGGGGAGAAGCAGGAACACACCTTACTATTCTCCGATCTATCACTGGAGGAGTACAGCCACGCGAGGAGCAGCCAGCCAGCGGCTGCGTCTTGCCTCCGCAACACCATGGTCCTTATCATGTTCATGCCACTGTCCTTCTCCACCTCCTCTAGATGTCAATCGAGTTTCCTGTTCATGTGCCTCGCATAGGGAGAAATATATTGCGTGAGGATTATTTGTACGTGGGGATTCTTTGGGGAAGGATCGATTAGATTGTTTTTTTTACAGGTACCCTAGATTGGTTTTTATAGCTGTGCTATATATGTTGGTTTTTTCTTGGATTGCAAGGATTAGATCGGTGGATCTACACCGTTATAACTCGGTCCCATTAGATTAACGGCTGGTAATTTCTAATTAACGTGAGAATTTTAGGGAGTCTCTAATTAGTATAGGTATAGATTGTCCCTCTAAAAGGACATGAATGTTCCAACAAAGGGCCGCGACTAAAGGTAGTTATGTGCTTTCGGTATGGCGATTTGGTCTCAATATATTGGATTTAGGCATATAGTTGAAATTTCATCAAACATAAGCACAAGGTTGATAGAAGGAACGATTTGATTTTATCGGTACAGTTATGTATTTGAAAAAATTATTGGGATGTACTCTTTATATTAACACTTCAATCAATGTAGTTATATGTACAGATAATTATTATTTTCTCACATGAGTTGAGGCACCATTTTATTTGGAAATACTTTCATAATTTCTTTTTTTTTTATAAACTGTATGATTTGCAGATAGAAAGGCGCATAGGAGATGTGAGAAAAGCGGTCCAAAAACCAAAAGAACTTATCATACCTCGCATTACAGATTTACAATTTGTACTATATATTTTACTGTAAAATCAAATTGACAAGAGTACCATGCTGGCTAGAATTTGTGGCCCTTACTGCTTCAACACGAGAAACGGTTGCTAAATTTTGTAGGCCAGAATTTGCAGCAGAAACTGTCATACGTGCTTGCCGATCATTAGACCGTCTTTGAAAAATCTAACGACTAGAAATATAATGGCTCTGCTAATACCATTAGCAACATTTTAGTTCATGGTGTTTTAATTGTCTTCCTCAAATCCGGTTGCCATCAGAATGGCTTTGTTTGTGATATTTTCTATAATTTCTCGCTACTTGTCGGTATTGTGTGCTGGATGTGACAATGTCATCAATATAATCATCATAAATAGGAGGCATGCTTTCATCATAATAAAGTTTCTCATCAAAACTTGGGGGACTAAAAATATCATCTTCATCAAACATGACATCCCCAAGCTTCTAGCTTTGCATATCATTAGCATGATGGATATTCAAAGAGTTCATACTAACAACATTGCAATCATGCTCATCATTCAAATATGTTGTGCCAAACATTTTATTGACTTCTTCTTCTAACAATTGAGCACAATTTTCCTATCCATCATTTTCAGAAAATATATTATAAAGATGATCAATAATATGATGCAACCTCAATTCCATTTTTTATAGTTTTCTTTTACAAAACCAAACTAGTGATAAAACAAGAAACTAAAAAAAATTGATTGCAAGATCTAAAGATATACCTTCAAGCACTCACCTCCCCGTCAACGGCGCCAGAAAAGAGCTTGATGTCTACTACGCTACTTTATTCTTGTAGACACGTGTTGGGCCTCCAAGCGCAGAGTTTCGTAGGACTGTATCAATTTTCTCTCAAGTGGACCTAAGGTTTATCAATCTGTTGGAGGTATAGGATGAAGATGGTCTCTCTCAAACAACCCTGCAACCAAATAATAAAAAGTCTCTTTTGTCCCCAACACACCAAATACAATGGGAAATTGTATAGGTGCACTAGTTCGGCGAAGAGATGGTGATACAAGTGTAATATTGATAGTAGATATTGATTTTTGTAGTGCGAACAATAAAAAACAGCAAGGTAGCAAGTAACAAAAGTGAGCACAAACGGTATTGCAATGATGGAAAACAAGTCCTAGGGTCTGTACTTTCGCTAGTGCAATCTCTCAACAGTGCTAATATAATTGGATCATATAACCACCCCTCAACGTGCGATGGAGAATCACTCCAAAGTTCCTATCTAGCGGAGAACATAAGAAGAAATTGTTGGTGGGATACAAAACCACCTCAAAGTTATTCTTTCCGATATCTTTCCAAGAGTTCATACTAAAGTAACACAAAGTTACCCTTTCCGATTGATCTATCCAAGAGTTCGTACTAGAATAACACAAGGTTATCTTTTCCGATCGATCTTTCAAGAGTTCAGACTAAGATAACACAAAGTTATCCTTCCCGGTCGATCTATCAAGAGTTCGTACTAAGATAACACAAAAATATATTCAGATTTTGTAATACTCAATCCAACACAAAGAACCTCGAAGAGTGCACCAAGATTTCTACCGGAGAAACAAAGACAAGAACGTACATCAACCCCTATGCATAGATTACCCCAATGTCACTTCGGGAATCCACAAGTTGAGTGCCAAAACATATGTCAAGTGGATCAATGCGATACCCCATTGTCACCACGAGTATTCAATTGCAAGACATATATCAGGTGTTCTCAAATCCATAAAAGTATTCAATCCAAAGAAATCTCAAAGGGAAAACTAAAATCATCACAACAAGAGAGGGGAAAACACCATATGATCCAACTATATTAACAAAGCCCGCGATACATCAAGATTGTGCATCTCAAGAACACGAGAGAGAGAGAGAGAGAGAGAGAGAGAGAGAGAGAGAGAGAGAGAGAGAGAGAGAGAGAGAGAGAGAGAGATTAAACACATAACTACTGGTACAAACCCTCAGCCCCGAGGGTGGTCTACTCCCTCCTCGTCATGGTGGCCGCCGGGATGATGAAGATGGCCACCGGTGATGATTTCCCCCTCCGGCAGAGTACCGGAAAGGGTCTAGATTGGTTTTCGGTGGCTACAGAGGCTTGCGGTGGCGGAACTTCTAATCTAGGTCTATTTCTGATGGTTTCTCTATTTATAGGAATTTTTGGCATCGGTCTCACGTCCGGATGGGCCTCGAGGTGAGCACAACCCACTGGGGCACGGGCAAGGGCCCAGGCGTGCCCTGATGTCTTGTGCCTACTCCTTCACTTTCTGGTCCTTCCACAAAGCTTCGGGGGCCTCTTTTGTTCCAAAAAATTCGTCAAAAAGTTTCAGCTCATTTGCAGAACTTTTATTTTTGCACAAAAAACAACACCACGGTAGTTCTGCTGAAAACAACGTCAGTCCGGGTTAGTTCCATGCAAATCATACCAAAGCCATATGAAATTGTTATAAACATGGCATGAACACATCATAAATTATAGATATGTTGGAGACGTATCATTGGGCCATAGGGGAGAAGAGGAGGCATGCCAAGGGGAGGTGGCGCCCTCCCCCCCCCATGGAGTCCGAATTGAACTAGGGGAAGGGGCGGCGCCCCCTTTGCCCTTTCCTACTCCCTCTCTGTTTCCTTCTTTCCTACTCCAAAAAGGAAAGGTGAATCCTAATAGGACTTGGGAGTCCTTGTAGGACTCACCACACTTGGCGCGCCCCTAGGGGGTCGGCCTCCTCTTCCCCTCCTTTATATATGTGGGCAGGGGGCACCCCAAAGGCCCAACAGACAATATCTTAGCCGTGTGCGGTGCCCCCCTCCACAGTTTACTCCTCCGGTCAAAGCGTCGTAGTGCTTAGGCGAAGCCCTGCCCGTATCACATCACCAAAACTGTCGCCATGCCGTCGTGCTGACGGAACTCTCCCTCGACCCTCTACTGGATCAAGAGATCGAGGGACGTCATCGAGCTGAACATGTGCTGAACACGGAGGTGCCGTATGATCGGTACTTGGATCGGTTGGATCATGAAGACATTCGACTACATCAACCACGTTAATACAACGCTTTCGCTTTCGGTTTACGAGGGTACGTAGACACACTCTTCCCGTGTCGTTGCTATGCATCTCCTAGATAGATCTTACGTGATCGTAGGAAAATCTTTGAAATTGCATGCTACGTTCTCAACACTTGGAGATGGTGAGGTAGAACCAGCGGATGATGATGGCGTCGAGGATCATCCACTCCTCGTCATGAATCATGAGGCTCGAGTCCACGGTGCTGTTGACGTGGCCATGGAGCGGGTACTCGCGAAACACCAAGGAGAAGTACCGCTTCCAAGCGGAGTAGGACGCAGTGGATTGATCAAGCACCACCGGAACGCGCTCATGGATGTTAAAATCGTGGACAAGGGTGACATCAGGACCGACGAAGGGGTTGGAGACGGTGGTGGACGAGAAGCTCATGGCGCAACGAGAGGAGAGGGGCGCGGCGCGAGTGGAGTAGCTAGGGTTCGTCGCGGGTACTGCA
Organism: Secale cereale; assembly: GCA_902687465.1. Classification (NCBI taxonomy): domain Eukaryota; kingdom Viridiplantae; phylum Streptophyta; class Magnoliopsida; order Poales; family Poaceae; genus Secale; species Secale cereale. The sequence continues at coordinate 758,545,791 of LR738712.1, forward strand.
CAGGTGCGATCGTTATCATTCTTGTCCATTGGCTTCGAGATGGCCAGCCCACCACGTAGGTATAACAAGTGTATTTCCTCATTTTCCAAAGATGATGGCCCACATCTGACACGTCACAGAGGACACGCCGTTTGTTTAGCAGACTATCGGCTCGGGTGTTCTACGACAACGACAACATGAGCCGTCTACAGACATATTCTGTCCTTGACGCCGGAAGTCCATTCAGACCTATTTATTACATCCACATAATTGCATTTGAGGATAGATAAAAATAAATAATAGAAATCTGTATCCATCAGGAACCAGTTCCTCACATAATTGTCAAATCCAGATTGTTGTCTATATGTATACGTGTATATTGTGATTTGGGCCCGCCTCCTAGTTCATCTGTATAGTTGTGGTTATGGCCCCTTCTATACTCATATATACGTGTCTGATGCACCGATCAATGCATTGTGTTGTAACAACCTATTATTTCCCTTCTACATGGTATATATCGCAGCAAGATCATAGCCCTAGCCGCCGCCGCCGCTGCACCCTCTGGCCGCCGCCACCCGCCGCCGCCGCCGCTGGTCGCCGCCACCTTCCCGCCACCAGCCGCCACCGCAACCTCCTTAGCCGTCGCTGCCGGTCGTTGCCGCGCCCTCCGCTTCCGCACCTCCCTCCCCACCCCACGCCGCTCTTCCCTCGCCACCTCGCGCCACCCGGCTGTGCTCGTGCACGGAACAGCACGTTCGCATTTACCTAGTCAAGTTCTATGTATCTAATAATATTGCACTGTCGATGCTCCGAATTTGATGAATTGTTTCTCTTGTCAAGTCAGCACCTTCACCGACCTGCCAAATGGAGGAGAGTTTAAAAAATATATCTCCAACTGAAAGGCAACAACACTGAATACATGAAAGAAGTTCACAATAAATACATTCTTATAATAGAACGTGAACAGGCAGATTAAACCTATCCACTGATACGGGATAAAGTAACATCTTGTACCATCTACAATGTTTTGGATTCAAATCGCGTCGGCGGTTGATTCTGGGGGCGGCAATGGTCGTTCGGTTGTCCATGGACCTTGATATAATTTTTATTATATTTGGATTGCTTTGTACTTTCGGTGAATCTTTATAATAGATCTGTTATTTTCTAAAGAAAATGGTTGTGGTCAGGCCGTACAAGAATATACATGGAAGTCATAATGAACTCCCACTAAAAGACCTCAAGTTGATCGCTACAAAACAAATAATAATGGGAGATGATTTCGAACAAGTTAGACAACATGCACTAGATGGAAAATTAACATTATTCGGAGTTCTGATGCTCTCTACAAGAAATTTAATGACACAATAACAGTCAGTTCGAACAGAATTCATTTAGGTTGTCGAACATGAGAATTATACTTTTAGACAAATAGTTTCAGAAACTAGTTACCTTGGAAAGCAGATCATTAGCTGCCTTATTTTCATATGATATTTGAACCACATCATATTTTTTTCTATACTTTAGCTTCAGCCCCAATTGCTATAAGAGATCTGTAAAAGTGATCGACTAATTTCATGTTAACAAAAACAGAAAAGAAATCTCAAAATAAATGTGTAGGTGTTCCGTGGAAATGTAGCAGGGCCATGAGGAAATGGATGCAGCAGCTGGCATCGTGTAATTTGGAGAACGTGTGGTCACCCGTGGTTGTTGCCACGGAGCAAAATATTAGGAATCGGCCGTGATTTCTGGTTGGAGGTGGGTAACTTCCTTTTTGCGGGGAGGATAACTTCCTTTAAGAAATTTTATTTAAAACGTAAATTATTCATTTAGATGGATAATTACTTACAATGAATTGAGCGTTCCTAACTATTGGTAGACACGGTTTGGAAGTCCATCTGATAATGTTTTTCTTTAAAGATGTTCGATCTCAGTTTTAGTTCCAACTTACATAAACATTTATATTTAGACATCCACTTTTAGATGTATGGACTCGCATTTATCCTGGATTTATTTCAGGATTTCCGGCGACATGCTTTTAGTGGGAGGAGATGTTCCCGTCGACTACGAGACGCCTACGATGACTTCGTAAAATCTCTAGATGATATGCCGGCTCAGTCTCTCGGATGTGCTCATATGGGTAGGATGTGCGTATGTGCGTTCATAGGGTTGAGTGTATGCGCGTATATATGAGCTCTTGCATCTGTATTGTGTTAAAAAAAAGATGTATGGATCATACATCTGAACAGCCTGTACATAACTATATGTTCATGAATCATAGAGAAAAAAAATAAAAAAAAAATATTATGAAGATTTTAAGCAGATCTGATCATATCTGGGAGCATCCTGTACAGGATTATACCTTCTCTCGGAATTTCAAAAGGTTACTGCAGTAGACAGTAATGAAAAAACTGAACAAAGTGATCTTACTAGGGCATGCACAGTGCCATAGGACCGTAGATTCCAAAAGCATATGAATATGCCAACCTTAATAAGTGGCATTGTTGAGTAACTTAGTAACATGTCCAACACAAGCCGCCACCTCCTCCTCCTCCACAAAAAAGCTAGGGTTTTTGCCTCCCGCCGACGCCGCCGCAGGTTCGCCTCCTCTCCGAAGACCCTAGGGCCATGGGGGCGCGGTGGATCTCGGCAAGGGTCGGCGGGAGGGCTCCATTTTTAGTCGTTCTTTCAGTTTTGCTAGGGTTTGTGTCCTGCTCAGGAAGACGAGACGGCGGCGGCTACCTGAAGATGGAAGAAAGGTCTCCCCGCCTAGCCCCCGTTCCGGCGGTGCGTCTAGCACCGTTGGTGGGCGTGTGGAGGAGTGTATCCGGCGGATCTATCTTTGGTGGATTTGCTCGGATATTGTCGTTGTTCGTCTACGTTCGTGTGTCTTCGGATTGGATCTTTCTGATCTACGTTATTCTTCATCTGCGGCGGTTGCTGTTCTGGTGCGCTGGTCCTACGGGGCCTTAGCACGACGACTTCCCGACTGTCTACTACAACAAGTTGTGCCCGGCTCCGGCGATGGAGGGGCGATGACGGCGGCGCGCCTTCGGCTCGCTTCAGTGCTGGTAGTTGTCGCTAGGTGGTCTACGGATCTGGATGTAATTTCTATTATTTCTAGTATTCGTTGTACTACCATGATTGAAGATGAATAGATCAGAAATTTTCTCAAAAAAAAATTGTCCAATATATGATAATTCAATGTACACAAATAGTATTATAAACTAGCAATTGCAGAAAACATGGCTGACAAAGCATCAGGTGAATGTCCTTAAACACTAGAAGCCCCTCTAGTCTACTTTGTCACAGCAAATTGATGTTATCACAAGGAAACTTCATAAACCATACAACAAGATTGATTTCAGGAAGATATAGTGTGCACATCAATCAGCACAAATTTTACAAATTACATCAAACCCAGAGGCTGTAGCGAGGAATGACCAAAAATGGGTATGCGAAGAACAGATGGACACACTAAGCTTTCTTGTAATAATCTCTGTGTGTGTACGCACACAGAGGCTTCCCTCCCAATCAAGTGTGTGATATGCGTTGTTGAACACACTCAAGTGCCGCTTCTGGCAAGGGAAAAGGTGTGCACAAGACAGGACATTAAAAGTGTGATGCTACAGCACATGGTAATAACATTATAACTCCATATGCAATGGATGGAATGGAGCTCCACCCACTGATCAACCTAGTTGAAATTCCGAATTTCAAATCAGCGTACATGTAAAATACAGTATTACCCAGGAACAATAAGAAGCCACATGCCCTACTCAATGAGCTAGCTAAATTTTTTCCTAGCAGTAGATGTTCAAATTCATACATGCCAAACCAGAGAAGCCAAAACCCTCTTCGTACGAAAAACAACCATAGTAGAATATTTTTCAAGGACAGGTGAACTGACCGTTATTTCTAGTTTAATTAGTTAACAGTCACAAGCCACTCAATTTGCAAACATAGACTATAGCACAAGACCAGCAAACCCAGACCTCGGTGATTTGTGAGAATCCGTACCTCAAGGCAATTAAAGATCGACTCAACAACTGCTCTCTCAGCCATGGCCGATGCAGCAAGGCAATTCAGGATCGACTCAACAACAGGGAAAATAAAGAAACCGGAAATGTCCAACATTTTTACTTTTTCAAGGAACAATCTTTGTACACAAATAGCTTGCAGGAAAACATGTTCTAATCTTCTAGTGAGCTTATAAATTCAATTTTTCAGGGAGTTCTCCCAACCAGCACTGAGTGTATGGGAAACACTCTTCTACATATCGATGGAAGAAATCAGATTCTCGGTCATTATAGAATTTCGGGAAAACCTTGCCCAAATCTTGAAGCTTTGAGCTACTCCAGTTATAGGCAAGCACTCTGAAGAATTTATCACTCAAGAAGACAACCTCTTTGTAAGGATGAAATCCTAGGAAAACGATACCACAATCATTGCTCCTACCACCAGGTTCCAGAACATTATCATTGTCAGAATCCCACACAAATTTCTGTTCCACTGTTGCTTCGTTGTTGTACACAATGGGAGAATCATCATCAGCATCTTTTTTTGCCCAATAGCGAAATTCTTGTAAGATCCAAGGTCCATCACGTTGTTTGTCGTAGTTCAGATTTGGAAGGATGGAGAAGATATCTCTATCATGCTTCAACACCCACTCTGTCTGACCATGATCACATGGGTCGTTTAGGAACCAAACCTGAAGCTGGAACTCCTGAAATAACGATGCACAGTATATCCCATTGACTGATTTTCCTAGATAAAATTTTCCATCTTCTATGGGTAATTCAATTGCTCGGTACGTACTGTTTGACGGTGATATTCTGCAATAATAAAAGTAGGATAATTAAACAATCTTATACCATGGTGCTCAAAGGCAGAATCAGAATGAATGAGTGACCATGTCTACATAAGAAGTTACCATAACAAAACAATCAGAGCAACATATATAGAGTGCTTCTCGCCAGTAGACAGACTGATGTTTGAACAAAACTCCCTGGGGCCCAACCATGCCAGGCAACGTCCCTGCAGCCGCCCCTTTCCCGACCAAATGTCCTCTCCTCCCACGATTCAGACATTGATGAAAACACGGGTAGGATCAATGTGGATGGCGGCCATTCAACTTCCTCCTCACATTCGTCGTTGTTCTTGAAAGGGACATCGGGCACTGAGAGCACTTCAAAATAGTTGGGCGACAGAGTGGGGTCAAACACGAGGTGCTCACGCGGAAAGGAGAACATGCCTGGAGGTGGCGGTTGGGGCAGGTCTGTGGCAGGTGGCAGGGGCGCCCACTGCTGTGTGGCGGGGTTGACCACGCAGTGGTGGAGCAAGAGGAGGCCATTGCAGTGATCTCGGACGTGGATGGGGGGCATTAGGTTGGGCTCGCCGGGCACCGTGTAGTCCAGCCGGCCAGAGATTGCGGCGCCCGTCGTGGGGTGGGAGAGGAACTGCGTGAACCATAGGTCCAGGTAGTTGAGGAAGATGCCACCGAGCGAGCGAGGGAGGAGGTCCGCCCGCAGCAGTCCGCGGTCGTCGATGACGCGGCGCCATGCCTTGTAGACGCAGCGGGAAGCGGCGAGGCCGCGTGGCGCGAGGAGGCGGAGGACGCCCGCGAGCACGTCGTCCGGCACCATCATGGCGAGATCTGCCATCGGTGTGGGAAGCTAGATCTGGATCTCGAGGATGGAGGAAAGGCTCTTCTACCTGTCAACCATGTCAGGCCTAACCACATCACTAGTCTACACACAATTATCCGTATATAGAAGTACTCGTGTGTTGATAGGCAGTATTAATTGCATGTATATTCTAGGTAAGAAATATATGAGATTTGCATATCCTACTTAATATATGAGATTTTCTCGTATCCTACCTAATATTTCCTTGTAACTAATGTAATACATTAATATTGCACCTATATTACTCTCTCTGCTGTACTAGAATATAAGGCGCATCAATTCTAGTGAAAGTCAAATATTCATATATTTGATCAAGATTGCAGAATAAAATATAAACATCTACAATACCAAATATAAAAAATATGAAAATAGTTTTTATGATGGATCAAATGATAGAAAAATGGTATTATAAGTATTGACATGTTTTCACAAACACTTGGTCAATAATGCACATGTTTTACTTTTGATTTGAAAAACCTAATACACCTATTTAGATATATTACCACCGCGCACTATTCCAGCCCTCTCAGGCCGCTTGCTTTTTCAGCCGTTGGATAGACGGAATTGAGCATTACTAGCCATTGGACGGCTTTCCCAATCTACACGGACCGCTTCGCACGTTATGGGCCGCTGCTCCGATAACAATATCGGGCCACTACTGTTTAATTGGGCCTAACGGGCTAACATATGTTGTATGCTATGAGGTCCATTCCCTCCCCGTGTGTGAGCGGATGTGTGCGAAATCACTAAGTGAGGAGTACTCGTTGTAAAGATCACCCCAAGCCCTCAGGTTGTGACAAGTGGCGCGTTGTATATGCGCCAGTTGTCGCAACCTGGGCGTTTTCACTTTTTTCGTAGATCAGTTTATTCACAATGTTTTATCTCTTAAACCATGGGTCCAATTCTCGAACAGTTTTCACCGTTGAATTTCTCGCGTCGAGATCTTCAAAACTAGATCTCATGTTGATAGGTTTCGACGAACTTTTTTTCACGAAAAAACCGGACAAAGAAACCGGACGAAAAAATCGAACTGGGCGCACTGGTTTTTTCCCTTTCGGAAAGAGGCACGCCCGTGCCTCTCGCAAAATCACAACCGTGCCTCTTGCGGAAGCAAAACCGTGACTCCCGCGAAAGAGAAAAAGAAGAAGAGAACAAGCATTTTGAATGTGATTCCCGAGAAAGTCATGATGCATATAATTATGATTGACAAATTAATGTTGGGCTAATTAAACGGAGTATATGGCAATCTCCGAGAGACATGCATGACACATATAATTATGATTGGCATCATAATGGCGAGTTAATTAAACGAATTATGTCTATGGATTCCCGTGGGGCATGCATATATGACAACACGTATTTTGTCGCATGAGACTCCAAGAACACATATGTTATAATAAAACCAATCGATTACATGTGACTGGATCACAAAACAAAAAGGTACAAAAAATATCTGACTCCATCCACTAACCCTCAAACCAAAGGTAGTCTTCCGCCACTGATATTTATCCACACTCTTTTTCTCACCTTTGTTTTAATGATTTCTTTGCTTGCTTCCATGTGTGTTTTGCTACTTTCATCTAGAGTCCCCAATTCATTCGCCGCAATTACAATTTACCTACATATGCAATTTAATTTCATGTGAAGTCAATGACTGATTATTTATGAAACTCTTCAGGTTTGCATGATGAAGTTGCATTTGACCCAATAGATATGTTAAATTATGTATGTTTTTCGCAATTAGTATCCATCTAGGTTGGTTTGCTTGCTGTTATTGGTGCTGCAATTGTTATTCTAGGTTGGTTAGATTGTTATTGTCCTCAAATGATTCAACACGTTTTCTCATCGGCCATCGCTGTTTCACGATACAGTTTCTCGACTCGGCAACGTGGTTCATAGAAATCGTTGTCTTTTCCCATTGCAACACAAGGGCATTGGTGCTAGTTGGAGATTTAAAAGAGCAACTCTAATGGATGATGTATATTTGTGATGTAAAACAGACGACTGTCGCTCGTCAACAGTGCAACAACCGCTGGGGCTGCCCTTCCCCTTTCCCCTTCCATGAGCAGCAGCAACAGCAGCGGCTGGCGCCGCCCTTCTGCTCCCCCTTTTCCCTTCCACGAGTAGCAGTAGCAAGAGCCGCCAGCGCTGCCATTCTCCTTCCCCTTCCCCTTTCACATGAAGCCGCACATGAATTTGAATCGAGCCACCGGTCGCAGCCACCACATGAATCAAAGGGCGCGCTACACGGGACCCGCACAAGCTGCTCCACAAGAGCAACAACACATGTGCATGGCGCGCTGCACAGTACCACATCAGCGGCATCTCCGCCGGCCTCTGTCCCGGAGCGCGGGCAGGGGCACACCGCTGTCAACCACGACCAACGCTAGATGGAGCACTACAAGAAACTTGCTAATCCATGACAGATTACTGCTGACGTTCCTGTAACACACCGAATACAATGGTAAATTGTAAATTGTATAGGTGCACTAGTTCGGCGAAGAGATGGTTGTGGAGAAGACAAAAAGAGAAAGATGGTCTCACATCAACTAGGCGTATCAATGGGCTACGAAGACCTAGGGCATTTGAGGAAGCCCATCGTTGCAATATACAATCCAAGTTCTATAATGAAAAATTCCCACTAGTATATGGGAGTGACAAAACAAGAGACTCTCTATCATGAAGATCATGGTGCTACTTTTAAGCACAAGTGTGGGAAAAAAGATAGTAGCATTGTCCCCTTTTTCTTCTTCTTTTCTTCTTTTTTTTTGGCCTTCCTTTTTTTATTTGGCCTTCCCATTTTTAATATATATTTGGCCTTTTTGTGGCCTTTCTTTTTTTTTCTTTTTTTCTGGGACAATGCTCTAATAATGATGATCATCACACTTCTATTTATTTACAACTTAAAGATTACAACTCGATAGTAGAACAAAGTATGACTCTATATGGATGCCTCCGGCGATGTACCGGGATATGCAATGGATCAAGAATGACATGTATGAAAATTATGCATGGTGGCCTTGCCACAAATACGATGTCAACTACATGATGATGCAAGGCAATATGGCAATGATGAAGCGTGTCATAATAGACAGAACGGTGGAAAGTTGAATGGCAATATATCTCGGAATGGCTATGGAAATGCTATGATAGGTAGATATGGTGGCTCTTTTGAGGAATGTATATGGTGGGTGTATGGTACCGGCGAAAGTTGCGTGGTACAAGAGAGGGTAGCAATGGCGGAAGGGTGAGAGTGCGTATAATCCATGGACTCAACATTAGTCATAAAGAACTCACATACTTATTACAAAAATCTACAAGTCATCAAAACAAAGTACTACACACATGCTCCTAGGGGAAGGGTTGGTAGGAGTTAACTATCATGCGATCCCGACCTCCACATAAAGGATGACAATCAAAGAAATACCTTATGCTTCAAATTTGTCACACAACGGTTACCATATGTGCATGCTACAGGACTTGCAAACCTCAACATAAATATTTTTCAAATTCATAACTACTCTACTAGCATGATTCTAATATCACCATCCTCATATCTCAAAACAATCATAAGGAATCAAACTTCTCTTAGTATTCAACGCACTTTATATGAAAGTTTTTATTATACCCATCTTGGATGCCTATCATATTAGGACTAATTTCATAACCAAAGCAAATTACCATGTTGTTCAAGACTCTCAAAATAATATAAGTGAGGCATGAGAGTTCATCTATTTTTTAAAAATAAAACCACCGCCGTGCTTTAAAAAGATATAAGTGAAGCACTAGAGCAAATAATAAACTACTCCGAAAGATATAAGTGAAGATCAATGAGTAGTTGAATAATTATGTAACTATGTGAAGACTCTCTAACATTTAAGAATTTCAGATCTTGGGATATTATTCAAACAGCAAGCAAAACAAAATAAAATAAACCCTGTGCTTGCACAAGAAGTAAATTTGTGCCTCTTGTGGAAGAAAGAAACATGTTTTTCGCGCAATCTTTTTAGAAATAAAATTCTCAAAATTGGTGGGAAAATTGGTGCGAAAACCCGAGAAAAAACCATGTTAACCATGAAATCGAGTACAGAAAAAATAAAAGCAAAATCCTGGCGGAGCACTGAGCACACGACATGTTGTGGTGGCTGAGACCACCCCACTTGGCACACTCCTAGGCTACCAAAATATGGCCTTCGAGGGGCATCCGCATGGGGTACCCCTTTGTTTGTTCTCTCAAAAATCCTATATGCAGCGCATTGCGGCAAAGACTAGTGCAATCACATAGAAGATCGAACCGGGCGCGAGAGATGGGCCGGCCCATTTCGATCATAAATCAAAGTAGCAGCCAACTGGTTTTGGGAAACTACTAGAAGGTTCCTAAGACCAATTTTTTCCTAGTTTTTTCTGTTAATTTTTTCCTTGCTTTTTGACTGCTCTAGGGAAAATTGGTGCGAAAACCGAAAAGATAAAATCCCGAGAAAAAATCATCTTAACCCTGAAATCGCGTACAGCAAAATGAAAAGCAAAATCATGAGGGAGCACTGAGCACACGACATGTTGTGGCGGCTGAGAGCACCCTACTTGGCACGCTCTCAAGTACCAGAAAATGGCCCTCGAGGGGCATCCGCAAGGGGTACCCCATTGTTAGTTCTCTCAGAAATCCTATATGCTGCACATTGCGGCAAAGACTGGTCACTGGTGCAATCACATAGAAGATCGAACCGGGCGTGAGAGATGGGCCGGCCCATTTTGACCGTAAACCAAAGTAGCAGCCAACAAGTTTTGGGAAACTACTAGAAGGTTCCTAAGACAGATTTTTTTCCTAGTTTTTTCTTTTCATATTTTCCTCTCTTTTTAACTGCTCTTACAGGTTTTCCTGTTTGTTTTTCTTTTTATTTTATTTTTTTCATATTTATGTTTGTGTTCTTTTATTATTTTATTATTATTATTTCTCATATTAAAAAATCAATTTCCTTTCAGATTTTTTTGGGAATTTCAGATAACGTTCAATTTTCAAAAGAAATTCCTGTTTTTTTGAACCATTTTCATTTAAAAAAATTACAAAATTGGTCTCGTTTTTTGAAGCATGTTCACATGTTTAAAAATTATTCCTTTTTCAATTTTTTTTCAAAAATTGAAAAAAAAATGTTTGCATTTTGAAAAATATTTGAGAATTACAACAAATGTTCATGTACTTAAAATTATACATTATTTCGAAAAACTTCTTGTTTTCAAATTTTATGCACAAAAGAAAAAATGTTTCTGAATTTTAAAAAATGTTTGCGCTTTTCCATTTTGCTTGGAGTTTGAAACAATGTTCCTGTTCTTTACAAGTTAATAGATACCAAAAATAATTGCGTTTCCCAATTTTCTTTAGAGTTGTGTTTAAAAATATATTTAAGTTTTCATAAAAACTCGTGTTTAAAATAATCAAAGATTGAGAAAGTGTTCGAGCTTTCAAGAAATATTGATGATTTATCAGAAAAATCGAGGTTCTAAAGAATTATGCATATTTCTCTAAAGGTTCATATTTCGAAAAGTTTTCACTTTTTTGAAAAAAAAATATGTTCATGAAATTCCCAAAATTGTTTCAGATCTGTCGCTCGCTAATGGTTCTTAAAACATCACGAGCCCATGTGGTGAGATGCACGAGATAACAGCCGGGAGTCTCGAGAGGCCAATTCCTATTTGGCGCCTTCTACGCCGGTTAATGTGTATTTTCCTAACTGGTTCTTAAAGATGTTTTTGAACTAAAAAAATGATGATTTTACAGTCCATCCCGGGATGCTCATGTGAGCAGAACGACCCCCACCCCCGTGTGTTGAATGTGTACATTCTAGCTATGCAAATGCTTGGTGTGTGCTTGTTGTGTTTGTATTCACTTGATGGTTCATTTTGAGGCAACAAAAACCAGTCTCTGTCAAAAAAGGTAGATTTCCATCAAAAAGATAAGTTTTGCGGCATGTGTAAAAAAATGACAGTTTTTGTTTGTTGAAATGTATAGACACGTAAGAGGTACAAACATGTATGTTACAGGAAAAATAATGTTGTTTGAACTTTCAATTTTTTTGAATGCTTTTACTGTTCATCCCGGGATGCTCACAGGATCCCCCCTGGACAACAGCAATGCAATGCATCAGCTCAATAATAGGACATGTATGCACCACACA
>LR738712.1:758557749-758603743 GCA_902687465.1 Secale cereale
CACAACATTTTGTAGATTTGAGGATAGCTTCAACCAATACATACACACATCAGAATAAAAACAAATAACATGTGCACAAGAGAGAATGATTTAGGTCGAAATTTTCATCATTGTTACTCCTACTTCCACTACATAATGGATACCCTTCTCTACAATCTCGAGAGGATCACATTAGTACCAACATGTTGTTTTATGTCCGGTATTCCAATTGTTTATTTCATCTAAATGAGAACACGATCGAGGTGGCTATAGGAGTGAGAGCTAAGGCCATTTGGTTAAGTAGACACATCACAATCGAATTATACCCCACATTAATGCTAAGATGATTTGGCCCAAACAAATAATGTAGCCATTCAAGAGATATTTTTTTTAACTTGCATCAAGTCTTTATCTATACCTATACTAATTTGTGACTCCCTGAAAATTCCCACGTTAATTAGAATTTACGGACCGTTCATCTGGTGGGACCAAGTTATTACGGTGTAGATCTTTCGATAGATAAAAAAAATCAAGTATGTCAACCTGGAAACGTAAACTTAAAAAGAGGATTCTCACAAAAAATACTTAATAAAAAGGACGTCTACACACGTTCCTTCAAGTACCCATGGATCGTGTTGAAGAAAAGGCGCCCATGGATCTTATTAATCTGTGATTAAGATATCTCACGGCTTGCAGCTGTCAAAAGCACACGTATCATCCAAGGAACCTTCAGCTAAGAAAAGAAAACTCCAGCGAAGAAAACATGCTCACGGTGCTATCCATCCCTGCCCTATCGCATCTGCTAGCCGTGTGCTCCCTTCATCGGAGACTTGGAAGAGCCATGACGCTGCTGCGCGTCAGCGCTGAGCTGATCAATCCCGCCGCCGTGTTGATCTGCCCCTCCTATCTTTGATCCTCTAATGTGATATCTTCAAGTTAAGCTTATCATATTCACGAACACTGTGTTTCCAGCCACAAAGATCAATCGAGCGGTGCTCGATCAGGAGGTTGTGTAAGTACATGTTAAGGTCATTCGAGCCAGCCTTCTAGGCGTGCATCTCGCCAGATAATCCTTGCTTGGTCGTTGTTCACAGGCGGAAGCTGCATGCCAGTATGACCGCATGACAACAGTCTTGTGGTCATCAATCGTATCTCTCGATTGGTGTTGTATTATCGTGTGTTTGCTGCAGAAAAAAATCGATTTGCAGCTTGGGAAGCTACATGTACATGCATTCTCCTTTCCTCTGTTGTTTTTCTCTTTCTCCCCCAGCCCGGCTTGCTGCTTCTACCTTTGCTACTGCCATAAATCCGATGGTATTCTCTAGCTTTTCCAGTTGGGTACTAGCGCACACAACAGCTGCAGAAGCTAGGTCCTACCTGTTGGCTATCGGAGACAAACAATAATTGGTTCGTAACTGCAGATAGGATCGCTTACTATTGCTAGAGAAACAATACCAACAGCAGCGCCATTTTGTTCAATGATGACACTCAGCACAGGTACTCCCTCCTCCTCATAAGATGAACATTTCTTACTATAGGTGTTTATGGATGAAACGGGTCAAGTATTACATGCCGCCTCATGGCTATATATTTTTATGCTAATATTGTTTTGGAATACTATTTTCTTTTTGTTTGATTTTTCTAAGATAATTGATGTAGTTGATTTGCCATTGAGTCCAAACATTTGACTCCCAGGCTTCACATAGCCTTTTCTCAAATCAAGTCCTTCGATTGTAGTTTGAAAAATCCTGATTTTTCTACATGCAAATGACCACTATGCGTATATAGCATTTGATTAGGAAATATTTTATTTGCGGGTTACACAAAAAGTGTACTAATGTGTCGATCTGAATAAGCAAACAGTGTAGATAAAAGTGATGCACCCATTGATCTTTCAGTCTGACATTAAATTAAGAAATTTTATAACAAATTTAAAAATTGGGGAGTACACATCTACATGCATATTCTTTTCTCAAACCTCAAAACGCAATTTATTTCTATTTGCAACTGAGCTCAAATGAGCCATATGCGTTTCTGCACAGTACCAAAACTTATTATTGACACAAGATTTTGAAGGAAAAACATAGTATTATTTTGTGATGGAGAATATATTTATCCATTTTAGAACAACATGTTACCTAATAGTTTAGGTATCAAGGAATAGTTAGTAAATATACCTATGAAAATATTGGTGAACACTGGCATGCTGTCATGTAGTCTATTTTCATTTAATGGATATATATATTGTGAGCACAAACCTACCAATGAGGTCCAAAGAAAAAAGTTGATATAATATTATTATCACATAGTTGGCCGACCACACATATATCTAAATTATGCGATTAAAAGATTACTCATAATAATATATCACTATATCTTATAATGAATCTAATGATATATGGTTGACATTCTAAATGTAAATATTTTTCTCCACAAACTTGGTGAAAGATTGTGATGTTTGACTTTTCTAAAAATCTATATGAATTACATTATGGAAGGGAGTGATTATTACTAATGATGAGAGCCTTTCTCAAGATATCATTATTTTTGTATAAAAATAGCTTGAAATCTCATGGTAAAAAACAAGATGCATTACATTGGACAACAATATAGAAGACACCTATCTCTTTCTAGATTATGTAATGGTTCAATCACAGCATATATATACGTCTACTCAAGCCTTAGATTTCATATACACATAAATGTTGGAAGTAAAATAAAATACCTGGACTCAAATTTATGAAGGGCTGCAACCACCAGGTAATATTAGATTTACACCACATACAAATGTGATTTTCTAAACTTTAAGGTGCAGACATTCACGTCTATCGTATAGTTGATCTTTCCCTATTTTTTCTGCAATTATGTTCGAGCTTCTGTTAGCTAGCCTCAGTCACATTTGAAGAATAGTAACACTTGACCTAAAGATAGATATATAAAAGTTAGACATGACTGAATTATGCTCTAAGTATCCATGCGTGTTTATGTGACCGTTAAAAAGAAAAAAGTAACACACCACAAAAAGAGAAATACATCAGTATACATATTAGCAAGAATGCGTTGAGTCACGTTGTAACCATGGAAATACAATATTCAATTCATTATCAATAGGGATTTGACAAACTCAGTAAAACATTGGCAAAAAGGAAAATTGTACGGGAATGTACCACTAGACTCAGCTTAGTGAACTCATAGGATTCTCTATTTTACTTCTGTAGACCACATAAAATAGTATTTTAAAAATTGAATTCATGAATTGTGACAAACACCATACACAGCAAGAAACATTGCTTGAATACTGATTTTGTGGACGTTAAATTGCTAGCCCGTGCAAGTGCACGGGCTGACGACTAGTGATACTTTAATTTGTTTGGATTGACATTCTAAAATTAATAATGCATATGTAAGATTTATTGATTTCCTGGGATTGGTTTGACTTTTACCGAGAGAAATAAGACTATATTTTCTCGTCGAAAGAGATAACAATATTAATAGTCGTCATCGATAATAATGAACAAAAGAAAGAAAAACCAATGGCTTACATACTTCATATAAAGTTAAAATAAACAGATGATTAAGACATTGTCCACAGGTTGCTTTGCTAGTTCTAACAATAGTAAAATGGAGTGCTCTAGCTAGCTGCATGCTAGCTAGCTCAAGCACACTTACAAATTAATCAAACGTGGGTCTAACTTATGTATTGCTGTAAAACATTTTTTAAAAACTCAGTTTTATTTCGGAATATATAAGGGCAAGGGTTGATTTTTTTTTCTTTTTCTTTTTCTTCTTCCCACCTAAACTAGCTAGCGCATTGAATCAACGGGAAGAACACAAGAGTTACGCATAGATGGAAGAGAAGAACATGCATGGAATAACTATAGCAGTGTGAGGCCAGACCATTTGGCTAAACAACCACATCCAAATCGAACTATACCCCATAATAATGCCATGTCTGTGATTGGCCCAAAAATGCTATAGCCACCAAACAAGTTGACCTCCCTTAATCACTTTTAGAAAAAGAATCGATCTATGTATAGCTAGCACACAGCTGGCCTAAGATCACTGGTAGAAATATGCCCAAGATAGGACAGAGCATATGCAGCAGGTTGTTTTATTTCCCGAGATTACAAACGTTTCTAAGAATGGAACCGGGCAGTTTTCTTTATTTTCATTTTCCTTGCTTATTCCTACCTAAACTGGCTGGCGCTTTCATGCAAGAGAAGAACAAGGAGTGATGCATTGACTGAGGAAGAATATACTTAGAGTGACTACATGCACGCGATGCGATACCATGTGGGTAAACAACCACACCCCGATCTTATTACTTAACATCACGTCCCATAGAAATAGGTTGTGTTTGGCAGAAACAGTTAATCACCCTATCACTTTTATTATATCGTCAAGATTGCTGGCTAGTACAGTACTTGTCTTATTTTTGACTGGCCACCTGGATTGGCATCGTTGTATAGAAACACCCACTCTAGCTAGACAGGCAATAGCATCGTGCAGACGCTTGTTTTGTTTTAATAAGAAGGAAATGGTAGGTTGTTTTATTTCCCTTTTGTTATGCCCACCTAAACTAGCTAGCGCATTGATTCAAGAGGAAGAATGTAGGACTTACGCATAGATGAAGGAGGTATAACATGCATGGAGAGTAAGTATAGCAAACCCCATAAAAATGCCAAGTCTGCGTTTGGCCCAAACATTCTATAGCCACCCAACAAGTTGACCTCCCTTGAGCACTTTTAGAAAAAGAATCGATCCATGTCTAGCTAGCACATAGCTGGACTAAGATCACTGGTAGAAATATGCCCTAGATAGGCCATAGCATATGCAGAAAGTTGTCTTATTTCCCGAGATCGCAAACTTTTTTAAGAAGGGAACCGGGCAGTTTTCTTTATTTTCATGTTTCTTGCTTATTCCTATCTAAATTGACTGGCGCATTGATGCAAGAGAAGAACAAGGAATGATGCATTGATTGAGGGAGAACATACTTAGAGTCACTACATGCACACGATGTGATACCATCTGGGCCGGTAAACAACCATACCAGGATCTAATTAATTTACATCACGTCCCATAGTAATAGGCTGTGTTTGGCAGAAACAATTAATCTGGCCATCAAAATAGTTGATCACCCTATCACTTTTGTTATATCATCAAGCTAGCTGGCTAGTACAGTACTTGTTTTATTTTCGACTGGCCAGCTGGATTGGCATCACTGTATAGAAACACCCACTCTAGCTAGATAGTAGGCAATAGCATCATGCGGAAGCTTGCTTTGTTTCCCAGTATTAATTGCTGTTGTTTTAAGAATATAAGGAATTGGTAGGTTGTTTTGCTTCCCTTTTCTTATGCCCACCTAAACTAGCTACCACATTGATTTAAGCGGAAGAACGTAAGAGTTACGCATAGATGGAAGAGGAAGAACATGCATGGAGAGTAACTATGGCCAATAGTGCCAAGTCTGTGTTTGGCCCAAACATTCTATAGCCACCCAACAAGTTGACCTCCATCGACCACTTTCAGAAAAAGAATCCATCCATGCATGTTTAGCTAGCACAGCTAGCCTAAGATCGCGGGAAGAAATATGCCCTAGATAGGCCATAGCATATGCAGAAGGTTGTTTTGTTTCCGGATCGAGATTGCAAACGGTTCAAATTAAGAAGAAGTGAACCGGGCAGTTTTCTTGCTTATTATTCCTATCGAAACATAGTGTAGAATAAGGGAGCGATGCATCAATTAATAGATTGAGGATGGCCATGTATACGTAAGAATGACTACATGCACGGGATGGGATACCATGTCCACACCCTGATCAAAATAATTAACCTCGCCCCATAGTAACACTAGTTATTTAATAGGCTGTGTACGTTTGGCAGAAACATAGTGTAGCCATCCAATAAGTTGATCGCATCATGCTAGCTGGCTACTACTAGTAGTACTTGTTTTATTTTGGACTGGCCAGTTGGATTGGCACCCTCTAGCTACCTAGATAGGCCAAATATAGTGTCATGGTGCACAAGGAAATTAAGGTTGTTTTGTTTCCAAGTATTAATTGCAGTTGTTTTAAGAAGAAGGAATTGGTACAGGTTGTTTCAAGTGGCTGCCAAATTAAACAGGCCAAGAAACACGATGTCTGGCTCAGTTTTAGGAAGAAAACTACCTGGCTCTTAGCTTTCCTAATACAAGTATATTGCCTTATTATTGATTACGTATGTGACAAGAGAAGAGTGTCACACAAGAGTAAGAATGACAAGAAAATACGTAACCAAGGGAGACTGGACTGGAGTTGCTGCTGCCTGCGATCGATTATAAATACCCCTAGCTACTACGTACCCCTCCCTAGGCAGGGCAGGAGCAGGAGAAGAGTAGGACCAACCAACCAATTCAATCGGAGGTGAGGGACACAGGAGGAGCTGGAGCTAGCTGATGAAGTCGTCCGTGACCGTGATGAAGGTGGGGGTGCTGCTGCTGATGCTCCTGCTGGCTGTCAAGGCTGACCGCCTTGAGAAGGACAACTCCTTCGGGTAAGTAGTGTTTCATCCTGCCCTATGACCGTGGCTAAAGAAACTGATTTCCTTTGGTACGTTTTGAATCTTTTTTTTATTAGCTAGCTAATAACTCGGGGTTAATTTGGTTTCATTCTCAGGACGGTCGAGTGGCAGCCGAAGCAGCTGAAAAAAGTGACCTGGAACGTGAGTCGACCGGCCGCTGCGTACACGACATTCATGTGGGAGATGGATCGCCAGGTGAGGCTTACGACGACCAAATCGTCTATCTCGGGGCTTCCTGTCCTCAGCAAGTGGGACTCTACGCGAGACAACTGGATCCAAGTGACCCTCCAGGCCCAGGGGCGGCAGGGTCGCACGGAGTCCGCCCTCGCGATTAGAGCCGATAACCTCTATCTGGTGGGGTTCAGGACCCAAGCCGGACAATGGTACACCTTCAAGTACAAGGGCGATCTGATCCCAGGATCAACAGCCCTCGACTACATCGAAGACAACTACGGCAACCTAACTGGCGGTAGCTAGAAACTATCGAGCCCTCAACCAGGTTGCTTTCTTAATTCCCTCATACAAGCTCTATTATATCCTCTTAATTCATAGATGATGCAAAGCTTATGCCTACGTTTCAAAAAAAAAAGGTTGTCCTGAGCAGGGGATCTACCCAAGCTTCCGTAGAGCTTCTGGCAAGCTACGTCCATGGGTCAACCGACAAGGATCAACTGAGGACGTCACTGCTCAGGTTCGTGGTGATGGTATGTGAGGCTGCAAGATTCAAGCCTATGCGTGCCGGCGTCGCTGCAGCTTTGGCTCAGGATGTCGGAGCTACAGTCGGGAACATACCCGTGGAGCTGACCGTGAAATGGAGGTTCATTTCGTGTGCCTTGGTTGGATGGAGCAAAGGGAAGAAATGGGACCCCACAGACATGGAGGTAATCAGGGAGTTCAACAGATTAGGGGACCCAGCGATTGTGAGCCGCCAGACTGCCGTTGACAACCTCTATGTCATCCTGCAGATGGAAGGCTGCAAGTACCAGCCAAGCTAGCTAGGCCCTCCCTGGCGATAGATGAGCTGATCGAGATCACGCTCCTCTAAGCTAGTAGTCCAATAATAAGAAAAAGAAAATGTTGACGATCATCCTGTGTATTGCTACTCCACTTGTTCGCGCCATGGCATAATATATATCATTTGTACTCGTATTATTAATTCCAGTTGGTTGATGTGTGGTGTACCTACTGTTTTACTATCATTTGTGGAGTACTAGAGATCCATGTCCCTGCTTCATGCAATCTAAATTATGCCCATCATGCATGTAGATTAATTAGTTAATTAATGGCCACGTTGAATGTGAATTTCCAGTTACAGTACAAGCTGTTTCACATGGCGCTAGATGTGTTAGCTGGAATGTAGTACTACTAGTAGTAGTACAATGGTGCTTGCTTATCTTTGCTTCCACATGGGTTCAATGCGCTATCAATCAACTACTCCTGTATTATATAGTGCTAGTGTGCTACAACAGTTTGGGCAACAGTCTTTGGTAAGCATGCCAAAATCTTAAAATCAGACATTTTTTACAAGGGCAAAAAAATGGGCTGAGCATGATTAACACAGACACAAAAAAGAATCCAGTTGATCAATATTCTTTATCAAAGCATTGACTCTCTTGTTCCTTTGGTGAATTGTTTTGCGGAACCCGCTGCTGTTATCTGCTTAAAATTAATAAATTCCTTTGGCTAACAGACGGCATGTGTGAGATTTCTTCATTCGTTTCCGTACACATTAGTTGCCAAGTAGTTCGCCGCCACAACTTACTACCCTCGCTTTTGTTGTTGGTGTCGAAGAGCTCGAGGAATAGGAGGAGAAACCAATTATCTTTCTCCACGCTCCTTTCTTCTTTCCAGCCAATAGAGCCAGTGGACGCCATTGCATCCAAACTCCGGCATACTTTTCATCACACTTACCGTAAATTTGAGAAACCTTATCACAAACATTAGTAAAATAAAATAAGAAGAAGAATCTACATTTACGGCATCACTTAAGAGTGAGAGAACATTACCAAACCATTCAAATTTAGCCCTACGATCCAGAACAAATGTAAATGCATACAACACTGGAATTTTTTTTTCAAATATTTCAGGTATTTTCTTTCATGGCAACAACATATAATAAGGGCATGTAGTCTTCCTTTGTCCGGCCGCTCTATAATAAGTGCATGTTGTAAAGTCTTCTTTTATTTTCGAGTGGTTTTGCATAACTTCTCATATCCCTAATTCTAGTTTATATCTAGGATTCTGGGATGTTTGAATTTATTAGGAAAAAGCGGGAGCCTCACCAAAACATAATGATAAATCCTTGGAAGCAATTAAACAAAAAAAGAGCTTCTCAAGCTCTATCAGTACAACTGACTTACCTATCCGTCAAGATTGTATTGGAGGCAGGTTTGTATTGCCGCCATCTCACCCTCCTTCTTCAAGTGGCTCTTGGAATGCCTCCTCGGGTGGAAGGCCCATGTTCTGGATTCCCCGATCAGCTCCCCCTTGCATATTTTGCAGATAGCCTTCCGGCTCCTAACTCCATTCACCTCCACCATATCTTGATCCAAGGGTTCCCACACAGTCTGGCGACGAGGCCTTTTTGAACCGTTGATGGAGGACAGACTGGCACTACTTGAATGAGATTGTGTATGGGGCATTTTCGATGGTTGCAACTCGGGGATAGGACTAAGAGAAAAACTTAGATCGAGGCTCTTGAGTATGTGAATCCTGAAATCGTCTAACTGGAGGTAGGGGACTGGTTAGAATTGGGTTCAGCCATGGGAAGAGTGGCCAATAAGATATGGGATATGGTGTGTGACCTTGGAAAATGAAGTGAGGTGGCAGGACTATTTATAGCAAAAAAACATCAATTCTCAAATCAATTTACCCCTCAAATTTGAACGTTAAACTAAAAACGTGAAATTGCAGCTGAAGGAGCCTAACAGCCCTAAAAGGCCCTACCTAGGTTGTTGACGCGTGCCATGCGTGTTTGGCACGAGACGATTAGGCAACGCTCCCAGCCCCGTGCCCCCACGCCCCGCGTAATGCGTGTCGTCCAGCACAGAACACACGCACACACGAGCTCACGGACACTTGTGTTTTGCGTTGCGTAAAATCTTGCAAGTTTTCTCTTTCTTCTTACTCCTCTTTGTGTTGTTACAGAGAGATCGAGACCACCAATGGCCCGATGAAAACGCCCACGATGAACCTCATCAATCATGCCATTTCACGACCCAGTTTGTGCGGGAATGGACTAGTTGTAGAAAAAACAATCCTAACAAACTTATCTACTCAGCTCAAATAACTACTCACCTATTATTTCTGATAAATCTGAGAAAACGAGGGAACAAGGGTTAAGTCCACAATCACTCCCTAAGCCTCGTCCTTGCTGCGGAGCAAGTACATCCACATGAACCTGCTATGATCATCAATGAGCAGGAGGAAGTGGCGCTTGCCATCCGGAGTATGCGGCAAGATGGGGCCGCAGAGGTCACCGTGCACGAGCTCAAGCGGCTCGGTGGCGCGGTGGTTGTCCTGCTATGGGAATGATGCCCTTCGCTGCTTGCTTACCAAGCAGGCATCACAGACCTGCTAAGAGTGGTGAATCAGGGGCAGGCCCCGGACCATGTTCTGATGGGCCGGCCTCTCGAGCCCGTCGAAGTGTTGATGACCGAACGCATGCCAGCGCCATGCTTCCTCGCAAGAGTGCACGGAGAGGCAAACTGGGTTGGCGAGCTATAGCTAGACGATGTTGAGGCGGTTGCGGGAGCATGGCGCCCTGGCCAGGATGCGGTGCTCCCGGTCACGCACCATCATGACTCCGGCCGCGGGATCCGGTACACGTTGGTAAGTGCACGGTGATCCTTCCCGGCCGCGGCAAACAGGACTTTGCCACGCCCTTGGATCGCCATGAGCGAGCCATCCCAGAACTGACAGAGCCCCGGATGCCCTTCTCCAGCTCGGCACCGCCTCATCGCCATCATGTGATTCGACGCGCCCGTGTCCAGCTACCGGGCCACGTCCACATCCTCGGGAGTGCGCTCGAGGTCCACGTGGGCACGTGACTCGTTGAGGGAGATGAGCTCATGGGTCGTGCCAGCGCCTAGTGCATCGGCCGTCGCTGCCAACAAGGCATCCTCGATCATCAGCAGGCCAGGGTCGTCGTCCTCCCCTGCTTGGCCTTGGGCAAGGATAACCTGGCCCTCCTTGCGCTTTTTCTTGTGGCAATCACGCGCCCAGTCGTAGGCGATACCACAATAGTGAGATTTGTCACGGTCTGCATCGCTACCGTCACCGACCTTTCCATCACCAGCCTCCGTGCCGCACTGGGTTCTTGCCTTTTCCGCCACGACCTCACTCGCGCCCTTGTGCACTTGACGAGTTGCTACTGCCAGAGCCATCGTTGGCTTCGCGCTTCTCATGCCCACGCCACTCCTCCAAGGTGAGCAGGAGGCGCCCACCGGTGTCGCCCACACCGTCTTGGTGGAGGCGTTCCTCTACCACCTTGAGGCATCCAGTGAGCTCCTCTAGTGTTAGGCTGTCGGGACCGACCAATGTCTCAATGGAGAGTGCCACCTGAGCATACCTGCAGGGCACAACATGAAGGAACTTTCGCACCACGCGCCCGTCTCCGACAGGGTCGCTATGGATGGAGAGGTTGTTGATGAGCCCAGTGAGCCTCATCACCAAGTCGTCAATGTTCTTGCCGGGCTTGAAGCGGATGTCCTCGAACTCCCGGTGGAGCCCCTAGGCCTTGACCTCACGCATAGCGGCCGAGCCCATGTGCATGGTCTTGACGGCGTCCCAGGCCTGCTTTGCCATCTCCTTGGTGGAGAGGACCGCGAGAATCTCAGGCAGCTCCGCCCGCAGTATGGCCTCCAGAAAGGTGCGATCGTCGTGGTAGTCGGTGACTCCTGTTTTCACAGTGTCCCACAGTCCAGCGTATGCAGGATGGCCCTCATGAGGAGCGACCAGTCGCCGTAGTTTCTCTGAGTCAATGTTGGAAACACCGTAGGCAGGACCACCTCACGTCTCTGCACCACCGGCACGGTGACCTCATGCCCGTGGATGGTGCAGCTATTCCTAGCCCTGGGAGACCGCGACAGCATGCGCCCACGCCGCAGGCTGCGGCAACGGCGTCCTGGACCCGTTGTTGTAACCCGTCCTGGACCCGTCGTTGGAGCCCTTTCATGGCACCTTGCTTCCCGTCATGACCGTCGGATTGAACAGACTACTCTGATGCCAATTGTCGGCACAACTCTCTTTTTTTTGCGCGGGAAAAGGATTTTTATTGCATATTGAGAGAATTACAGTCGAGAGGTAAAAGATCCTCAATACAAGGTGGTCCTAAATGCATCCACACAGCCGTGGTACACTCTATACGACTATAATTTGCCAAACGATCGGCAACTCTGTTTTGATCCCTATTTAACTTCTGAGGAATAAACTCCCTATGTCTCATCAACTCCTTAATTTCAGCCACAAGATGACCATAGGCAGAACGAAGAAGTCCGTTCCCTAATAGACATAACAACGCTTCACTTGAGTCAGATTGAACGATGACTGGAAGAGTGGAATGTTGTATAGCTAGCGCCACCCCTTGCATGATTGCATGAATCTCAGCTTCCAGAGAATCATTACAATTGAAAATAAACCGATATGCAGCAAAAATAAGAGAACCGTCATGTCGTCTAAGAATCATTCCTGCCGCTGCCACGCCGGATTCCACTGAGAAAGAACCATCAACTGATAGAGCAACATACTCAGTAGACGGAGGAGGCCAAGGTTTAGGTCTAGGGGCATGTCTCACTTCAGGCAAAGCCCAATCAGCAACCGACATTTTACCTTTAATTATTTCTTCTGTACTGAATCTTTTAGCATCTCGAATAGACTTCATATAACTGTCCAAAGAATCAACCGTAGTTGCCACCGGAGGAACCTCTTTATCCTGAGTAAGATCATTACGTAATTGCCAAATACGCCAAATAAGCATAATCATACAGTCACGCTCTGCATTGGTACAATTAAGCAGCACGTTCAGTAACCATTCTTTGCCATTATTAATAAGAAGCTGGTCCTGGGGGAGCAACCAGACCTTCCTCATGGCCTCCCAGATTCCACGTGCATGGCTGCATGCAATCAAAGCATGGAAGCTATCCTCATCAACAATACCACAAATTGGGCACGTACTGCGCGTCGCTAGGACACACACACGAGCTCACGGACACTTGTGTCTTGCATTGTGTACAACCTTGCAACTTTTCTCTTTCTTCTTACTCCTCTTATTCTGTTACGGAGAGATCAAAACCACCAACGGCCCGAGAAAAACGCCCATGATGAACCTCATCAATCACGCCATCCGGTGTTCCAGTGCGTGCGAGCATGGACTAGTTCTAGGAAGAAAAACAATCCTAACAAACTTATCTACTCAGCTGAAACTACTCAGCTATTATTTCTGCTAAGTCTAAGAAAACGAGCGCACAAGGGTTAAGTCCACATGCCTCACATGTCGGGCACACGCGGTTGACCCCTGTGCTCTAGCCCGCATGCCGGCCGGGCACGACACAGTTGGTATACAAGACACGAATTCTACATGCAATCCTTCCTGTGTGTAAATTACTATTTGTAACTTTTATTTTCATGGTAGAATTTTGGCAGGGAGAAGGCTATAAATTTCAAATTCAGGTCACATTGAGTGTGCCTTTGTTGTCTTTCTTGTGTATGTTGATCTCTATATTGTCTTTTTGCCCCTCCCCTTACCTCTGATTCTTGTGGCACCGGCGGCGAGACCCTTGGCCAAGAACATGGGCGCGCGACTGATCGGGAACGCCGAAGTGGTGGTGAGTGCCCCGGCGCTTGGTGGACGGTGGTCGGCAGTGACATGTCCTAGAGGTGGAGCCATCCATCTTGTCTTGTCTTCTTTCCATCGAGAACTGTGGCTTAATTGGTGGTTATTAATATGACAACATGTATGGCGACGATGCTAATGCATTGGTGACTAGCTGCTTAACTGATGGACGTTGGCGGCTAATGTATTGGTGAGTATATGTATCGCTTCTGATAGAAATTGATGTTGCCTCCTTCAGAGAACCAAAATCTGCATTTCTGTGAGGCTGCGTCGTTGCATTCATCAGGGTGCATCTTTGTTGTCTTTTTTCCCATCATAGCTGATGACGTTCACCATGGATATATGATACAGCCTACGTATTCAGGCCCTGATGTAAAACAAAGTTGTATATTAATTAGAAGAGGCATCTTAGGTCTCAAGGTGCAGACTGAGCACCTTTGTAATACTAACATATACGTATTTTATTTTGAACATTTGCATTTTCAACTGCCATCAATGAACTGGTGATGCAAGTGCAACAGGTAATACTTCTGTAATTTTACCTCACCTTCACTGAATTATTCAAAACTTTGTATTGACATTTTTTTAAATAAATGTACACTACTGATTCTTATCATATCAACAATTGCAGATAGTCTTATGAAGCTGAAAAACAAGATACCTAAGACTTGAAACTGCATTTATGGGAAAGCCATTGAATGAAGATACCTAAACTACGGTTAGATACTGATCATGGATCAGATACTGAATTTTCTTGTTATTTTCCACCACTTAACCATGGCCCGTCCAGGTAACACAGCTCGGACCCGCAAGACGCTCGCCGGTATAGGTGGAAGAGACCCACCTAGCGTCAGCCCACCCTGTCCTAGGTTTTCGGTGTGTGTGCGATAGTGTAGTTATTGTGCTGCTGCACAATTGATTGGTTGTCGACTGTTTGATATGCCTGTCCGTTGGCGGCCGACAGGTAAGACGTGCTCGGGCAGTTCACCATGGTGAGGATGAAGCTCTTCAGCATCGTTGAGGACACCAATAAGGTAAACAAGGGGTTCACGTGGTGTACCCCATGAAACAAGGGAGCGCCTCAACGCCACATGTACGCAAAGTCGCGAACTCCTCTGATTTTTTTTCTTCCAATTTTACATATGTACCATGATATATCTTTTCCCTAATCTATCCCTAATTTATAACTACTAGTCGTCAACCCGTGCTACTGCACGGGCTAGTGATTCTAAATCAATTTTGTCCTATATTATACTAATGGTTGATAAAAAATAATTTTGTGTTTTCATACTATCATAGAAGCATAAATTTAGTTTTGTCGATCGGTTTGGGGAGATATGGATCCATGAAATAATATTGCTACTTGCTTAAGATTTTAGTGCGTGAGTAAGATCGCAATATATTTTACCATTATAAGCTGCATGGGTAGGTATGACAAACATCATAAACCCCATATCAAAGTATTAGATAAAATAAAAAGGAATATCACTTACATAAGTCAGTCTTTATACATTTGAAAATTTGGAACTTTTCCTCAAAAATTTACTCCCTCCGTTTCAGTTTATAAGGCGTGTGCGTACCCCTAGGTTGCCAATTTGATCACTTTAATATAAACTATATAACACAAAAATTATATCGTTTGAAAATAGAACATCTGAAGTTTATAATGGTATATTTTTTGTAATATATGACTTCTATTAGGTTGGTTAAAATGACGACCTAGGGGTACGCGCACGCCTTATAAACTGAAAGAGAGGGAGTAGTTAGATTAATTTGTCGATAGGGAACCTTTTTTCGATAAAGGGCGCTTTTATTATCTCAAAATGTAGCATCAAAGTGATACAAAGCATTAATAGTGTCACCCAGCCTCTGCATAACTAGGATGCACACAGCCAAACACCAGTAGTCTGATAAACTGAAAGATAAACGGTCGACAATTCAGCAACAGTAGAGTCCATAGACCGACACTATGCCTATGTCGAAACAGATGGTGGACCGATCCGGAGATTATTCTGCCACCCATGTTGGGTAAAAACCTCCGTAGCCACCTGCTCCAACAGCGTACACACCGCCTTGAACAACGGTTGATACTCCGCTCGTTGTAGCGTACACCACATACGAAGCGAGTGCGTACAACGGAAAATAACCTGCAAAGGAGAAGCATTTTTGTCATTAAAAACAACATCATTTCTACAGAGCCAAAGCGACCATAGTAAGGCATACGCTCCCATCCTAATTAGCGTTTTGTACCTATTTGAAATACTGTCCAGCCAATGACCAAACATATTGGCAACACTTGTGGGTGGTTTCAAATTTGACGCTATTTGGATGACTGACCACGTAGAACGCGCAAACTTACAATGAAAAAAGAAGTGTTTAATTGTCTCATCATGAATACAGAAACAACACTTCTTACTTCCCGACCAGTTGCGTCGTGCGAGGTTGTCTTTTGTTCGCACAACTCCCCTACGGAGATACCACATGAATATTTTGATTTTAAGTGGTATTTTCGCTTTCCAAATTTTTTTGTTATTACTCGCCGGTACCTCAGAATGCATGAGTGCACGATACATAGAGTCTACCCTGAAAGACCCCGATGTAGTAAGGTTCTAGCGAAACACATCACGACCATGTGTCAGGTTAATCGAATCCAGACGGGACAAGAGATTATTCCATGACATAAGTCTGGTGCCAATCAAATCCCGTCTGAACGAAATATTTGGCGGGGATGAGCTGAGCACTTGCGCAATAGTAGTATTCTTATCGCGTGCAATGTTATATAAGGCTGGGTATTGTTCTCGGAGACTAGCAGTGCCTAGCCAGATGTCTTCCCAAAAACGAATCTCTGACCCGTCCTTTATCGTGAAAGACCCAAAGCGAAAGAGATGTTTCTTTGCCGCCATTAGGCCGGCCCAAAAGTGTGAGTCTCCAGGTTTCCAAAATACCTGAGACACTGCCTTTTGGCCTATATACTTATTACGCAACATGGTTTGCCAAACACCATCCTCAGTAAGAATTTTGAATAACCATTTACTAAGTAGGGCCTCATTCTTGATCTGAAGGTCATGAATACCGAGGCCACCCTGGTCTTTCGGCCTAAAAACCACGCTCCATTTGGCCAGCCTATATTTTTTCTTTTCACCATCTCCTTGCCAAAAGAACCTGGACCTAAAATAGTCCAATCTTTGCAAGACCCCTTTTGGGAGCTGGAAGAACGAAAGCATATAGAGAACCATATTTGTGAGGACAGAGTTTATTAAAACCACCTCCAACTGAGAGCAACTTGCCTTTCCAACTGCTCAAGCGTTTCTCTAGCCGCTCCTCTACATGCTTCCACTCCGCAATGGTGAGACGCCGAAAATGAATTGGTATTCCCAGATATTTAATTGGGAATTGTCCATGTGCACAACCAAAAAGGTCAGCATAATCAGCCGCTGCCTCAACGACTTCTCCAAAGCAGAACAATTCACTTTTATGGAAGTTAATCTTAAGACCCAACATTTGTTCAAACGCTGACAACAGAAGTTTCAGGTTTCTAGCCTTGTCTAGGTCATGTTCCATAAAGAGAATTGTGTCATCGGCAAATGTAAAAGATATCACCAAAGAAGGAAGTATTTCCATCACCTCGTACTCGTACAATAATAATTGAATTCTTGCCAACTCGTCGACTGCTCAATATTGGACAACTGATCTTTTCATCTAAACATATGTAACCTTGAATAATCCATTTGTGCACTTACATTCAGTACATGGTTTAACGGTGGATTTATAGAGTAAACATCGTATCAATCATATTACCAATGCACAAATGCTATCCATGCGTAACTTCTCATGGATATCAACTTTCTTAGAATCTGAACTACAGCTAATTTTACAGTATCGAGCAACATAATCATGTGAAAATTAATTGGGAAATAATGTTCCTAAAAGGCTGAGTGATCTCACCTATTCCAGAATTTAAACATGGATCCGACGGGAATGAAAAGAACATGTTTCTTACTTAGATCAGAAAAACTTACTTCAGATCGGAGTACACGATTCCGACCAAGGTTAAGGACCATGGCTGCGCAAACCTAACCATCGGCTATGTGCTATGGAGCCGTGGAGCCTCAAAATCTTCTATGTGATGCGTCAGAGAGGCCATGGGGATGCACATGCAGTGGCTGCACCGTTCATGCACTGGCTGAGTCAACTGGATGCATGTCAGCAAAGGAGACGGTGCCGACGCTCAGAACTTTGTCGGGAGAGACAGGGAGAGGGATCAAGGGGAGGCGCTCAAAACTTTTCCCCGAGAGACACGAACAGGGACAATTGCCTCGTATACAATCTGATCGGAGAGGCTCATATTTTCATGTTTTTTATTTCTAATTCAAGCGATACAGAGAGGGTCAAAGGGTAGGATGCCTTGTGTACGTCAAATCTAGGTGAGAGTCTGATTCTTTTCTTTTTTTTGTTCAAAGTAAGAGAGAGTCCTAGTGAAATACGATTGGGAAAGGAGTGCCTCACATTTATTTTTCAAGGGAAACGGCGAGTCTCTTAGTGGAGGAGGACTCATGTAGATTGAATAGGAGAGTACGCATCATGCTTTTTATCCAACGGCTGCACATGCATTATATATTAAATGAACGGTCAATTTTCTTTAGTTTCACGGTTTAACGTGGTGTCTCGTATGGTGCCTCCAATTAGTAGATACTAGTCGTCGACCTGTGCATTCGCACGGGCTAGTCAATACTTCTTATGCATTTATTTTGTCATAAATAATATCTGTCATGAAAGGAAATAAGTGAAACATCCATCCATCCACTTGAACCTGAAGCACATGCAGGGTGTCTCCGATATTTTTTAATTACTTCAGTTCTAAGTGACAAAATATGATTCGAAGAAGGCCATTTAACTCTTTGGCTTTTATTTATTTTTGTTTCTAGTAACCTTGCGTCTCTGTATATTCAATATGTGCCTGACCAAATAATTATAATTTCCTTTTGCTATGTTTATGTTTTTCCAGTGTCAGAGTCATTAAATCCTTTACAAATTTGAAGGAAGTGAATATAGAGACCGAAATGAGAAAAGATTAATTGGAAATCATTGATTTGAGGCTCTTATAAAATACCTGTAGAAATATATATATGAGGATGATATCCCTACATACTAATTTGGTCGATCCATGCCACCGTTTCAGATTGGACCATAGAAGCATGACATATGACATTCATGCATTTCTAAGTATATAATAACAGTGTCAGATAAATTAAGTGGATAAGCTTAATCATGTTGAAAGATTGCTTTATACTCCAAGTGATACACGCTTCACGTAATGTATTTAAGCTCAAACATGAAATTTCACCCGTGCTTTGACAATATTATGATATTAACCAATTTTTTCATCTGTATATGTACTAATTGGATCTCCTCCAACCCTAATTTATCTGGTAACATGACTTATACTCCAAAAAAATTGATTGTACTTTTCATCGCAAAAATACTCTATTTCTCCTTTTATTAATAGTGTGATTTAAAACTTCCTGTGGTTTCCAACTCCCCTATCTACTAATCAGTCACATTAATATATGATGATATTTGGTGGAAACCTGAATGGCTCATTTCAGCTCAGCTAAAAAATACAGAAAAAGTGTTCTCTTTGAGTTCCATAAAAACTGTACATTTATATGTGTACTTCCTAACTTTAAGCTTTATTTGAATTATTTTGTATATTACACTGAAAGATTAATAAAATATTTTTTGATCCTAAATATATACCTAATAGACATTTACGTCTAGGAAAATCAGGATATTCGAAAAAATTAGAGGGATTTGATTTGTTTTTGGAATTTTTGCCTATTTGAAGCTTGGGATAACCGCACAATTATCTTCGAAAGAAACTATCAAAGAGAAAGATCTGACAGAAAATCTTGCCGTCGTTTAAGAAAATAGCTGTCCATGGCACTATGTGTAAAATATATAGACATGAGTCATGCATGTAAAATGTAATTAGTTTCATCCATAAACAGCTATAGAGATAAAACTGTACAGCTACTAAAAATCAGCGAGTACCTTTCTTGACTATGAACCTCATATAATATTATCTCTGGACGATAGGATGTTGTTGCTATTATTATTCTCCAGCAATAGGGCATCAACCCTAGCAGCTGTCCACCAAAAAGTATGGCTTGTCTCCGACTGCCATATGTTCTCATGCAGTCCTGCCAAAGTGCAACTATGCATCTTGCAGTGCGCTAGGCGCTAGCACATGAAGACCACAGGTCCTCATGTACACAGAGCAACGTTCATCATTCCCCATACAATACTAACAGATGATCAGGGGCAATAAATAATCAATAAAGTTTTTGAAGCACTCGATTTCTTTTCATGTACAGTCCACTCAATGGCAAATTATGTACAGATAACTACATATAAAATATAATTAAACAAACCTCCAATATCTTTAAGGAAGCAACTCTGAACCCCCAACTCAAATCTGAGTACTTCAGTTATTCTTCCCGAGCTCCTTAAGGAAGACGCTAGTGTATTCTGAAATCTGAATCCCGCTATGCTAATACATAGGGTCTGCTTGCTAATTAATAACAATCTGCACTACTTCATACTATTCATACTTGTCCATAAGAAAAGAAAGCAGACAAAGCCCAAGCGTGCTGGTATCGGTTTTAATTTGCATGATAGAGAATTAACATATAAAATTCATACGACATGATATACCTGTCAATTTTCAAACCTGACTTACGTTGAAGCATCTCACAATCTTGCTTGCACCTAGGCCGCGACACCACACCGCTCATAGTTTCAGGGCCATGAGCGGGAAGGGAGTTGTATAGAGAAAAAAGATAGATGCCTTTAGCAAAGAGGTTGATCGGTTCCAGCTAGATGTGATAGCGTCGTATGTAAGTACAGATTACAGATGGATTTGTTCCTCTCGCTGATGCTGCCAGTGTTGTGTAGGTCAAACCTAATTGATAAAACCAATTAATTCATAGTACTATTCATCTCGGCAGTTAAGACAGGCTAGGCCGCTAGGTAGATTTAGCCATGACCTCCGTGAAGTCGCTACTACCGATTTTGCTGAGGAAGACATACTGACATATTTATTGATCTTGAAGAGCGCCATTAGGATAATCACCATCAGCATAATCAATTTTCCATCATAACCGATTTCCATCAGCACAGCGACCTACAGCAGCATATGCCCAACGCAAGTTCTTCCTCCCCCCTCCAATCTGCCCCGACCTCCTTCGTCGATCTTCCTATGCACCTGCGGTGAGGAGCAAGAGCAAGAGCAACAACATCGCTACCCAATCCTCTCTGCAACCTCGTCTTTCTCTGATATCCTCTGCCCCATATCTTCTCCATTGAACCTCCTCGGCCGGGGAGAAGCAGGAACACACCTTACTATTCTCCGATCTATCACTAGAGGAGTACAGCCACGCGAGGAGCAGCCAGCTAGCGGCTGCGTCTTGCCTCCGCAACACCATGGTCCTTATCATGATCATGCCACTGTCCTTCTCCACCTCCTCTAGATGTCAATCGAGTTTCCTGTTCATGTGCCTCGCATAGGGAGAAATATAGCGTGAGGACTATTTGTACGTGGGGATTCGTTGGGGAAGGATCGATTAGATTGTTTTTTTACAGGTACCCTAGTTTGGTTTTTATAGCTGCGCTATATATGTTGGTTTTTTCTTGGATTGCAAGGATTACATCGGTGGATCTACATCGTTATAAATCGGTCCCATTAGATTAACGGCTGGTAATTTCTAATTAACGTGAGAATTTTTAGGGAGTCTCTAATTAGTATAGGTATAGATTGTCCCTCTGAAAGGACATGAATGTTCCAACAAAGGGCCGCGACTAAAGGTAGTTATGTGCTTTCGGTATGGCGATTTGGTCTCAATATATTGGATTTAGGCATATAGTTGAAATTTCATCAAACATAAGCACAAGGTTGATAGAAGGAACGATTTGATTTTATCGGTACAGTTATGTATTTGAAAAAATTATTGGGATGTACTCTTTATATTAACACTACAATCAATGTAGTTAAATGTACAGATAATTATTATTTTCTCACATGAGTTGAGGCACCATTTTATTTGGAAATACTTTCATAATTTCTTTTTTTTATAAACTGTATGATTTGCAGATAGAAAGGCGCATAGGAGATGTGAGAAAAGCGGTCCAAAAACCAAAAGAACTTATCATACCTCGCATTACAGATTTACAATTTGTACTATATATTTTACTGTAAAATCAAATTGACAAGAATACCATGCTGGCTAGAATTTGTGGCCCTTACTGCTTCAACACGAGAAACGGTTGCTAAATTTTGTAGGCCAGAATTTGCAGCAGAAACTGTCATACGTGCTTGCCGATCATAAGACCGTCTTTGCAAAATCTAACGACTAGAAATATAATGGCTCTGCTAATACCATTAGCAACATTTTAGTTCATGGTGTTTTTATTGTCTTCCTCAAATCCGGTTGCCACCAGAATGGCTTTGTTTGTGATATTTGCTATAATTTCTCGCTACTTGTCAGTATTGTGTGCTGGATGTGACAATGTCATCAATATAATCATCATAAATAGGAGGCATGCTTTCATCATAATAAAGTTTCTCATCAAAACTTGGGGGACTAAAAATATCATCTTCATCAAACATGACATCCCCAAGCTTCTAGCTTTGCATATCATTAGCATGATGGATATTCAAAGAGTTCATACTAACAACATTGCAATCATGCTCATCATTCAAATATGTTGTGCCAAACATTTTATTGACTTCTTCTTCTAACAATTGAGCACAATTTTCCTATCCATCATTTTCAGAAAATATATTATAAAGATGATCAATAATATGATGCAACCTCAATTCCATTTTTTATAGTTTTCTTTTACAAAACCAAACTAGTGATAAAACAAGAAACTAAAAAAAATTGATTGCAAGATCTAAAGATATACCTTCAAGCACTCACCTCCCCGGCAACGGCGCCAGAAAAGAGCTTGATGTCTACTACGCCACTTTATTCTTGTAGACACGTGTTGGGCCTCCAAGCGCAGAGTTTCGTAGGACTGTATCAATTTTCTCTCAAGTGGACCTAAGGTTTATCAATCTGTTGGAGGTATAGGATGAAGATGGTCTCTCTCAAACAACCCTGCAACCAAATAATAAAAAGTCTCTTTTGTCCCCAACACACCAAATACAATAGGAAATTGTATAGGTGCACTAGTTCGGCGAAGAGATGGTGGTACAAGTGTAATATTGATAGTAGATATTGATTTTTGTAGTGCGAACAATAAAAAACAGCAAGGTAGCAAGTAACAAAAGTGAGCACAAACGGTATTGCAATGATGGAAAACAAGGCCTAGGGTCCGTACTTTCGCTAGTGCAATCTCTCAACAATGCTAATATAATTGGATCATATAACCACCCCTCAACGTGCGATGGAGAATCACTCCAAAGTTCCTATCTAGCGGAGAACATAAGAAGAAATTGTTGGTGGGATACCAAACCACCTCAAAGTTATTCTTTCCGATCAATCTTTCCAAGAGTTCGTACTAAAGTAACACAAAGTTACCCTTTCCGATTGATCTATCGAAGAGTTCGTACTAGAATAACACAAGGTTATCTTTTCCGATCGATCTTTCAAGAGTTCATACTAAGATAACACAAAGTTATCCTTCCCGGTCGATCTATCAAGAGTTCGTACTAAGATAACACAAAAACATATTCAGATTTTGTAATACTCAATCCAACACAAAGAACCTCGAAGAGTGCACCAAGATTTCTACGGGAGAAACAAAGACAAGAACGTACATCAACCCCTATGCATAGATTACCCCAATGTCACTTCGGGAATCCACAAGTTGAGTGCCAAAACATATATCAAGTGGATCAATGCGATACCCCATTGTCACCACGAGTATTCAATTGCAAGACATATATCAGGTGTTCTCAAATCCATAAAAGTATTCAACCCAAATAAATCTCAAAGGGAAAACTAAAATCATCACAACAAGAGAGGGGAAAACACCATATGATCCAACTATATTAACAAAGCCTGCGATACATCAAGATTGTGCATCTCAAGAACACGAGAGAGAGAGAGAGAGAGAGAGAGAGAGAGAGAGAGAGAGAGAGAGAGAGAGAGAGAGATTAAACACATAACTACTGGTACAAACCCTCAGCCCCGAGGGTGGTCTATTCCCTCCTCGTCATGGTGGCCGACGGGATGATGAAGATGGCCACCGGTGATGATTTCCCCCTCCGGCAGAGTACCGGAAAGGGTCTAGATTGGTTTTCGGTGGCTACAGAGGCTTGCGGCGGTGGAACTTCTAATCTAGGCCTATTTCTGATGGTTTCTCTATTTATAGGAATTTTTGGCATCGGTCTCACGTACGGATGGGCCTCGAGGTGAGCACAACCCACCGGGGCACGGGCAAGGGCCCAGGCGTGCCCTGATGTCTTGTGCCTACTCCTTCACTTTCTGGTCCTTCCACAAAGCTTCGGGGGCCTCTTTTGTTCCAAAAAATCGTCAAAAAGTTTCAGCTCATTTGCAGAATTTTAATTTTGCACAAAAAACAACACCACGGTAGTTCTGCTGAAAACAACGTCAGTCCGGGTTAGTTCCATGCAAATCATACCAAAGCCATATGAAATTGTTATAAACATGGCATGAACACATCATAAATTATAGATATGTTGGAGACGTATCATTGGGCCATAGGGGAGAAGAGGAGGCATGCCAAGGGGAGGTGGCGCCCTCCCCCCCCACCCCCATGGAGTCCGAATTGAACTAGGGGAAGGGGCGGCGCGCCCTTTTCCCTTTCCTACTCCCTCTCTGTTTCCTTCTTTCCTACTCCGAA
Source organism: Secale cereale (assembly GCA_902687465.1). Lineage (NCBI taxonomy): Eukaryota > Viridiplantae > Streptophyta > Magnoliopsida > Poales > Poaceae > Secale > Secale cereale. The sequence goes on from LR738712.1 coordinate 758,581,987, forward strand.
AAGGAAAGGTGAATCCTAATAGGACTTGGGAGTCCTTGTAGGACTCCCCACACTTGGCGCGCCCCTAGGGGGTCGGCCTCCTCCTCCCCTCCTTTATATATGTGGGCAGGGGGCACCCCAAAGGCCCAACAGACAATCTCTTAGCCGTGTGCGTGCCCCCCTCCACAGTTTACTCCTCCTGTCATAGCGTCGTAGTGCTTAGGCGAAGCCCTGCCCGTATCACATCACCAAAACTGTCGCCACGCCGTCATGCTGACGGAACTCTCCCTCGACCCTCTACTGGATCAAGAGATCGAGGGACGTCATCGAGCTGAACATGTGCTGAACACGGAGGTGCCGTACGATCGGTACTTGGATCGGTTGGATCATGAAGACATTCGACTACATCAACCGCGTTAATACAACGCTTTCGCTTTCGGTCTACGAGGGTACGTAGACACACTCTTCCCGTGTCGTTGCTATCCATCTCCTAGATAGATCTTACGTGATCGTAGGAAAATCTTTGAAATTGCATGCTACGTTCTCAACACTTGGAGATGGTGAGGTAGAACCAGCGGATGATGATGGAGTCGAGGATCATCCACTCCTCGTCATGAATCATGAGACTCGAGTCCACGGTGCCGTCGACGTGGCCGTGGAGCGGGTACTCGCGAAACACCAAGGAGAAGTACCGCTTTCAAGCGGAGTAGGACGCAGTGGATTGATCAAGCACCACCGGAACGCGCTCATGGATGTTAAAATCGTGGACAAGGGTGACATCGGGACCGACGAAGGGGTTGGAGACGGTGGTGGACGAGAAGCTCATGGCGCAACGAGAGGAGAGGGGCGCGGCGCGAGTGGAGTAGCTAGGGTTCGTCGCGGGTACTGCACAGGTGCGATCGTTATCATTCCTGTCCATTGGCTTCGAGATGGCCAGCCCACCACGTAGGTATAACAAGTGTATTTCCTCATTTTCCAAAGATGATGGCACACATCTGACACGTCACAGAGGCCACGCCGTTTGTTTAGCAGACTATCGGCTCGGGTGTTCTACGACAACGACAACATGAGCTGTCTACAGACATATTCTGTCCTTGACGCCGGAAGTCCATTCAGACCTATTTATTACATCCACATAATTGCATTTGAGGATAGATAAAAATAAATAATAGAAATCTGTATCCATCAGGAACCAGTTCCTCACATAATTGTCAAATCCAGATTGTTGTCTATATGTATACGTGTATATTGTGATTTGGGCCCGCCTCCTAGTTCATCTGTATAGTTGTGGTTATGGCCCCTTCTATACTCATATATACGTGTCTGATGCACCGATCAATGCATTGTGTTGTAACAACCTATTCTTTCCCTTCTACATGGTATATATCGCAGCAAGATCATAGCCCTAGCCGCCGCCGCCGCTGCACCCTCTGGCCGCCGCCACCCGCCGCCGCCGCCGCTGGTCGCCGCCACCTTCCCACCACCAGCCGCCACCGCAACCTCCTTAGCCGTCGCTGCCGGTCGTTGCCGCACCCTCCGCTTCCGCACCTCCCTCCCCACCCCACGCCGCTCTTCCCTCGCCACCTCGCGCCACCCCTACCAGCCGCGCCACCCGGCTGTGCTCGTGCACGGAACAGCACGTTCGCATTTACCTAGTCAAGTTCTATGTATCTAATAATATTGCACTGTCGATGCTCCGAATTTGATGAATTGTTTCTCTTCTCAAGTCAGCACCTTCACCGACCTGCCAAATGGAGGAGAGTTTAAAAAATATATCTCCAACTTAAAGGCAACAACACTGAATACATGAAAGAAGTTCACAATAAATACATTCTTATAATAGAACGTGAACAGGCAGATTAAACCTATCCACTGATACGGGATAAACTAACATCTTGTACCATCTACAATGTTTTGGATTCAAATCGCGTCGGCGGTTGATTCTGGCGGCGGCAATGGTCGTTCGGTTGTCCATGGACCTTGATATAATTTTTATTATATTTGGATTGCTTTGTACTTACGGTGAATCTTTATAATAGATCTGTTATTTTCTAAAGAAAATGGTTGTGGTCAGGCCGTACAAGAATATACATGGAAGTCATAATGAACTTCCCCTAAAAGACCTCAAGTTGATCGCTACAAAACAAATAATAATGGGAGATGATTTCGAACAAGTTAGATAACATGCACTAGATGGAAAATTAACATTATTCGGAGTTCTGATGCTCTCTACAAGAAATTTAATGACACAATAACAGTCAGTTCAAACAGAATTCATTTAGGTTGTCGAACATGAGAATTATACTTTTAGACAAATAGTTTCAGAAACTAGTTACCTTGGAAAGCAGATCATTAGCTGCCTTATTTTCATATGATATTTGAACCACATCATATTTTTTTTTTCTATACTTTAGCTTCAGCCCCAATACCTATAAGAGATCTGTAAAAGTGATCGACTAATTTCATGTTAACAAAAACAGAAAAGAAATCTCAAAATAAATGTGTAGGTGTTCCGTGGAAATGTAGCAGGGCCATGAGGAAATGGATGCAGCAGCTAGCATCGTGTAATTTGGAGAACGTGTGGTCACCCGTGGTTGTTGCGACGGAGCAAAATATTAGGAATCGGCCGTGATTTCTGGTTGGAGGTGGGTAATTTCCTTTTTGCGGGGAGGATAACTTCCTTTAAGAAATTTTATTTAAAACGTAAATTATTCATTTAGATGGATAATTACTTACAATGAATTGAGCGTTCCTAACTATTGGTAGACACGGTTTGGAAGTCCATCTGATAATGTTTTTCTTTAAAGATGTTCGAACTCAGTTTTAGTTCCAACTTACATAAACATTTATATGCAGACATCCACTTTTAGATGTATGGACTCGCATTTATCCTGGATTTATTTCAGGATTTCCGGCGACATGCTTTCAGTGGGAGGAGATGTTCCCGTCGACTACGAGACGCCTACGGTGACTTCGTAAAATCTCAAGATGATATGCCGGCTCAGTCTCTCGGATGTGCTCATATGGGTAGGATGTGCGTATGTGCGTTCATAGGGTTGAGTGTATGCGCGTATATATGAGCTCTTGCATCTGTATTGTGGTAAAAAAAGATGTATGGATGATACATCTGAACAGCCTGTACATAACTATATGTTCATGAATCATAGAGAAAATAAATAAAAACAAATATATCCTGAAGATTTTAAGCAGATCTGTTCATATCTGGGAGCATCCGGTACAGGATTATACCTTCTCTCGGAATTTCAAAAGGTTACTGCAGTAGACAGTAATGAAAAAATTGAACAAAGTGATCTTACTAGGGCATGCACAGTGCCATAGGACTGTAGATTCCAAAAGCATATGAATATGCCAACCTTAATAAGTGGCAATGTTGAGTAACTTAGTAACATGTCCAACACAAGCCACCACCTCCTCCTCCTCCTCCTCCTCCACAAAAAAAGCTAGGGTTTTTGCCTCCCGCCGACGCCGCCGCAGGTTCGCCTCCTCTCCGAAGACCCTAGGGCCATGGGGGCGCGGTGGATCTCGGCAAGGGTCGGCGGGAGGGCTCCATTTTTAGTCGTTCTTTCAGTTTTGCTAGGGTTTGTGTTCTGCTCAGGAAGACGAGACGGCGGCGGCTACCTAAAGATGGAATAAAGGTCTCCCCGCCTAGCCCCCGTTCCGGCGGTGCGTCTAGCACCGTTGGTGGGCGTGTGGAGGTGTGTATCCGGCGGATCTATCTTTGCTGGATTTGCTCGGATATCGTCGTTGTTCGTCTACGTTCGTGTGTCTTCGGATAGGATCTTTCTGATCTACGTTATTCTTCATCTGCGGCGGTTGCTGTTCTGGTGCGCTGGTCCTACGGGGCCTTAGCACGACGACTTCCCGACTGTCTACTACAACAAGTTGTGCCCGGCTCCGGCGATGGAGGGGCGATGACGGCGGCGCGCCTTCGGCTCGCTTCAGTGCTGGTAGTTGTCGCTAGGTGGTCTATGGATCTGGATGTAATTTCTATTATTTCTAGTATTCGTTGTACTACCATGATTGAAGATGAATTGATTAGAAATTTTCTCGAAAAAAAATTGTCCAATATATGATAATTCAATGTACACAAATAGTATTATAAACTAGCAATTGCAGAAAACATGGCTGACAAAGCATCAGGTGAATGTCCTTAAACACTAGAAGCCCCTCTAGTCTACTTTGTCATAGCAAATTGATGTTATCACAAGGAAACTTCATAAACCATACAACAAGATTGATTTCAGGAAGATATAGTGTGCACATCAATCAGCACAAATTTTACAAATTACATCAAACCCAGAGGCTGTAGCGAGGAATGACCAAAAACGGGTATGCGAAGAACAGATGGACACACCAAGCTTTCTTGTAATAATCTCTCTGTGTGTACGCACACAGAGGCTTCCCTCCCAATCAAGTGTGTGATATGCGTTGTTGAACACACTCAAGTGCCGCTTCTGGCAAGGGAAAAGGTGTGCACAAGACAGGACATTAAAAGTGTGATGCTACAGCACATGGTAATAACATTATAACTCCATATGCAATGGATGGAATGGAGCTCCACCCACTGATCAACCAAGTTGAAATTCCGAATTTCAAATCAGCGTACATGTAAAATACAGTATTACCCAGGAACAATAAGAAGCCACATGCCCTACTCAATGAGCTAGCTAAATTTTTTCCTAGCAGTAGATGTTCAAATTCATACATGCCAAACCAGAGAAGCCAAAACCCTCTTCGTACGAAAAACAACCATAGTAGAATATTTTTCAAGGACAGGTGAACTGACCGTTATTTCTAGTTTAATTAGTTAACAGTCACAAGCCACTCAACTTGCAAACATAGACTATAGCACAAGACCAGCAAACCCAGACCTCGGTGATTTGTGAGAATCCGTACCTCAAGGCAATTAAAGATCGACTCAACAACTGCTCTCTCAGCCATGGCCGATGCAGCAAGGTAATTCAGGATCGACTCAACAACAGGGAAAACAAAGAAACCGGAAATGTCCAATATTTACTTTTTCAAGGAACAATCTTTGTACACAAATAGCTTGCAGGAAAACATGTTCTAATCTTCTAGTGAGCTTGTAAATTCAATTTTTCAGGGAGTTCTCCCAACCAGCAGGGAGTGTATGGGAAACACTCTTCTACATATTGATGGAAGAAATCAGATTCTCGGTCAGTATAGAATTTCCGGAAAACCTTGCCCAAATCTTGAAGCTTTGAGCTACTCCAGTTATAGGCAAGCACTCTGAAGAATTTATCACTCAAGAAGACAACCTCTTTCTAAGGATGAAATCCTAGGAAAACAATACCACAATCATTGCTCCTACCACCAGGTTCCAGAACATTATCATTGTCAGAATCCCACACAAATTTCTGTCCCACTGTTGCTTCGTTGTTGTACACAATGGGAGAATCATCGTCAGCATCTTTTTTTGCCCAATAGCGAAATTCTTGTAAGATCCAAGGTCCATCACGTTGTTTGTCGTAGTTCAGATTTGGAAGGATGTAGAAGATATCTCTATCATGCTTCAACACCCACTCTGTCTGACCATGATCACATGGGTCGTTTAGGAACCAAACCTGAAGCTGGAACTCCTGAAATAACGATGCACAGTATATCCCATTGACTGATTTTCCTAGATAAAATTCTGCATCTTCTGTGGGTAATTCAATTGCTCGGTACGTACTGTTTGACGGTGATATTCTGTGTCGGTGTACTAAGGTAGGGGTACCTCAGTACCCCAACTTGTGCACGGGCAGTAGCAGCTTCCCGCGGCAGGGCTCACCACGTGCTTGCCGGAGACCTTCCTGCTCCATATAAAGCCATTCAAAAACAAAGTATACAAGACAGAAGATCAAGGCCCCGGCAAGTGGAGCTTGCCGGAAAGGCCGTCCCAGGCTCAAGATTCCTTTATCAACTCAAGGCCCTGGCAAGAGGAGCTTGCCAGGAAGACCAGAAGATTACGTTACAGAAGACATGCCTTGGCGCAGCCTGCGCCCCGGCAGGGCTCGGGGAGCGACAAGCTTCAGAAGCCCGGCAAGCTCCCGGGCCCGGCAAGGTCAAGACCCCGGCAAGGTGCTTGCCGGGGAGAGTTACGCTGTGTGCCCGCGCTCCAGCTCATCGAACCACGCGTCGCCCTGGGGCCATCCCAGGGACGCGTGGCGGATGGCTGTGCAGCCTGGGGGACACGGTGGCACTCCACGGTGATAAAGCCATCGCCGTGGCAAACGGAGACGCAAGGGCGGGCGCTTTTGGGGTCGACGGTGACGGGCATTTAATGCTCTTGTCCTCCACTGTCAAAGTAGGTGATGACCACTGTTCATCCACTGTTCCCGCACTGTTACAACTACCACCACTATTACTTTTTTACCCCTTTCTCCTACGTTGACACCTGTCGGTGACCACTTGAGCTATAAAAGGAGGCCCATGCGCAACGTAGAAGGGGTTCGGAACCTAGATCGCTCATTCGCTTGGTGTAGCTAGTTCTTCAAGTTCCCAAGCTCCCCAACTCAATACAATCAAGCAGGAGTAGGGTTTTACGCATCCATTGCGGCCCGAACCTGGGTAAACTGCCCGCGTGCTCTCCTCGATCCGCTCTTTGTGCTCCCTCCGCTCCCTTACCGCACGAACAAGGGGCTCCGGTCCCATAGGTGCTCGTGGTGGACAGTTTCCCCCGACATCTTTGGCGCGCCAGGTAGGGGGGCGTCGAGGTTGTGCGAACCTGATCCGGCGTTCACGCGGGCGCAGTCTTCATCAACCTCTCCAGTTTCATCAACAACCTCATCAACAATAGCATGGCCCCGAAGAAGAAGGTTTCGGAGGTCGTAGGCCCGTCTGCGTCTCATCCGCCGCCACCGGAGCCAACGGTGGGCGGGGGAGACGCCGTCGGAAGAGTGGTCGCCGGTGAGGAGACTCACGGCACCGCTAAATCCAAGGACAAGACGGACGGCCGGACCAACTCCAAGGCCTCGGTCTCCGTAGATGCGCCACGTCCATCTCACCAGACGACGGGCCAGCAGCGCCATGCCACAGGAGGTGGCATCCGCTTGCTGGGCCAAGGGCAAACCGGAGGCTCGCGGGACGCTCCGGACCGCCGTCCGGGCACCAGCAAGGCGCGGTCGCCGGGGCGGGACCCTGCTCCTTCTAACCCTGTTAGGAGTCCGAGCATATCCCGCTCCTCGCACCGCTCGCCCCCGCTCCCCTCCTCTCCAGCAGAAGCGCTCGCAAGAGCGCAACTGCTCCTCGACTTCCCTCCAGCGGCAGACAAGGCCGAAGACTGGAGGGCCACCATCCAGAGCCTGATCGCCTTCGCCAACAATGACACGCCGCAGCAGCCGGCGACCTCGCGGCCACGGCAAGTCGAGAAGACGAAGGCCGATGGCGACAAGACCGCCGGGGGTGCGACAACCGTGCACTCCCCGCCGTGGAAGCAGAAGACGCCGCCCCGCCGGATCAACGTCGACGACGACTCCACGGCGTCGTCGGATCCGCGGGCCCGTCGGGACCAGCGCCAGGTCCTTGACGATCGGCGACAAGAAGACGCTCGAACGACGATCGAGCGCCGCCGACAAGCTCGGCGACAATCTGATCAGCGAGCTGGGAACGCTGTCGACGCGCACGCGCCCGGTGAATCAGGCGACTTGCCGTACGCGGCGGGTTGCCCTGCGTTTACCCGTGAGCTGCGGCGTGTCCAGTGGCCCAGCATGAAGAACTTCAAGCCCGACGTACCGGAAAAGTACGACGGCAAGACGCACCCCTCGGAATTCCTCAGCATTTACACCATCGCGGTGCAGGCTGCCGGGGGGCGCGACGAGAAGATACTGGCGAATTACTTCCCGCTAGTGCTTAAGCCGAACGTTCGTTCTTGGCTTATGCACTTGCCGGAAGGCTCCATTTCTTCTTGGGCAGATCTTTGCCACCAGTTTGTTGGCGCCTTCACGGGCGGCCACAAACCCCACGGCCAGGAGAGTGATCTCCACATTCTGGCCCAGAAGGAAGGGGAACCTCTGCGCAAGTACATCCAACGCTTCAGCCGCGTGCAGCACAACATCCCCGACGTCCACCCTGCCGCGGTTATCAGCGCGTTCCATCAGAACGTGCGTAACCGCCGCATGCGTGAGGAGATGGCCATGACCAAGATACGGGATGTCAGCGAGCTCTATGCTCTAGCTGATAAGTGCGCACGCGCCGAAGAGGGGAGGAAACTCCCCGGGGAGGATGCTGGCGCAGGGGGAAGCGACAGCGACGACGCCGCCCCGGCAAAGAAGAGCCGGCGGCGGAACAACAGGAGAAAGAACAAGAAGGAAGTGCTTGCCGTCGAGAAGTCCGGCAAGGAGGCTCCCGCCAAGCAAGCACAGGCTGGCGGCTCCGGCAAGGAGCCTCCCCCTGTGGCGGCGGCCGACAAACAGGACGGCTCCGACAAGCAATACTGCAAGATCCACCGCACCAAGGGCCACGACCTCTCCAACTGCAAACGCGTCGAGTACCTCATCGAGCAGCAAAAAGCTGAGTACGAGCGGCGCGACAAGGAGAAGGCCCAAGGTGGCGGGGGAGAGCCCAGCAAGAAGCGGCCATTCAATGGCCGGGGAGGACGCCGCGGCAAGGCCAAGCAGCGGCAAGGTGATCGACCTCCCCGGGGCCGCGACAAGGATGAAGAAGACGATGAAGATGACATGGAGGAAGATGATAACAGCGAGCAGGAGTTCCAGAAGGCCACGGAAGTCCTGTGCGTCGACGGCGGCGCCTCTCTGCATACTTCCCACCGCCAACTCAAGCAGTGGGTGCGGGAAGTGAATGCAGCAGAGCCGCCCGTGGAGTCGCGCAGGCTCCTCAAATGGTCCAGCACGCCCATCATTTTTGATCTTGAGGATCACCCTGACCGCACCACAGCGGTCGGGTGCTTGCCGATGTTGGTCTCACCAACCATCCGCAACCTCAAGGTCACCAAAATGTTGGTTAACGGCGGGGCCGGGCTGAACTTGATCTCCTCAGCTGTGATCAAGAAACTCCAGATCCCAGATGGCGAGCTCGAAGAATCCGGTTCTTTTCAAGGAATAAACCCGGGAAGGAGCAAGCCCAAGGGAAAGATTACTTTGCCGGTGACCTTTGGCGGGGAGCTCAACTTCAGAACTGAGCGCATCACATTCGACGTCGTCGATATCCCATTACCATATAATGGGATACTCGGCCGTCCCGCCCTCGCCAAGTTCATGGCAGCTTCCCACTACGCCTACAACGTACTCAAGATGCCGGGGCCGATAAGCGTCATCACTGTCCATGGCGACAAGAAAGATGCGCTTGTCTGCGCCGACAAGATCTACCGGGATGCAGCAGCCGCAGCGGAAAAGGACACACTTGCCGCTGAAGCTCCCGGGGGGAAGAAGACCAAGACCAAGTCCGGCAAGTGCTCTGGGGCCCACTCCGGCAACCGCACCTCTTCGGAGTGCTGCGCTGCCGTCGAGGACGTTCCATCGAGCTCCACCGGCAAGTGCAAGAAGGGGATGGCCGCTCCTCCGGCAACCAAGAAGGTGTCCGCCAAGGAGGACGGCACTGGTGGTACCTTCACCATCAGTGCCACACTTGACAGCAAATAGGAAAGCGCGCTCGTTGCCTTCCTGCGGGCGAATGTCGATGTGTTTGCATGGCAACCATCTGACATCCCCGGTGTTCCCAGGAAGGTGATTGAGCACAAGCTTGCTGTTTGTCCTCATGCGCGGCCCATCAAGCAGAAGGTCAGGAAGCAAGCCGTGGAGCGCCAAGAATTCATCAACGAAGAGATCAAGAAGCTAGAAGCAGCGGGCCTAGTTAGAGGCGTGATCCATCCGACGTGGTTGGCAAACCCAGTCGTCGTGCGTAAGGCCAACGGGAAGTGGAGACTGTGTATAGACTTCACCGATGTGAATAAAGAATGTCCCAAGGATCCATTTCCCTTGCCGCGCATTGACCAGATTGTTGACTCCACCGCCGGATGTGAGCTGCTCTCCTTTCTTGATGCATATTCAGGCTACCACCAGATTTTCATGGCCAAGGAAGACGAAGAGAAGACTGCATTTATCACTCCATGTGGCACGTATTGCTTCATACGCATGCCATTTGGACTGAAGAATGCAGGATCAACGTTTGCAAGGGTGGTGTACACTGCTTTTGAGCCACAGATCCACAGAAATGTAGAGGCATACATGGATGATATCGTGGTCAAAAGAAAGAGCAAGGATACACTGATCCAAGATTTGGAAGAAACATTTCAGAACCTGCGCAAGATCCAGCTTAAGTTGAACCCCAAGAAGTGCGTCTTTGGAGTCCCTTCCGGCAAGCTTCTCGGGTTCTTTGTGTTACAGAGGGGGATTGAGGCCAACCCCGACAAGATAAAAGCCATCGAGCAGATAGAAGCCCCGAAGCGCGTCAAGGATGTCAGGAGGCTTGCAGGTTGTGTAGCTGCCCTCAGTAGGTTCATTTCAAAGTCTGCGGAACGCGCCCTTCCTTTCTTCAAAATCTTGAAGAAGGCAGGTCCTATGAAATGGACTCCGGAAGCGGAGGCAGCGCTGCAAGACTTGAAAGGATACCTATCCTCCACTCCAATACTTGTCGCACCTAGGCCACAAGAGAAGTTGTTGCTATACTTAGCAGCAACCAATCAAGTGGTTAGTGCTGCGTTAGTAGCGGAGAGGGAGGCCGACGAGGAGTCTACACCACCGGCAAGCGAATCCAGCGACAAGCAGGGGGCTGCTCCGACAAGCTCTGGCCCCGACAAGGACAACTCTGCGCAGGAGCAAGGAGAGGTGCGGAAGAAGATGGTGCAGCGCCCGGTGTATTTTGTGAGTTCTCTCTTGCAAGGGGCTAGATCAAGATACTCTGGGGTGCAGAAGTTGCTTTTCGGCCTCCTCATGGCCTCGAGAAAGCTGCGCCATTACTTCCAAGCGCTTGAGATAATAGTGGTCACTCGCTTTCCGCTGAAGAGGATATTGCACAATCCAGAAGCAACAGGCAGGATCGTTGAGTGGGCACTGGAGCTGTCAAGCTTTGGACTCAAGTTTGAAAGTACTTCAACCATACAGAGCCGAGCTTTGGCAGAATTCATAGCTGAGTGGACCCCGAATGCCCGATGAGGAAGTTCCAGAAACAAGTGTACCCGTACAAGAAGCGACAAGTGAATGGGTAATGTACTTTGATGGTGCCTTCTCGCTGCAAGGCGCCGGTGCCGGCGTGGTACTCATCGCGCCCACCGGAGAGCACCTCAAGTATGTTATCCAGATGCACTTTCCCAGGGAACAAGCGACAAACAATACTGCAGAGTATGAAGGTCTGCTTGCCGGCCTCAGAATTGCAGCTGAACTTGGGATCAAGAAGCTGATTGTGCGGGGAGATTCTCAGTTGGTGGTCTGACAAGTCAACAAGAGTTACCAGAGCCCTTTGATGGAAGCTTATGTAGATGAAGTGAGGAAGCTTGAAGAACACTTTGAAGGTCTGCAAATGGAGCACGTCCCAAGAGCTCAGAATGACATTGCAGATGGCCTTTCAAAGTGTGCTGCGATGAAGTTACCTGTGGAACCAGGGACCTTCTTGCTCAAGCTAACTCAACCATCCGTTACACCATCACTTGGGCAGTCCAAGAAGAGAAAGTTGGTCTCCGGCGACTACTTACCGGCGGATCTTCCTGAAACCGCCGTCAAGGTCCCCAAGATCAACGATCAGAACGCTGAGGAACACTTTGCTCCTGCAGGTCCTCGGATCTGTACAGTTGAAGCAAGCGTTCCCGGCAAGCCTCGCCCCGGCGAGCTTGCCGGGGGACCATCAGCTCCGGCAGAATCAGAGGTTCTTGCCGTAGAAGCTGAGGTTCCCGCAGCGGCCCTCATGCCTTTAGTCCTTGCCGTTGAGCCTCGGGCTCCGGCATGGGCGCGGCAGATCGTCCGTTTTCTACAAACTGGAGAACTTCCCGACGACCCAGCAGAGATAGAGAAGATAACAAGGCAGTCAAGTATGTACCAGTTCGTGGATAACGAGCTATATAGAAGAAGACTCAATGGCGTCAGATTGAAGTACATCTCCAGGGAAGATGGACAAGAGCTGTTGGCAGAGATACACGGAGGCATATGTGGCCACCACATTGGCGCAAGGGCACTTGCCGGGAAAGCTTTCCGGCAAGGGTTCTTTTGGCAAGAAGCCCTCCAAGACGCAACTGCACTAGTAACCAAGTGTGAAGCGTGCCAGTTCCATGCAAAGCAAATTCATCAGCCAGCTCAAGCTCTCCAAACAATCCCTTTGTCCTGGCCCTTCTCGGTCTGGGGGCTCGATATCCTCGGCCCTTTCCCTCGTGCTGTCGGGGGCTTTGAGTACTTGTACGTAGCAATCGACAAGTTCACAAAGTGGCCAGAAGTGGAACCAGTGAGAAAGGTGACAGCACAGTCAGCAGTCAGGTTCTTCAGGTCGATTGTTTGCCGTTTCGGAATCCCTAACAGGATCATCACCGACAACGGTACACAATTTACTAGTCGCACCTTCATGCAGTACGTCCAAGACCTTGGCGCCAAGGTCTGTTTCGCTTCTGTTGCTCACCCAAGGAGCAACGGTCAAGCGGAGAGGGCAAATGCTGAAGTGCTGCGCGGACTCAAGACAAGGACCTTTGACAGGCTGCGCAAGTGCGGAAGAAATTGGATAGAGGAGCTACCGGCGGCTCTTTGGTCAATCAGAACGACACCAAGTCGAGCCACCGGACAGACACCCTTTGCTCTAGTCTATGGAGCAGAGGCAGTTCTCCCCACGGAACTCGTATACGGATCTCCTCGAGTGCTCGCTTATGATGAGCTCGAGCAAGAGCAACTGCGACAAGATGATGCATTGCTCCTCGAGGAGGAACGTCTCCAGGCTGCTGTACGAGCTGCTCGATACCAGCAAGCCTTGCGCCGCTACCATAGCCGCAAGGTTAAAGCCAGGAGTCTCGAGGAAGGCGACCTTGTTCTTCGGCGTGTTCAGTCCGCCAAGAATTCCAACAAGTTGACGCCGAAGTGGGAAGGCCCTTATCGGGTGAGACAAGTCACAAGGCCCGGCGCTGTCCGCCTTGAGACCGAAGAAGGCTTACCGGTGAGCAACTCCTGGAACATAGAGCATCTTCGAAAGTTTCACCCATAAGGCGCGGTTGCCGTGATCCGCTCCGGCAACCACCTTTTGTACAAGCTTTGCCGCTGTTGCATGTAACCCTTTGTACAAAGCCGGGCGCAGACCCCGTGCATCAGTAAAGCTTTGTGTTTTCGCGCTATTTGCCTTTTCCATGCTTTTCTTCGCTATTCGCATGCATTATTTGGCATCTTGTGCAAAACGCGTATCCGGTAAGCATTAGCACGCCGAAAGGCCATATACTTGTTTCCTTCTCCTTTTTTCTTTCCCTCTTAAGCAGAAGGAATGTTCCTCGCACACAAGTTTGCCGGGGGGGAAGGAGATGGAAGGTGAACCAAGTGCTGATCAAGAAAGAGAAACTTGCCGGAGAACGCACAGATCATGAAAGCTAAGTTACCAGAATTTGAGCAGTTCAAATTTTTAAATTTTAGTTGTCTTCCTTGAACAACCACACTTTGTATGGAAAACCTGTGCGCAGAGGAACCTACCCGTGGCTAGCCGCACCCTTATCTTGTTTTCGAGTACGCTCAACGACCCAAGTGAGCTGCGACAAGTGTCGCGCCCTTGCTTCGTTTTCGAGTTCGCTCAGCAAGCTAAGTGTGTTGCGACTAGTTGCGGCAAGGTTGCTTGCCGGTAAGACCTTGGCCAGCAGGCTGCTCAGAGTTCAGCACTCAGCGCTCGCGGCAAAGGCCCCTTGCCGGCAAGCTCCCTGGAAGCGTAGGGTGAAAAGCATACAAAGTAAAGGACCAAGACAAGGAAGATAACATTGCACTGATTGATCAAAATATGATAATATATTGCAAGGGATAACTTGTCGCAATCATTAACGAGTTCGTGCCCATGGCACACTTTGCAGCAACAAAAAAAGATAAAGAAAAGGAGGCCTAATCTACACGGTCGCCCTCAATCCTAGAGATCTTGTTCACTTTGGCGATGATGTGGGCGACCTGCGCCTTCAGCGCCTCCATATCCGCGTCGGCCGGCAAGCTCCGGAGAACGTTGGCGAGGTTTATACCAGGATTGCGGTACACTATCTTCGTCAAGACGCGCTCCAGAGTTCCCGCGCAAAGCTGGCGTGACTCCTCGGCCAATTGCGCGGGGAGCTTCTTCTGAAGATTTGCAAGTGCCGGCGCGATCCCCCTGAAGAAGAGGCTGAGCTTGGCGCTGTGGGGGAGGTTTGGGTCCGGAGAGTATACGAGGTACTCCGCCCTCATCGCCATCAGCTCCTTGTCGATGGCAGCGGCGGAGGCCACCAGGTCTTCGGTCCATACCTCGACGGTCCGGCGAAAGTTCTCAGTTGAAGTGGCGGCGCTCTCCACCAAGCCTCGCTCCTTGCGGAGCTCGTCCTTCAGCTTAGTTTCCCGGTCCCGGACGGCGTCGAGCGAGTCCTTCAACGTGGAAACCTTCAGCTCCAGATCCTCAATCGAGTCCTTGGCGGCCTTCAGCTCGTCGCCTTGCTTGGAAAGACGCACCTGGAGTTCAGAGTTAGTGTGGGCGTCCTTCTCGCGCTCTATGTTGAGCGCGGTGACCCTCTCCGTGCTCGCCCTCAGGAACTCCTCCAGCTGCGCAACCTTGGCCTCGAGCTCCTTCTTGGCGGTCTCCGCGGCGGCCGCGGCGGCTTTCGCCTCCTTCAGCTCTCCGCCAAGGGCCTGCTCCCGGGCGGCAAGGTCTTCCTCATGAGAGTCGAGGTTGACCTTCCGTTGGGTGAGCTCTCCTTCTCGCCGGGACAGCTCTTCTCCGGCGAGTCGCTGCTGCTCCTCGGCCTCGGCCTTCTCCAAGAGCCACTCCTGGTACTCCCCGGCGAGCCTTTCGCGCTCCTCCGCCACGTCGCGGAGGGCAGCCTGGTTGGCGGCGCGGAGCTCCGTCGCGCGCTTCTCCATATCAGCTGCGGCCTTGGCGGTGAGGGCCTCCCGAGATTCAAGTTTCGCCTGCCTGGCCCGGTAAAGGGCCAGGAGCCGGTGGAGCAACTTCTCCTCCTCGGGCTCGTCACTTCCGCCGGGCGCCTCGACAATCTTCAGACCCGCGGAGGCGAGGACCTCCCCATCAAAGGCCTCTCCCTCCTCGGGGGCTCGCGACGAGGATCCCCACGGCACTTGGATGAAGACGCCGTTGGGAGCCTCAAGATAGTAGGCGGACGGCTCCTTCTCGGTGGAGGGGTCGGCGGCCGGCGCAGCGCTCGACGCTCCTGCCGCCTCCGGGCCGGCAGTATGGCCGCCGTCCCCCTCCCCGGCCGCTGCGTCTGCAGTTGGAGCAGTCTCCTCTGCAGCCGGCTCGGCGGCTCCCGCCGTGTCCTCAACGATAGGGGCGTTGCCGCCGTCGCCCTGCGCGCCCTCCTCCACGACGATGGTTTCCGTCTCCATCTGTTCTGGGGGAGGAGGATCTAGAAGAAGAAGAAAAAGAAGAAGAAGTTCAAGCAAATATCCAAAAAAGACGAATCCAAGAAGACAAGATTACAAAACTTACCTTGGCGGACTTCGTCGACGGCGGGCTCCCTCGCCGGGGAGCTCTGCCTTGGCGGGGTGGCCGCCCTCGCCGGGCTGCTCGCCCTTGGCGGGGTACTCGCCCTTGGCGGAGTACCCGCCCTTTGCGGAGTGCTCTCCCTTGCCGGAGAGTTCGTCCTTGGCGGGGACGGCGGGGCCTGCGGCTCCTCGGGAGTGATCTCCGGGTGCTCCTGCGGCTGCGGCTCCACCTCTGCACAAGAACAACAAGATGTTAGTATAAACAAGATCCTCAAGCGCGCCCGACGAGCGGAAAGATCAAGCCCAGACTTACGCTGGGGGCTGCGCTGGGGGCTGCTCCCCGGAGCAGCGCTTGGGTCCGGCAAGCTCGTCGCCGGCGCGTCCCCTGTCGCCGCGACGGGCGAGTCGTCCTCGACCTCGACCACGGGAACCTTGGCCTTCTTCGCCGATCGCTGGGCCAGGGTCCTGAAATCAAAGCAAGAAACACGATCAGAATTATCGAAGAAAGAATCAAGACAAAGTTAAAGGAGATACAAAACTTCAAGTCCTTACTCCTGTTCCTCGTCGTCGTCGTCGTCGCTCAGGGCGGAGAAGTCGAACGCCACCTGAGGCGCGTCCGCGCGAGGAGCGGGACGGGAAGGCTCCCTCGGGCGCTTGGCGGTCCCCGGGGCTGGGGGCTGCGAAGACCCGGTCCCTGTGGACGCCGAGGCCCGGAGAGCAGGCGGGGCAGCCGCTCCGCTATGTGAAGACCCTCCTCCACTTGGCGCTGACGTGCGGGGTGCCGCCGCCGTAGCCTGTGTGCGGGGCGCCTCCGCCGCGGTTGGTGCGCCGGGCGCTCCCGTCGCGGCTTGACTCCCCCGGGTAGCTCGCGCCGCCCGGCGAGTTGGTTGTTGTCGGGGCGCCTGCGCCCTCGTCCCCGTCGTCGCCTTGCGGAGACGCTTCAGCGGAGATCGCCTGGGACTTGCCCGAGGCGGGGAGGTCTCCGATGACGAAGAGAGGTCGTCTTTGTAGAGCCCCAGTGACCCATCGGAGTCCTCGCCGGCCTCGGCGTCCTCCTCCTCCTCCTCCACCTCGGCCGGCTCGCTGGGCCCAGCGCCCTGACCTGCAGCCGTGCTCCCTCTGGCGCCTCCGCTCCCTCCGGCGCCACCGCTCCTTCCGGCGCCTCTGTTTCCTCCGGCAACCTCGCCCCTTGCCGCGGCCTCGGTGACAACTCCGGGGATCCCGGCGTGTCTCAAAGAAGGGACCCCGGCGAGCTCGTCGGGCGGAAGCTTCAGCAGCCTGCAGATCTCCGCCTCCTCTGCTTGGCAGGACGCTTCCGCAGCCTCTGCCTCTTCAACCGTGAAGCCAAACTCTCCTGCCGCTGCGGCTGCGGCGGCCTCTTCTACCCGGGAAGCTATATAAGCAATCTCCCGGTCGGTGGTGTCCCGAGTGAGTCCCTTGATCTCATCCTTATTCTTCGCCACCTCCACCAGGTTGTTGAAGAAGCTCATGATGGCGTCGGGCTTGGGCGCTATCCATGTTGGATCCACGCCATGCGAGTCGCATGCGGGCATCATTGCGCGGAGGGGATCTCGGGCCGTGCTGTTGCAGAGGGGCACCACTCCCCGGGGAGCTCTAAACCACTCTGGGTGGGCCGGGTCGTGCTTAAACAGTTCCCGGACCATCCCCTTCAGCTCCAGCGACGTGAAGTTGAAGTTTAGTCCGGGGCGCAGTCTCATTATGTCCGCCGCGTTGCCGTACTCCCATGCTGGCCTCTTCCTATCCTGTAGAGGGGCAATGCGGCGGCGGAGGAAGTCTGCTCCCACTTCTCCCATGGTCAGCCTGGCTACTCGGAGACGAAGAATCCGGACAAGGGCGACGTTGAGCTTGATGTCGTCCGAATCCAGCTCGCTCCAATCCCTGCCGCGCACGATGGCTGTTGTGCGCGGCGCGGTGAAGGGCTGCGGCTCGTCCTCAACTATCCAGCACCAGTCCGCGCGCCACTCCTCCCACTTGCCGCGGAGTTCTCCTTGCAGGTAGGACTCCTTCTTGTTCAAGCGGAAGACCCAAGAGATTCCTCCGGAGAGGGGAGCGCCGGCCTCTACTCTAGGCGTAAAGAAATGCCTAAACAGCGCTACATTCGGATATATCCCAATATAGTTTTCGCACAGATGTGCGAAAACCGCCATCGTGAGGATGGCGTTGGGGGTGAAGTCTAGAAGGTGGAGGTTGTAGGTGTTCATGATGTCGCAGAAGAATTCAGAAAAGGGGGGACAAAGGCCGCAGTGGAAGAAAACAGCGAAGAAGTAGTACCCGCCGGGGTAGATGTCCTTGGCGGCGGCGGGATAGGCTCTGGTTCGGGGATGCGCCTTGGTCCCCTTGGCCCAGAACAAGTAATACTTGTTCCAGAGCTCCCGCGCGCTGAGCCTCGGCGAGAAGACGACATTCCTCTTCCGCAGAAGAGCAAGCCTCGCCGCCTGCTCAGATTTCTCCTTCTTGGTCTTCTCCGCCTTCGCCTTCTCGGTCTTCGGGGCCATGGTGGAGGCGGCGAGGGAAGGGGAGAGCGAAGAGTCCGGCGGCGCCGCAGATGCGGAAGACGGCGGAGGAGGTGCGGAGGCGGAGCGCAAAGGGGAATTTCTGGAGATGGAAGAAGAAGCAATGAAAGCGCAGGAGGGGAACCGCTCCTGCTTCCTCTGCTTTTATGGGAAAGTGGGGGACGTTTCGCTCTTTCCATTAAAAGAACGTGGCCACGTTCCCTCCCACGACGCCGCAATCGACGCGTGCCGTTACGGAGGGACGCGACGGATGCGGAAGTGGATTCGGCGTGCCGTGGGCCACGCATGCCCGTGCACTGTTTTGGGCCTGGCCCAACAGCGCTCGGCACCGTGTGTGGCCCAGGCCCGGGGGCTCCTATCGGTGTACTAAGGTAGGGGTACCTCAGTACCCCAACTTGTGCACGGGCAGTAGCAGCTTCCCGCGGCAGGGCTCACCACGTGCTTGCCGGAGACCTTCCTGCTCCATATAAAGCCATTCAAAAACAAAGTATACAAGACAGAAGATCAAGGCCCCGGCAAGTGGAGCTTGCCGGGAAGGCCGTCCCAGGCTCAAGATTCTTTTATCAACTCAAGGCCCTGGCAAGAGGAGCTTGCCAGGAAGACCAGAAGATTACGTTACAGAAGACATGCCTTGGCGCAGCCTGCGCCCCGGCAGGGCTCGGGGAGCGACAAGCTTCAGAAGCCCGGCAAGCTCCCGGGCCCGGCAAGGTCAAGACCCCGGCAAGGTGCTTGCCGGGGAGAGTTACGCTGTGTGCCCGCGCTCCAGCTCATCGAACCACGCGTCGCCCTGGGGCCATCCCAGGGACGCGTGGCGGATGGCTGTGCAGCCTGGGGGACACGGTGGCACTCCACGGTGATAAAGCCATCGCCGTGGCAAACGGAGACGCAAGGGCGGGCGCTTTTGGGGTCGACGGTGACGGGCATTTAATGCTCTTGTCCCCCACTGTCAAAGTAGGTGATGACCACTGTTCATCCACTGTTCCCGCACTGTTACAACTACCACCACTATTACTTTTTTACCCCTTTCTCCTACGTTGACACCTGTCGGTGACCCCTTGAGCTATAAAAGGAGGCCCATGCGCAACGTAGAAGGGGTTCGGAACCTAGATCGCTCATTCGCTTGGTGTAGCTAGTTCTTCAAGTTCCCAAGCTCCCCAACTCAATACAATCAAGCAGGAGTAGGGTTTTACGCATCCATTGCGGCCCGAACCTGGGTAAACTGCCCGCGTGCTCTCCTCGATCCGCTCTTTGTGCTCCCTCCGCTCCCTTACCGCACGAACAAGGGGCTCCGGTCCCATAGGTGCTCGTGGTGGACAGTTTCCCCCGACATTCTGCAATAATAAAAGTAGGATAATTAAACAATCTTATACCATGGTGCTCAAAGGCAGAATCAGAATGAATGAGTGACCATGTCTACATAAGAAGTTACCTCATAACAAAACAATCAGAGCAACATATATAGAGTGCTTCTCGCCAGTAGGCAGACTGATGTTTGAAAAAAACTCGCTGGGGCCCAACCATGCCAGGCAACGTCCCTGCAGCCGCCCCTTCCCGACCAAATGTCCTCTCCTCCCACGATTCAGACATTGATGAAAACACATGTAGGATCAATGTGGATGGCGGCCATTCAACTTCCTCCTCACATTCGTCGTTGTTCTTGAAAGGGACATCGGGCACTGAGAGCACTTCAAAATAGTTGGGCGACAGAGTGGGGTCAAACACGAGGTGCTCACGCGGAAAGGAGAACATACCTGGAGGTGGCGGTTGGGGCAGGTGGCAGGGGCGCCCACTGCTGTGTGGCGGGGTTGACCACGCAGTGGTGGAGCAAGAGGAGGCCATTGCAGTGATCTCGGACGTGGATGGGGGGCATGAGGTTGGGCTCGCCGGGCACCGTGTAGTCCAGCCGGCCAGAGATTGCGGCGCCCGTCGTGGGGCGGGAGAGGAACTGCGTGAACCATAGGTCCAGGTAGTTGAGGAAGATGCCACCGAGCGAGCGAGGGAGGAGGTCCGCCCGCAGCAGTCCGCGGTCGTCGATGACGCGGCGCCATGCCTTGCAGACGCAGCGGGAAGCGGCGAGGCCGCGTGGCGCGAGGAGGAGGAGGACGCCCGCGAGCACGTCGTCCGGCACCGTCATGGCGAGATCTGCCATCGGTGTGGGAAGCTAGATCTGGATCTGGAGGATGGAGGAAAGGCTCTTCTACCTGTCAACCATGTCGGGCATAACCACATCACTAGTCCACACACAGTTGTCTATATATAGGAGTATGCGTGTGTTGATAGGCAGTATTAATTGCATGTAAATATTAGGTAAAAAATATATGAGATTTGCATATCCTACTTAATATATGAGATTTTCTCGCATCCTACCTAATATTTCCGTGTAACTAATGTAATACATTAATACTGCACATATACTACTCCCTCTGTTGTATTAGAATATGAGGCACATCAATTTTAGTGAAAGTCAAATATTCATATATTTGATCAAGATTGCAGAATAAAATATAAACATCTACAATACCTAATATAAAAAATTATGAAAATAGTTTTTATGATGGATTAATGATAGAAAATGGTATTATAGTATTGACATGTTTTCACAAACACTTGGTCAATAATGCACATGTTTTACTTTTGATTTGAAAAACCTAATACACCTTTTTAGATATATTACCACCGCGCACTATTCCAGCCCTCTCAGGACGCTTGCTTTTTCAGCCGTTGGATAGACGGAATTGAACATTTCTAGCCATTGGACGACTTTCCCATTCTACACGGACCGCTTCGCACGTTATGGGCCGCTGCTCCGATAACAATATCGGGCAACTACTGTTTAATTGGGCCTAATGGGCTAACATATGTTGTATGCTATGAGGTCCATTCCCTCCCCCGTGTGTGAGCGAATGTGTGCGAAATCACTAATTGAGGAGTACTCGTTGTAAAGATCACCCCAAGCCCTCAGGTTGTGACAAGTGGCGCGTTGTATATGCGCCACTTGTCGCAACCTGGGCGTTTTCACTTTTTTCGTAGATCAGTTTATTCAAAATGTTTTATCTCTTAAACCGTGCGTCCAATTCTCGAACAGTTTTCACCGTTGAATTTCTCGCGTCGAGATCTTCAAAACTAGATCCCATGTTGATAGGTTTCGAAGAACTTTTTTTCACGAAAAAACCGGACAAAGAAACCGGACGAAAAAACCGAACTGGGCGCACTGGTTTTTTCCCTTTCGGAAAGAGGCACGCCCGTGCCTCTCACAAAATCACAACCGTGCCTCTTGCAGAAGCAAAACCGTGACTCCCGCGAAAGAGAAAAAGAAGAAGAGAACAAGCGTTTTTTTGTTTCGTTTCCGAGGAGGCACGGCCGTGACTCTCACGAAAGCCCAGCTGTGCCTCCCGCGGAAGCAAAACCGTGACTCTCACGAAAGGAAAAATACAGAAAATGTGTTTTTTTCGTTATTGAGAGGCACGGTCGTGACTCTCGCGAAAGCACAACTATGGCTCTCGCGGAAGCAAAACCGTGACTCTTGTGAAATGAAAAAAAAAAACAGAAAACGTGTTTTTTTCCTTTCTGAAAGGCACGACCGTGACTCTCGCGAAAGCACAACCATGCCTCTCGCGGAAGCAAAACCCTGACTCTCGCGAAAGGAAA
>LR738712.1:758603886-758667950 GCA_902687465.1 Secale cereale
CGCGAAAGGAAAAAAAAATAGAAAATGCGTTTTTTTTTTCTTTCCGAGAGGTACGGCCGTGACTCTCGCGAAAGCACAACCGTGGCTCTAGCGGAAGCAAAACCGTGACTCTCGTGCAAAAAAAACGAGTTTTTTCGCACACACAAAGAATTCCAAAAAAAAAATTGATCGAAAAGTTAAGGAAGACCGGTGGAAAACCAAAACATCGAAAAACCTGACAAAAAACCCGTTTAAAAAGCAGAAAACGCGTGCGGAAAATTCAAAAAACGGAGGAAGCATATAGAGCGCGACACGTGGCGAACGACTGAGAGCGCGCCAAGTGGCTCTGATCGCTGTGAGGCTCCCGAAGGAGCGCTCGTTAATGGCCCGATGCGTTGCGTACGGGTACGAGGTAACAGACGGGCGCCTCACAGGGCAGAGCTTTCGGAGTTCGGACAGACATGGCTGGGTGGCTCTCATGGAGATCGCCCATGTGGTCCGAGTCCGAGGGACGGGGGCGACAGAGTCACCTTGCCATGCGACGTCGCTGATTGGAATCCTCGCCGCCGATTAAGGCAACTAATGATGTTCAATTCGCTGGCGGCCAATAACATCATTTCAGTTACCATGCCGATTCATGCTCCTCCTTTATTCTCCGCCCGTCTACATAATCTCCATAGTCCGGCTGCTCCTTGCCCACTCCCATCTTTCCTTCGGGGAAATCTTCTCAGGCAGTCATGGTTGACGCATAGGTCGGTAATTTGTCTTCCCCGTTCTGATGTTTTTCCTCCTCTTCCCCTAGTTGTTCATCTAATTTTAGAAATCATTTTCATTTATATTGTTCTCTCTAATCCCGGATGAATGCAGGCTCAGATGGGTTCGAAGGTGTTGCACTACTTTCAACAATAATGTTTTGTTTCCTGAAAGCATCAGTATTATGTTTGAATCCCCACTTCTTCCAATTGATCAAAGTGCAACTTGTTATTGGGTCAGATTATTTTGGTAAAAATGTAGTAAACATGCAATTGTCGCTGTCTAATGTACTCAGTATACACTATCCGTGTTCCTCACTTGCTGCTCTGCTCCAGTATTATTTGACAAAGTGCAGATTGTCCAGCGGTACATATACACGTTTGTATTTGTGACGGCTGCCAGCGGGTGTGTTTTATGCTAATAATTCAAAATGAATACAGGCACTCTGGGACAAGGTACATTTTTCGACATGAAGGGACAAGGTACTTGAGCTTGGTACTTCTGGGTTGGCTGGTTCTCCTTGGGTGGCTTCAACCCTGCAGCAGATTCTGTTAATCTCCAGCGGCTAATTGACAGGTTAATATTCGTGTAGTGTTAGGCCTTTATTCCTAGAATATCATGCCACCACTTTGTGTAGGAGTTATTGAAATAATTATTGTATTGGTTGTTGTGGCAGCTCTATGCAGACAAAAATATGAGAAAACAAAGTTGTGGATGGGACTGATGCTTGAACATCACTTTCTGAGCCAATCAACATAGTGTGCTGCTGGTGCCAAAACAAGCAAAAGAACACAATCTTTCTATTGATTTCTTTCCTACTCCACCAGAGAGCACGCAAATAAAAATGGATCTGAGCTTGCGTCGAAGGCTTCAAGCATGGCCATGCACACTTGTCTCCTGATTTAGTGTTATTCTGATTTATTTTCTTTGCAAATATGTTCATGCGGTTAACCACACGGGTAAATTGCTTAGAACTCGGAGTTTTTGCTATTAGCATTTTAGAGCTTATTACAAAAGTATGGCAAATTTAGGTCATTTGAGTGAAATGAGCTAATTATCATTGGTCCAAGACATTGTACAAAATTTAGGTGGTCCATCTAAATTGACAATCAAAAGTCATTTGCAGATTTTGTTCTCAAGCTTCTTTTCAGCGAAATGCACTACACATAGCAGAGGAGTCGATTGGCCCGAGATGGTTTTAGAAGAAAGTGATTAATCTTTTTGAGTGCCAAGGAGTACAATCTATCATATACTTGAGGCAAATATTTGGTTGGATGGAGATCCCACAACACAGAAGCTGCAATTAGCAGTTTCTGTGTAATTTGATATACACAGAAAACAATCGAGCATTACCTTTTTCATTGCTAACATATATGTCATTGTGAAAGTTGTGGTCATACAGCAATGCCAAAATTGTCGTTAGAAATTTGTTGCTTTACGCAAATTTAACTTTAAACTTTGTTGCTTGTATATATTTATGAAATTCATATTACTTTTATTGTCAAAATGGACGGGCGCGGCAACGCACGTTGTCTTGATCTAGTACTATTACATAACAAAGGGAGTATGTGATTAGCTCTCATGTTGAAATTGTGTATGATATTTTTTCCGAGAAGGGGGATATATTAATATCATGAAGATATCAATTACAACCGGCCTCTGTATCAATAAGATGTCGAAAGGCATCAAGGATACACACAACCAAAAAAGGAAATAAAAAAACAGAAGAAAAGAAAAAAAAGGCCTCGCCACAAGATCAATCACTAACAACAACATCACTCTAACCACCACCGAAGACAACACCCAGATTACAAAAGAGCTTTTCCAAAAGCAACGCCTCCAAGAAGGAAACAATGCACAAGCGTTGTCGTTGCCCGATCGGAGATCTTGAGTTTTCACCCTGGAAAAACTCTGAGATCACCCAAAAAGCAATGCCTTCAATAAGTCTATTGCTAGGTACAACCAATAAAGGCAAAACCTTGGGTTACTCAGTACTCAAGAAGCACCACCAAAACTGCAGTGCACTAATGCTGCCACCCCCGCTTGCCGAGGCCACTGCTGGAATTCACCAAACACTTAGCACACAGTCTTCATCACATCCAATACACCTTTCAGCCAACGCTTCAAGACCTCCAATTGCAGCCACTATGACTTTCTCACATCTATCAATGCCTTGGGAATCTTGACTTAGCCATGTCCCATGACTCCGATGAGAAAGTGAAGCTTCACGCCACGCCCTCTTGAAGCCATGCTGGCAGATAATATGAGCGCATGCGACTGGAGCCTTTCCGACCTAGACATCCAGGGGTAATATACGCCACATATATATCTGACAGGGAAGACAAGAACTTGTCAGCGGCCATATTGAAGAGGTCGACGTCCGCGACGTCCGCAGAGAGACCACATGACGAAGGAAGAGCACTAGGGCCAAACCACCACTTCACCAAGTGCATCTACGTCCTAGCAATTGCGCCTGGCACACCTTCCACGCCTCGCCGGTGCGGTCAAGCCACCAGATGCATCACCACCACCGTCCCGCCGAGCAGCTGGCCATTGCCAACCCAAACGTCTCCTATCCCGATCGGATATGGGCATCTAGATCTACCGATAGAGGGAAAAATCCAGGGCCACCACGCCATGGATAGGACCGTCGGCGAGTAGGACATCACGGGAAAGAGACGAGCGAGAGGAACGCCACAACGACCCACAACGCTGAAGGAAGGGGACCTCGCACCCTATGCCACACGCCAAGAGAGAAGGTCCCCGCCTCCACCAACACCAGAGGCCTAGGGCGCTTGTCGGCAGTGGCGAGGGAACTGGCACGGGAGGGAGAACCTAGGAAGGGGTGGCGCGCGCCCCTGGGTTGCCCGCGGGGAGGGCAGCATGGGAGGAGGGGCAGAAGTTGGGCGATGTAGATGTATGCTTGACTCTTTCTTCTTTCCATTTATGTATGATATTAATTGCACACTAAAACATGTTGAGCGCTCACTATCAATGCAATTTAGATCATTGGATGGACTGATATGTCTCCAACGTATCTATAATTTTTTTATTGTTCCATGTTGTTATATTATCATTTTTGGATGTTTTATAATCATTTTTCGAGTAACTTTATATCATTTTTTCGGACTAACCTATTGACATAGTGCACATTGCCAGTTGTTGTTTTTTACTTCGCAGAATATCAATATCAAATGAAATCCAAATGCCATGAAACTTTTGGAGATTTTTTTTCTGCCCAAAAGACATCCAGAGAGTCAAGGAAGCACACGAGGGGAGTCCCGTGGGTCCCAATAGGCACCAGGTCGCGCCCTGGTGGGTAGTGAGGCCCATGTTGACCTTTTCCACCAACCTCCGACTCTATAAATAGCACAATATTCCAGAAACCCTAGACGAGTCGATGAAAAAAAATCAGTCGCGGCAAGTTGCACAGCCACGAGATCCAATCTAGTCCCCTTTTCCAGCACCCCGCCAGAGGGGAACACGATCACAGAGGGGTCCATCATCTTCATTGGTGCTCATTCGATGATACGTGAGTATGTCACCACAGACCTACGGGTCCGTAGGCAGCAGCTAGATGGCTTCTTCTCTCTTTTTGATCTTCAAGACAATGTTATCTTCGAAGATCTATTCGATGTAATTCTTTTTGCGGTGTGTTTGTTGGGATTCGATGAATTGTGAGTTTATGATCATATAATCCATACATTATTATTATAGCCTCATATTTCTTCTCTGATATTTTGGTTTTGTTTGGCTACCTTGATTGATTTATCTTGCCATGGGAAGAGGTGCTTTTTAATCGGTTCGATCTTGCGATGCTCAATATCAGTGATAGAAAGAGACATGACATGCATGTATCACTGCTATTAATGATAACAAGATGGGGTCCATTCCTACATGAATAGATCTTGTCTACATCATGTCATCCTTCTTATTGCATTACTCCATTTCTCCATGAACTTAATACACTAGATGCATGTTGGATAGCGGTCGCTGTGTGGAGTAATAGTAGTAGATGCAGGAAGGAGTGGTCTACAAATCTTTGACATGATGCCTATATACATGAGCATCTTCTTGGATATTGTCACAATTATTTGATTTTCTATCAATTGCCCAACAATAATTTGTTTACCCATTTTCTCGAGAGAAGCCACTAGTGAAATCTACGACCCCCAGGTCCATTTCCTATCATATACTTTCAGATCTATATTGCTATTTGCTTTTCCAATTTATTTACCCCTTTTGTTCCAGATCTATATTATCAAAAACCCAAAAATATCTTGATGAGTTTATTTTTCTTTTATTCTATTCGCATCCATCAGTTTATCTATTTATCATATTACAATACCTTAGAGGGATTGACAACCCCTCTATGCGTTGGGTTGCAAGGATTTGTTGTTTGTGTGCAGGTGTTGTCTACATAGTTTTGCTTGGTTCTCCTACTGGATTGATAACCTTGGTTTCATAATTGAGGGAAATACTTACAGCCGATGGGCTGCATCATCCCCTTCTCTTCGAGGAGTTTACTGACACGAATCACAAATAGCAGGAAGGATTTCTGGCACCGTTGCCGGGGAGGATCAAGTGAAGATCTATTAGGTTCCTACGCATAAACTCTCATCTCCTTGCAATTTACATTATTTGCCATTTTCCTCTCATTTTCATCTCCCCCATTTCTAAAACAATTACAAAAACAAAAACATATTTTCCTTTTTATTTGCCTTATTCTCGTTTGCCTTTTCCTTGCCATATCTCATTCTGTTTGTGTTCTGCTTGCGTAGTCACGATGTCTGAAGAAAACACCAAGTTCTGTGATTTTTCCAATACTAATAACAATGATCTTATTAGTACTCCGATTGCTCCTCCCGCCGCTAGTGTGGAGTCTTATGATATCAATGCCGCTTTGTTAAATCTTATTATGAAAGAGCAATTTTTTGGGACTCCTAATGAGGATGTTGCGTTCCATCTAAACACTTTCGTAGAATTGTGTGATATGAAAAAGAAAAAAGGTGTGGACAATGATATTGTGAAATTAAATTATTTCCTTCCTCTTTGCATGATCGTGCTAAAATTTGGTTTTCTTCTTTGCCACGAAATAGTATTGATTCTTGGGACAAGTGCAAAGATGCTTTTATCACGAAGTATTTTCCTCCCGCGAAAATTATTTCCCTTAGAAATCAAATTATGAATTTTAAGAAACTTGAGTATGAACATGTTTCCCAATCTTGGGAAATGATCAAATTAATGATAAGAAATTGCCCAACTCATGGTTTAAATCTGTGGATGATCATACAAAAAATTATGCGGGATTGAATTTTGTTTCTAGAAATCTTTTAGATTCCGCCGCGGGTGGTACTTTTATAGATATTAATTTGGGTGAAGCTACTAAATTGGTTGAAAATAGTATGGCTAATTATTCACAATGGCATACTAAAAGAGCTCCTACTAGTAAAAAAATCTGTTGAAGAAATTAGTACTTTGAGTGATAAATTTGATGCTCTTATGAAATTGGTTGCTAGTACATGCTCCTATTGATCCCAATGATGTGCCTTTGTCTACTTTGATTGAGCAAAATAAGGATCTAGTAGATGTGAATTTGTCTCACGAAACTACTTTAATAATAATGCTTATAGAGGTAATTTTATTCCTAGGCCGTTTCCTGGAAATTCTTCGAATAATTATGGAAATTATTTTGATAATAATAATAATAATAATAATAATAATAATAATAATAATAATAATAATAATAGGATGCCCTCTGATCTTGAGAATAATATTAAAGAGTTTATCAATGCACAAATTTTTTCATTACTACGATAGAAGAAAAGTTGAATAAGATTGATGATATGTCTAGAAGCATTGATTGAATCACATATAATGTAGAAAATCTAAAGATTAATTCTTTTCCACCTAAGGCTGATATTAATGAATCAATTAAGTCTTTATATGTTTCTATAGATGAAAGTAAGAAAGAACCGCTATGCTTAGAGCTAAAAAGAGAATTTTTAGAGAAAAAAACGTTTTCCCGATTGCTTTCATAGTAATGTTGAAGAGATTAAAATGATTAGTGTTTCTTATATTGATTCTTTGTTTAGTAATGTTAAAATTGTTGGAAATATGCCCTAGAGGCAATAATAAATTGTTTATTGTCATATTTTCTTGTTCATGATAAATGTTTATTATTCATTCTAGAATTGTATTGACCGAAAACTTAAATACATGTGTGAATACATAAACAAATACTAAGTCCATATTAAGCCTCTACTAGACTATCTCATTGATCAAAAGATGGTTAAGGTTTCCAGACCATAGACATGAGTTGTCGTTTGATAACGGGGTCACGTCGTTAGGAGAATAATGTGATGGACTAGACTCAACCGTAACCTTAGCATCAGATCATTTAAGTTATTTGCTACAACTTCCTTCATGTCAAGTATCTGTTCCTTCGACCATGAGATCATGCAACTCCCAGATACTGGAGGAATACCTTGTGTGCTATCAAACATCACTTTGTAACTGGGTGATCATAAAGGTGCTCTATTGGTATCTCCCATGGTGTCTGTTGGGTTGGCATGGATCGAGACTAGGATTTGTCACTCCGTTTGACGGAGAGGCATCTCTGGGCCCTTGATACGTCTCCAATGTATCTATAATTTTTTATTGCTCCATGATATTATATATTCTGTTTTGGATGTTTAATGGGCTTTATTATACACTTTTATATTATTTTTGGGACTAACCTACTAACCCAAGGCCCAGTGCAAATTGCTCTTTTTTGCCTATTTCAGTGTTTCGCGGAAAAGGAATATCAAACGGAGTCCAAACGGAATGAAACCTTCAGGAGATTTTTTTTTGGAACGATATCAACACAGAAGACTTGGAGTACACGCAAGGAAGCGAGAGAGGCGGCCACGAGGGCAGGGGGCGCGCCCAGGGGGTAGGAGCGCCCCCACCCTCGTGGGCCACCTGTTGCTCCCCTGACGTCCCTCTTCCTCCTATATATACCTACATACCCTGAAACTATATAGGAGGATCACGAAACCCTAATTCCACCGCCGCGACCTTCTGTACCCATGAGATCCCATCTTGGGGCCTGTTCCGGAGCTCCACCGGAGGGGGCATCGATCATGGAGGGCTTCTACATCAACACCATAGCCTATACGATGAGTTGTGAGTAGTTTACCACAAACCTTCGGGTCCATAGTTATTAGCAAGATATCTTCTTCTCTCTCTTTGGATCTCATATCTCATATCTCCCATATCTCCCAAGAATCTCATATCTCCCATGCTACGCACATTATAGGTGGTTCCTAAACCGAATGGTAAAGTTTATACTCCCCCAACCACCAACAAGCACACTCCACGGCCAGCCGAATCCACGGGTTACCGTCCAAACAAGCAACTGCCCTGGGGGAGTTTTGTTTAATTATTATGATTTTGAGCATGGGACTGGGCATCCCGGTTACCAGCCATTTTCTCGTGAATGATGAGCGGAGTCCACTCATCGTGAGAATAACCCACCTAGCATGGAAGATATAGACAGCCCTAGTTGATACATGAGCTATTCGAGCATAATTTCATTTGAAGGTTTAGAGTTTGGCACATACAAATTTACTTGAACGGCAGGTAAATACCGCATATAGGAAGGTATGGTGGACTCATATGGAACAACTTTGGGGTTTATGGAAGTGGATGCACAAGCAGTATTCCCGCTTAGTACAGGTGAAGGCTAGAATGAGACTGGGAAGCGACCAGCTGGAGAGCAACAACGGTCGTGAACATGCATTAAAATTAATCAACAATGAATGCAAGCATGAGTAGGATATAAATCACCATGAACATAAATATCATGAAGGCTATGTTGATTTGTTTCAACTACATGCGTGAACATGTGCCAAGTCAAGTCACTTAAATCGTTCAGAGGAGGATACCACCCATCATATCACATCACAACCATTTTAATATCATGTTGGCACGCAAGATAGACCATTATAAACTCTCAGCTAATTAAGCATGGCATAAGCAGCTATGATCTCTAATTGTCATTACAAGCATGTTTCATTCATAACAAGCTGAATCAAGAACGACGAGCTATCATATTTACCAAAACAAGGGAGGTCGAGTTCATACAAGCTTTTCTCATCTCAATTATTCCATCATATATCATCCTTATTGCCTTTCACTCGCATGAACGAATGGTGTGGATAATAATAATAGTGCACGTGCATCGGGCAAAGCTGGAATCTGCAGACATTTAATACAAGAGAGAAGACAAGGTAATATGGCTCAAGGTTAAATCAACAACAAAGCATATGAGAGCCACTAAGCATTTTCAATCATGGTCTTCTACTCTT
The DNA here is from genome assembly GCA_902687465.1 of Secale cereale. Classification (NCBI taxonomy): domain Eukaryota; kingdom Viridiplantae; phylum Streptophyta; class Magnoliopsida; order Poales; family Poaceae; genus Secale; species Secale cereale. Next base: position 758,612,973 of record LR738712.1, read on the forward strand.
AACCCCTAAAGAAAAGAAAAGAAACTATTTACACGGGAAAGCTCCCAACAAGCAAAAGAAGAACGGGAAATCTTTTTGGGTTTTCATTTTTAGTGACTACTACAAGCAAGGAAAGTAAACGAGCTAGAAGCTACAACTAATATTTTTTTGCTTTTCCGTGTTTTTCTAGCACACAAGAAAAAGACTAAGAAAAATAAATTTAAACTAAGCATGGATGGTACAGTGAAAGAGTGTGAGCACCGAAAACTAGAATAAGTGTGAACATGAATGTAAAGTCGGTGAGAAACACGTACTCCCCCAAGCTTAGGCTTTTGGCCTAAGTTGGTCTATGGCCACGGATCGAAGCCACTCCCTCCAGTGTACTGAGATGCAGCAGATGCTGCCTACTGAGCTGCAGCTCGAAGGCGGGTTGCCTCCGTCATGTTATAATAGGCATTTGCCTCCTCCATGGTTATAGTGTATCTTCCTTTTTCCTGAAAGTTAAAAAAAGTTGGAGCAGGAAGAACAATAGGGATGGCATGCTGCCGGTTAAAGATTAGTCGATATTTGAGAGTCTGATTATCCCACTCTGTAAACCGGTGACTAGCCATAGCATTACAGTCTAAATAAGCATTAGGTAAGGGATCATCATACGGGTGCACAGACACACCAAGATAGCGGGCTATGCGAGTAGCATAGATCCCACCAAATAAATCTCCATTCGAACCATTATGGTGTATCCTACGTGTAACAATTGCTCCTAAATTATATTGCCTATCACCTAGTACAGCACTCCTGAGAACGCTAAGATCAGGGACACACATGTGAAAAGCTTCATCTTTACCATTTAAGCATCTACCGATAAAGAGAGCAAAGTAATGAATAGCAAGAAAATGTATGCTCCCAGTGGTGGCTTGTGTGATGTCCCTGGATTCCCCCACTGTAATACTAGCTAGGAATTCTCGAAATTAAGATTTACGATGATCTTTTATTTAACCTAATTAACAGAAAGTAAAAGAAGGGTACAGAAGGTTCGTGCTATCTAGATTCACCTATCCCATGCTCATCAAAAGGAATCCATTAACAAGGTTGATCAGGTCTTGTTAATAAACTCTTTCCGAGCAACATGAAACCGGAGAATTTTCGCATAACACTATGTTACCTCAATGGGGATATGTATGTCACCAACAATAAGTATGTCATATGCCTTCTTGATAGTGGGAATAGGAAACTCAAAACCTCCAATAGTAATTGTTGAAGTTTTTCCAATATAGTTGATACTATGAACCTGAGGTTGTTTCCTCGGAAAGTGTACAGTATGCTCATAACATTGACATGAAAAGTGACATTGCCTTTGTTGCAATCAATAACAGCCCCTACAGTATTCAAAAAAGGTCTTCCAAGAATAATAGACATACTATCATCCTCGGGAATATCAAGTATAACAAAGTCCGTTAGAATAGTAACATTTGCAACTACAACAGGCACATCCTCACAAATTCCGACAAGTATAGCAGTTGATTTATCAGCCATTTGCAAAGATAATTCAGTAGGTGTCAACTTACTCAAGTCAAGTCTACGATATAAAGAGAGAGGCATAACACTAACACCGGCTCCAAGATCACACAAAGCAGTTTTAACATAGTTTCTCTTAATGGAGCAAGGTATAGTAGGTACTCCTGGATCTCCTAATTTCTTAGGCATTCCACCCTCAAAAGTGTAATTGGCAAGCATGGTGGAGATTTCTACATCAGTTATCTTTCTTTTTTGGTAATAATGTCTTTCATATACTTGGCATAAGGATTTGTTTTAAGCACATCAGTCAAACGCATACACAAAAAGTTAGGTCTAATCATTTCAGTGAAGTGCTCAAAATCCTCATCATCCTTTTTCTTGGATGGTTTCGGAGGAAAAGGCATGGGTTTCTGAACCCATGGTTCTCTTTCCCTACCGTGCTTCCTAGCAACAAAGTCTCTCTTATCATAACGTTGATTCTTTGATTGTGGGTTATCAAGATCAACTGCACGTTCAATCTCTACATCATTATCATTGCTAGGTTGAGCATCATCATGAACATCATTATTAATATTATCACTAGGTTCATGTTCATTACCAGATTGTGTCTCGGCATCAGAAACAGATATATCATTGGGATTCTCACGTGGGTGAGCTACAGGTTCACTAGAAGCATGCAAAGTCCTATCATTTTTCTTTTTTTTCTTCTTAGAAGAACTAGGTGCATCTAAATTAGCTCTTTGAGAATCTTGCTCAATTCTCTTAGGGTGACCTTCAGGATACAGAGGTTCCTGAGTCATTTTACCACCTCTAGTTGCAACTCTAACAGCATAGTCGTTATTCTTACTATTTAATTCATTGAGCAAATCATGCTGAGCCTTAAGTACTTGTTCTACTTGAGTGGTGACCATGGAAGCATGTATACTAATAAGTTTCAGTTCATCTTTAGCATTAGACAGATAATCACTCAAGCGTTCAATCATATGAGCATTGTGTTGTTGTTGTCTACCAACATAAGCATTGCAGTTTTCTTGTTTCACAATAAAATTTTCAAACTCATCTAAGCATTGGCTAGCAGACTTATAATGAGGAATATCACCTTCATCAAACCTATAGGAGAATTTTCCTTTACTACCTGTGTCGGGTTATCAAGACCATGTATTTCTTCAATAGGTGGTAAATTCTTAACATCTTCAGCTTTAATACCTTTTCTTTCATAGATTTCTTTGCCTCTTGCATATCTTCAGGACTGAGAAATAGAACACCTCTTTTCTTCGGAGTTGGCTTAGGGGCTGGTTCAGGAAGTGTCCAATTATTTTCATTGGCCAGCATATTATTCAATAGTAATTCAGATTGTTCCATTGTTCTTTCCCCGAAAACACAACCAGCACAACTATCTAGGTGGTCTCTGGAAGCATCGGTTAATCCATTATAAAAGACATCAAGTATATCATCCATCTCAAGAGGATGATCAGGCAAAGCATTAAGTAACTGGAGAAGCCTCCCCCAAGCTTGTGGGAGACTCTCTTCTTCAGTTTGAGCAAAGTTATCAATTTTCCGTAAGGCAGCTTGTTTCTTATGAGCGGGAAAATACTTAGCAGAAAAGTAATACATTATATCCTGAGGACTACGTTCTAGGCTTCTCGCCCCTCGTTGGTTACCCCAAGTGGAAGGTGTGAGATGTAGTGTTGCGGAAGTTTTTCCCTTGGCAAAGATACCAAGGATCGAATCCCCAGAGACTCCTAGGTTCAACAAGAAGGTGTCAACTGCTAACGGCGCCAAGTATTAGCAATCAACATGGACCTGCACACAAATACAAATAACTTTGCTCCCAACGAGTACAGAGAGGTTGTCAATCCCTCCGGCCTTGAAGTTTACAAAGGATTAAACGCAAGTGATAGTAGTGATAGATAATGTTTGTAATAGTAAATAATAGCGAAAAGTAAATAGCGGATGTGATCAATGATGGTAATATGGACCGGAGTCTCATGATGTTCACTAGTGATGTCTCTCTCCCAAAAGACGATAAAACAGCTATGTGAGGTAAACAAATTACAGCTGGGCAATTGACAGGACCACGAACGCAAACCAATGGTGACTACATTGCAAGAAAGGTTGAAGTTCAAAGCATGGGCGGTACGCCAAAGTAAGTAGACCGAAATCCATCAATATCTACTACTAATCATCCACCTTGAGATATCTATCCAGAACATCTCGCTGGTATTAAGTTGCGAGCCCCACCCATAGTGTAAACTCAAAGCAACAGACAACTGCATTAAAAGAACTTTGCGTAGAGTAAACAATCCTTGCACCCGCGGGCACAAGCACCGTTGTTTTCCCCCTTGTGGCAACAGCACATCCCCTAGACTCATGTTTCTGTCACTCAAACTAGTCATCGAGGGGCATGAACCCACAATCGAGCATAACGTTCCCTCTTGGAGTCACTACCTATTACTTGGCCAAAGCAATAAATAACAACGGAGAACATGCAAGAATTACATATGAACATAAATATAAAAGAGGTAGATCAAATATATTACTCAAGCACAATCTGAACATAATCTCATAATCCATCGGATCCCAGCAAACTCATCATAGCAACAGCATAAGGATTACATATGTGCCTCGATCATGTAGGGCAGCTCACGAGGACTAATTAGTGAAGCACAAGAACGGGAGGAGAACATCACATAGCTACTGATCATGGACTCATGGTCCAAGGGAGACTACTCACAACTCATCCGGGAGGCGTCCATGGTGGTGGAGAGGCTCCCGGTGGTGATCCTCCCCTCCGGCACGGTGCCGGGAAGGGTTCTCCTGGTGCTCCCGATCTTGGAAGCGGCGGCGGCGGCGGAACAGAGATGAGATCGCGAAAAAGAGTTCCCGTTTCGAGGGTTTCTCGAGACGCTTTAAATATATGACGAAGGGGGGCATCGGAGGAGCCTCGGGGGGCCCAGGCGCCCCCCCGGCGCGGCCCAGGGGGGGGGGGGCGCCGCCAGGGCGCCTGGAGCCCTGGTGGCCCCCCCGGCTGTCCTTCGGGTGCACGGTAGTTTCTGGAATGCTGATTTTTTATATAATTTTTCTGGATTTTTCCTGGCAGTTCTCGTAATGTGAAAACCTGAAATACAAAAACAGCCGAAAACAGAAACTGGCACTGGGGTGCACTGAGTTAATAGGTTAGTCCAAATATGATCAAAAGTGTATGGAAGTGTATAAATATCATAGCAATATCACCCAAAAGAGGCATGGAGCAAGCAGAAATTATAGATACGTTTTGGACGTATCAACATCCCCAAGCTTAATTCCTGCTCGTCCTCGAGTAGGTAAATGATAACAAGAATAATTTCCGTGGTGACATGCTATTAACCATATAGGACTTTTTCATAGTCATATGACAAAAGCTTACTGAGATAATGAATCTGTAGTAATTAAGTTGCCTCATGAGAAAATCACAAAAGACTGAAAGTTTTACAATATGATATTGAAACATCAAATAGATTTGCAATGAACATGATGTGCAAATATGATAAAGTGATATCTAGCTTGCCCCCTTTAGTGATGCAAAACATAAATGCAGGGGCACCTCCAAGGTTTAAGTGATGACTAGATACAATGATTTCAAAATAAGCGATATCACAATTATGCAAAAGACAATGCTACTTTGGGACAATGCACATTACACTCAGAATGACAATCATGCTCTCAGTAGTTGGTGCTTTGAAGAAAGAAGGTGGAGACTCAACATAAAAGTAAAAGAATGGCCCTTCGCAGAGGGAAGCAGGGATTACTCATGTGCTAGAGCTTTTTATTTTGAAAACATAGAATCAATTTTGTCAACGGTAGTAGTACTTCATATGTGTTATGCATAAGACATCCTATAAGTTGCAAGCCTCATGCATCGAATACCAATAGTGCTCGCACCTTGTCCTAATTAGCTCGGATTTCCATGGATTGTCATTGCATTACATATGTTTCAACCAAGTGTCACAAAGGGGTACCTCTATGTCACCTGTACAAAGGTCCAAGGAAATAGATCGCATTTGATTTCTCGTTTTTGATAGATCTCAACTTGAGGACATCCATACCGGGACAACATAGAAAATAGATAATGGACTCCTCTTTAATGCTTAAGCATATTCTCATAAGAGATTGAGGATTAATGTCCAAGCTAAAACTTCCACCATGATACATGGCTTTGGTTGGCGGCCCAATGTTCTTCTCTAACAATATGCATACTCAAACCATTCAACTCATGGCAAATCACCCTTACTTCAGACAAGACGAACATGCATAGCAACTCACATGGTATTCAACAAAAGTGTAACAGTTGATGGCGTGCCCAGAAACATGGATACCGCTCAGCAAGCAACTTATAAGAAATAAGATACATAAGCAACATATTCTTTACCACAATAGTTTTTAAGCTACTTTCCCATGAGCTATGTATTGCAAAAACTGAAGGTTTTAAAGGTAGCACATGTAAATTTACTTGGAGTGGCGGTGAAATACGACATATAGGTAGGTATGGTGGACTCATATGGCATAACTGGTTTAAAAGGATGTGGATGCACAAGCAGTCAGTCCGCTTAGTACAGGTGGAGGTTAGCAAAAGACTGGGAGCGACCAACTAAGAGAGCAATGACGGTCATAATCATGCAGAGCGACAAAGCAACATTGAATCAGGCATGGAAGTTATATCGCTACTCAGAAATAAAAGATCATCAAGGCTTGACAGACTTTCTTTACAGTCTTAAATATGCGTGAGCATACGCCAAGTCAATCAAAATAAATTCTTGAGGGAAGATATTACTAAACCATACCACATCATTGGCAAACAAATCATGTTGGTACTCCAATAACACATTGGGAATCCCCCAGCTATTTGAGACTAACCATAAGAAAACCTGAACTACTAAGCGCCATTATGCACGTAGCATCTTTATCATAGACATATCAACCAATGCAACGGAAGCAAACTCTCTTAATAAGATAAGCATGATAATTAAAGAGAGTTCAAGCAACCAACTAAACAAAAGCTCTTTGAAAAGATAAGCATGAATACTAAGAGCTGAACATAATAGTAGCTATTAAAAGACAAAGAACACACACAACAAAGATAGTCATGAAAATTCTATGTTATGTTCTAGGTAGAAGTGGAGCGTGTTTCTCTCGCACATAAAGAACGCTGAGTTCCGACTCGTTATGAAAAACTAAAAAGGAAACTAAAAGCTAGAAGCTCCAAGCATAGCACATAACACATGAAGTGATTAAAATATAGTGGAACGAAAGACGAACTGATAATGTTGATGGAGAAGGGGATGCACGGGGGCATCCCCAAGCTTAGACGCTTGAGTCTCCTTGAATATTTCTTGGGGGTGCACGGGGGCATCCCCAAGCTTGAGCGCTTGACACTCCTGAATCTTTTTATCATCTTCCCTCGCACACTTGAAAACTCCCTTCATACATAACTCATCATAATCTGATTAGCGAGGTTAGTACCCATAATAAAATAATTGCACCTTGCTGGAGATAAGGATATTCTTGAAGGTCTACTGTTTCTCAAGATTGCCAAAAGGTTTTTGCAAATAAAAAGCAAGCTCTTGGTTTGCAAAATGAAAGAAAGGCAAAACAGGACAGAATCTGTGAAAAACAGAACAGCAGGTAGTAAATGATTTGTTCGGGGCACTTCTGAAACTCAAATCAAAAAACTCAGAACAGGCGCACGAAAGACAATTATATAGAGAACGCTGTCGAAAAAATTCAGACCAAAAAGATGATCTGGTTATTTTATACGATTTTTTCTATCCAAGGACAGAATCTGTTTCCTGGACAGCACCTCACAACTTTTGAACTTTCTAGCAATCAGAGGCTATACTTGGCACAAAATTGAAAAGCAAAGATACAATGATGATGCTACTGTAGTAAACAACATCAAGACACAACAAAAGCAAAATAAAAATTTATTCATGTGGGCTGCCTCCCAAAAACGCTTTCTTTTATGCCTTTAAGCTAGGCATAATGCATAGAGATCAAGTTTTATCAAGAGTAAAAGAATAGCTAGCCCGTACAACGGACTCAAAAGGTAACTTGATCTTCTTTCGAGGGAAGTGTTCCATCCCTTTCTTGAGAGGAAACTGAAATTTTATATTACCCTCTTTCATGTCAATGATAGCACCAACGGTGCGTAAAAAGGGACGTCCCAAAATAATTGGACACGAAGGATCACATTCGATATCCATAATAGTAAAATCAACGGGAACATAATTGTCATTGACAATGATAAGAACATCGTCGATCCTCCCCAAAGGTTTCTTTATGGAAGAATCAACGAGACGAACACCAAAAGAACAAGAATCAAAAGGTTTCAATTTAAGCATATCATATAGTCTTTTGGGCATAACAGAGGTACTAGCTCCAACATCACATAATTCATAGCAAGAGAAGTCATTCAACTTAATTTTTATCATAGGATCCCAACCATCTTCTAGCTTTCTAGGTATGGAGGATTCTACTCTAAGTTTCTCCTCCCTAGCTTTGATAAGAGCATTAGTGATATGCTCTGTGAAGGCAAGGTTAAGCGTGCTAGTGCGGGGATCTCTAGACATCTTGTGAAGGAAATCAATAACTTCGGTAAGAGTGCAATTATCAAAATCAAGGTCACTAGCATCAAGTAAAGTGGTAGTGGTGTCCTTAAGGTTCACTTGTTTGGTAGTTTCTATAGTCATAGCATCACCATTAATAGGTCCAATGGGACCAGGAGTACATTGGGTGCTAAGAGTTTGGATATCCTCAACAACTTGGATAGTAGCAACAGTGTGGTGGGTAGGAAGGCTCTTAATTCTATCTTCTTCCTCCATTTCTCTAGCCCATCTTTCTTTAAGTTTAGCCATCATCCTAGTATTTTCATTAATTTGCACTTGAGTAGCATTAATAGGAGTGAGCTTCCTCTCCTCAAGAGGAGAAGTTTTAATTTTAAGCAATTCTATCTCATTGGCTAAGTGGTCTACCTTCAAAGAGAGATCATCTAGTTTATGTAGTTTTTCTTCTACACTCTTATTAAAGGCTTTTTGGGTAGTGATGAAATCTTTAAGCATAATCTCTAGTTCAGTATTGGAGTTCTTGGTGCTAGGATAAGCATTGTTGTTCCCATAAGAATTAGAGGGGAACGGTCTAGGATTGCTACCAAAGTTACTCCTATAAGCATTGTTGTTAAAATTGTTTCTAGAGATAAAGTTCACATCTACTTGTTCTTGAGCAATCAAAGAATTTAAAGGAACATCATGAGGATCGACAGAGGATTGCTTCGAAAGTAGAGACATGATTAAGTCAACTTTTTCATTTAAGGAGGAAATCTCCTCGACAGAGTTTACCTTCCTACCTGTTGGAGCACGTTCGGTGTGCCATTGGGAATAGTTGGTCATCATCTCATCGAGAAGCTTTGTGGCAGCACCAAGTGTAGTTGACATAAAAGTTCCTCCCGCGGTCGAATCTAACAAGTTCCGCGAGGTAAAGTTCAAGCCTGCATAAAAAGTTTGGATAACCATCCAAGTAGTCAAACCATGAGTAGGGCAGTTCTTGATAAGAGATTTCATACGTTCCCAAGCTTGGGCAACGTGTTCATTATCCAATTGTTTAAAATTAATTATGTTACTTCTTAGTTGGATAATTTTAGCAGGTGGATAGTATTTTCCAATAAAAGCATCTTTGCACTTGTCCCATGAATCTATGCTATTTCTAGGCAAAGACTGAAACCAAATTTTAGCTCCTCCTCTCAAGGAGAAAGGAAAAAGCTTAAGCTTAACAATATTACCATCTATTTCTTGGTACTTTTGCATATCACAAAGTTCAACAAAGTTGTTCAAGTGTAAAGCAGCATCATCTCCAGCACCGGAGAATTGATCTCTCGTGACTAGGTTCAGTAAAGCAGGTTTAATTTCATACGAAGGTGCTGAAGTGGCAGGTGTAGTGATAGGTGTGCTGATAAAGTCATCGTTGTTGTGACTAGTGAAGTCACACAACTTGGTGTTCTCGGTGGAACCCATAGTAGCAAGCAAGCAAGATAACTATTTTTGTGATTTTCGATAGAGGATACTAAAGCAAAAACTGAAAGGTAAACTAACAAGACTAAAAAGCAAAGGTAAAAGATAGCATGCAACTCCCCTATCCTGAAGAGTGGAGTCCCCGGCAACGGCGCTGTCGGGGGAAACTGTCCACCACGAACACCTATCGGACCGGAGCCCCTTGTACGTTGCGGTAAGGGAGCGGAGGGAGCACAAAGAGCGGATCGAAGAGCGCACGCGGGCAGTTTACCTAGGTTCGGGCCGCGCGGACGCGTAAAACCCTACTCCTGCTTGGTTTCTATTGAGTTTGGGAGCTCGGGAGCTTGAAGAACTAGCTACACCGAGCGAGAAAGCTATCTAGGTTGCGAACCCTTTCTACGTTGTGCATAGGCCTCCTTTTATAGCTCAAGGGGTCACCGACAGGTGTCAACGTAGAAGAAGGGCAAAAATGTAATTTTGGTGGTAGTTGTAACAGTGCGGGAACAGTGCATGAACAGTGCATGAACAGTGGTCTCCACCTAACTTGACAGTGGGGGACAAGGGCATTAAATGCCCGTCACCGTCGACCCCAAAAGCACCCGTCCATGCGTCTCCGTTCGCCACGGCGGTAGCCTCGTCACCGTGGTGTGCCACCGTGTCCCCCAGGCTGCACAGCCATCCGCCATGCGTCCCTGGAAAGGCCCCAGGGCGACGCGTGGGCCGATGAGCTGGAGCGCGGGCACACAGCGCAGGCTTCCCCGGCAAGCACCTTGCCGGGGTCTTGATCTTGTCGGGCCGGGAAGCTTGTCGCTCCCCGGGGCCCGCCGAGGCGCAGGGTGCGCCGAGGCGTGTCTTCTAAGAGGTAATCTTCTGGTCTTCCTGGCAAGCTCCTCTTGCCAGGGTCTTGTGTTAAAGTGATAAACCTGAGCCTGGCACGGCCTTCCCGGCAAGCTCCACTTGCCGGGGTCTTGATCTTCTGTCTTGTATACTTTGTTTTTGAATGGCCTAATAAGGACCAGGAAGGTTTCCGGCAAGCGCGTGGTAAACCCTGCCGCGGGAAGCTGCCACTGCCCGTGCACAAGTTGGGGTACTAAGGTACCCCTATCTTAGTACACCGACAGGAGCCCCCGGGCCTGGGCCACACACGGTGCCGAGCGCTGTTGGGCCAGGCCCAAAATAGTGCACGGGCACGCGCGGCCCACGGCAAGCCGTAAATCCCCTTCCGCATCCGCCGCGTCCCCCCCTAACGGCACGCGTCAATTGCGGCGTCGTGGGAGAGATCGTGGCCACGTTCTTTAATGGGAAATGCGGAGCATCCCCCACTCCCCCCTTAAAAGCAGAGGAAGCAGGGGCAGTTTCCCTCCTTCGCTTTCATTGCGTCTTCAACCTCCAGAAATCCCCCGCCGCCCCTTGCCTCCATTCCTCCTCCGCCGTCTTCCGCATCCGCGGCGCCGTCGAGTCCCCCCCCCCTTTCCTTGCCGCCTCCGCCATGGCTCCGAAGGCCGAGAAGGCGAAAGCTGACAAGGCCAAGAGGGAGAAATCCGAGCAGGCGGCAAAGCTTGCCGCCCTGCGGAAGAGGAACGTCGTCTTCGCGCCAAGGCTCAGCGCGAGGGAGCTCTGGAACAAGTACTAACTCTTCTGGGCCAAGGAGACCAAAGCGCATCCCCGGACCAGAGTCTACCCCGCCGTCGCCAGAGATCTGTTTCCCGGCGGGTATTTCTTCTTCGCTGTCTTCTTTCACTGCGGCTTGTGTCCTCCGTTCTCGGAGTTTTTCTGTGATGTCATGAACACCTACGGCCTCCACCTCCTAGACTTCACCCCCAACGCCATCCTTACGATGGCGGTTTTCGCACATCTGTGCGAAAACTATGTAGGAATCCATCCCAATGTAGCGCTCTTTCGCCATTTCTTCATGCCTAGAGTAGAGGCCGGCGCTCCCCTCTCCGGCGGGATCTCCTGGATCTTCCGGTTGAACAAGAAGGAATCCTATCTGAAAGGAGAGCTCCGCGTCAAGTGGGAAGAATGGCGCGCAGACTGGTGTTGGGTAGTGGAGGACCATCCGGAGCCTTTTACTGCGCCGCGCACAACAGCTATAGTGCGCGGCAGGGACTGGAGCGAGTTGGCCCCGGAGGACGGCAAGCTCAACATCGCCCTCATCAGGATACTCCGCCTCCGGGTAGCCAAATTGACCATTGGAGAAGTAGGGGCAGATTTCCTCCGCCGCCGCATTGCCCCTTTACAAGAGAGGAAAAGGCCAGCATGGGAATTTGGCAATGCGGCGGACATTATGAGGCTGCGCCCGGGATTGAACTTCAACTTCACGGCTTTGGAGCTGAAGGGGATGGTCCGGGAGCTTTTTAAGCACGACCCGGCCCATCCGGAGTGGTTTAGATCTCCCCGGGGAGTGGTGCCGCTGTGCAACAGCACTGCCCGGGACTCCTTGCTCGCGGCGATGCCCGCGTGTAACTCCCACGGCGTCGACCCCACCTGGATAGTGCCTCCGCCGGACGCGATACTGAGTTTCTTCGACAACTTGGTCGAGGTGCCGAAGAACACCGAGGAGGTCAAGGGTCTCACCCGGGCCACCACAGAGCGGGACATAGCCTATATTGCTACCCGGGTGGAAGAGGCCGCCGCAGCTGCAGCAGCAGGAGACTTCGGATTCACCATCGACGAGGCGCAGGCCGCGGACGAGGTGTGCCAAGCAGAGGAGGCTGAGATCCGCAGACTGCTCAAGCTTCCGCCCGACGAGCTTGCCGGGGTTCCTTCCCTGAGGCACGCCGGGATTCCCGGGGTCGTGAGCGAGGCCGCGGCAAGCGAGGTTGCCGGAGGGAACAGAGGTGCCGGAGGGAGCGGAGGTGCCGGAGGGAGCGGAGCCGCCGGGCAGGATGCTGGATCCAGCGGGCCCGCTGGAGAGGAGGAGGAAGACGTCGAGGCCGATGAAGACACCGGCGGGTCTCTAGGACTCGACGACGATGCTTCCTCGTCGTCGGAGAGCTCCCCGTCTCCAGCAAGTCCCAAGCAAGCGCCGGGGAAACGCCTCCGCAAGGCGGCCACCGCGACGAGGACGCAGGCGCCCCGACAACAACCTGCTCGCCGGGCGGCGCGCGCCACTAGGCCGAGCCAAGCTGCGACGGAGGCGCCCCGCGCACCAGCGCCAAGCGGAGGGGGATCCTCCCAGAGCGGAGCGGCCGCTCCGCCTGCTCCTCGGGCCTCGGCGTCAGCGGAGGCTGGGTCTTTGCAGCCCCCAGCCCCGGGGACTGCCAAGCGCCCGAGGGAGCCTTCTCCTCCCGTTCCTCGCGCGGGAGCACCTCAGGTGGAGTTTGATTTCTCCGCCCTTAGCGACGACGACGAGGAAGAGGAGTAAGCACCTGTAACTTATAGCTTCTTCAATTCTGGCTTGGTTTTTCTTCGTGATTCTGATCTTGTTCTTGCTTTGCTTGTAGGACCTTGGCCCAGCGGGCGAAGCGGGCCAAGATCCCTGTGGTCTAGGTCGAAGACGACTCGCCCGTCGCGGCGACAGGGGACGCGCCGGCGACGAACTTGCCGGATCAACCCGCTGCTCCGAGGAGCAGCCCCCAGCGCAGCCCCCAGCGTAAGTCTGGCCTTGATCTGTTTGCTCGTCGGGCGCGCTTGAGGTTTTTGCTTTGTACTAATACCTTGTTGCCTTGTTCGCTTTGTTTGTCTTGTGCAGAAGTGGAGCCGCAGCAGTAGGAGCAACCGGAGGTCACTCCCGAGGAGCTGCAGATTCCACCCTCCCCGCCAAGGGCGAACTCCCCGGCGAGGGAGGACGTTCCGCCAAGGACGGGCTCCCCGCCAAGGGCGGATAGCCCGACAAGGGTGGCCACCCCGCCAAGGGAGGGCACGGGCGGCCCTCCGCCAGCAGGGGCCACCGCTCCACCGCCAAGGGAGGACTCCCCGGCGAGGGAGCCTGTCGTCGACGAAGTCCGCGAAGGTAAGTCTTGCAGCTTCTTCTTCTTGGACTTGTCTTTTTGGATATTTGCTTGATCTTCTCTTTTCTTCTTCTTCTGCTAGATCCTCCTCCCTCGGAGCGAATGGAGACGGAGGTCATCGTCGAGGAGGAGGGCGCGCAAGGCGACGCCGGCAATGCCACTGTTGTTGAGGACATGGCAGGAGCCGACGAGCCTGCCGCTGAGGAGATTGCCAAGTCCGCAGATGCCGCGGCCGGGGAGGGGGGCGGCGACCACACTGCCGGCCCGGAGGCGGCAGGAGCGTCGAGCGCTGCGCCGGCCGCCGACCCCTCCACCGGCAAGGAGCAGTCGGGCATCTACCTTGAGGCCCCCAATGGCGTCTTCATACAAGTGCCGTGGGGGTCCTCGTCGCGAGCCCCCGTGGAGGGAGAGACCTTTGATGGAGAGGTCCTCGCCTCCGCGGGATTGAAGATCGTTGAAGCGCCTGGCGGGAGCGACGAGCCCGAGGAGGAGAAGCTGCTCCGCCAGCTCCTGGCCCTTTACCGGGCCAGGCAGGCGAAGCTGGACTCCCGAGAAGCCCTCGCCGCCAAGGGTGGAGCAGACTTGGAGAAGCGCGCCGCAGAGCTCCGCGCCGCCAACCAGGCAGCTCTCCGCGACTTGGCGGAGGAGCGCGAGAGGCTTGCCGGAGAGCAGCAAGAGTTCCTCCTGGAGAAAGCTGAGGCCGAGGAGCAGCAGCGACTAGTTGGTGTAGAGCTGTCCCGGCGAGAAGGAGCGCTTAACCAGCGGAAGGTTGAGCTCGACGCCCATGACGACGAGCTCACCGCCCGGGAGCAGGCTCTTGGCGGGGCCCTGAAGGAGGCAAAGGAAGCCGCTGCCGCCGCGGAAACCGCCAAGAGGGACCTGGAGCTCAAGGTGCAGCAACTGGAGCAGTACCTGAAGGCGAGCGAGGACAGGGTCACCACGCTCAACATAGAGCGCGAGAAAGACGCCCATACCAACTCAGACCTCCAGGTACGCCTCTCCAAGAAGGGCGACGAGCTTACCGCCGCCAAAGACTCAATCGCTGACTTGGAGTTGAAGGTCTCCACTTTGAAAGATTCACTCGACGCCGCCCGGGACCGCGAGACCAAACTGAAGGAGGAGCTCCGCAAGGAGCGGGAGCTGGTGGAGAGCGCTGCCACCTCCGTAAGCAACTTCAACCGGGCGGTGGAGCAATGGACGGAGGAGCTGGTCACTTCCGCCGCCGACATCGACAAGGAGCTAATGGCGCTGAGGGTGGAGCACCTCGTGTACTCTCCGGACCCGAACCTCCCCCACAGCGCCAAGCTCAGTCTTTTCTTCAGGGGAATCGCGCCGGCGCTTGCACGGCTGCAGGAGAAGCTTCCTGCGCAGCTGGCCGAGGAGTCGCGCCAGCTCTGCGCGGGTACCTTGGAGCGCGTCTTGACCAAGATCGTCTACTGCAACCCTGGCATCAATCTCGTCAACGTTCTCCGCAGCTTGCCGGCCGACGCAGATCTGGAGGCGCTGAAGGCGCAGGTCGCCCACATCATCGCCAAGGTGAACAAGATCTCCAGGCGTGAAGGCGACCGCGTAGATTAGGCCTCTTTCTTTTTATTTCTTTTGCTGCTGCAAAGTGTGCCATGAACATGAATCTGTCAGTCATTGCGACAAGTTATCTGTGATATATTATCTTATTTCTGAGCAATCAATGCGGTGTTATCTCCCTTGCTTTAGCCCTTTACTTTGTATGCTTTTTACCCTACGCTTTTAGGGAACTTGCCGGCAAGGGACCCTTGCCGCGAGCGCTGAGTGCTGGACTCTGAGCAGCCTGCTGGCAAAGGCCTTATCGGCAAGCAACCTTGCCGCAGCTAGTCGCAACGCACTTAGCTTGCTGAGCGAACTCGAAAACGAGGTAAGGGCGCGACACTTGTCGCAGCTCACTTAAGCCGTTGAGCGTACTCGAAAACAAGATAAGGGTGCGGCTAGCCACGGGCAGGTTCCTCCGCGCACAGGTTTTCCATACAAAGTGTGGTTGTTCAAGGAAGATAACTAAAATTTAAAAATTTGAATTGCCCAAATTCCGGTAACTTAGCTTTCATAATCTGTTCGTTCTCCGGTAAGCTTCTCTTTCTTGAACAGCACTTGGTTTGTCCTCCACCTCCTTCCCCCCCGGCAAACTTGTGTGCGAGGAATGTCCCTTCTGCTTAAGAGGGAAAGAGAAAGGAGAAGAGAAAACAAGTGTAGGGCCTCTCGGCGTGGTAATGCTTACCGGAGATGCGCGTTGCACAAGATGCCAAACAATGCATGCAAATAACAAAGAAAAGCATGAAAAATGGCAAATAGTGCGAAACACAAAAGCTTTACTGATGCACGGGATCTGCGCCCGGCTTTGTACAAAGGATTACATGCAACAGCGGCAAGACTCGTACAAAAGGTGGTTGCCGGAGCGGATCGCGGCAACCGCGCCTTATGGGTGAAACTTTCGAAGATGCTCTATGTTCCAGGAGTTGCTTACCGGTAAGCCTTCTTCGGTCTCAAGGCGGACAGCGCCGGGCCTTGTGACTTGTCTCACCCGATAAGGGCCTTCTCACTTCGGCGTCAACTTGTTGGAATTCTTGGCGGACTGAACACGCCGAAGAACAAGGTCGCATTCCTCGAGACTCCTGGCCTTAACCTTGCGGCTATGGTAGCGGCGCAAGGCTTGCTGGTATCGAGCAGCTCGTACAGCAGCCTGGAGACGTTCCTCCTCGAGGAGCAATGCATCATCTTGTCGCAGTTGCTCTTGCTCAAGCTCATCATAAGCGAGCACTCGAGGAGATCCGTATACGAGTTCCCTGGGGAGAACTGCCTCTGCCCCATAGACAAGGGCAAAGGGTGTCTGCCCGGTGGCTCGACTTGGTGTCGTTCTGATTGACCAAAGAGCCGCCGGCAACTCTTCTATCCAGTTTTTTCCGCACTTGCGCAGCCTGTCGAAGGTTCTTGTCTTGAGCCCGCGCAGCACTTCAGCATTGGCCCTCTCCGCTTGACCATTGCTCCTCGGGTGAGCAACAGAAGCGAAACAGACCTTGGCGCCAAGGTCTTGGACGTACTGCATGAAGGTGCGACTAGTGAACTGTGTACCGTTGTCGGTGATGATCCTGTTAGGGATTCCGAAACGGCAAACAATCGCTCTGAAGAACCTGACTGCTGACTGTGCTGTCACCTTTCTCACCGGTTCCACTTCTGGCCACTTTGTGAACTTGTCGATTGCTACGTACAAGTACTCAAAGCCCCCGACAGCTCGGGGAAAGGGGCCGAGGATATCGAGCCCCCAGACCGAGAAGGGCCAGGACAAAGGGATCGTCTGGAGAGCTTGAGCTGGCTGATGAATTTGTTTGGCATGGAACTGGCACGCTTCACACTTGGTTACTTGTGCAGTTGCATCTTGGAGGGCTTCTTGCCAAAAGAACCCTTGCCGGAATGCCTTCCCGGCAAGTGCCCTTGCGCCAATGTGGTGGCCACATATGCCTCCGTGTATTTCTGCCAACAGCTTCTGTCCATCTTCTCTGGATATGCACTTCAACCTGACACCATTTAGCCTTCTTCTGTACAGTTCATTGTCCACGAACTGGTACATACTTGACTGCCTGGTTATTTTCTCTATCTCTGCTGGGTCGTCGGGAAGCTCTCCAGTTTGCAGAAAACGGACGATCTGCTGTGCCCATGCCGGAGCTCGAGGCTCAACGGCAAGGACTAAAGGCATGAGGGCCGCTGCGGGAACCTCAGCTTCTACGGCAAGGACCTCTGGTTCTGCCGGAGCTGATGGTCCCCCGGCAAGCCCGCCGGGGCAAGGCTTGTCGGGAACGCTTGCTTCAACTGTACAGGTCCTTAGATCTGCAGGAGCAAACTGTTCCTCAGCGTTCTGGTTGTTGATCTTGGGGACCTTGGCGGCGGCTTCGGGAAGATCCGCCGGCAAGTAGTCGCCGGAGACCAACTTTCTCTTCTTGGGCTGTCCAATTGATGGTGTAACGGATGGCTGAGTCAACTTGAGCAGGAAGGTCCCTGGTTCCACAGGTAACTTCATTGCAGCACACTTTGAAAGGCCATCTGCTATATCATTTTGAGCTCTCGGGACATGCTCCATTTGCAGACCTTCAAAGTGTTCTTCAAGCTTTCTCACTTCATCTACATAAGCTTCCATCAAAGGGCTCTGATAACTTTTGTTCACTTGTCGGACCACCAACTGAGAATCTCCCCGCACAATCAACTTCTTGATCCCAAGTTCAGCTGCAATTCTGAGTCCGGCAAGCAGGCCTTCATATTCAGCAGTATTGTTTGTCGCTTGTTCCCTGGGAAAGTGCATCTGGATAACATACTTGAGGTGCTCTCCGGTGGGCGCTATGAGTACCACGCCGGCACCGGCGCCTTGCAGCGAGAAAGCACCATCAAAGTACATCATCCATTCGCTTGTCGCTTCTTGTACGGGGGTGCTTGTCTCTGGAACTTCTTCATCAGGCGTTGGGGTCCATTCAGCTATGAATTCTGCCAAAGCTCTGCTCTGTATGGTTGAAGTACTCTCAAACTTGAGACCAAAGCTTGACAGCTCCAGTGCCCACTCGACGATCCTGCCTGTTGCTTCTGGATTCTGCAATATCCTCTTCAACGGAAAGCGAGTGACCACTGTTATCTCATGCGCTTGGAAGTAATGGCGCAGCTTTCTCGAGGCCATGAGGAGGCCGAAAAGCAACTTCTGCACGCCGGAGTATCTTGATCTAGCTCCCTGCAAGAGGGAACTTACAAAATACACCGGGCGCTGCACCATCTTCCTTCGCACTTCTCCTTGCTCCTGCGTCGAGTTGTCCTTGTCGGAGCCAGAGCTTGTCGGAGCAGCCCCCTGCTTGTCGCTGGATTCGCTCGCCGGAGGTGTGGGCTCTTCCTCTGCCTCCCTTTCCGCTACCAACGCAACACTAACCACTTGATTGGTTGCCGCTAAGTACAGCAGCAACTTTTCTTGTGGTTTAGGTGCGACAAGTATTGGAGTGGAGGACAGGTATCCTTTCAAATCCTGCAGCGCTGCCTCCGCTTCCGGAGTCCATTTCATAGGACCTGCCTTCTTCAAGATTTTGAAGAAAGGCAGGGCGCGTTCTGCAGATTTTGAAATGAACCTGCTGAGGGCAGCCACACAACCAGCAAGTCTCCTTACGTCCTTGACGCGCTTCGGGGCTTCGATCTGCTCGATGGCTTTTATCTTGTCGGGATTAGCTTCAATCCCCCTCTGTGACACAAAGAACCCGAGAAGCTTGCCGGAGGGGACTCCGAAGACGCACTTCTCGGGGTTCAACTTGAGCTGGATCTTGCGCAGGTTTGCAAATGTCTCTTCCAAGTCTTGGATCAGGGTATCTTTGCTCTTACTCTTGACCACTATGTCATCCATGTAAGCTTCTACATTTCTGTGGATCTGTGGCTCAAAAGCAGTGTGCACTACCCTTGCAAATGTTGAGCCCGCATTCTTCAATCCAAAAGGCATGCGAATGAAGCAATATGTGCCACATGGAGTAATGAATGCAGTCTTCTCTTCATCTTCCTGGGCCATAAAAATCTGGTGGTAGCCTGAGTATGCATCAAGGAAAGAGAGCAGCTCACATCCAGCAGTGGAGTCAACAATCTGGTCAATGCGCGGCAAGGGAAATGGATCCTTGGGACATGCTTTATTCACATCAGTGAAGTCTATACACAGTCTCCACTTTCCGTTGGCCTTACGCACGACAACTGGATTTGCTAACCACGTCGGATGGATCACGCCTCTAACCAGGCCCGCTGCTTCTAGCTTCTTGATTTCTTCTGCAATGAATTCTTGGCGCTCCACGGCTTGCTTCCTGACCTTCTGCTTGACGGGTCGCGCATGAGGACAAACAGCAAGCTTGTGCTCAATCACCTTCCTGGGAACGCCGGGGATGTCAGATGGTTGCCATGCAAACACATCGACATTCGCCCGCAGGAAGGCAACGAGCACGCTTTCCTATTTGTTATCAAGTGCAGCACTGATGGTGAAGGTACCACCAGTGCCGTCCTCCTTGGCGGACACCTTCTTGGTTGCCGGTGGAGCGGCCATCCCCTTCTTGCACTTGCCGGTGGAGCTCGATGGAACGTCCTCGACGGCAGCGCAGCACTCCGAAGAGGTGCGTTTGCCGGAGTGGGTCCCAGAGCACTTGCCGGACTTGGTCTGGGTCTTCTTCCCCCCGGGAGCTTCAGCGGCAAGTGTGTTGCTCTCCGCCGCGGCTGCTGCGTCCCGGTATATCTTGTCGGCGCAGATAAGCGCGTCCTTCTTGTCGCTAGGGACAGAGATGACGCTTATCGGCCCCGGCATCTTGAGTACGTTGTAGGCGTAGTGGGAAGCTGCCATGAACTTGGCGAGGGCAGGACGTCCAAGTATCCCATTGTATGGTAATGGGATATCGGCCATGTCAAAGGTTATCCTCTCCGTCCTGAAGTTGAGCTCCCTGCCAAAGGTCACTGGCAGAGTAATCTTCCCCTTCGGCTTGCTCCTCCCCGGGTTTATTCCTTGGAACGAACCGGTTTCTTCGAGCTCGCCGTCTGGGATCTGGAGTTTCTTGATCACAGCCGAGGAGATCAAGTTCAGGCCGGCCCCGCCGTCAACCAACATTTTGGTGACCTTGAGGTTGCGGATGGTGGGTGAGACCAACATCGGCAAGCACCCGACCGCAGTTGTGCGGTCAGGGTGATCCCCAAGATAAAAAATGATGGGCGTGCTGGACCACTTCAGCAGCTTGCGTGACTCAACAGGCGGCTCTGCTGCGTTTACTTCCCGCACCCACTGCTTGAGTTGGCGGTGGGAAGTGTGCAGAGAGGCGCCTCCGTCGACGCACAGCACTTCTGTGGCCTTCTGGAACTCCTGCTCGCTGTTATCGCCTTCCTCCATGTCGTCGTCGTCGTCTTCTTCGTCGTCCTTGTCGCGGCCCCGGGGAGGTCGATCACCTTGCCGCTGCTTGGCCTTGCCGCGGCGCCCTCCCCGGCCATTGAATGGCCGCTTCTTGCTTGGTTCTCCTCCGCCACCTTGGGCCTTCTCCTTGTCGCGCCGCTCGTATTCAGCCTTCTGCTGCTCTACGAGGTACTCGACTCGCTTGCAGTTCGAAAGGTCGTGGCCCTTGGTGCGGTGGATCTTACAACATTGCTTGTCGGAGCCGTCCTGCTTGTCGGCTGCCGCTACAGGGGCAGGCTCCTTGCCGGAGCCACCAGCCTGTGCTGTCTTGGCGGGAGCCTCCTTGCCGGACTTCTCGACGACCAGCACTTCCTTGCTCTTCTTCTTTCTGTTGTTCCGCCGCCGGCTCTTCTTTGCCGGGGCGGCGTCCTCGCTGTCGCTTCCCCCTGCGCCAGCATCCTCCCCGGGGAGTTTCCTCCCCTCTTCGGCGCGCGCGCACTTGTCAGCTAGAGCGTAGAGCTCGCTGACGTCCCGTATCTTGGTCATGGCCATCTCCTCCCGCATGCGACGGTTACGCACGTTCTGGTGGAACGCGCTGATAACCGCGGCGGGGTGGACGTCGGGAATATTGTGCTGCACGCGGCTGAACCGTTGAATGTACTTGCGCAGGGATTCTCCTTCCTTCTGGGCCAAGATGTGGAGATCACTCTCCTGGCCGTGGGGTTTGTGGCCGCCCGTGAAGGCGCCAACAAATTGGTGGCACAGATCTGCCCTCGAAGAAATGGAGCCTTCCGGCAAGTGCATAAGCCAAGAACGAACGTTCGGCTTAAGCACTAGCGGGAAGTAGTTGGCCAATATCTTCTCGTCGCGTCCCCCGGCAGCTTGCACCACGATGGTGTAGATGCTGAGGAACTCCGAGGGGTGCGTCTTGCCGTCGTACTTCTCGGGTACGTCGGGCTTGAAGTTTTTCATGCTGGGCCACTGGACGCGCCGCAGCTCGCGGGTAAACGCAGGGCAACCTGCCGCGTACGGCAAGTCGCCTGGTTCACCGGGCGCGTGCGTGTCGACGGCGGTCCCAGCACGTTGGTCCGATTGTCGCCGGGCTTCTCGCCGGCGCTCGATCGTCGTCCGAGCATCTTCTTGCCGCCGATCGTCAAGGACTTGGCGCTGGTCCCGACGAGCCCGCGGATCCGACGACGCCGTGGAGTCGTCGTCGACGTTGATCCGGCGGGGAGGCGTCTTCTGCTTCCGCGGCGGGGAGTGCACGGTGGTTGCACCCCCGGCGGTCTTGTCGCCGTCGGCCTTCGTCTGGTCGACTTGCCGTGGCCGCGAGGTCGCCGGCTGCTGCGGCGTGTCGTTGTTGGCGAAGGCGATGAGGCTTTGGATTGTTGCCCTCCAGTCTTCGGCCTTGTCTGCCGCTGGAGGGAAATCGAGGAGCAGTTGCGCTCTTGCGAGAGCTTCTGCTGGAGAGGAGGGGAGCGGTGGCGAGCGGTGCGAGGAGCGAGATATGCTCGGACTTCTAACAGGGTTAGAAGGAGCAGTCTCTCGCCCCGGCGACCGCGCCTTGCTCGTGCCAGGACGATGGCCTTGAGCATCCCGCGGTCCTCCGGTTTGTCCTTGGCTCAGCAAGCGAATGGTACCTCCTGTACCACGGCGCTGCTGGCCTGTCGTCTGCTGAGATGGACGTGGCGCGTCTACGGAGACCGAGGCTTTGGAATTTGCCCGGTCGTCCGTCTTGTCCTTGGACTTGGCGGTGCCGTGAGTTTCCTCACCGGCGACCACCCTTCCGCCGGCGTCTCCTCCACCCACCGTTGGTTCTGGTGGCGGCGGAATCGGCGCGGACGGGCCTGCGACCTCCGAAGCCTTCTTCTTCGGGGCCATGTTGCTGTCGCTGATGAAGTTGATGAAGTTGGAGAGGTTGATGAAGAATGCGCCCGCGTGAGCACCGGATCAGGTTCGCACAACCTCGACGCCCCCTACCTGGCGCGCCAAAGATGTCGGGGGAAACTATCCACCACGAACACCTATGGGACCGGAGCCCCTTGTACGTTGCGGTAAGGGAGCGGAGGGAGCACAAAGAGCGGATCGAAGAGCGCACGCGGGCAGTTTACCCAGGTTCGGGCCGCGCGGACGCGTAAAACCTTACTCCTGCTTGGTTTCTATTGAGTTTGGGAGCTCGGGAGCTTGAAGAACTAGCTACACCGAGCGAGAAAGCTATCTAGGTTGCGAACCCTTTCTACGTTGTGCATGGGCCTCCTTTTATAGCTCAAGGGGTCACCGACAGGTGTCAACGTAGAAGAAGGGCAAAAATGTAATTTTGGTGGTAGTTGTAACAGTGCGGGAACAGTGCATGAACAGTGCGTGAACAGTGGTCTCCACCTAACTTGACAGTGGGGGACAAGGGCATTAAATGCCCGTCATCGTCGACCCCAAAAGCACCCGTCCATGCGTCTCCGTTCGCCACGGCGGTAGCCTCGTCACCGTGGTGTGCCACCGTGTCCCCCAGGCTGCACAGCCATCCGCCACGCGTCCCTGGAAAGGCCCCAGGGCGACTCGTGGGCCGATGAGCTGGAGCGCGGGCACACAGCGCAGGCTTCCCCGGCAAGCACCTTGCCGGGGTCTTGATCTTGTCGGGCCGGGAAGCTTGTCGCTCCCCGGGGCCCGCCGGGGCGCAGGGTGCGCCCAGGCGTGTCTTCTAAGAGGTAATCTTCTGGTCTTCCTGGCAAGCTCCTCTTGCCAGGGTCTTGTGTTAAAGTGATAAACCTGAGCCTGGCACGGCCTTCCCGGCAAGCTCCACTTGCCGGGGTCTTGATCTTCTGTCTTGTATACTTTGTTTTTGAATGGCCTAATAAGGACCAGGAAGGTTTCCGGCAAGCGCGTGGTAAACCCTGCCGCGGGAAGCTGCCACTGCCCGTGCACAAGTTGGGGTACTAAGGTACCCCTATCTTAGTACACCGACAGGCGCCAGAAAAACTCTTGCTAGGCTTCTCGCCCCTCGTTGGTTACCCCAAGTGGAAGGTGTGAGATGTAGTGTTGCGGAAGTTTTTCCCTTGGCAAAGATACCAAGGATCGAATCCCCAGATACTCCTAGGTTCAACAAGAAGGTGTCAACTGCTAACAGCGCCAGGTATTAGCAATCAACGTGGACCTGCACACAGATTCAAATAACTTTGCTCCCAACGAGTACAGAGAGGTTGTCAATCCCTCCGGCCTTGAAGTTTACAAAGGATTAAACGCAAGTGATAGTAGTGATAGATAATGTTTGCAATAGTAAATAATAGCGAAAAGTAAATAGCGGATGTGATCAATGATGATAATATGGACCGGAGTCTCATGATGTTCACTAGTGATGTCTCTCTCCCAAAAGACGATAAAACAGCTATGTGAGGTAAACGAATTACAGCTGGGCAATTGACAGGACCACGAACGCAAACCAATGCTGACTACATTGCAAGAAAGGTTGAGGTTCAAAGCATGGGCGATACGCCAAAGTAAGTAGACCGAAATCCATCAATATCTACTACTAATAATTCACCTTGAGATACCTATCCTGAACATCTCGCTGGTATTAAGTTGCGAGCCACACCCATAGTGTAAACTCAAAGCAACAGACAACTGCATTAAAAGAACTTTGCGTAAAGTAAACAATCCTTCCACCCGCGGGCACAAGCACCGTTGTTTTCCCCCTTGTGGCAATAGCACATCCCCTAGACTCATGTTTCTGTCACTCAAACTAGTCATCGAGGGGCATGAACCCACAATCGAGCATAACATTCCCTCTTGGAGTCACTACCTATTACTTGGCCAAAGCAATAAATAACAACGGAGAACATGCAAGAATTACCTATGAACATAAATATAAAAGAGGTAGATCAAATATATTACTCAAGCACAATCTGAACATAATCTCATAATCCATCGGATCCCAGCAAACTCATCATAGCAACAGCATAAGGATTACATATGTGCCCCGATCATGTAGGGCAGCTCACGAGGACTAATTACTGAAGCACAAGAACGGGAGGAGAACATCACATAGCTACTGGTCATGGACTCATGGTCCAAGGGAGACTACTCACAACTCATCCGGGAGGCGTCCATGGTGGTGGAGAGGCTCCCGGTGGTGATCCTCCCCTCCGGCAGGGTGTCGGGAAGGGTTCTCCTGGTGCTCCCGATCTTGGAAGCGGCGGCGGCGGCGGAACAGAGATGAGATCGCGAAAAAGAGTTCCCGTTTCGAGGGTTTCTCGAGACGCTTTAAATATATGCCAAAGGGGGGCATCGGAGGAGCCTCGGGGGGCCCAGGCGCCCCCCCGGCGCGGCCCCGGGGGGGGGGGGGGGCGCCGCCAGGGCGCCTGGAGCCCTGGTGGCCCCCCCGGCTGTCCTTCGGGCGCACGGTAGTTTCTGGAACGCTGATTTTTTATATATTTTTTCTGGATTTTTCCTGGCAGTTCTCGTAATGTGAAAACCTGAAATACAAAAACAGCCGAAAACAGAAACTTGCACTGGGGTGCACTGAGTTAATAGGTTAGTCCAAATATGATCAAAAGTGTATGGAAGTGTATAAATATCATAGCAATATCACCCAAAAGAGGCATGGAGCAAGCAGAAATTATAGATACGTTTTGGACGTATCAACATCCCCAAGCTTAATTCCTGCTCGTCCTCGAGGAGGTAAATGATAACAAGAATAATTTCTGTGGTGACATGCTATTAACCATATAGGACTTTTTCATAGTCATATGACAAAAGCTTACTGAGATAATGAATCTGTAGTAATTAAGTTGCCTCATGAGAAAATCACAAAAGACTTAAAGTTTTACAATATGATATTGAAACATCAAATAGATTTGCAATGAACATGATGTGCAAATATGATAAAGTGATATCTAGCTTGCCCCCTTTAGTGATGCAAAACATAAATGCAGGGGCACCTCCAAGGTTTAAGTGATGACTAGATACAATGATTTAAAAACAAGCGATATCACAATCACGCAAAAGACAATGCTACTTTGGGACAATGCACATTACACTCAGAATGACAATCATGCTCTCAGTAGTTGGTCCTCCATGGCAATCATTCTCGTGGTCCTCCATGTATTGCTGCAAAGGATCATTAGGGGGAATAGCAATAGAGGCAATACTTTCAATAATTTTATCATCACTAGGTAAATCAGTACCACGAGGCTGCTTAGAGAACTTAGAAAAATTAAATTCATATGGCTCACCATCGAATTCAACAGAAACTTTACCTTTCTTGCAATCTATTATAGCTCCACAAGTTCTAAGAAAAGGTCTACCAAAAATAATTGGACAAAAATTGTCCCTCTCTGAACCAAGTACTAGAAAGTCGGTAGGGTATTTTACCTTTCCACATAGGACTTCAACGTCCCTCACAATTCCGATAGGGGAGATAGTTGTTCTGTTTGCAAGATGACTGGTAACATCAACTTCTTCAAGTTCACAAGGGGAAATCTCACCGATGATCTCTTCATAAAGTGAATAGGTGATAGCACTTGCACTCGATCCCAAATCGCATAGCCCATAATAATTATGATCTCCTATTTTAACAGATACCACTGGAGTACCTGAAATTGGGCCTTTATTCTTGGCTGTGACAAGGTTAGTGGAAACAGCACAAAAATTTATATTGGAATCCAAAACATCATTAGTAGCAAGGTCTTTAATCAATGCAACTTGAGGATCGACTCTAATCTGGTCCTCAGGCTCATCAACTCTTCTCTCACTTTTATTTATTATGCCTGTCACAAGAGAGTGCTCCTTTATCCTTGCAGGAAAAGGAGGCTTTTCATATATAACTGCAGGAAAATAGGTTCAGCAACATAAATATCAATAGGTGATTCTTTAAAAGGTTCATGGTGCTGGTCTCTCTTCTTTTTAAAAGAATCAACGTGAGAGGCAAAATTCTTACACAAATCAATCACTAGATGGGAATCAAGACCAATCTTAGAGCAAAAAGTATTGAAGTAATCAGTTTTCACATAGCTCTCAATATAATCATGTTCATAATTTATAGCGGGTTCAATACCTTTATCAATTTCCCAATCTTCGGTATTCCTTTGGATCCTTTCAATGAGATCCCACCTTTCTTCAACATTCTTCTTCTGAAATACCCCACTAGAGGAGGCATCCAGCATCTCCTTATCCTGACGAGAAAGCCTGGCATAAAAATTTGTAAGTATAATTTCCTTGGGAAGCTTATGAATAGGGCATTTGAGCATTAGGGACTTCAATCTCCCCCAAGCTTGAGCAATGCTTTCTCCGTCACGAGACCTAAAATTATAGATATAGTTCCTGTCTCGATGAATTTCATGAAGAGGATAAAACTTAGTATAAAAGAGAAACATAAGCTCCTGCCAGTCAAGCAAGTGTGAGTTATCGAGAAGCCTATACCAATCCAAAGCTTTATCTATAAGTGATACGGCAAACAATTTCCTCATGACAAACTCCCTCGATACACCCGCAAGCTTAAATAATGAACTTAGTTGTGACAGATATAGCAAGTGTTCACCGGGATGTCTGTCTCCTGCATAACGATTAGCCAAAACATAATCGATAATACCAGCTGGTATTTTATAAGGCACAATTTCAGTAGGGGGAAGATCAACCACCACAGGCGTGGGGCGTCTTCCCGCAAGCAACGATCCAATAACAGGGTTGTCCATACGGACAAAGAACAGCAATAGCAAAAATAAAAACAGAATTATAAAAACTTCCTTACCAGTTTCACTTTACTAATAGCGCTACGCTCCCCGGCAACGGCGCCAGAAAACGGTACTTGATGACCCACAACCGTAAGGGATATATTGCAGCGTTTTCGATAAGTAAGAGTGTCGAACCCAACGAGGAGCAGAAGGTATTGATAAGCGATTCTGAGCAAGAAATTACTGCAAGCACTGAAAGATAACTTTTAGGGGTTTTCTCGGTATAAGCAACAGGAAAGTAAAAGCAAGTAATGTAAAAGGTACTGAGAGTAACAAGTGGCCCAATCCTTTCTTAGCAAAGGAGAGGCCTAGCAACTGAACTTATAAAGACTAAAGCGTTCCTGAGGACACACGGGAGAGGTAGTCATGTGCTTTCGCCACATTCCGTATCGATACTATGTTATGTGTTGATAAGTGTTGAGTGGGTGGATCTATGCTAGTGCACTCTCTAGACTAAGATGAATGCACTCTTATGATTAAACACCTTGCAAGCATCCGCAAATACAAGATAGAATTTAAGGCAAAAGCCTAACCATAGCAATACGATTGAGGATCCATTATTCCCTTATGCAAAAGCGTGCGAACTGGGGTTCAGGTTTCTGTCACTCCGGCAACCCACCATAAGAATTCTTTATACACAATGTATTCTCCTAGGTCCTTAATAAGGCGAAGTGTTGAGTGTTCGACTCACACAACACCACTAGTAGAAGGACAACACAACTTAAGTATCAAACAACACATATTACTTCAACAGCATATGACTACTAACAACAAGACTTTCCCCATGTCCTCAAGAACTAAGGGAACTACTCACGAGACATAAAAGAGATCATGATCAGTGGGGATGAATATGTGATAAACAATCTGGACATAATAGTATTTCTCCAACAAAGCTCAATAGCATTCACCACAAAGTAGTAATCAACACCGATGGAGTAGAGAGGATAGGTAGTACGAGTTACAACACAAGTTGTGATTGTAAGATGAGATTTGGATGAAGATGGAGATGGTGCTGGTGTTGGGGATGATGTTGATGATGATCTTGATGATGCCCGTGACGATGGTGATGACGATGACGACGATCTCCCCTTCCGGGAGGTGATCTCCCCAGCGGAATCTGCCCGCCGGAGATGGCTTTTTCTTCTCTGTAGGTTTCCGCCACGGAGCGGCGGCGGAACTCCGTAAAAATTCCCGTCCTTAGGGTTTTTGGATAACAGAGAGCATATATGCAAAAGGGGGCGGCCAGAGGTGGGCCAGGGGCTCCAGGCGCCCCCCCGGCGCGGCAAGGGGGGGCGCCCCCAGGGCGCCTGGGCACCCTGTGGCCCCCCTCTGGTTGCCCTTTCGCGTTCCTTCGTGATCCGTCTGAAAAATATCTCCCGTCAATTTTCAGGTAATTTGGAGGTATTCTTCTTCAGCAACTCAGCGTCCACTTTTTACTGCTGAATCCTGCGTCTGCTGTTTCGGCATCGGAAAGTTTGCAAACTGTGAAAAATAGACCAAAACAACATAAGAACATCACCGTAACGTGAAATATATAAATGAATAAGGATAAATTATGATACAAAATAGCGATGCATTTTGGACGTATCAACACCCCAAGCTTAGACCTCGCTTGTCCCCAAGCGAATATGAACTCGGTAAACCTGTCCACAAGTTTAGAGAGTGAAGTGTCGATAAATAGAATACGGACAAGAAGCATCATAGTTTCTTTACCAACTCAAATATCCTCAACGGCAATCTTCAATTCATAAAGCCCTTATAAAAGAGTGATAACACTTATATTCAAAAGTAGGGCTAAGGAAACTCATTATATCATGGCAAACATGTCCTTTGGTCAAAGAACAACAATAGATTTAACTTTTGCTCTTATATTTTGATGAGATCAATTGAAACTTATTGAAATAACATGTTAATAGGCAAGAAGTGAAAGTGTTAATACAAAGGAAGATATTTGCCTTAGCTGGGCATGACAAACAACTTACTTATCGAATGATAATGTCAACAAGGATATGATATGACAAATCTTAATGCAGCTTTATATGAATGAATCCTTATCAACATCAAACGTCTGCTCTCTTTGAGAAATAGAAGGAAGTAGAAATAACTGACTCAACTTAAAATTAAAAGATAGGCCCTGTTCTAGGGTAGTAGGGAAAACTCATGTGCTATCCTCAAATCAAACAGAATGAAAACGAGTTTTGAGAGGTGCATGATTTGTCAACGAATGCTAATAGATAACTCAATTGCTTCTTGAGCTGGACAAGTTTCGAGGAACGGCTCCCGCACGAGGACGATCACATCGTCTTATTCTCCTTTATTTATCGCTGCCAAAGTTTTCTGATTTCTCATGAACAAAGCGCGAAGGAGGGTTTGTTTGTTATATTATTTTCGAGCCGGGCGCACTCTTTGCCAGTTCCTTCTCGTATTATGGGTTTGCACATTAGACATGCAATCCCGGGGTGAAGCTTGTCCAATTCAAGAAGACTATGAATTAGCTATTACTTCCTCATGAGCTAAAACAGAGGCACAAAATAAAAGATTTTGAACATTTAAGGATAACACATAAATTATATACTTTTAGGAGGTGGTAGTGGAATACCACGAGTAGGTAGGTATGGTGGACTCATATGGAAGGTATTGGTTTTAAGGGTATGGATGCACAAGCAGAATACCGCTTAGTACAGAGTTAGGCTAGCAAAGGTTTTGAGAGAGCAGACAACTGATGATGACTAAGATGCAAAGCAATATAAAGCATGAACATTGAAATAAGCATAACACATCAAGTTGTCTTCCTTGTCAACATAACACTTCAAGCATAATAACATAAAGGTTTTGGCTATGTTGATATTTTAAGAAAATCATGCTTGTTGTTATGACCAAAGCTATGTTTGCCAAGATTAAATAAAGTTTTCACAGCCATACCTGACATAAGGTCAATACTCCCCATAAGAATCATCATATAAGGTCGATTGCGTGAAGAGAATACCGAGTGCAGCAAAAGGAACCAATAAACTTCTCATTAATATTCCATCATGGACGACTCCACACTCACGGAGACAATTCTTCACCGAAGGAGTGATAGACCTCAATGCACACACCTATCTCATATAATAACCTCCCTAGACATGATACGACTCTACTTGACTCTAAAAGACAAAAGGTAAAGATAAAGATACCGGGCACTCCCCAAGCTTGGAACAAGCCAAGGGAATGCCATTACCCCAGGAGATTTCACTCATCATCCTTGTTGGCGTTGATCAAGTAGTCCTTGGCGAAACGCTTCCATGGATATCTAGCTAAAGTCTCATATGAGAGGCTCGTCTCCTAAATCCTGCATTCAGCACCCAAACTCATGCGCATAAACCTTAGTTCATACTCACAGTTCTGGTTATGTAGATCATTAATTTGCCCTTGGAGCTCTATAATTCTTTCTTCAGACGCGGTGATGCTTTTCCACATCTCCTCCATCTCCTTCAGGAAGTAGGTCTTCAGCTCGTCGATGATGTTAAAGTTAGCTTCAACACCACGCTCGATCATCTTCTTGTACTCGAATACTTCTTGCTCCACTTCTTCCAGCCTGCCCTGGATGCTCCCCTCCTTGATAGGTCCCTTCAGATCTTCTTGATGAAGGACGCCGTCCTTCATCTGAACAACCTGAGGGTGCTTCTTCA
This sequence comes from Secale cereale, assembly GCA_902687465.1. Lineage (NCBI taxonomy): Eukaryota > Viridiplantae > Streptophyta > Magnoliopsida > Poales > Poaceae > Secale > Secale cereale. Next base: position 758,643,750 of record LR738712.1, read on the forward strand.
CCTCAGCGAGGTAAGGGTTGATGACGTTGACGACGAACTTGTCCTTGGGGGAACTTGGAGAAGCCATGGCACCTAAATTCAGCTGAAAGATTCCCTGGCAGAAACAGATCGAAGAGAAAACACGCGAAATCGCAAGATACGTTGCCGGAACAATCCGGGCAAATATATAGGAAAAATTTATGCACAGAAAGGAAGGTAACGGACCAAAGCGGGGTCGGAGACGGACTCCCGGGTGTCCAGGCGGCCTCCCTGCGCGGCCCAGGGGGGCGCGCTAGGGGGGCGCCTGGACTCCCTGGAGGTCGTCTCCGGCTCCACTTATGCTCAGAATTTTAGTAATTTTGCAGAAACTCGTAATACAGAACTTTTATGGCGGTTCGCGATGTTTCCTTACCGTACTACATACCTTTTCTTTATTCTGCTTCTGCTGGCGTTTGAAACAGGGCTGCAACATGTTCTTCGTGGGTTGTTGTGTATATTATATTCACATCAACATTGATAGGGTCTCCTGCTATGTAATGTTTAAGTCTTTGCCCATTCACAACTTGAGGTTTGGTGCCTTCAAAATTATTAATCTTAATTGCACCAGACCGATAAACTTCTTCAATATGAAATGGTCCTTCCCACCTGGAAAGTAGTTTACCTGGAGAAAACCTGAAACGGGATCTGAACAACAAAACTTTATCACCAACATTAAATTCACGTTTCAGAATCTTCCTATCATGCCACTTTTTTACATTTTCCTTGAACATTTTAGCGCTCTCGTAAGCTTCACTTCTCCATTCATCTAGAGAAGTCAAGTTCATGAGACGCTTCTCACCAGCTAGTTTTGGGTCAGCGTTAAGCTCTCTAACAGCCCAGAAAGCTTTGTGCTCTAACTCTAATGGCAAATGGCAAGCCTTGCCATATAGCATCTTATAGGGGGACATGCCCATGGGGTTTTTGTAAGCAGTTCTATATGCCCACAAAGCATCTCCTAACTTATTTGACCAGTCCTTTCTATTTCTGTTTACTGTTTTCTGCAAGATCAACTTAATCTCTCTATTGGTGAGCTCAACTTGCCCACTAGTTTGAGGATGATATGGTGAAGCAATTCTATGATTAACATCGTATTTAGCCAAAGCTTTTCTAAAAGCTCCGTGCGTGAAGTGTGATCCTCCATCGGTCATGTGATACCTTGGTACACCAAACCTAGGAAAAATTACATCTTTAAGCATTTTCAAAGATGTCTTGTGATCAACACTTTCAGTGGGGATTGCTTCAACCCACTTGGTCACATAATCAACAGCTACTAAAATGTGAGTGTACTTGTGCGAAGAAGGAAAAGGACCCATAAAATCAAAACCCCAACAATCGAAAGGTTCAATCACTAGTGAGTAATTCATAGGCATCTCATTCCTTCTACTAATGTTACCAACTCTCTGACATTTATCACAGGCTAAAACATAATTTCTAGCATCTTTAAAGAGAGTGGGCCAATAAAAACCTGATTGAAGAACCTTATGTGCAGTCCTCTCATCGGCATGATGTCCTCCATAGGGACTATCATGACATCGTCTGAGAATGTCCTTCTGCTCATGTTCCGGTATACATCTTCTCACGATCCCGTCGGGACCTTCTTTGAAAAGATGTGGGTCATCCCAAAAGTAGTGACTCAAATCATGAAAGAACTTCTTCCTTTGCTGAAGTGTTAAACCTGGAGGCAAATACTTTGCAATAATAAAATTAGCATAATCTGCATACCAAGGATCGGGAAGAGATTGTACTTTTACAACGGCAAGTTGCTCGTCTGGAAAACTATCGTTGACTGGGATGGGATCATGCGTTATATCTTCCATCCTTGAAAGATTGTCCGCTACCGGATTGTCTTCCCATTTCCTATCAACAATCTGCAAATCAAATTCTTGAAGAAGGAGTACCCATCTGATAAGCCTTGGCTTGGCATCCTTCTTTGTCATAAGATACTTAATGGCAGCATGATCAGTATGAATAATAACTTTGGAATCAACAATATACTGCCTAAATTTATCACAAGCAAAAACTACAGCTAAGAATTCCTTCTCAGTAGTAGAATAATTCCTTTGAGCACTATCAAGGGTTTTGCTAGCATAATGTATAACATTCAATTTCTTATCAACTCTTTGTCCTAAAACAGCTCCAACAGCAAAATCACTTGCATCACACATAATCTCAAAAGGTAAATTCCAGTCAGGTGGTTGTACTATAGGAGCGGTTATTAAAGCTTTCTTAAGGACTTCAAAAGCTTCCTTACAATTTTCATCAAATACAAAAGGAACATCCTTCTAGAGAAGATTAGTGAGGGGTCTCGAGGTTTTAGAAAAGTCTTTAATAAATCTTCTATAAAAACCTGCATGACCGAGAAAACTGCGAATACCTTTGATGTCCCTTGGATAGGGCATCCTCTCAATAGCTTCGATCTTGGCCTTGTCCACTTCAATTCCCCTTTAGGAAATCTTGTGACCAAGAACAATTCCTTCATTAACCATGAAGTGGCACTTCTCCCAGTTGAGTACCAAATTTGTCTCCTCGCATCTCTGCAAAACTTTATTAAGGTTGTGAAGACAATGGTCAAAAGAAGTTCCATAGACGGAGAAATCGTCCATGAAGACTTCCATAATATCCCCGCAGAAACCATGAAAGATAGCAGACATACATCTTTGAAAAGTAGCAGGGGCATTACATAAACCAAAAGGCATACGTCTGTAAGCATAAGTACCAAAGGGACAAGTAAAAGTGGTCTTCTCTTGATCGGCAGTGTTAACATGAATTTGAGAGAAACCAGAATAACCATCGAGATAACAAAAGTGGGTATTTTTGGATAACCTTTCAAGCATTTGGTCGATGAACGGCAACGGGTAGTGATCCTTCCTGGTTGCCTTGTTCAACTTCCTGTAATCAATACACATTCTATATCCAATAATAATTCTCTGAGGTATTAATTCATTTTTATCATTAGGAACCACAGTTGTACCTCCTTTCTTAGGGACACAATGTACCGGACTTACCCACTTACTATCAGCTATAGGGTAGATAATACCTGCGGCTAGAAGCTTGAGAATCTCAGTTCTCACGACATCCATCATCTTCGGGTTCAACCGTCGTTGATGATCAACAACTGGTTTAGCATCAGGCTCAAGGTTGATAGTATGTTGACAGATAGATGGACTAATCCCCTTAAGATCATCAAGGGTGTAGCCAATTGCGCCTCGGTGTTTACGAAGTACTTCCAACAATCGCTCTTCTTCATATCCTGAAAGGTTAGAATTGATAATAACAGGATATACTTTCTTTTCATCTAAATAAGCATACTTGAGCGTATCGGGAAGAGGTTTAAGATCGAACACCGGGTCTTCTTTCGGTTTTGATAAAATTCCCAAAGGTTCAACCAGAAGGTTGTGCTTCAGGATAGCAGGCTGCCTCAAGAATATTTCATCTAGTTCATTTCTTTCCTGCATATGCAAATCATTCTCGTGGTCCTCCATTTATTGCTGCAAAGGATCATTAGGGGGAATAGCAATAGAGGCAATACTTTCAATAATTTTATCATCACTAGGTAAATCAGTACCACGAGGCTGCTTAGAGAACTTAGAAAAATTAAATTCATATGGCTCACCATCGAATTCAACAGAAACTTTACCTTTCTTGCAATCTATTATAGCTCCACAAGTTCTAAGAAAAGGTCTACCAAAAATAATTGGACAAAAATTGTCCCTCTCTGAACCAAGTACTAGAAAGTCGGTAGGGTATTTTACCTTTCCACATAGGACTTCAACGTGAGAGGGAAAATCAGTCAACTTCTTCAAAGTCGGTAGGGTATTTTACCTTTCCACATTCCGATAGGGGAGATAGTTGTTCTGTTTGCAAGATGAATGGTAACATCAACTTCTTCAAGTTCACAAGGGGATATCTCACCGATGATCTCTTCATAAAGTGAATAGGTGATAGCACTTGCACTCGATCCCAAATCGCATAGCCCATAATAATTATGATCTCCTATTTTAACAGATACCACTGGAGTACCTAAAATTGGGCCTTTATTCTTGGCTGTGACAAGGTTAGTGGAAACAACACAAAAATTTATATTGGAATCCAAAACATCATTAGTAGCAAGGTCTTTAATCAATGCAACTTGAGGATCGACTCTGATCTGGTCCTCAGGCTCATCAACTCTTCTCTCACTTTTATTTATTATGCCTGTCACAAGAGAGTGCTCCTTTATCCTTGCAGGAAAAGGAGGATTTTCATATATAACTGCAGGCAAAATAGGGTCAGCAACATAAATATCAATAGGTGACTCTTTAAAAGGTTCATGGTGCTGGTCTCTCTTCTTTTTAAAAGAATCAACGTGAGAGGCAAAATTCTTACACAAATCAATCACTAGATGGGAATCAAGACCAATCTTAGAGCAAAAAGTATTGAAGTAATCAGTTTTCTCATAGCTCTCAATATAATCATGTTCATAATTTATAGCGGGTTCAATACCTTTATCAATTTCCCAATCTTCGGTATTCCTCTGGATCCTTTCAATGAGATCCCACCTTTCTTCAACACTCTTCTTCTGAAATACCCCACTAGAGGAGGCATCCAACATCTCCTTATCCTGACGAGAAAGCCTGGCATAAAAATTTGTAAGTATAATTTCCTTGGGAAGCTTATGAATAGGGCATTTGAGCATTAGGGACTTCAATCTCCCCCAAGCTTGAGCAATGCTTTCTCCGTCACGAGACCTAAAATTATAGATATAGTTCCTGTCTCGATGAATTTCATGAAGAGGATAAAACTTAGTATAAAAGAGAGACATAAGCTCCTGCCAGTCAAGCAAGTGTGAGTTATCGAGAAGCCTATACCAATCCGAAGCTTTATCTATAAGTGATACGGCAAACAATTTCCTCATGACAAACTCCCTCGATACACCTACAAGCTTAAATAATGAACTTAGCTGTCGGTGTACTAAAGTAGGGGTACCTTAGTATCCCGACTTGTGCACGGGCAGTAGCAGCGTCCCATGGCCTGGCTCACCACGCGCCCGCCAAAGCCCACTCTAGACCCCTTTAAAGCCATTCAAGAACAAAGTATTCAGGTTAAGAGACAAGACCCCGGCAAGAGGATCTTGCCGGGAAGGCCGCACCAGGCTCAAGGTTATCATTCCAGCACAAGACCCTGGCAAGAGGAGCCTGCCAGGAAGGCCAAAGAACGGCACCTCAAGAAGATATATCGCGGCGCATCATGCACCCCGGCAGGACCCGGGGAGCGACAAGCTTCCGGGCCCGGCAAGATTGCGACCCCGGCAAGTTGCTTGCCGGGGGAAGCTTACGCTGTGTGCCTGCGCTCCAGCTCATCTGGCCACGCGTCGCCCTGGGGCCCTTCCAGGGGCACGTGGCAGATGGCTGTGCAGCCTGGGGTACACGGTGGCAAGTCGCGGTGACGAGGCTATCGCCGTGGCGAACGGAGACGCATGGACGGACGCTTTTGGGGCGACGGCGACGGGCATTCAATGCCCTTGTCCCCCACCGTCAGAGTTAGGTGAAGACCACTATTCATACACTGTTCATGCACTGTTACAACCACCTCCGATTTTACACTTTTACCCTCCTCTACGATGACACCTGTCGGTGACCCCTTTGAGCTATAAAAGGAGGCCCATGCACAACGTAGAGGGGGTTCGATCCCAGAAACTTGATCATTCCCACGCTCGGTGTAGCTAGTACTGTAGATCTTCAAGCTCCCGAGCTCAAGAACTCAATACAACTAAGGCAGGAGTAGGGTATTACGGGTCCGCGCGGGCCGAACCTGGGTAAACGACCCGCGTGTGCCCCTCGATCCGCTCTTCGTGCTCCCTCCGCACCCTTGCCGTACCGTAGAAGGGGCTCCGGTCCCATAGGTGTTTGTGGGCGACCAGTTTCCCCGACATCTTTGGCGCGCCAGGTAGGGGGGCGTCGAGGTTGTGCGAACCTGATCCGGTGCTCACGCGGGCGCAACCTTCAGCAACTTCACCAGCTCCATCAACCTCATCGACTACATCAACATGCCTCCGAAGAAGAAAGCTTCGGAGGTTGGAGGCCCGTCCGCGTCAATTCCACCACCACCGGAACCAACGGTTGGTGGGAGAGACACCGGCGGAAGGGTGGACGCCGGTGAGGACACTCACGGCGCCGCCAAGTCCAAGGACAAGACGGACGACCGGGCGAACTCCAAAGCCTCGGCGTCCGTGCACGCACCCCGTCCCTCTCAGGAGGCGCCGGGCCAGCAGCGACGTGGTACCCACGGCACCATCCGTCTGCTGGGACAAGGCCAAACTAGAGGATCGCGGGACGCTCAAGGCCAGCGTGCTGGCACGAGCAAGGCGCGGTCGCCGGGGCGAGAACCTGCTCCTTCTAACGCTGTTAGAAGTCCGAGCATATCTCGCTCCTCGCACCGCTCGCCACCGCTCCCTTCCACTCCGGCTGAAGCTCTCGCCAGAGCTCAGCTGCTCCTCGACTTCCCTCCAGCGGCAGACAAGGCCGAAGATTGGAGGGCAACGATCCAGAGCCTCATCGCCTTCGCCAACAATGACACGCCGCAGCAGCCGGCAACATCGCGGCCGCGGCAAGTCGACCAAGCGAAGGCCGACGGCGATAAGACCGTCGGGGGTGCAATTACCGTGCACTCCCCGCCGCGGAAGAAGAAATCGCCGACCCGCCGAATCAACGTCGACGACGACTCCACGGCGTCGTCAGATCCGCGGGCTCGCCGTGATCAGCGCCAAGTCCTTGACGACAGGCGACAAGAAGACGCTCGAACTCGTATCGAGCGTTGAAGAGAAGCCAGAAGACAGTCTGATCAGCGCGCTGGGACCGCTGTCGACATGCACGCGCCCGGTGAACCAGGCGACTTGCCGTACGCGGCAGGTTGCCCTGCGTTCACCCGAGAGCTGCGGCAAGTCCAGTGGCCCAGCATGAAGAACTTTAAGCCCGACGTACCCGAGAAGTACGACGGCAAGACACACCCCTCTGAGTTCCTCAGCATCTACACCATTGCGGTGCAGGCTGCCGGGGGACGCGATGAGAAGATTCTAGCCAACTACTTCCCGCTCGTGCTTAAGTCAAACGTCAGGTCTTGGCTTATGCACTTGCCGGAGAACTCCATCTCTTCTTGGGCAGATTTGTGCCACCAGTTTGTCGGCGCCTTCACGGGCGGCCACAAACCCCACGGCCAGGAGAGTGATCTCCACATTCTTTCCCAGAAGGAGGGGGAGTCCCTACGCAAGTACATCCAAAGGTTCAGCCGCGTTCAACACAATATCCCCGATGTCCACCCTGCCGCGGTTATCAGCGCGTTCCACCAGAACGTGCGTAACCGCCGGATGAGGGAGGAAATGGCGATGACCAAGATCCGGGATGTCAGCGAGCTTTACGCTCTGGCTGATAAGTGTGCGCGTGCCGAAGAGGGGAGGAGATTCCCCGGAGAGGACACCGGAGCAGGAGGAAGTGACAGCGAGGATGCCGCCCCGACAAGGAAAAACCGGCGGCGGAATAACAGGAAGAAGAAGAACAAGGAAGTACTGGTTGCCGAGCAGTCCGGCAAGGAGGCTGCCGCCAAGAAGACACAGGCTGGTGGCTCCGGCAAGGAGGCCGCCCCTGTAGCGGCAGCCGACAAGCAGGACGGCGCCGACAAGCAGTACTGCAAGATCCACCGCACCAAGGGCCACGATCTCCAGAACTGCAAGAGAGTAGAGTACCTCGTAGAGCAGCAGAAGGCTGAATACGAGAGACGCGACAAGGAGAAGGCCCAAGGAGGCGGAGGAGAGCCCAGCAAGAAGCGGCCGCTCAATGGTCGGGGAGGACGCCGCGGCAAGGCCAAGCAGCGGCAAGGAGACAGACCTCCCCGGGGCCGCGACAAGGATGAAGACGAAGACGATGACGAGGACATGGATGACGGAGATAACAGCGAGCAGGAGTTTCAGAAGGCCACAGAAGTTCTGTGCGTCGATGGAGGTGCCTCTCTGCACACTTCCCACCGGCAACTCAAGCAATGGGTGCGGGAAGTGAATGCAGCTGAGCCACCCGTCGAGTCGCGCAGGCTACTGAAATGGTCCGGCACGCCCATCATCTTCGACCTTGAGGACCTCCCTGACCGCACAACTGCGGTCGGGTGCTTGCCGATGTTGGTTTCACCAACTATCCGCAACCTCAGGGTCACCAAGATGTTTGTTGACGGCGGGGCCGGCCTCAACTTGATCTCCTCCGCTGTGATCAAGAAGCTGCAGATCCCCGACAGCGAGCTCGAGGAAACCGGGACGCTCCAAGGAATCAACCCGGGAAGGAGCAAGCCGAAGGGGAAGATCACGCTGCCGGTGACCTTTGGCGGAGAGCTTAACTTCAGGACGGAGAGGATCACGTTCGACGTTGCCGATATCCCATTACCATACAATGGGATACTTGGCCGTCCTGCGCTCGCCAAGTTCATGGCAGCCTCCCATTATGCATATAACATGCTCAAGATGCCGGGGCCAATCAGCGTCATCTCTGTCCCCGGCGACAAGAAGGATGTGCTCATCTGCGCCGACAAGATCTACCGGGACGCAGCAACCGCGGCAGACAGCAAAACACTTGCCGCTGAAGCTCCCGGGGGGGGAAGACCAAGACCAAGTCCGGCAAGAGCTCTGGAGCCCACTCCGGCAAACGCACCTCTTCGGAGTGCTGCGCTGCCGTCGAGGACGCACCATCGAGCTCCACCGGCAAGTGCAAGAAGAGAATGGTAGCTCCACCGGCAACCAAGAAGGTGCCCGCCAAGGAGGACGGCACTGGTGGTACTTTCACCATCAGTGCTACGCTCGACCACAAATAGGAAAGCGCGCTCGTTGCCTTCTTGCGGGCGAATGTCGATGTGTTTGCATGGCAACCATCTGACATCCCCGGCGTTCCCAGGAAGGTAATTGAGCACAAGCTTGCTGTTTGTCCTCACGCGCGGCCCGTCAAACAGAAGGTCAGAAAGCAAGTGGTGGAGCGCCAAGAGTTTATTGCCGAAGAGATCAAGAAGTTAGAAGCAGCATGCCTCGTTAGAGGTGTACTTCATCCCACGTGGCTGGCCAATCCAGTTGTCGTGCGCAAAGCCAATGGGAAGTGGAGACTTTGTATAGACTTCACCGATGTGAATAAAGCATGTCCCAAGGATCCATTTCCCTTGCCGCGCATTGACCAGATTGTGGACTCCACGGCTGGATGTGAGTTGCTCTCATTTCTCGATGCATACTCAGGTTACCATCAGATATTCATGGCTGAGGAAGACGAAGAGAAGACTGCATTCATTACTCCATGTGGCACATATTGCTTTATACGCATGCCCTTTGGACTGAAGAATGCGGGCTCGATATTTGCAAGGGTGGTCCACACTGCTTTTGAGCCACAGATACACAGGAATGTAGAAGCCTACATGGATGATATAGTGGTCAACAGCAAGAGCAAGGATACCCTAATTCAAGACCTAGAAGAAACCTTTGACAATCTGCGCAAGATACAACTCAAGTTGAACCCCGAGAAGTGCGTCTTCGGAGTTCCCTCCGGCAAACTTCTCGGGTTCTTTGTGTCCCAAAGGGGGATTGAAGCCAATCCCGACAAGATCAAGGCCATCGAGCAGATCGAAGCCCCGAAGCGCGTCAAGGATGTACGGAAGCTTGCGGGTTGTGTGGCCGCCCTCAGCAGGTTCATTTCAAAGTCTGCAGAACGCGCCCTGCCTTTCTTCAAAATCTTGAAAAAGGCAGGTCCTATGAAATGGACTCCGGAAGTGGAGGCAGCGCTGCAAGACTTGAAAGGATACCTGTCCTCTACTCCAATACTTGTCGCACCTAGACCACAAGAGAAGTTGCTGCTATACTTAGCAGCAACCAATCAAGTGGATAGTGCTGCGTTGGTAGCGAAAAGGGAAGCAGAGGAGGAGCCCACAACCCCGGCAAGCACATCCAGCGACAAGCAGGGGGCTTCCCCGACAAGCTCTGGCCCCGACAAGGACAAGTCTGCGCAGGAACAAGGAGAAGTGCGCAAGAAGATGGTGCAGCGCCCAGTTTATTTTGTAAGTTCCCTCCTGCAGGGGGCGAGGTCAAGATACTCTGGGGTGCAGAAGTTACTTTTCGGTCTCCTCATGGCCTCAACAAAGCTGCGCCACTACTTCCAAGCACACGAGATAACAGTGGTCACTCGCTTTCCATTAAAGAGGATATTGCAGAATCCAGAAGCAACAGGCAGGATCGTCGAGTGGGCACTAGAGCTGTCGAGCTTTGGTCTCAAGTTTGAGAGTACTTCAACTATACAGAGCAGAGCTTTGCCAGAGTTCATAGCGGAATGGACCCCAACACCAGACGAAGAAGTCCCAGAGACAAACATCCCCGTCCAAGAAGCAAGCAAGGAATGGATAATGTACTTCGACGGTGCCTTCTCGCTGCAAGGCGCCGGTGCTGGTGTGCTACTTGTCGCACCCACCGGGGAACACCTCAAGTATGTTGTCCAAATGCACTTTCCCAAGGAGCAATCAACAAACAATACTACTGAGTATGAAGGTTTGCTTGCCGGCCTCAGAATTGCGGCCGAACTTGGGATCAAGAAGCTGATTGTGCGGGGAGACTCGCAATTGGTGGTCCGACAAGTAAACAAGAGTTACCAGAGTCCTTTGATGGAAGCCTATGTAGATGAAGTGAGGAAGCTTGAAGAACACTTTGAAGGCCTGCAGATGGAGCATGTCCCAAGGGCTCAAAATGATATCGCAGATGGCCTCTCAAAGTGTGCTGCAATGAAGTTACCTGTGGAACCAGGGACCTTCATGCTCAAGCTGACTCAACCATCCGTTACACCATCAGTTGGGCAAAGCAAGAAGAGGAAATTGGTCTCCGGTGACTACTTGCCGGCGGACCTTCCTGAAGCCGCCGCCAAGGTCCCCAAGATCAACGATCGAATTGCTGAGGAACAGTCTGCTCCTGCAGACCCAAGGGCATGTACAGTTGAAGCAGGCGTTCCCGACGAGTCTTGCCCCGGCAGGCTTGCCGGGGGACGATCAGCTCCGGCAGAGCCGCAGGTTCTTGCCGTAGAAGCTGACGTCCCCGCAGCAGCACTGATGCCTTTTGTCCTTGTTGTTGAGCCTCAGGCCCCAGCATGGGCACAGCAAATCGTCCGTTTTCTTCAAACTGGGGAACTTCCCGAAGAACCAGAAGAGATAGAGAGGATTACCAGGCAGTCAAGTATGTATCCGTTCGTCGGCAACGAGCTATACAGAAGAAGACTCAACGGTGTCAGATTGAAGTGCATTTCTCGGGAAGATGGACAGAAGCTGTTGGCAGAAATACATGGAGGCATATGTGGCCACCACATTGGCGCAAGAGCACTTGCCGGGAAGGCGTTCTGGCAAGGTTTCTTTTGGCCAGAAGCCCTCCAAGATCCGACTGCACAAGTAACCAAGTGTGAAGCGTGCCAGTTCCACGCCAAGCAGATTCACCAGCCAGCTCAAGCTCTCCAGACGATACCTTTGTCCTGGCCCTTCTCGGTCTGGGGGCTCGACATCCTCGGCCCCTTTCCCCACGCAGTCGTGGGCTTTGAGTACTTGTACGTTGCCATCGCCAAGTTCACAAAGTGGCCAGAAGTGGAACCAGTGAGAAAGGTGACCGCACAGTCAGCTGTCAGGTTCTTTAGATCAATTGTTTGCCGTTTCGGAATCCCTAACAGGATCATCACCGACAACGGCACACAGTTCACAAGTCGCACCTTCATGCAGTACGTCCAAGACCTTGGCGCCAAGGTCTGCTTTGCTTCCGTCGCTCACCCAAGGAGCAATGGTCAAGCAGAGAGGGCTAATGCTGAAGTGTTGCGCGGGCTCAAGACAAGAACCTTCGACAGGCTGCACAAGTGTGGAAGAAACTGGATAGAGGAGTTGCCGGCAGCTCTTTGGTCAATCAGGACGACACCAAATCGAGCCACCGGACAGACACCCTTTGCTCTCGTCTACGGAGCAGAGGCAGTTCTCCCCACGGAACTCGTATACGGGTTTCCTCGAGTGCTCGCTTACGATGAGCTTGAGCAAGAGCAGTTGCGGCAAGATGATGCATTGCTCCTCGAGGAGGACCGTCTCCAGGCTGCTGTACGAGCTGCTCGATACCAGCAAGCCTTGCGTCGCTATCACAGCCGCAAGGTCAGGGCCAGGAGTCTGGAGGAAGGCGACCTTGTTCTTCGGCGCGTTCAGTCCGCCAAGAACTCCAACAAGTTGACGCCGAAGTGGGAAGGCCCTTATCGGGTGAGACAAGTCACAGGGCCCGGCGCTGTCCGCCTTGAGACCGAAGAAGGCTTACCGGTGAGCAACTCCTGGAACATAGAGCATCTTCGCAAGTTTCACCCATAAGGCGCGGTTCCCGTGATCCGCTCCGGCAACCACTACAAGTCTTGCCGCTGTTGCATGTAAATCTTTGTACAAAGCCGGGCGCAGACCCCGTGCATCAGTAAAACTTTTGTGCCTTGCACCATTTGTCATTTCATGCCTTTTCCTTTTACTTGCATGTATCATCTGACACTTTGTGCAGCACACATCCCCGGTAAGCAATAGCAAGCTGCAAGGCTCCATACTTGTGTTTCTTCCTATTTTCCCTTCTCTCTTAAACAGAAGAAGAGTTCCTCGCGCACAAGTTTGCCGGGGGGGAGGAGATGGAGGTATGAGCCAAATGCTGTTCAAGAAGGGGAAGCCTTGCCGGGAAAGCAAACGATCCATGAAAGCTAAGTTGCCAGAATTTGAGCAATTTAAATTTTTAAATTTTTAGTTGTCTTCCTTGAACAACCACACTTTGTATGGAAAACCTGTGCGCGGAGGAACCTACCCGTGGCTAGCCGCGCCCTTACTTTGTTTCGAGCACGCTCAACGCCTTAAGTGAGCTGCGACAAGTGTCGCGCCCTTACTTCGTTTTCGAGTTCGCTCAGCAATCTAAGCGTGCTGCGACTAGCTGCGGCAAGGTTTCTTGCCGGCAAGGGCATTGCTAGCAGGCTGCTAAGAGTCCCGCACTCAGTGCTCACGACAAGGGTCCCTTTGCCGGGAAGTTCCCTAAAAGCGAAGGGTCGAAAGCATACAAAGTGAAGATACTAAACAAGGGAGATAACACTGCATTGATTATCCAAAATAAAAGTTATATTACAAGATAACTTGCCGCTGTCCTAACCAACTACTACCTATGACTTAATCAACAGCGACAAAGGAAGCAGAAAGAAGGAAGCCTAGTCTCTTCGGTCTCCATCGACCCTCTTGATCTTGCCCGCCTTGGCTACGATGTGGGCGACTTGGGCCTTCAACGCCTCCTGGTCAGCTTCGGGCGGCAGGGTCCGGAGGACGTTGACAAGGTTGATCCCGGGGTTGCGGTAAACGATCTTCGACAACACCCGCTCCATAGTACCCATGCAAAGCCGGCGTGCCTCGTCAGCCAGCTGTGCGGGGATCCTCTCCCGTAGCCGCGCGAGGGCCGGCGCCACCCCTCTGAAGAACAGGCTCAGCTTGGCGCTGTGGGGGAGGCTCTCGTCGGGGGAATACACGAGGTGCTCCGCCTTCAGCGCCACCATCTCCCTGTCGATGTTGGCGGCGGAGGCGACGAGCTCTTCAGTCCACTGCTCCACCGTCCGCTGGAAGTTGTTCTGCGACAAGGCGGTGCTGTCCAATAGCGCCCTGTCAGACCGGAGGTCGTCTTTCAGCTTCGTTTCACGGTCCCGGGCGGCGTCGAGCGAGTCGGTGAGGGTGGAAACCTTCAGTTCCAAGTCTGCAATGGAATCCTTGGCGTCGATGAGCTCTTTGCCTTTCTTGGAGAGGCGGACTTGCAGCTCCGAGTTGGTGTGGGCGTCCTTCTCTCGCGCCACGTTGAGCGCGGCAACCCTGTCCTCGCTCGCCTTCAAGTTCGTCTCCATCTGCGCCACCCGGGCCTCTAGATCCCTCTTGGCGGTCTCTGCGGCAGCAGCGGCATCCCTCGCCTCCTGCAGAGCCCCGCCAATGGCCTGCTCATGAGCGGTGAGGTCGTCCTCATGGCTATCGAGGTCGACCTTCCGCTAGTTGAGCTCCCCCTCCCGCCGAGACAGATCCTCGGCGGTCCGTCGCTGCTGCTCCTCGACCTCAGCCTTCTCGAGGACGAATGCTTGCTGCGCCTCGGCAAGCTCTTAGCGCTCCTCCGCCAAGTTCCGGAGGGCCGCCTAGTTGGCGGCACGGAGCTCCGCGGCGCGCTTCTCCAGATCAGCACCACCCCTGGCAGCCAAGGCCTCCCGGGAGTCCAACTTAGACTGCCTGGCCCGGTACAAGGCCAGGAGCCGGCGTAAGAGTTGCTCCTCTTCGGGCTCGTCGCTGCTGCCGGGCGCATCGACGACCCTCAGCCCGGCGGAGGCGAGAACTTCTCCGTCGAAGCTCTCCCCCTCCGCAGGTGCCCTTGATGAAGACGCCCACGGGACTTGGATGAAAACCCCGTTGGCGGCCTCCAGATAGACGCCCAACCCAGCCGCAGGGGCGGAAGGGTCGGCGGCCGGTGCAGCGTCCGGCGCTCCTGCGGCCTCAGGGCCAGCAGTGCGGTCGCCGGTCCCTTCCCCAGCTGCCGCGTCAGCTGTCGGGGCAGTCTCCTCAGCGGCTGGCTCGTCGGTGCTGGCCATTTCTTCTGCGGTGGTGGCGTCGCCAGCATTGCCGCGCACGTCCTCCTCGGCGATGGTCTCCGTCTCCATCGGCTCCGGGACGGGCGGATCTGACAGAAGAAAAAGAAAAGAAAAGATCGTCAAGCAAATATCCAAAAAAGAAGAATCTAAGAAGAAGAAATTACAAGGGCTACCTGCGCGGGCCTCTTCGGTGGCGGGCTCCCTCGCTGGGGAGTTCTCCCTTGGGGGCATAGAAGAAGCCTCCGCCGGCGGAGGGCCGCTGGCGCCTTCCCTTGGCGGGGTGCACACCCTTGTCGGAGTGCTCGCCCTTGGCGGGGTACTCGCCCTTGGCGGAGTACCCATCCTTGGCGGAGCGCTGTCCCCCGCCGGGGAGCTCATCCTTGGCGGAGAGGGTGGAACAAGCGGCTCGTCGGGGGCGGCCTCCTGATGCTCCTGTGGCTGCGGCTCCACTTCTGCACAAGACAACAAGACATCAATAAGGGTAACAAGCTCAAGTGCGCCCATCAAGCGGAAAAGTGAACGCAGGACTTACGCTGGGGGCTGCGCTGGGGGCTGCTCTCCGGAGCAGCAGGCTGGTCCGGCAAGTTTGTCGCTGGCGCATCCCCCGTCGCTGCGGCAGGCTCGTCGTCCTCGATGCCAACCACAGGGATCTTGGCCCTCTTCGCCATCCTCTGGGTCAAGGTCCTGGAAACCAAACAGGGTCAGAACCAAGCAAGAGCAATCAAGACAGAAGCAACAAAAATCAAAGGAAATAGAAATTGCAAGTACTTACTCCTCCTGCTCTTCACCGGAGCTGAGGGCGGAGAAGTCAAACTGCGCCTCACATGCTCCAGCGCGAGGAGCTGGAGGAGAAGGCTCCCTCGGGCGCTTGGCGGGCTCCGGAGCCGTGGGTTGTGAAGACCCCGCTCCGGTCGTCCCCGAGGACCGAGGGGCGCTGGGAGCACTAGAACCACTCCGAGAAGATCCCCCTCCGCTTGTTGCTCGGGCACGGGGTGCCTCCTTGACGACCTTGTTCGTCGTGGTGGCGCGCGTCGCTCGGCGCTGCGGCTGCTGTCGGGGTGCCGGTTGCCTCGCCGTCTCAGTGGCCTTGCGGAGGCGCTTCTTCGGCTGTGGCGGAGGACTTGGCGGTGGCGGAGAGTTCTCTGAGGATGAGGAAGCGTCGTCGTCGAGGTTCAGTGACCCGCCAGAGTCTTCGTCAGAATCGCCGGATTCGGCATCCTCCTCGGCGGGCTCACTGGACTCAGTGCCTTGCCCGGCGGCCTCGCTCATCCCGGCAGGCTCCCTGGTAGGCTCCCCGGCAAACTCCTCGGGCGCGATCTTCAACAGCCCGAGGATTTCCTCCTCCTCGGCCTGGCTCATCGCGTCCGCTGCTTTCGCTTCGTCCATGGTGTACCCAAACTCCCCCGCGGCTGCGGCTGCGGCGGCCTCCTCCATTCTGGTGGCTATATAGGCCACATCCCATTTGGTGGTCTCCCGGGTGAGGCCCTTTCTCTCCTCGGGGTGGCGTGGCCGTTCGACCAGGCTGTCGAAGAAGGCCTGCACGGTCTCCTCTGAAGGCATCAGCCAAGTGGGGACAACCCCGTGGGAGTCACACTCAGGCATTGCCGCGCGGATGGCACTGAGGGCAGTGTTATTACACAACGGAACTACTCCCCGGGACGGGGTGAACCACTCCTTGTGCTTGGGGTCATGTTTGAACAGCTCCCGGACCATCCCCTTGAGTTCCAAGACAGTGAAGTTGTAATTCAGCCCGGGGCGCAGCCTCATGCGATCTGCCGCGTTGCCGAACTCCCAGGCAGGCCTCTTCCTTTCCTGCAGAGGGGCAATGCGGCGGCGGAGGAAATCGGCCCCGACCTCACCTACAGTAAGATTGGCGGCCCGGAGACGAAGGATCCTAGTAAGGGCAATCTGCAGCTTGTCGTCCTCCGGGGCCAAGTCGCTCCAATCCTTGCCGCGCACTATTGCAGTCTGGCGCGGCGAGGTAAACTGCTCGGGCTCATCTTCCATGACCCAGCACCAGTCAGCCCTGCACTCCTCCTACTTGCCGCGGAGCTCCCCAATCAAGTATGCCTCCTTCTTGCCGAGCCTGAAGATCCAGGAGATGCCGCCAGAGAGTGGAGATCCGGACTCTACTCTAGGCGTGAAGAAGTGGCGGAAGAGAGCTACATTTGGGTGGACCCCGACATAGTTTTCGCACAGATGTGCGAAAACGGCCAAAGTGAGGACGGCGTTCGGGGTGAAATCTAAGAGGTGGAGTCCGTATGTGTTCATCACATCGCACAAGAACTCTGAATACGGAGGACACAGGCCACAATGGAAAAACAAAGCGAAGTAGTGGTAACCTCCCGGGTACAGGTCGATGGCTGCGGCGGGGAGGACTCTGGTGCGCGGGTGAGCCTTCGTCTCCCTCGCCCAGAACAAGTAGTACTTGTCCCGTAGCTCCCTCGCGCCGAGCCTCGGCGGGAAGACCACCATCCTTCTCCGCATGGTTGCCAGCTTCGCCGCCTTGTCGGACTTCTCCTTCTTCGCCTTGTCGCTCTTCGCCTTGTCGGGCCATGGCGGGGACGGCGAGGGAGGTCGACGGTGCTGCGGGTGGTGAAGACGGCGGAGGAAGGGCGGAGCTCGGCTCTCTGTCGACCTTTGGGGAGGCAGGGAGCGGTGGGGGTTTCTGGAGATTCAAGACACAATGAAAGCAATGGGGGAAACTGCCCCTGCTTCCTCTGCTTTTAAGGGGGAAGTGGGGGACGTTCCGCATTTCCCCATTAAAGAAACAGGCCACGATCTCTCCCACGACGCCGCAATCGACGCGTGCCGTTAGGGAGGGATGCGGCGAATCTGGAGTGGGAAACGGCGCGCCGTGGGCCGCGTGTGCCCGTGCACTGTTCTGGGCCTGGCCCAACAGCGCTCGGCACCGTGTGTGGCCCAGGCCCCGGGGCTCCTGTCGGTGTACTAAAGTAGGGGTACCTTAGTATCCCGACTTGTGCACGGGCAGTAGCAGCGTCCCATGGCCTGGCTCACCACGCGCCCGCCAAAGCCCACTCTAGACCCCTTTGAAGCCATTCAAGAACAAAGTATTCAGGTTAAGAGACAAGACCCCGGCAAGAGGAGCTTGCCGGGAAGGCCGCACCAGGCTCAAGGTTATCATTCCAGCACAAGACCCTGGCAAGAGGAGCCTGCCAGGAAGGCCAAAGAACGGCACCTCAAGAAGGTATATCGCGGCGCATCATGCGCCCCGGCAGGACCCGGGGAGCGACAAGCTTCCGGGCCCGGCAAGATTGCGACCCCGGCAAGGTGCTTGCCGGGGGAAGCTTACGCTGTGTGCCTGCGCTCCAGCTCATCTGGCCACGCGTCGCCCTGGGGCCCTTCCAGGGGCACGTGGCAGATGGCTGTGCAGCCTGGGGTACACGGTGGCAAGTCACGGTGACGAGGCTATCGCCGTGGCGAACGGAGACGCATGGACGGGCGCTTTTGGGGCGACGGCGACGGGCATTCAATGCCCTTGTCCCCCACCGTCGGAGTTAGGTGAAGACCACTGTTCATACACTGTTCATGCACTGTTACAACCACCTCCGATTTTACACTTTTACCCTCCTCTACGATGACACCTGTCGGTGACCCCTTTGAGCTATAAAAGGAGTCCCATGCACAACGTAGAGGGGGTTCGATCCCATAAACTTGATCATTCCCACGCTCGGTGTAGCTAGTACTGTAGATCTTCAAGCTCCCGAGCTCAAGAACTCAATACAACTAAGGCAGGAGTAGGGTATTACGCGTCCGCGCGGCCCGAACCTGGGTAAACGGCCCGCGTGTGCCCCTCGATCCGCTCTTCGTGCTCCCTCCGCACCCTTGCCGTACCGTAGAAGGGACTCCGGTCCCATAGGTGTTCGTGGCCGACCAGTTTCCCGACATTAGTTGTGACAGATATAGCAAGTGTTCACCGGGATGTCTGTCTCCTGCATAACGATTAGCCAAAACATAATCGATAATACCAGCTGGTATTTTATAAGGCACAATTTCAGTAGGGGGAAGATCAACCACCACAGGCGTGGGGCGTCTTCCCGCAAGCAACGATCCAATAATAGGGTTGTCCATAAGGACAAAGAACAGCAATAGCAAAAATAAAAACAGAATTATAAAAACTTCCTTACCAGTTTCACTTTACCAATAGCGCTACGCTCCCCGGCAACGGCGCCAGAAAACGGTACTTGATGACCCACAACCGTAAGGGATCTATTGCAGCGTTTTCGATAAGTAAGAGTGTCGAACCCAACGAGGAGCAGAAGGTATTGATAAGCGATTCTGAGCAAGAAATTACTGCAAGCACTGAAAGATAACTTTTAGGGGTTTTCTCGGTATAAGCAACAGGAAAGTAAAAGCAAGTAATGTAAAAGGTACTGAGAGTAACAAGTGGCCCAATCCTTTCTTAGCAAAGGAGAGGCCTAGCAACTGAACTTATAAAGACTAAAGCGTTCCTGAGGACACACGGGAGAGGTAGTCATGTGCTTTCGCCACATTCTGTATCGATACTATGTTATGTGTTGATAAGTGTTGAGTGGGTGGATCTATGCTAGTGCACTCTCTAGACTAAGATGAATGCACTCTTATGATTAAACACCTTGCAAGCATCCGCAAATACAAGATAGAATTTAAGGCAAAAGCCTAACCATAGCAATACGATTGAGGATCCATTATTCCCTTATGCAAAAGCATGCGAACTGGGGTTCAGGTTTCTGTCACTCCGGCAACCCACCATAAGCATTCTTTATACACAATGTATTCTCCTAGGTCCTTAATAAGGCGAAGTGTTGAGTGTTCGACTCACACAACACCACTAGTAGAATGACAACACAACTTAAGTATCAAACAACACATATTACTTCAACAGCATATGACTACTAACAACAAGACTTTCCCCATGTCCTTGAGAACTAAGGGAACTACTCACGAGACATAAAAGAGATCATGATCAGTGGGGATGAATATGTGATAAACAATCTGGACATAATAGTATTTCTCCAACAAAACTCAATAGCATTCACCACAAAGTAGTAATCAACACCGATGGAGTAGAGAGGATAGGTAGTACGAGTTACAACACAAGTTGTGATTGTAAGATGAGATTTGGATGAAGATGGAGATGGTGCTGGTGTTGGGGATGATGTTGATGATGATCTCGATGATGCCCGTGACGATGGTGATGACGATGGCGACGATCTCCCCTTCCGGGAGGTGATCTCCCCGGCGGAATCTGCCCGCCGGAGATGGCTTTTTCTTCTCTGTAGGTTTCCGCCACGGAGCGGCGGCGGAACTCCGTAAAAATTCCCGTCCTTAGGGTTTTTGGATAACGGAGAGCATATATGCAAAAGGGGGTTGCCAGAGGTGGGCCAGGGGCTCCAGGCGCCCCCCCGGCGCGGCCAGGGGGGGCGCGCCCCCAGGGCGCCTGGGCACCCTGTGGCCCCCCTCTGGTTGCCCTTTCGCGTGCCTTCGTGATCCATCTAAAAAATATCTCCCGTCAATTTTCAGGTAATTTGGAGGTATTCTTCTTCAGCAACTCAGCGTCCACTTTTTACTGCTGAATCCTGCGTCTGCGGTTTCGGCATCGGAAAGTTTGCAAACTGTGTAAAATAGACCAAAACAACATAAGAACATCACCGTAACGTGAAATATATCAATGAATAAGGATAAATTATGATACAAAATAGTGATGCATTTTGGACGTATCACAGAGCTAGATGGCAGTTCCTTACCTCCCCTCGTAGTTGAGGGTAAGATCTTGGTTTTTGAGTCCTTCAAATTCTTCATAGTGATAAGCAGATATAAATCCCAAGTGACTTAAAGAATAGAACTATGCTCCCCGGCAACGGCGCCAAAATATAGTCTTGATAACCCACAAGTGTAGGGGATCGCAACAGTTTTCGAGGGTAAAGTATTAAACCCAAATTTGTTGATTCGGCACAAGGGGAGCCAAAGAATACTCTTAAGTATTAGCAACTGAGTTGTCAATTCAGCCACAACTGGAAACTTATTATCTGCAGCAAGATAGTTTAGTAGCAAAGTAATATGATAGTGGTGGTAGCAGCAATAAAAGTAAAGATAGTGTTTTTGTAGTTTTTGTGATATAAGCAACGGAAAAGTAAATAAGCGGTAAGCAATATAGGTAAAGCTCGTAGGCATTGGATCGGTGATGAGAAATTACGTTGGATGCAATTCATCATGTAGAAGTTATAACCTAGGGTGACACAGAACTAGCTCCAGTTCATCAATGCAATGTAGGAATGTATTCCGAATATAGTCATACGTGCTTATGGAAAAGAACTTGCATGACATCTTTTGTCCTACCCTCCCGTGACAGCGGGGTCCTATTGGAAACTAAGGGATATTAAGGCCTCCTTTTAATAG
The DNA here is from genome assembly GCA_902687465.1 of Secale cereale. Lineage (NCBI taxonomy): Eukaryota > Viridiplantae > Streptophyta > Magnoliopsida > Poales > Poaceae > Secale > Secale cereale. The sequence goes on from LR738712.1 coordinate 758,664,788, forward strand.
AGTGCCGGACCAAAGCATTAACACATAGTGAATACATGAACTCCTCAAACTATGGTCATCACCGGGAGTGGTCCCGAATATTGTCACTTCGGGGTTGCCGGATCATAACACATAGTAGGTGACTATAGACTTGCAATATAGGACCAAGAACACACCTATATTCATGGAAACATAATAGGTTCATATATGAAATCATGGCACCCGGGCCCTAGTGACAAGCATTAAGCATAGCAAAGTCATAGCAACATCAATCTCAGAAAATAGTGGATACTAGGGATCAAACCCTAACAAAACTAACTCGATTACATGATAGATCCCATCCAACCTATCACCGTCCAGGAAGCCTACGATGGAATTACTCACACACGGCAGTGAGCATCATGGAATTGGTGATGGAGGAAGGTTGATGATGATGATGGCGACGATCTCCACTCTCCGGAGCCCCGAACGGACTCCAGATCAGCCCTCCCGGGAGAGATTAGGGCTTGGCGGCGGCTCCGTCTCGTAAAACGCGATAATTCTTTCTCCTTCATTTTTTTCTCCGCGAAACGGAATATATAGGACCTGGGGATACGTCGGTGGGGCATCGGGGTGCCCTCGAGGCAGGGGGCGCGCCCTGGGAAGGGGGGCACGCCCCCCACCCTCGAGGACAGCTCGTGGGCCCCCAGGTGTGGATCTTCTTACAGGTATTTTTTATATTTTCTGAAATAAATATCCGTTGATTTTCAGGCGATTCCGAGAACTTTTTATTTCTGCACAAAAACAACACCATGGCAGTTCTACTGAAAACAGCGTCAGTCTAGGTTAGTTCCATTCAAATCATGCAAGTTAGAGTCCAAAACAAGGGCAAAAGTGTTTGGAAAAGTAGATACGTTGGAGACGTATCATGTGGCTACACCCGGTCCTTGTGAAGGTTAAAACAACACACTTGACGAAAAATCGTTGTGGTTTTTGTAGGCGTAGGTAAGAACGGTTCTTGCTAAGCCCGTAGCAGCCACGTAAAACTTGCAACAACAAAGTAGAGGACGTCTAACTTTTTTGCAGGGCATGTTGTGATGTGATATGGTCAAGACGTGATGAGTTATACATTATTGTATGAGATGATCATGTTTTGTAAATTATCGGCAACCGACAGGAGCCTTATGGTCGTCTCTTTATTGTATGAATTGCGAAGGACATGTAATTGCTTTACTTCATCACTATGAGTTAGCGATAGTAGTAGTAGCAATAGTTGGCGAGACGACCACGACGCTACGATGAAGATCATGGTGTTTAGCCGGTGACAATGGAGATCATGACGATGCTTTGGAGATGGAGATCAAAAGCACAAGATGATGATGGCCATATCATGTCACATATTTTGATTGCATGTGATGTTTATCGTATTATGCTTCTTATTTTGCTTAGTACGGCGGTAGCATTATAAGATGATCCCTTACAAAATTTCAAGGTACAAGTGTTCTCCCTGAGTATGCACCGTTGCGAAAGTTTGTCGTGCCGAGACACCACGTGATGATCGGGTGTGATAAGCTCTATGTTCAAATACAACGGGTGTAAGACAGTTTTGCACATGCAGAATACTCGGGTTAAACATGACGGGCCTAGCATGTACATACATGGCGTCGGAACACTGGAGATCGAAAGGTCGAGCGTGAATCATATAGTAGATATGATCAACATAAGATGTTCACCATTGAAAACTACTCCATCTCACGTGATGATCGTACATGGTTTAGTTGATTTGGATCACGTGATCATTTAGATGACTAGAGGGATGTCTATCTAAGTGGGAGTTCTTTAGTAATATGATTAATTGACCTTTAATTTATCATGAACCTAGTCCTGGTAGTATTAGCATATCTATGTTATAGATCAATAGCTCGCAATGTAGCTCCCCGTTTATTTTTAAATGTTCCTAGAGAAATATAAGTTGAAGATGATAGTAGTAATGATGCGGACTTGTTCCATGATCTGAGGATTTTCCTCATTGCTGCACAGAAGAATTATGTCCTTGATGCATCGCTAGGTGACAGACCTATTGCAGGAGCAGATGCAGGCGTTATGAACGTTTTGACAAAAGCTCGGTATGATGACTACTTGATAGTTTAGTGCACCATGCTTTACGGCTTAGAACCAGGACTTAAAAAATGTTTTGAATTCCACGGAGCATATAAGATGTTCCTAAGAGTTGAAATTGGTATTTCATACTCATGCCAGTATCAAGAGGTATGAGACCTCTGACAGTACTTTGCCTACAAGATGGAGGGCTCAACCAGTGAGCATGTGCTCCTATTGTCTGGGTACTACAATTGCTTGAATCAAATGGGAGTTAATCTTCCAGATAAGATAGTAGTTGACAAAGTTCTCTAGTCACTATCTCCAAGTTACTAGAACTTCGTGATGAACTATAATATGCAAGGGATGACGAAAGTAATTCCCGAGGTCTACGCGATGCTAAAATCGGCGAAGGTAAAAATCAAGAAAGAGCATCAAGTGTTGATGGTTAACAAAACCACTTGTTTCAAGTAAAGGGAAAAGGGATAGAGGGGGAACTTCAAGAAGAATGACAAGCAAGTTGTCACTCCCGTGAAGAAACCCAAAGCTAAACTCAAGCCTGAAACAAAGTGATTCTACTGCAATGGAAATGGTCACTAGAAGTGGAACTGAAGGAAATATGCCCTAGAGGCAATAATAAAGTTATTATTTATTTCCTTATATCATGATAAATGTTTATTATTCATGCTAGAATTGTATTAACCGGAAACTTAGTACATGTGTGAATACATAGACAAAACAGAGTGTCCCTAGTATGCCTCTACTAGACTAGCTCATTGATCAAAGATGGTTATGTTTCTTAGCCATAGACATGAGTTGTCATTTGATCAACGGGATCACTGATACGTCCAAAACGTATCTATAATTTCTGCTTGCTCCATGCCACTTTTGGGTGATATTGCTATGATATTCATACACTTCCATACACTTTTGATCATATTTGGACTAACTTACTAATCCAGTGCACCCCAGTGCCAGTTTCTGTTTTCGGCTGTTTTTGTATTTCAGGTTTTCACGTTTCGAGAACTGGCCAGAAAAATCCAGAAAAATTATATAAAAAATCAGCGATCCGGAAACAACACTGCGTCCGAAGGGCAGCCTGGGGGGG
>LR738712.1:758668114-758693337 GCA_902687465.1 Secale cereale
ACTAGCTTGAGTGACAGAAACATGAGTCTAGGGGATGTGATGTTGCCACAAGGGGGAAAACAACGGTGCTTGTGCCCGCGGGTGCAAGGATTGTTTACTTTACGCAAAGTTCTTTTAATGCAGTTGTCTGTTGCATTGAGTTTACACTATGGGTGGGACTCGCAACTTAATACCAGCGAGATGTTCTGGATAGATATCTCAAGGTGGATGATTAGTAGTAGATATTGATGGATTTCGGTCTACTTACTTTGGCGTACCGCCCATGCTTTGAACCTCAACCTTTCTTGCAATGTAATCAGCATTGGTTTGCGTTCGTGGTCCTGTCAATTGCCCAGCTGTAATTTGTTTACCTCACATAGCTGTTTTATCGTCTTTTGGGAGAGAGACATCACTAGTGAACATCATGAGACTCCGGTCCATATTACCATCATTGATCACATCCACTATTTACTTTTCGCTATTTACTTACTATTGCAAAAACACTATTTATCACTACTATCATATTGCTTTTAACCCTTTGTGAACTACAAGGCCGGAGAGATTGACAACCTCTCTGTACTCGTTGGGAGCAAAGCTATTTGTATCTGTGTGCAGGTCCATGTTGATTGCTAATTGCGCCGTTAGCAATTGACACCTACTTGTTGAACCTAGGAGTCTCTGGGGATTCGATCCTTGGCATCTTTGCTAGGGGAAAACACTTCTACTTACTGCATCTTACACCTTCCACTTGGGGTAACCAACGAGGGGTTCGAGGCCCATCAAGGAGTATTTTCTGGCGCCGTTGCAGGGGACTCCACTCTTCAGGATAGGGGATTTGCATGCTATCTTTTACCTTTGCTTTTTAGTCTTGTTAGTTTACCTTATATTTTTGCTTTAGTTCCTTTTAATCAAAAATCACAAAAATAGTTATCTTGCTTGCTTGCTACTATGTGTTCCACCGAGAACACCAAGTTGTGTGACTTCACTAGTCACAACAACGATGACTTTATCAGTACACCTATCACTACACCTGCCACTTCAGCACCTTCATATGAAATTAAACCTGCTTTACTTAACTTAGTTATGAAAGAACAATTCTCCGGTGCTGGAGATGATGCTGCTTTACACTTGAACAACTTTGTAGAACTTTGTGATATGCAAAAGTACCAAGAAATAGATGGTAATATTGTTAAGCTTAAGCTTTTTCCTTTCTCTTTGAGAGGAGGAGCTAAAATTTGGTTTCAGTCTTTGCCTAGAAATAGCATAGATTCATGGGACAAGTGCAAAGATGCTTTTATCGGAAAATACTATCCACCTGCTAAAATTATCCAACTTAGAAGTAACATCATGAATTTTAAACAATTGGATAATGAACACGTTGCCCAAGCTTGGGAACGTATGAAATCTCTTATCAAGAACTGCCCTACTCACGGTTTGACTACTTGGATGGTTATCCAAACTTTTTATGCAGGCTTGAACTTTACCTCGCGGAACTTGTTAGATTCGGCCACGGGAGGAACTTTTATGTCAACTACACTTGGTGCTGCCACAAAGCTTCTCGATGAGATGATGACCAACTATTCCCAATGGCACATCGAACGTGCTCCAACAGGTAGGAAGGTAAACTCTGTCGAGGAGATTTCCTCCCTTAATGAAAAAGTTGACTTGATCATGTCTCTACTTTCGAAACAATCTACTATTGATCCTCGTGATGTTCCTTTAAATTCTTTGATTGCTCAAGAACAAGTAGATGTTAACTTTATCTCTAGAAATAATTTTAACAACAATGCTTATAGGAGTAACTTTGGTAACAATTCTAGACCGTTCCCCTCTAAGTCTTATGGGAACAACAATGCTTATCCTAGTACCAAGAACTTCAATACTGAACTAGAGACCATGCTTAGAGATTTCATCGCTACCCAAAAAGCCTTTAATAAGAATGTAGAAGAGAAACTACATAAACTAGATGATCTTTCTTTCAAGGTAGACCACTTAGCCAATGAGGTAAAATTGCTAAAAATTGAAACTTCTCCACTTAAGGAGAGGGAAGTCATCCCTATTAATGCTACTCAAATACAAATTAATGAAAATATTAGGATGATGGCTAAGCTAAAAGAAATATGGGCTAGAGAAAGGGAGGAAGAGGAAAGAATTAAGAGCCTTCCTACCCACCACACTGTTGCTACTATCCAAGTTGTTGAGGATGTTCACACTCTTAGCACCCAATGTACTCCTGGTCCCAATGGACCTATTAATGGTGATGCTATGACTATAGCCACTACCAAACAGGTGAACCTTAAGGACACCACTACTACTTTACTTGATGCTCGTGACCTTGATTTTGATAATTGCACTCTTACAGAAGTTATTGATTTCCTTCACAAGATGTCTAGAGAGCCCCGCACTAGCACGCTTAACCTTGCCTTCACAGAGCATATCACTAATGCTCTCATGAAAGCTAGGGAGGAGAAACTTAGAGTAGAAGCCTCCATACCTAGAAAGCTAGAAGATGGTTGGGATCCTATGATAAAAATTTATTTGAATGACTTCTCTTGTTATGCATTATGTGATGTTGGTGCTAGTACCTCTGTTATGCCCAAAAGAATATATGATATGCTTAAATTGAAACCTTATGATTCTTGTTCTTTTGGTGTTCGTCTCGTTGATTCTTCCATAAAGAAACCTTTGGGGAGGATCGATGATGTTCTTATTATTGTCAATGATAATTACGTGCCCGTTGATTTCACTATTATGTATATTGAATGTGATCCTTCATGTCCAATTATTTTGGGACGTCCCTTTTTGCGCACCGTTGGTGCTGTCATTGACATGAACGAGGGTAATATAAAATTTCAGTTTCCTCTCAAGAAAGGGCTGGAACACTTCCCTCGTAAGAAGGTCAAGTTACCTTTTGAGTCCGTTGTACGGGCTAGCTATTCTTTTACTCTTGATAAAAGTTGATCTATGCATTATGCCTAGCTTAAAGGCTTAAAAGAAAGCGCTTTTGGGAGGCAGCCCACATGAATAAAATTTTTGCTTTTGTTGTGTCTTGATGTTGTTTAATGCTGTAGCATCATCATTGTATCTTTGCTTTTCATATTTGTGCCAAGTATAGCCTCTGATTGCTAGAAAGTTCAAAAGTTGTGAGGTCCTGTCCAGGAAACAGATTCTGTCCTTGGATTGAAAAATTCGTATAAAATCACCAGATCATCTTTTTATTCTGAATTTTTTCGACAGCGTTCTATATATAATTGTCTTTCGTGCGTCAGTTCTGTGTTTTTTGATTTGAGTTTCAGAAGTATCCTGAACAGGTCAATTACTGCCTGCTGTTCTGTTTTTGACAGATTCTGTCCTGTTTTGCCTTACCTTCACTTTGCAAATTAAGAACTTGCTTTTTCTTTGCAAAAACCTTTTGGCAATCTTGAGAAACAGTAGAACTTCAAGAATATCCTTATTTTCAGCAAGGTATAATTATTTTATTAAGGGTACTAACCTCGCTAATCAGATTATGATGAGTTGTGTATGAAGGAAGTTTTCAAGTGTGCGAGGGATGATAAAAAGATTCAGGAGTGTCAAGCGCTCAAGCTTGGGGATGCCCCCGTGCACCCCCAAGAAATATTCAAGGAGACTCAAGCGTCTAAGCTTGGGGATGCCACCGTGCATCCCCTTCTCCATCGACATTATCAGTTCGTCTTTCGTTTCACTATATTTTTATCACTTCATATGTTATGTGCTATGCTTGGAGTGTCTTGCTTTTAGTTTTCTTTTTAGTTTTTCATAACGAGTCGGAACTCAGCATTCCTTTATGTGGGAGAGAAACACGCTCCACCTCTACCTAGAACATTACATAGAATTTTCAAGTCTATCTATGCTGTGTGTGTTCTTTATCTTTTAATAGCTACTATCATGCTCTGCTCTTAGTATTCATGCTTATCTTTTCAAGAGCTTTTATTTAGTTGGTTGCTTGAACTCTTTTTAATTACCATGCTCACCTTATTAAGAGAGTTTGCTTCCGTTGCATGGGTTAATGTGTCTATGATAAAGATGCTACTTTCATGATGGTGCTTAGTAGTTCAGGTTTTCTTTTGGTTAATCACAAATAGCTGGGGGGTTCCCAATGTGTTATTGGAGTACCAACTTGGTTTGTTTGCCTATGATGTGGTATGGTTTAGTAGTATCTTCCTTTGAGAATTTATTTTGATTGACTTGGCGTATGCTCACGCATATTTAAGACTGTAAAGAAAGTCTGTCAAGCCTTGATGATCTTTTGTTTCTAAGTAGCGATATAACTACCATGCCTGATTCAATATTGCTTTGTTGCTCTGCATGATTATGACCGTCATTGCTCTCTTAGTTGGTCGCTCCCAGTCTTTTGCTAACCTCCACCTGCACTAAGCAAACTAACCATGCAATACATAGCTCATGGGAAAGTAGCCTAAAAACTATTGTGGCCAAGAATATGTTGCTTATGTATCTTATTTCTTATGAGTTTCTTGCTGAGCGGTAACCATGTTTCTGGGGACGCCATCAACTGTCACAATTTTGTTGAATATCATGTGAGTTGCTATGCATGTTCGTCTTGTCTGAAGTAAGGGTGATTTACCGTGTGTTGAATTAATATGCATATTGTTAGAGAAGAACATTGGGCCGCCAACCAAAGCCATGCATCATGGTGGAAGTTTTAGCTTGGACCTTAATCCTCAATCTCTCATGAGAATATGCTTATGCATTAAAGAGGAGTCCATCATCTATTTTCTATGTTGTCCCGATATGGATGTCCTCAAGTTGAGATTTATCAAAAACGAGAAATCAAATGCGATATATCTCCTTGGACCTTTGTACAGGTGGCATAGAGGTACCCCTTTGTGACACTTGGTTAAAACATATGCAATGCAATGATAACCCATGGGGATCCGAGCTAATTAGGACAAGGAGCGAGCACTATTGGTATTCGATGCATGAGGCTTGCAACTTATAAGATGTTTTATACATGACACATATGAAGTACTACTACCGTTGACACAATTGCTTCCATGTTTTCAAAATAAAAAGCTCTAGCACTTAACCTTTCTTTTACCTTTATGTTGAAGCACCAACTACTGAGAGCATGATTGTCATTCTGAGTGTAATGTGCATTGTCCCAAAGTAGCATTGTCTTTTGCATGATTGTGATATCGTTTATTCTGAAATGATTGTATCTAGTCATCGCTTAAACCTTGAAGGTGCCCTTGCATTTATGTTTTGCATCACTAAAGGGGGCAAGCTAGATATCACTTTATCATATTTGCACGTCATGTTCATTTCAAATCTTTTTGATGTTTCAGTTTCATGTTGTAAAACTTTCAGTCATTTGTGATTTTCTCTTGAGGCAACTTAATTACTTTAGAATCATTGTCTCGGTAAGCTTTTGTCATATGACTATGAGAAAGTCCTATATGGTTAATAGCATGTCACCACAGAAATTATTCTTGTTATCATTTACCTACTCGAGGACGAGCAGGAATTAAGCTTGGGGATGTTGATACGTCCAAAACGTATCTATAATTTCTGCTTGCTCCATGCCACTTTTGGGTGATATTGCTATGATATTCATACACTTCCATACACTTTTGATCATATTTGGACTAACTTACTAATCCAGTGCACCCCAGTGCCAGTTTCTGTTTTCGGCTGTTTTTGTATTTCAGGTTTTCACGTTTCGAGAACTGCCCAGAAAAATCCAGAAAAATTATATAAAAAATCAGCGATCCGGAAACAACACTGCGTCCGAAGGGCAGCCTGGGGGGGCCACAGGGGATCCAGGCGCCCTGTGGGCGCGCCGCCCCCCCTGGGCCACGCCGGGGGGGCGCCTGGGCCCCCCGAGGCTCCCCCGGTGCCCTACTTTGGCATATATTTAAAGGGTCCTCCGTAACCCTCAGAACAGGACTTCTTTTCGCGATCCCATCTCTGTTCCGTCGCCGCCGCCGCTTCCAAGATCGGGAGCACCAGGAGAACTCTTCCCGGCACCCTGCCGGAGGGGAGGATCACCACCGGGAGCTTCTCCACCACCATGGACGCCTCCCGGATGACTCGTGAGTAGTCTCCCTTGGACCATGAGTGCATGACCAGTAGCTATGTGATGTTCTCCTCCCGTTCTTGTGCTTCACTAATTAGTCCTCGTGAGCTGCCCTACATGATCGAGGCACCTATGTAATCCTTATGTTGTTGCTATGTTGAGTTTGCTGGGATCCGATGGATTATGAGATTATGTTCAGATTGATCTTGAGTAATATATTTGATTCACCTCTTTTATATTTTAGTTCATAAGTAATTCTTGCATGTTCTCCGTTGTTATTTATTGCTTTGGCCGAGTAGTAAGTAGTGACTCCAAGAGGGAACGTTATGCTCGATTGTGGGTTCATGCCCCTCGATGACTAGCTTGAGTGACAGAAACATTAGTCTAGGGGATGTGCTGTTGCCACAAGGGGGAAAACAACGGTGCTTGTGCCCGCGGGTGCAAGGATTGTTTACTTTACGCAAAGTTCTTTTAATGCAGTTGTCTGTTGCATTGAGTTTACACTATGGGTGGGACTCGCAACTTAATACCAGTGAGATGTTCTGGATAGATATCTCAAGGTGGATGATTAGTAGTAGATATTGATGGATTTCGGTCTACTTACTTTGGCGTACCGCCCATGCTTTGAACCTCAACCTTTCTTGCAATGTAATCAGCATTGGTTTGCGTTCGTGGTCCTGTCAATTGCCCAGCTGTAATTTGTTTACCTCACATAGCTGTTTTATCGTCTTTTGGGAGAGAGACATCACTAGTGAACATCATGAGACTCCGGTCCATATTACCATCATTGATCACATCCACTATTAACTTTTCGCTATTTACTTACTATTGCAAAAACACTATTTATCACTAATATCATATTGCTTTTAACCCTTTGTGAACTACAAGGCCGGAGAGATTGACAACCTCTCTGTACTCGTTGGGAGCAAAGCTATTTGTATCTGTGTGCAGGTCCACGTTGATTGCTAATTGCGCCGTTAGCAATTGACACCTACTTGTTGAACCTAGGAGTCTCTGGGGATTCGATCCTTGGCATCTTTGCTAGGGGAAAACACTTCTACTTACTGCATCTTACACCTTCCACTTGGGGTAACCAACGAGGGGTTCGAGGCCCATCAATCACATCATTAGGAGAATGATGTGATAGACAAGACCCATCCGTTAGCTTAGAACTATGATCGTTTAGTTTTACTGCTATTGCTTTCTTCATGACTTATACATGTTCCTATGACTATGAGATTATCCAACTCCCGAATATCGGAGGAAGACCTTGTGTGCTATCAAACGTCACAACGTAACTAGGTTATCATAAAGATGCTTTACAGGTGTCTCCAAAAGTGTTCGTGGTGTTGACAAAGATCAAGAATAGGATTTGTCACTCCGAGTGTCGGAGAGGTATCTCTGGGCCCTCTCGGTAATACACATCATAATAAGCCTTGCAAGAAAATGACTAATGAGTTAGTCACGAGATGGTGTATTACGGAACGAGTAAAGAGACTTGTCGGTAACAAGATTGAACTAGGTATACCGACGATCGAATCTCGGGCAAGTAACATACCGATGACAAAGGGAATAACGTATGTTGTTGTGCGGTTTGACCGATAAAGATCTTCGTAGAATTTGTAGGAGCCAATATGAGCATCCAGGTTCTGCTATTGGTAATTGGCCGGAGATAAGTCTTGGTCATGTCTACATAGTTCTCGAACCCGTAGGGTCCGCACGCTTAACGTTTGATGACGATCGGTATTATGAGTTTATGAGTTTTGATGTACCAAAGGTAGTTTGGACTCCCAAATGAGATCACGGACATGACGAGGACTCTCATAATGTCCGAGACATAAAGATTAATATATTGGACGACTATATTCGGACACCGTAAGTGTTCTGGGTGTTATCGGGTAAAACCGGAGTGCCGGAGGGGGTTACCGGAACCCCCGAGGGAGAATGGGCCATAGTGGGCCATTGAAGGAAAGACAGGGGCAGCCCATAGGGCTGGCTGCACCACCCCCCCACCCCCCCCGCCTAGGGTTCCTAGTTGGACTAGGAAAAGGGGGGAGGCGCCCCTGCTACCTCTTGAGCTTGTGTTGTATTCCCTCGAAGAGGAAAGGGAGATGCAGCACAGTAGCGTAAGTATTTCCCTTAGTTTTTGAGAAGCAAGGTATCAATCCAGTAGGAGACCACGCGCGATTCCCTCGCACCTGCACAAACAAATAAGAATTTCGCAGCCAACGCGATAAGGGGTTGTCAATCCCTTTACGGTCACTTACGAAAGTGAGATCTGATAGAGATGATAGTTTTTATTTTTTGTATTTTTAGTTTAATAAAACAGCAAATAAAAGCGGTAAAAGTAAAGTAGATGTAGATTGATATGTTGAGAATAGACCCGGGGGCCATAGATTTCTCTAGTGGCTTCTCTCATGATAGTGATATTCTACGGCGGGTAAACAAATTACTGTCGAGCAATTGATAGAAAAGCGAATAATTATAAGACTATCTAGGCATGATCATTGTATATAGGCATCACGTCCAAGACAAGTAGACCAACTCATGCCTGCATCTACTACTATTACTCCACACATCGACCGCTATCCAGCATGCATCTAGTGTATTGAGTTCATACGAACAGAGTAACGCCTTAAGCAAGATGACATGATGTAGAGGGATAAACTCAAGCAATATGATATAAACCCCATCTTTTTATCCTCGATGGTAACAATACAATACGTGCCTTGCTGCCCCTACTGTCACTGGGAAAGGATACCGCAAGATTGAACCCAAAGCCAAGCACTTCTCCCATTGCAAGAACTATAGATCTACTAGGCCAAACCAAACCAATAATTCGAAGAGACTTGCAAGGATATTATGAGCACACATAAAAAGTTCAGGGAAGATACAAATATCTTTCATAGATAACCTTGATCATAAAATCACAATTCATCGGATCTCGATAAACACACCGCAAAAAGAGATTACATCAAATAGATCTCCTCGAAGACCGAGGAGAACTTTGTATTGAGATCCAGATAGAGAGAAGAAGCCATCTAAATACTAGCTATGGACCCGAAGGTCAGTGGTAAACTACTCACAACTCATGGTGAGGGCGATGATGATGATGATGAAGGCCTCCGTGATGGATCCCCCTCCGGTGGAGCTCCGGAACAGGCTCCAAGATGGGATCTCCACGGGAAAAGAAGGTACGGCGGTGGAATTAGGATTTTCTCTCTGTCCTCGGAGTTTCTGGGGTACGTGGACTTATATAGGAAGAAGAAGGGCACCGGGGTCCACTTGACAAGGCCTCGAGGCAGGGGGGTGCGCCCCCGACCCTCGAGGGCCACCTCTCTGTCCCCTAACTTGGTCCTCAAGCTCCGCGTGTGTGATTTTCTCCAAAAATATCTCTCACGAAGGTTTCATTCCGTTTGGACTCCGTTTGATATTCTTTTTCTGCAAAACCCTGAAATAGGCAAAAAAACAGCAATTTGGACTGGGCCTTTGGGTTAGTAGGTTAGTCCCAAAAATGATATAAAAGTGAATGATATCAAAAATTATAGATACGTTGGAGACGTATTAGCCCCCTCTCCTTTCCTTCTCCTCTCCCCTTTCCTTTCCTACTCCTAGTGGGAATAGGAAAAGGGGGTTCTGACGAGGTTACAGACCTAGGGTAGGGTCATAGGCCTGACCTAAAGGCCCCTCCCAAGGTCACTATCCTAAGAGATCCAAAGAAAAGACCTACGGCGGTGGAGACAGTCGACTGAGATGGTCCGAGGTGACACTTCACTCGACTGGCTCACATATCCAGGACGACTCAACTCCACTCGACCGGATCAGGCACTCGACTCCCGAAGACTAAACGCCTCTAAGACGGCAACGGTCATATAATTACTCGCTGTAATGAACCCCATAACTACCCTTTATTGCAGGCGTTATCAGTAACGCCCGCCTTAATGTACCTTTAAACCCTTGGTAACGTGGAGCATGGCTGGGGTCTTGGCATACTATATAAGCCACCCCCTCCTCCAGTACAAGGGTTCGCACCTCTGTAACACATACATACATACATAACTCGACCAAGCCTCCGGGCACGAGACGTAGGGCTTTTACTTCCTCCGAGAAGGGCCTGAACTCGCAAAACACTCTGTGTACAACTGCGCCATAGCTAGGACCTTGCCTCTCCATTCCTACCCCCTACCCTCACTGTCAGATCTAGTACCACGACAGTTGGCGCCCACCATGGGGCAAGGCGTCTTAGCGACATTTGGTGAAGTTGCAATCCCTTCCCCGAACGCTTTCATCATGATGTCAGGCGGCGTTTTAGCGTCGGGCCGCGAGATCCAGCTCGGCGCGCTGGTCTTCGTCGCCGACGACTCCGCGTGGCTTAAGGAAGCCCCGCTCGACGTTGAGGCTCTACCTACCCGCGGAGCCACTCACTTTCGCGCCGGAGCCGGCGGCGTCCTCCCTCTCCAGCCGTCGACCCGGTACTCATCGTCCACCATCCCCGCTGAACGCCGCTGTAAGCGATCCGGTCGCTCGCGGCTCCAGTGGTGGGTAAAACACGCGGTGGCTCGTCAAACGGCCACCCCGCAAGTCGCGGCCATCGAGCCCGATGGTTACCTTTACGGGCCGGCCGATCAGTCGACCGGGCTCGAAGATTCCGTTTCCGAGTGCGGGAGCAGCGACCCCACGACGGAAATACTCATGGTCGATCCGCGCTGTAGCCCGCCAGGTTTTCCTCGCGGGGAGAACGGCGGCAGCGGCGGCGGTCGAGCGCACGACAATGACGGCTACGTCCCTCAGCCCCTCACCTCCGAGCAGAGGGCCGAGCTCTATCGCCGCAACGGAGATGCACTCTTCACCCCCATCGTGGGAGATTCCCCAGAAGCTTTGGCCCTCGAAGCCACGCGCGTGGCCACCTTGGCCGAGCGCGCGCGCCTAGAAAACATCCAACATTCACTCGACGAACAAGCCTGCCGATTGGCCCCCGAGTCCAATCGACGGCCGCGGCAATCACGTCAGCGTGAGACTCAGGTGTTCCGCACGCCAGTCCAAAACCTCAAAGCCGCGGCTCGTATCGCGGAGTCGATTCAGCCCTCCCAGTCGGAGGCTGGAAGAGGCCTTCAGCAGATCCGAGCTTTGCTCCGAACGGCTGAAGAGGAAAACGCGGCTGTCTCTTAGTCGCGCAACAAGATTCACAGCAGATCGGTGGCTGCAGACACCGTATGGTCGGCCCACAGTTCGAGATCGCCCCTGAGGCGTGAGGAACGTGGTCCGCGGCATGACCGGCGCCTGGGTCGGAACGACGACCCACTCGACCGTCGACACGGACGCAACGACCGCCGTCGAGGGCCTACCCCTCCTCCGGGGAGTGGATCACACTCACCTCAGCGGCACGTGGGCAGGCGCCTGCGCGACGACGAGCGGAGGATTCCCCCGGATCCCCGGCGGCCGGGCTTCGACGCGAGGTCCATCCTTGTGCAGGGCCGGGTCGACCGTAACCGGGCATCCAGGGACGAGCGAGTCGGAGACCAACCCTCTAGCAGCCGAACTCCGGCCTCCGGGCCCGAGTGTTTCTGCAGCGCAATCAAGGCCGCAGAGATCCCTCCGAACTTCAGGCTGGCAGCCGGAGTAAGAAAATTCACCGGTGAGTCGAAGCCAGACACGTGGCTGGAAGACTACCGAGTGGCCGTGCAGATTGGAGGAGGCAATGACGACGTGGCCATGGAGCACGTCCCCTTGATGTTGGGAGGCTCCGCTCGGGCGTGGCTCAACCAGTTAGCTCCCAGGAGCATATACAGTTGGGAAGAGCTCGCTCGGGTGTTCGTTTGGACCTTCGAAGGCACCTGCAAACGACCTGCCGGGCTCGCCGAGCTTCAGCATTGCACCCAGAAGCCGAGTGAAACTTTGAGGGACTACATTCAGCGGTGGACCACTTTGCATCACACAGTGGAAAACGTCTCCGAGCACCAGGCGGTGTGCGCTTTCAAGGAAGGCGTGCGCAATCGGGAGTTGAATCTAAAGTTTGGACGAACAGGCGACATGTCCCTGTCGCGAATGATGGAAATTGCCAGTCGGTAAGCAAACGGCGAAGAGGCCGATCGGCTCCGTAGCGGCAAGAAACCAGTCGGGCAGGACGACCAGAATCACAATCGGAAGAACAAGCGTAAGGCCGACCCAGCTGCTAAGGGAGAGGCCGCGGTGGTCAACCGAGGAAAGGGCAAGGGGAAGCCCAAAAGCTCCTGGGCCCCCAAGAAAGGAAAGGGTCAGGCTGGAGATGATATGCTTTACCAGCCGCGTCCCATACACACTAAGAAGGATGATGAGGGTAACTTGGTATACCCCAAGCACACCACTCGACAGTGTCGACTCTTGATCCAGAGTTTCCAGAAGGACCAGTCCACTGAGAAAGAGAAGGAGTCAGAAGAGTCCGAGGACAAGGAAGGGGACGGAGGATACCCCCACATCAACTCCACTTTGGTGATTTTCGCAGACGTCGAAAGCAAGAGTCGACTGAAGATCATCAACAGAGAAGTGAACATGGTTGCTCCGACGACTCCCACGTTCCTGAAATGGTCGAAGACCCCCATCACATTAGACCAGTCCGATCATCCGGCGCACATCGCCACCCCTGGGAGGCAGGCGTTGGTGGTCGACCCAGTGGTCGAAGGCACTCAACTGACCAAAGTCCTTATGGATGGAGGCAGTGGCTTGAATATCCTGTATCCAGCAACCCTCCGGGATATGGGCATTCCGATGTCCAAGCTAAGGGAAAGTAACATGAGGTTCCATGGGGTAATCCCCGGGAAGAAGGCCGACTCACTTGGTCAGATCTCACTCGATGTCGTCTTTGGGGAATCCAAGAACTTCCGAAAGGAGAGGCTGACGTTCGAAGTGGTGGACTTCAACAGCGCCTACCACGCCATCCTGGGTAGGCCAGCCTATGCCAGGTTCATGGCTCGACCGTGTTACGTCTACCTCAAGCTGAAGATGCCGGGACCCAACGGTGTCATAACCATCACTGGGAACCGGCAGAAAGCGGAAGAATGCTTCCAGAAAGGCTCGAAGATCGCCGACGAGCAGATGGAAGCAGTAGAGATGGAGGAGTACCAGAAGCGAGTGGATCCAGGCGACCTGCTAAGGACAAAGAAGCCGGCTTCCGAGTCAGCCTTTCAGTCGGCCGGGGACACAAATCCCGTGCACATCCACCCCACCGACCCCAACGCAGCGCCGACCCACATCTCCACCACCCTCGACAGCAAATAGGAAGAAGCGCTCATCCAGTTCCTCCGTGAGAACTGGGACATCTTTGCATGGAAACCATTAGACATGCCAGGTGTGCCCAGGGGGCTGGCTGAGCACCATTTGCGAGATGACCCGAAGGTGAAACCGGTGAAGGAACATCTCCGTCGATCCGCTGCGGAGAAGAGAAAGGCGATTGGGGCGAGGTGGCTCGACTCCTAGCAGCAGAGTTCATCCGTGAGATATACCACTCCGAGTGGCTCGCCAACGTCGTCATGGTCCCAAAGAAGGACAAGTCTCTCCGCATGTGCATAGATTTCAAGCACATCAATCGGGCCTGCCCGAAAGATCATTTTCCTCTTCCCCGCATCGATCAAATAGTCGACTCGACTGAGGGATGTGAGCGTTTGTCCTTCCTGGACGCATATTCTGGATACCATCAGATCCGTCTGTATGGGCCCGATGAAATAAAAACAGCCTTCATCACCCCTTTCGGGTGTTTTTGCTATGTCACCATGCCTTTTGGCCTCAAAAATGCCGGCGCTACCTTCATGCGCACGATCCAGAAATGCTTGATAAAGCAAAGCAGTCAGAACGTCGAGGCATACATGGATGACATCGTGGTCAAGTCACGGAAAGGTTCCGACCTGCTGACTGACCTCGCTGAGACATTCGCGAACCTCAGAAGCTACGATATCAAGCTCAACCCGTCGAAGTGTACATTTGGAGTTCCCGGCGGCAAGTTGCTCGGTTTTCTCGATTCCGAACGGGGAATCGACGCCAACCCAGAGATAGTCGGTACCATCCTTCGAATGAAACGCCCCGAGCGTATACACGATGTCCAGAAGCTTACTGGTTGCTTGGCCGCATTGAGTCGATTCATTTCTCGGCTCGGGGAGAAGGCACTGCCTCTCTACCGACTCATGAAGAAATCCGACAAGTTCGAGTGGAATCCCGAAGCTGAAGCAGAGTTTGAGGAGCTCAAAGCCCCGCTTTCCACCCAGCCGGTGCTCGCTGCCCCAGTCAGCGGAGAGCCTCTTCTGCTGTACATCGCTGCCACCGGACAAGTCGTCAGTACTGTACTCACGGTCGAGCGGGAAGAAGAGGGCAAGGCATACAAGGTCCAACGCCCGGTCTATTACATATCCGAAGTTTTGACTCCCTCCAAGCAAAGGTATCCACATTACCAAAAGCTTGTGTACGGGATCTACTTGACTGCAAAAAAGGTTGCCCATTATTTCTCGGATCACTCAATCTCAGTCGTTAGTGACGCCCCATTATCAGAGATACTAAACAACCGAGATGCAACTGGTCGAGTGGCAAAATGGGCGATTGAACTTATTCCATTAGATATCAAGTTTGAAGCGAAGAAAGCCATCAAGTCTCAGGCCATTGCGGATTTTGTGGCGGAATGGATAGAACAAGAGCTTCCGACTCAAGTTCAGTCGGACCATTGGACTATGTTCTTCGACGGGTCCAAAATGTTGAACGGATCCGGTGCAGGCGTGGTCCTGATCTCTCCTAGGGGCGACAAGCCCAGCTACATCCTACAGATCCATTTTGATTCATCAAACAACGAGGCTGAATACAAAGCACTTTTGTACGGGTTGCGTATGGCCATCTCACTCGGCGTCCGTCGCCTGATGGTCTACGGCGATTCCGACCTAGTGGTGAACCAAGTAATGAAAGAATGGGACGTTAGGACCCCGGCAATGACCAGTTATTGCAGTGCAGTGCGAAAGCTTTAAAAGAAGTTCGAAGGCTTAGAGCTCCATCATGTGCCCAGAGCAAAGAATCAGCTAGCCGACGATCTCGCAAAAATTGGGTCGACTCAGAGGTTGATACGTCCAAAACGTATCTATAATTTATGCTTGCTCCATGCCTCTTTTGTGTGATATTTCTATGATATTTATGCACTTCCATACACTTTTGATCATATTTGGACTAACCTATTAACTCAGTGCACCACAGTGCCAGTTCCTGTTTTCTGCTGTTTTTCTATTTCAGGTTTTCCCATATTAAAAGTGCCCTAAAAATTCCGGGAAAAATATAGGAAAAATCAGCGCATCGGGAGCTTCCAGAAAAACCAAGGCAGGGCCGACGCCGCGCTTCCAAGATCGGGAGCACCAGGAGAACTCTTCCCGGCACCCTGCCGGAGGGGAGAACCACCACCGGGAGCTTCTCCACCACGATGGACGCTTCCCGGATGAGTTGTGAGTAGTACCCCTTGGACCATGGGTCCATGACCAGTAGCTATGTGATGTTCTCCTCCCCTCTTTGTTCTTCACCGATTAGACCTCGTGAGCTGCCCTACATGATCGAGGCACATATGTAATCTTTATGCTGTTGCTATGCTGAGTTTGCTGGGATCCGATGGATTATGAGATTATGTTCAGATTGTGTGTGAGTAATATATTTGATTCACCACTTTTATATTTATGTTCTTGAGTAATTCTTGCATGTTCTCCGTTGCTATTTATTGCTTTGGCCGAGTAGTAGGTAGTAACTCCAAGAGGGAACGTTATGCTTGATTGTGGGTTCATGCCCCTCGATGACTAGTTTGAGTGACAGAAACATGAGTCTAGGGGATGTGCTGTTGCCACAAGCGGGAAAACAACGGTGCTTGTACTTGCGGGTGCAAGGATTGTTTACTTTACGCAAAGTTCTTTTAATGCAGTTGTCTGTTGCTTTGAGTTTACACTTTGGGTGGGACTCGCAACTTAATACCAGCGAGATGTTCTGGATAGATATCTCAAGGTGGATGATTAGTAGTAGATGCAGATGGATTTCGGTCTACTTGCCTTGGCGTACCGCCCATGCTTTTGAGCCTCTACCTTTCTTTGCAGCATAGTTAGCATTGGTTTGTGCACATAATCCTGTCAATTGCCCAGCTGTAATTTGTTTACCTCGCTTAGCTGTTTTATCGTCTTTTGGGAGAGAGACATCACTAGTGAACATCATGGGACCCCGGTCCATATTACCATCACTGATCACACCCGCTATTTACTTCCTCTTCTTATTTCCTAGTTGCAGTCATACCTATCACTATTATCTCTTGCGTTTGATCCTTTGTAAATGACAAGGCCGGAGGGATTGACAACCTCTCTGTACTCGTTGGGAGCAAAGTTATTTGTATCTGTGTGCAGGTCCTGTCAAGCAAAAGTTTCTGGCGCTATTGACACCTTCTTGTCGACCCTCGGAGTCTCACGGGATTCGATCCTTGGTATCTTTGCCAAGGGAAATTTGCCGCTATGCTACATCTCAAACCTTCCACTTGGGGTAACCAACGAGGGGCGAGAAGCCATCAAGCAAGTTTCTGGCGCCGTTGCCGTGGACTCCACTCTTCAAGATAGGGGAGTTGCACGCTATCTTTTATCTTTGCTTTTTAATCTTGTTAGTTTACCTTTCAGTTTTTGCTTTAGTGTCCCTTTACCAAAAATCACAAAAAATAGTTATCTTGCTTGCTGCTGCTATGGGTTCCACCGAGAACACCAAGTGGTGTGACTTCACTAGTCATAACAACAATGACTTTATCTGCACGCCTATTACTACACCTGCCACTTCAGCACCCTCTTATGAGATTAAACCTGCTTTACTGAACCTAGTTATGAAAGATCAATTCTCCGGTGCTGGAGATGATGCTGCTTTGCACTTAAATAATTTTGTTGAACTTTGTGATATGCAAAAGTACCAAGAAATAGATGGTGATATTGTTAAGCTTAAGCTTTTTTCCTTTCTCCTTGAGAGGAGGAGCTAAAATCTGGTTTCAATCCTTGCCTAGGAATAGCATAGATTCTTGGGACAAGTGCAAGGATGCCTTTATTGGGAAGTACTATCCCCCTGCTAAAATTATCCAACTAAGGAGTAACATAATGAATTTTAAACAATTGGATAATGAACACGTTGCCCAAGCTTGGGAACGCATGAAATCTCTTGTCAAGAACTGCCCTACTCATGGTTTGACTACTTGGATGGTTATCCAAACTTTTTATGCAGGCTTGAACTTTACCTCGCGGAACTTGTTAGATTCGGCCGCAGGAGGAACCTTTATGTCAACTACACTTGGTGCTGCCACGAAGCTTCTCGATGAGATGATGACCAATTATTCCCAATGGCACACCAAACGCGCTCCAACAGGTAGGAAGGTAAACTCTGTCAAGGAGATTTCCTCCCTAAATGAAAAAGTTGACTTGATCACGTCTCTACTTTCCAAGCAATCTTCTATTGATCCTCATGATGTTCCTTTAAATTCTTTGATTGCTCAAGATCAAGTAGATGTGAACTTTATCTCTAGAAACAATTTCAATAACAATGCTTATAGGAGTAATTTTGGTAGCAACCCTAGACCGTTCCCCTCTAATTCCTATGGGAACAACAATGCTTATCCTAGCACCCAGAACTCCACCCAAAGAGGTAGAGACATGCCTAGTTATGAAAAACTTCTAGAAATAGAGAAGGCCACTAAGAACTACATGCACACCCAATATGAACAAAACAAGACCTTCTCGAGGCAATTAGATGAGCATACTGCTATCTTGCAAGACATTGGTAGACAACTGGAGAGCCTAAATATTGAGATTTCTAACCTCCAGACTAGGCTCACTATCACTGAGACCCAAGTTTCCAATATGTCCCACACACAAGCCACTTTGATAAACCAAATGGCAGCTAAACCCGAAGTGGTTGCACCCCTGAAGGAGGAAGAAGATAGAATTAAGAGCCTTCCTACCCACCACACTGTTGCTACTATCCAAGTTGTTGAGGATATCCAAACTCTTAGCACCCAATGCACTCCTGGTCCCATTGGACCTATTAATGGTGATGCTATGACCTCAACCGTAGAAACTCCTATGACCATAGAACCTACCAAACAAGTGAGCCTAAATGACACCACTACCACTTTACTTGATAGTAGTGACCTTGATTTTGATAATTGCACCCTTTCTGAAGTTATTAGTTTTCTTCACAAGATGTCTAGAGATCCCCACACTAGCACACTTAATCTTGCCTTCACGGAGCATATCACTAATGCTCTCATCAAAGCTAGGGAGGAGAAACTTAGGGTAGAAGCCTCCATACCTAGAAAGCTAGAAGATGGTTGGGATCCTATGATTAAAATTAAGTTGAATGACTTCTCTTGCTATGCTTTATGTGATGTTGGAGCTGGTACCTCCGTTATGCCCAAAAGAATGTATGATATGCTTAAATTGGAACCTTTTGATCCTTGTTCTTTTGGTGTTCGTCTTGTTGATTCTTCCATAAAGAAACCTTTGGGGAGGATCGACGATGTTCTTATCATTGTCAATGACAATTATGTTCCTGTTGATTTTACTATTATGGATATTGAATGTGAACCTTCTTGTCCAATTATTTTGGGACGTCCTTTTCTTCGCACCGTTGGTGCTATCATTGACATGAAAGAGGGGAATATAAAATTCCAATTCCCTCTCAAGAAAGGGATGGAACACTTCCCTAGAAAGAAGATTAAGTTACCTTTTGAGTCCGTTATACGGGCTAGCTATTCTTTTACTCTTGATAAAACTTGATCCTCTCTTTTTGCATTATGCCTAGCTTAAAGGCATAAAAGAAAGCGCTTTTGGGAGGCAGCCCACAATGAATAAAATTTTATTTTGCTTTTGTTGTGTCTTGATGTTTGTTACTACAGTAGCATCATCATTGTATCTTTTCTTTTCAGCTTTGTGCCAAGTTTAGCCTCTGATTGCAAGAAAGTTCAAAAGTTGTGACATGCTGTCCTGGAAACAGATTCTGTCCTTGGACAGAAAAATACGTATAAAATCACCAGATCATCTTTTTGGTCTGAATTTTTTCGACAGCGTGCTCTATACAATTGTCTTTCGGGCGTCTGTTCTGAGTTTTTTTATTTGAGTTGCAGAAGTGCCCCGAAAAAATTATTTACTACCTGCTGGTCTGTTTTTCACAGATTCTGTCCTGTTTTGCCTTTTATTCGTTTTGCAAACCTTAAGCTTGCTTTTTCTTTGCAAAAACCTTTTGGCAATCTTGAGAAACAGTAGCTCTTCAAGATTATCCTTATTTCCATTAGGGAAAAGTTATTTTATTATGGGTACTAACCTCGCTAATCAGATTATGATGAGTTATGTATGAAGGGAGTTTTCAAGTGTGCTAGGGAAGATGATAAAAAGATTCAGGAGGGTCAAACGCTCAAGCTTGGGGATGCCCCCGTGCACCCCCAAGAAATATTCAAGAAGACTCAAGCGTCTAAGCTTGGGGATGTCCCCGTGCATCCCCTTCTCCATCAACAATTATCAGTTCGTCTTTCGTTCCACTATATTTTAATCACTTCATGCGTTATGTGCTATGCTTGGAGCGTCCTGCTTTTAGTTTCCTTTTTAGTTTTCTTTAGCTTTGCTTGCTGTTCATAACGAGTTAGAACCCAGATTTCTTTGTGTGGGAGAGAAACACGCTCCACTTCAACCTAGAACACAACATAGGATTTTCATGCTTATCTTTGCTGTGTGTGTTCTTTGTCTTTCCATAGCTACTGTCATGTTTAGCTCTTAGTTTTCATGCTTTTCTTTTTAAAGAGCTTTTGTTTAGTTGGTTGCTGAACTCTCTTGAGTTTTCATGTTTACCTTGTTAAGAGAGTTTGTCTGTTGCACTGAGTTGTGTGTCTTAACTTAAAGTAGGTAATTGAGGTTGCTATTGAATTTTAGTAGTAACTTGTAATAGTTTTGAGGTATTGCCATGAGTAATGTCTGAACTTTTGGTGTCAAGAGCTTTAGCCTATTAGTGATAGATGTCGTATTTTGGGCAATCCGTGTTTATTTTCGAAAACCTACAAAATAGTTGAGAACTTTAGCTACTAAATGGATCACTAATCTTTGGAGGGATCGAATATTAGAGTACACTCACGTACCATGGGTCGAGGATGCGCAAGGGTAACCAAACCCCCATACACACCTCCTCGGGGTACTTGTCTCTTTGTGAACCTCCTAATTAGATTGAGAGTTACCGATAATAAGTGCATGAGTTCTTCGGACTAATGTGAGTATTCGAAAGTTGACACTTCCACCTATCCATATTTTTCTAGCCTCTTCGGTACCGTGCATTGCCCTTTCTCACCTCGAGAGTTGGCGCATACTTCGCCGGTGCATCCAAATCCTTGGCACGATACGCTCTGTCATCATAAGCCTCATTATATCCTTCCTCAAAACAGCCACCATACCTACCTATTAAGGCATTTGCATAGCCTTTCCGAGATACATTGCCATGCAACATCCATCTTCTCATGACTTGATCTTCATGTCATACATGCTTTTTGCTTGATCGATGAGCCGCATGCTAGTTGGGCCTTGCCCTAATCATTGCTACATGACGTGCTAGTATCATTGCATATCCTGCTACACTGGCAGAGGCATACATTTGCATACATCATGATAGTTTCATTTTCTTTATGTTGAGTACTTTTGTTAAGTGTGAAAGATCTTCTATACTTCTTGTAATACATAGAGTGTTGCCCCTAAAGTGAGGAAAAGATCCCAAAGAGGACAAATCAAAAGATCCCAAAGAGGACAAAATCAAAAGATCCCAAAGAGGACAAATGAGAGATATATAGAAAGAGCCATTGAGGCCACAAAAAAATAAAAAAAATAGAAAAAAGAGAAAAAGAAATAAAAAGAGAGAAGGGGGCACACTACTATTTTCTTTTGAGAGATCCACACTCGTACTCCATCTTATACCTTGTACTCCATAGAGATTATCATTCATGCATATAGCTATGTGGGGACCTTTACACTATAGTACTTGGCTTGTATATTCCAATGATGAGCCTACTCAAAAGAGCTCTAGGTCTTCTTGAGCAAGCAAGTTGGATGCACCCCCACTAGTTCCATTGGAGAGCTTACCTTAGCTCATATGTGCATCCGTTGCATGGCAATCCCTACTCCTCGCATCATATCTATCATTTGGCTTTCTCTCGCCGATGATTGTCCTCATTGATGTGAGCCTTTCACACCTTTTTTGTCTTCCCCCTCTATCATCCTTATCTCTTTGCCATCCTAAGTGTCGACTTTCTTGCTTACGCTCATCCATTGCATGAGTGCTCAAAATATCGAAAGGGAGTGGATCATTTTGACTTGTACCTGGCTGACGGTCTGGGGATGAGTCAAGATAAGATTCCAAAGAAGACCAAGTGTGAAACTTTAGTAGATTAAGTTCTCAACAATACAAAAACTATGTTTTACTATCTCATATATCCCTATCCCCTCTCTTGCACGCAAACACCATTTGGAGACATTCGAGTCACGGACAGCGAGAGCTCTTGCACCTTTATGTTCTTATGTTACTTGTTATAATGCTAATATAGACTCTTGCTTGTTATGACTTGAATTGAATTACATGCCTTGATTGCTTTACTTAAAAGTTCTTATATGGTTGATAGCATGTCACCACAGAAATTATGCTTGTTATCATTT
Organism: Secale cereale; assembly: GCA_902687465.1. Lineage (NCBI taxonomy): Eukaryota > Viridiplantae > Streptophyta > Magnoliopsida > Poales > Poaceae > Secale > Secale cereale. The sequence continues at coordinate 758,689,832 of LR738712.1, forward strand.
ACCTACTCGAGGACGAGCAGGAATTAAGCTTGGGGATGTTGATACGTCCAAAACGTATCTATAATTTCTGCTTGCTCCATGCCTCTTTTGTGTGATATTGCTATGATATTTATGCACTTCCATACACTTTTGATCATATTTGGACTAACCTATTAACTCAGTGCACCACAGTGCCAGTTCCTGTTTTCTGCTGTTTTTCTATTTCAGGTTTTCCCCATATTAAAAGTGCCCTAAAAATTCCGGGAAAAATACAGGAAAAATCAGCGCATCGGGAGCTTCCGGAAAAACCAAGGCAGGGCCAGAGGGGAGCTGGGGGTGGCCCAGGCGGCCACCCGGCGCGGCCCCACCCCTGGCTGCGCCAGGGGGGCGCCTGGGGCCCCACCTCCGCCTCTGGTGACCCTCTTTGGCATAAATATTGCACGCGTCCTGAAACCCTCGAGGACGGAACCCTTTTTTGCGATCTCATCTCTGTTCCGCCGCCGCCGCGCTTCCAAGATCGGGAGCACCAGGAGAACTCTTCCCGGCACCCTGCCGGAGGGGAGAACCACCACCGGGAGCTTTTCCACCACCATGGACGCTTCCCGGATGAGTTGTGAGTAGTCCCCCTTGGACCATGGGTCCATGACCAGTAGCTATGTGATGTTCTCGTCCCCTCTTTGTTCTTCACCGATTAGACCTCGTGAGCTGCCCTACATGATCGAGGCACATATGTAATCTTTATGCTGTTGCTATGCTGAGTTTGCTGGGATCCGATGGATTATGAGATTATGTTCAGATTGTGTGTGAGTAATATATTTGATTCACCTCCTTTATATTTATGTTCTTGAGTAATTCTTGCATGTTCTCCGTTGCTATTTATTGCTTTGGCCGAGTAGTAGGTAGTAACTCCAAGAGGGAACGTTATGCTTGATTGTGGGTTCATGCCCCTCGATGACTAGTTTGAGTGACAGAAACATGAGTCTAGGGGATGTCCTGTTGCCACAAGGGGGAAAACAATGGTGCATGTACTTGCGGGTGCAAGGATTGTTTACTTTACGCAAAGTTCTTTTAATGCAGTTGTCTGTTGCTTTGAGTTTACACTTTGGGTGGGACTCGCAACTTAATACCAGCGAGATGTTCTGGATAGATATCTCAAGGTGGATGATTAGTAGTAGATGCAGATGGATTTCGGTCTACTTGCCTTGGCGTACCGCCCATGCTTTTGAGCCTCTACCTTTCTTTGCAGCATAGTTAGCATTGGTTTGCGCACATAATCCTGTCAATTGCCCAGCTGTAATTTGTTTACCTCGCTTAGTTGTTTTATCGTCTTTTGAGAGAGAGACATCACTAGTGAACATCATGGGACCCCGGTCCATATTACCATCACTGATCACACCCGCTATTTACTACCTGTTCTTATTTCCTAGTTGCAGTCATACCTATCACTATTATCTCTTGCGTTTGATCCTTTGTAAACGACAAGGCCGGAGGGATTGACAACCTCTCTGTACTCGTTGGGAGCAAAGTTATTTGTATTTGTGTGCAGGTCCTGTCAAGCAAAAGTTTCTGGCGCTATTGACACCTTCTTGTCGACTCTCGGAGTCTCACGGGATTCGATCCTTGGTATCTTTGCCAAGGGAAATTTTCCGCTACGCTACATCTCAAACCTTCCACTTGGGGTAACCAACGAGGGGCGAGAAGCCATCAGAGGTCCATACCCAAGAATGTGTTCCTAGAGCATCTGCACACTCCCTCTGTCAAGGAAGACCCCTTCACGGAAGAGCCCCCACAGCCAGTCAGTGCAACCGATCCGACTGAGGTCGAAGTGCCTGCCGTAGTCGACTTGATCATGGAGGTCCTAGTAATCACGCCTGACTGGACTGTGCCAGATCTGCTCAGGCAAGAACTCCCAGAAGATGAAGAAGAAGCGCGCCAGATCGTCCGCCGGTCCAAAGCATTCACAGTCATTCAAGGTCAGCTCTACAGAGAAAGCGTCACTGGAGTCGCCCAGCGCTGCATCGATCCAGAAGAAGGTCGACTGATCTTGGATGAGATTCACTCGGGGACTTGCGGCCACCACGCTTCCTCTCGGACTATCGTGGCCAAAGCATACCGAGCAGGATTCTACTGGCCCCGCGCCAATGAGATGGCCAAGGATATTGTGGACAAGTGCGCAGGGTGTCAGTTCTACTCCAACATGTCACACAAGCCAGCATCCGCCCTCGAAACCATCCCACTAGTCTGGCCCTTCGCCGTTTGGGGCTTAGATATGGTCGGCCCCTTCAGGACAGGCAGGAGCGGATTCACTCACCTTCTGGTGGCAGTCGACAAGTTCACCAAGTGGATTGAGGCCAAACCCATCAAGAACCTCGAGTCGAGCACCGCCATCAGCTTCATTAAGGAACTAATATTCAGATATGGGGTCCCTCACAGCATCATCACAGACAACGGCTCCAACTTTGACTCGGACAAATTCAGGGCTTTCTGTGCTTCCCAAGGGGCACGGGTCGACTACGCCTCCGTGGCACACCCTCAGTCGAATGGACAAGCGGAAAGAGCAAATGGGCTGATTCTCCAAGGCCTAAAGCCGTGGCTCATGCGTGACCTCAAGCATGCCGCCGGGGCTTGGGTAACGGAGCTGCCCTCCGTCCTGTGGGGTCTGAGGACAACTCCGAATCGGTCGACTGGCCGTACCCCTTTTTTCATGGTCTATGGGGCCGAAGCTGTATTGCCGAGCGACTTATTACACAATGCCCCCAGAGTAGAACTCTTCTCCGAAGCCGAGGCAGAGCAAGCTCGTGAGGACGCAGTCGACCTTTTAGAAGAGGAAAGAGAGATGGCTCTGATCCGGTCGACCATCTATCAACAAGACCTGCGTCAATTCCACGCTCGCAACGTGAGGAGTCGAGCGTTCCAGGAAGGAGACATGGTCCTTCGAGTGCATCAGAAACGTCCGCACAAGCTCGCCCCAGCATGGGAAGGCCCGTTCATCATCACAAAGGTGCTACGCAACGGAGCCTACCACCTCTACAGTGTAGAACAGTAGAAAGACGAACCTCATTCGTGGAATGCAGACCTACTCCGCCGTTTTTTCACCTGAAGCACTCGACGGTCGAGTAGTAATAAAGATTCCTCAATTTGTTTCAAAAGCAAGATAGCAATGATTCCCTAACAATTGGTGTCCTCTAAATCCCCCAGTAGGTGCTTAGCTGCGATTCTCCGAGCTACGTCACAAATACAAGGCGGTTCGGTCCTCCGAACTCCGCCACAAGTACAACGTAGCTTGGAATCGCCTAAGTTATAAACATTCTACTCCGAGTGAAGAGCGACCCTCTCACTCAGGGGCTTAGCCGCGACCCCGTGACTTGCCTAAGTTACAACTATCTACTCCGAGTGAAGAGCAACCCTCTCACTCGGGTACTTAGCTGCGATTCTCTGAGCTACGTCACAAATACAAGGCGGTTCGGTCCTCCAAACTCCGCCACAAGTACAACGTAGCTTGGAATCGCCTAAGTTATAAACATTCT
>LR738712.1:758693824-758728468 GCA_902687465.1 Secale cereale
CTACTCTGAGTGAAGAGCAGCCCTCTCACTCGGGGGCTTAGCTGCGATCCTCCGAGCTAGGCCACAAATACAAGGCAGTTCGGTCCTCCGAACTCCGCCACATGTACAACGTAGCTTGGAGTCGCCTAAGTTATAAACATTCTACTCCGAGTGAAGAGCCACCCTCTCACTCGGGGGCTTAGCTGCGACCCCGTGACTCGCCTAAGTTACAACTATCTACTCCGATTGAAGAGCAGCCCTCTCACTCGGGGGCTTAGCTGCGATCCTCCGAGCTACGCCACAAATACAAGGCAGTTCGGTCCTCCGAAATCGGCCACAAGTACAACGTAGCTTGGAATCGCCTAAGTTATAAACATTCTACTCCGAGTGAAGAGCGACCCTCTCGCTCAGAGGCTTAGCCGCGACCCCGTGGCTCGCCTAAGTCACAACTACCTGCTCCGAGTGAAGGGCGACCTTCTCACTCGGAGACCCGGCTACAGACGTCGACTCAAAGATTCCAAGCAATCAAAAGAGGAGCGTCAAACCGAAGGACAAAATCAAATGAAAAGCCCCGCAAGGTTCGGGCAAGAGTACTTGGGCCACAAACCCACCAGAGTTTAACGAATACAGATCCACGCGGCATTCCGCGGCAAATAAAGTCAATGTATCAAAGTTATGGCTCGGGAGGAGGCGGGCTAGTAGGCGCGACGAATTCGTCCAGATCAATCCCGTCGGCGATGCGAGTGGCGGCTTCCAAGAAAGTCTCCATGAAGGTCTGCAATTGGAGCTCCTTCGTGTTTGCGACCTTCAGCGCAGCGAGCTTCCTCTCCTTCACCTCCTTGCGGTGCACTCGGACCAAAGCCAGTGCCACATCTGCTCCACCCCGGGCAGCCGACTTCTTCCATTCCTGCACTCGGTCGGTGACCTCATTGAGTCGAGTCATCAAAGACTCGAGGTCGTTCTCCTGCACGACTCCCCTCCAGAGCGCAGTGTCGATTCGGGCCATCACCGCCTTCAGTCGTCCCAGATAGCCAGTGGCCGCAGTGAGGCGAGACTCCAGCCTCAGTATGTTCATGGAAACCTCGTCCTTCACAATGGAGTTGGCGGGGTCCAAGCCAGGCTCAACCCGGCTAGTCTCCTTTCCAAAGTTACGGCAGAACTCTGCACAGAAAACAGCAGTCGAGTTACAGGATGCAACACGGGTCGACCAACCCAATGTCAACCAATTTAAAGAGGACATACCTTCGAGCACGAGGTACCATTTTTTGGTGAGGTCACCCAAGTACGCCTCAAGATCAAGCCTCTTCCGAAACAGAGCCTCATACTTGTTGTTCAAGTCGGCCCTAGACTTCTTCAGGTGCGCCACCTCCTTGTTGGCCGTGTCGAGTGAACCTTTCAGTCAGGTGATCTCCGCCTCGAGTGCGCCCATAGAAGCCAGTTTCTGCTCCGCCAGCTCCGACTTCTCCTGGACCGCCTACTGCGCCGCCGCCAAGTCAAGGTCCTTCTGCTCTAAAGCTGCTCGCAGTTGTCCTACCAAGGCCGCCACTGGACAGATGAACATGAAGGAACACTCTAAGTGAAAAATCAGTCGACGGGGGTCAGAAGTAAGTTACCAGCCACATCGTCCTGCGTCTTCTTAAGATGGTCCCGGGCCAACTGCAAGTCAAGATTGAGCTGGATCTGCTTCTGCTCAAGATCCGCAAACTTGGCCCCGAACTCGCAAGATTTCTGCATCAAGAAGAAAAAGCAAAGGTTATAAGACTACAGTCGAGTCAGATCACTCAACCACAGCCTCGGGGACTACACCCAGTGGGTGCACTGAGCGTGCCCCCACTGGTTTCACTCGGCCAAGACCAGTCTGGCGCGAGCAAAAAAAACAACACAACACATGGAAGTCCTATAGTAAGACCATGGCCGACTGCAATCAGTCGACCGCGGTCTCGGGGGCTACACCCAGTGGGTGCACTAAGCGTGCCCCCACTGGTCTCACTCGGCCGAGATCAGTCCGGCGCGAGCTCTTGAAAGAAAGGAAAAGAAGAACACCCAGTGGGTGGTGTGATACCTCACAAAGCAAAACAACAGAAAGTACTCCGGTAACATACCTGGACGTTGGCCCGAAGAGTAGAGCTGGTGTCGTAAGCCGCCATGCTGACCTCATACGCCGCCTTCGTCCGCCCCATCATCTCCTCCGCCTGGCGAACGCCCTCTTGTGCCGCCCCCACAGGGTCCTCCGGGAGGCGATAGGTGGAGAAAAGGATAGACGAAACAGCAGGCGTCGAACCAGCCGCAGGCGCAGGCATAGGCGCTGGATCGACGGCGCGGATCGGCGCTGAGTCGACACCTGGAGTGGGCGCTGGGTTGACAACCAAGGCGGGCGCTGGGTCGACGCTCGGTGCAGGCGGTGGGTCGACGACGGGCACGGTTGGCACAGGGACAGCGAACGAGACCGCGGTTCGGGCCGCGACCTCGGGTCGCTGGGCCCCCGAGCCAGAAGGCGCTTTCCGCTCCTTCCTCCTTGCGCGTCGGTAGTCCTCGCAAAGCCAGCCCTCGTCCTCGTCGTCGTCCGGCAGCTCTATGACAAGGCGCGGCGCTTCAGATCAAACAGGGAACCAAGTCAATCGACTATCGCCCAGAAAAGAAGGACAAAAACAAGTCTCGCAGGACCCATACCTGCTCGGGACGTCGCGACATCCGCCATCTCCTCGTCGTTTCGACCCCGGTCGATGTCCATCGAGGTCGTGGAAGCGGCAGCTCTGAATAATTCGGTCAAGAAATGAGTCGACCAAGATTGCAGTCGACCCCCAAGAAACAAAGAAAAGCAAGCCCGAGCGACACTTACGTGGAGGCGATGGGTACATCCACCTTGATCCTTGGCAGAGCCTTCCGGGGCTTGGCGAGGTCGACATTGGGCTGCTTGGGCGTCCTCTCAGCTGGCTCGGGGGTGATCGTACGGGTGCGCTTGGGTGTCCGAGATCCCGAGGGACCCACGCGAGGTCGAGTGGCCCCTGGGTCGTTCTTCTCCTTGGAGCGGCGCTCGACACGGGGAGGTGACTCGACCTCCTCCCCGCTGATGTACTCTTCGCTCTCCTCGGTCTCCTCCTCCTCCGATTTCCACTCGGCGGCGTCGCCCGTACCCTCCTCGACTCCTTGGCCCGAGTCTCCGTTGGGCAGCGAATACATCTCCGTGTATATCTGCAATGAAAGGAAGTACGCCAAATACATCTCCGTGTATATCTGCAACGAAAGGAAGATCACGAATCAGTCGATAGATACATCACTCGGAAGCGGAAGGCTAACCTTGTCCGGCAGGTGGTCAGCGTCGAATGGGATGATTCTTCCCGACCCCCTGGGGTTGTCCTTGTTTCCGGTGACACTCTTCAGGCACTGCACTATGTACTTCGGGTCGGCCGCCTCCGGGTCGATCCGCGACGAGTCGTTAGGGCCGGAGTACAGCCACATCGGATGGTCCCGGGCCTGGAGAGGCTGACCCTCTCCATCAGCATGTCAACCTCGGCCCTCTCGGCCTTGCTCACTACCATCGAAGGAGGCGGACTGGCTCGACCTAGGGTAAACGGAGGAAGACCAGTCGACTGACCCGGAGTCGGACTGTCCCTGTAGTAGAACCAGGTCGACTGCCAGCCCCGGATCGAATCTGGAAGGTTCATGGGAGGGAAGGCACTCCTGTTCCTAAGCTGAATCCCGAGCCCGCCGCACGCCTGAAGGACGTGCGTCTTGCCGTCACTCGGGTTCGCTCTCTTAACGGTCTGGGAGCGGCAGGTGAAGATATGCTTGAACAATCCCCAGTGCGGTCGGCAACCGAGGAAGTTCTCGCACATGGAGATGAAAGCGGAGAGAAAGGCAATGGAGTTGGGCGTGAAATAGTGCAGCTGGGCACCGAAGAAGATCAGAAAAGCGTGGAAGAAAGGATGCGGAGGAGCTGAAAAACCTCGGTCGACATGGGTGGCGTGGAGCACGCACTCGCCCTCCCGCGGCTGAGGCTCAAGCTCTCCTCCCGGTATCCGCCAGAAGCCGCCGGCGATCAGCCCCTCCTCCTCCAGCTCCTGCAGATCCTCCACCACGACGGTTGAGTGGATACAATCCCCTTGGATCCATCCAGCGGGGAGCCCGGATCTCGACGACGAGCCGACCCGGCCGGCTCGCCGCCCCTTCCCCGACGCCGCCTTCTTGGAGCGCTCCATGGCGGCGGTCTTGTCCTTAACCATTGCTCGCGAGACGGCGGTTGCGGCGGAGAGAAGCAGGGGGGATTGGGGACGCGGCGGAGAAGCAAAGGCGATGCGGAGAAGACAGGCGAACAGGGGAAAGCTGGGCGCACAGTACCCCCCGCCGCAGACTCGACGCGCTTTTATAACGAACCGGTCGAGTGGCTGACCGGTGGCCCCAGACGATCTTATCCGATCCCGTAACAGGCGCTGGAGCGATACGTGGCGAAAAAGGAGGCGCGAGAATCGAGGCGTTCGAACCGCACCCCACCGATTGATGCGGCACGCCCCGTCTCACGCGCTTCCCCAAATTTCGAAAGCCCCGCCGAATCTGGCGGACAGGGGGCAACCGATTCCGTCGAAAACGGTGCGCACTCATGGCGCCCGACGCTCGGCGCAAAACCCAGTCGACGCAAGACATCCAGTCGACGCGAAGACAACTAATTCACCAATGGCTTCAGAATCGATCGAGGCGACCAAGACACAGTTGAGGGCCCGAGTCACAAGCTCCAAAGCGATCTACCTCGAGGACGACGAGTCAGTACCTGAGCTTCCCTCAGCTTCCCCTTGCTCAAGCCCCGATCCATTCGGGGGCTACTGACGAGGTTACAGACCTAGGGTAGGGTCATAGGCCTGACCTAAAGGCCCCTCCCAAGGTCACTATCCTAAGAGATCCAAAGACAAGACCTACGGCGGTGGAGACAGTCGACTGAGATGGTCCGAGGTGACACTTCACTCAACTGGCTCACATATCCAGGACGACTCAACTCCACTCGACCGGATCAGGCACTCGACTCCCGAAGACTAAACGCCTCTAAGACGGCAACGGTCATATATTTACTCGCTGTAATGAACCCCATAACTACCCTTTATTGCAGGCGTTATCAGTAACGCCCGCCTTAATGTACCTTTAAACCCTTGGTAACGTGGAGCATGGCTGGGGTCTTGGCATACTATATAAGCCACCCCCCTCCTCTAGTACAAGGGTTCGCACCTCTGTAACACATACATACATACATCACTCGACCAAGCCTCCGGGCACGAGACGTAGGGCTTTTACTTCCTCCGAGAAGGGCCTGAACTCGCAAAACACTCTGTGTACAACTGCGCCATAGCTAGGACCTTGCCTCTCCATTCCTACCCCCTACCCTCACTGTTAGATCTAGTACCACGACAGGTTCCTATTCCTACTAGGAGTAGGAATCCTACTCCCTGGCGCGCCCCATGGCCAGCCGCACCTCCCCCCTTGCTCCTTTATATACGGGGGCAGGGGGCACCCAAAGACACACAAGAAACATTGTTCTAGCAGTGTGCGGTGCCCCCCTCCACAGAAACACACCTCGGTCATACCGTTGCAGTGCTTAGGCAAAGCCCTGCGTCGGTAGCTTCATCATCTCTGTCACCAGGCCGTCGTGCTGACGAAACTCTCCCGTGAAGCTCAACTGGATCAAGACCTCGTGGGACATCATCGAGCTGAAGTGTGCTGAACGCGGAGGTGCCGTACGTTCGGCGCCTGATCGGTTGGATCGCAAAGACGTTTGACTACATCAACCGCGTCACTAGACGCTTCCGCGTTCGGTCTACGAGGGTAAGTAGACACACTCTCCCCTGTAGTTGCTATGCATCGAGTAGATAAATCTTGTGTGATCGTAGGATTTTTTTTGAAATACTACGTTCCCCAACAGTGGCATCCAGAGCCAGGTCTATGCGTAGATGATATGCACGAGTAGAACACAATGAGTTGTGGGCGATAATAGGCATACTGCTTACCAGCATGTCATACTTTGATTCAGCGGTATTGTGAGATGAAGCGGCCCGGACCGACATTACGCGTACGCTTACGCGAGACTGGTTTCACCGTTACGAGCACTCGTTGCTTAAAGGTGACTGGCGGGTGTCTGTCTCTCTCACTTTAGCTTAATCGAGTGTGACTATGCCGGTCCTTGTGAAGGTTAAAACAGCACATACTTGACGAAAAATCATTGTGGTTTTTTGTATGCGTAGGTAAGAACGGTTCTTGCTAAGCCCGTAGCAGCCACGTAAAACTTGCAACAACAAAGTAGAGGACGTTTTACTTGTTTTCGCAGGGCATGTTGTGATGTGATATGGTCAAGATGTGATGAGTTATACATTATTGTATGAAATGATCATGTTTTGTAAAGTTATCGGCAACTGGCAGGAGCCATATGGTTGTCGCTTTATTGTATGAAATACAATCGCCATGTAATTGCTTTACTTTATCACTAAGCGGTAGCGATAGTCGTGGAAGCAATAGTTGGCGAGACGACAACGATGCTACGATGGAGATCAAGGTGTCGCGCCGGTGACGATTGTGATCATGACGGTGCCTTGGAGATGGAGGACAAAAGCACAAGATGATGATGGCCATATCATGTCACATATTTTGATTGCATGTGATGTTTGTCTTATTATGCTTAGAACGGCGGTAGCATTATAAGATGATCCCTTACAAAATTTCAAGGTACAAGTGTTCTCCCTGAGTATGCATCGTTGCAAAAGTTTATCGTGTCGAGACACCACGTGATGATCGGGTGTGATAAGCTCTACGTTCACATACAACGGGTGCAAGCCAGTTTTGCACACGCAGAATACTCGGGTTAAACTTGATGAGCCTAGCACATACAGACATGGCCTCGGAACACTGGAGACCGAAAGGTCGAGCGTGAATCATATAGTAGATATGATCAACATAAGATGTTCACCATTGAAAACTACTCCATCTCACGTGATGATCGGACATGGTTTAGTTGATTTGGATCACGTGATCATTTAGATGACTATAGGGATGTCTATCTAAGTGGGAGTTCTTTAGTAATATGATTAATTGAACTTTAATTTATCATGAACTTAGTCCTGGTAGTATTAGCATATCTATGTTGTAGATCAATAGCTCGCCTTATAGCTCCCCTGTATTTTTTATATGTTCGCAAAGAAAACTAAGTTGAAAGATGTTAGTAGCAATGATGCAGACTAGGTCCGTGATCTAAGGATTATCCTCATTGCTGCACAGAAGTATTGTGTCCTTGATGCACCGCTAGGTGACAAACCTATTGCAGGAGCAGATGCAGACATTATGAATGTTTGACAAGCTCGGTATGATGACTACTTGATAGTTTAGTGCGCCATGCTTTACGGCTTATAACCGGGACTTAAAAAATGTTTTGAATGCCATGGAGCACATGAGATGTTCCAAGAGTTGAAATTAGTATTTCATACGCATGCCCGTGTCGAGAGGTATAAGACCTCTGACGGTATTTTGCCTACAAGACGGAGGAGAATAGCTCAACCAGTGAGCATGTGCTCAGATTGTCTGGGTACTACAATTGCTTGAATCAAGTGGGAGTTAATCTTCCAGATAAGATAGTAATTGACAAAGTTCTCTAGCCACTATCACCAAGTTAGTAGAACTTCGTGACGGACTATAATATGCAAAGGATGACGAAAGTAATTTCCGAGCTCTTCGCGATGCTGAAATCGGCGAAGGTAGAAATCAAGAAAGAGCATCAAGTGTTGATGGTTAACAAGACCACTTGTTTCAAGTAAAGGGCAAAGGGATAGAAGGGGGACTTCAAGAAGAATGACAAGCAAGTTGTCACTCCCGTGAAGAAACCCAAAGCTAAACTTAAGCCCGAAACTAAGTGCTTCTACTGCAAAGAAAATGATCACTAGAGGTGGAACTGCCCTAGATACTTGGCAGATAAGAAGGATGGAAAAGTGAACAAAGGTATATTTGATATACAGATTATTGATGTATACTTTACTAGTGTTCATAGCAACCCCTGGGTATTTGATAGCAGTTCGGTTGCTAAAATTAGTAACTCGAAACGGGAGTTGCAGAATGAACAGAGACTAGTTAAAGGTGAAGTCACGGTGTGTGTTGGAAGTGGTTCCAGGATTGATATGATCATCTTCGCACACTCCCTATACTTTCGGGATTAGTGTGGAACCTAAATAAATGTTATTTGGCATTTGCGTTGAGCATGAATATGATTTGATCATGTTTGTTGTAATACGGTTATTCATTTATTTAGTTGCATCAAACTAAACTCCAAGGGTAACATATAACTAGGATCATGAATCCAAAGACTATGATGCTACTAACCCAATAGCAATATCAAGATATTAAACTAAGATCCACATGAAAGCATCACATCCAAAATAACACTCGAAAGCATAATATCAAATACTATCATGATGAAAATAATAATAGCCAATAATAATCCAATGGGCACATGTCATGCCCAATCTGCAAGCATTAGTCCTAGTACTCCAAACATCAGCATGGCAATAACAAGATATGTATAACCCCAGGAAAATACTATGAATAAATCATATGTAGCTAATGCAAATTTTAAGCAAACTTAATTAAGTAAACCATGACATTGCATTTCAATCATGCAAATGGTGGGTGTGGCTTGCCTTGCTCCAAGAAAGTGATGGAAATCTCCTGGTCTTCATCAAGCAACACTAAACACTCTGGAAAACATTTTTTGAAGCTTTTGTAAATTACACATAATGCATTTTTATCTTTCCAGAAAATCAAGACAACAGAGAAAAATACCAAACTCTACCAGAAAATAGAGGAGATCAAAAAAATAATGCAAAAAGAATCAGTTCATTTGGACTTGTAGTTTAGGAGATATTCATGGTCAATGCTGAGTCGAACATGGATTTAAATTGAATTTAAATGAATTACAGAAAATCTCCAAGGGATGACGTCGAAGGCATAAAGTGGGAATACGCCTCCACTTAGATACCGCTTTGAGAGGAGATGACGGGCTGACAGGCGGGGCCGGCCTGGCAGGTACAAGACAGAGAGGGAGGGAACAGAGGGATGGCGGCTCACCGACGATGGCTGGACGGCGAGGAGGCCACGGCGGAGTGGGGAGACGCCGGGGATGATTGGGCGGACGACGGCGAGTTCACCCGTACCTGCAACTCCTCGGGTGGTGGCCGAACAACGTCGGCCCCTTCGTCTACGGCGGCAACGGGTTTCAGGGCCGGCGAAGTCGACGGTTCTGGTGAGGATTCGAGCTCCAGAGGGGCTAGAGGGGATCAGTGGACTCCAGGGAGGGCGTTGGAGGTGGTGGATCGAGCGGAGGGATGTCAGAGCGAGCTCGAGGTGGCAAAGCTCTCGCCGGAGTGGAGGAAGGAAGCCTCGCGGGCTTGCTGGAGTGGCCACGGGCGTCGATTGGGAGTGACGAAGGTCAAGGGATGAGGAGAGACGAGCTCGGGGAGGGCTTTTATAGGCGGAGGAGCATGGAGCCGAGCTGGATGCCGCCAAGGGCGCCTGGACATCTCCGGCAATGGCTAGAGGCGTCACGGGGTGAGGGAGGGGATGGGTGAGGGCAGAGGAGGACAACTGGAGCAGAGGACAGCGCCAAGAGACAAGGAGGAAGAAGACATGGCGTGATCAGAGGCGGACGAGCACAATACGCCCGTGGGTGCACGGCGTCTAGCGCCAGCGAGGAGGCTTCTGGAGGGGAGAGGGGTCCAGAGGGTGAGGTGGAAGAAGGAGGAGGGTGGCCGGCACCATAGGACACGCGGGTATCGCCGGGAAGAGGGACCCGAAGCAAAACGATGCTCTAGACGCGGCCATAACACGCAGAGCGCGCGCAAAGGCTTGCCAATGACGCAGTAACCACGAGACATGGCCAAGATGGGACGCTAGAGCCAGGGAAATGTAGTCTAGCGTGTTGTCTTTGCACCATGGGGACTGTAGGAAGTGATGGATCGAGAGAAGAAGCTCTGCACTGAAGTGAGGCATCGATGGGAGATTGTTGTAGCAAACTTGGATACATCTCTATGATCAAATGAGAAGAACAAAGAGCTAAATTTGATGTCTAGGAGGTGTAGGGCAGGAAGGACTATGATACTGTCAAGCTTGATGTGAGTATCTCTCGTACTAGGCTATGGATCTGGGAATTTCATGGGGATTCGAGCTAAGGAATTTGAATTTCGGATGAGGATTCCTCCCAACCACCCGCACCTCTATCCGTTACACTCGAGCCGCAGCCGCAGCCGTCCAATTCCTAGCCAAACTCCACAAGTGACCCAAATTGGTTTATATACTATTACACCCGCTTAACGGGCCCAGTTTGGGTTAGCAAGCCACTAGGGTGGTCTCTTGGCCCGTGTAGACTTGGGCCTCTGGTCCATGACGCGCCCTGGTTCGCTGTTGCCGGCAACCGCTGGATCAGCTACAGGACTTGGCGCACCTTCTTCAGGGACAGCGGCTGCGGGGCTGCTGACATCCCCCCTCCGGTGAGAAACGGCTTGCCCCCAAGCCATAGCACGAGGAAATTGCTGACGTAGGGAGTCCAAGTCTTCCCAGGTTACTTCATCTGGCGAAGAACCACTCCACTTGATCAAACCTTGCGCAATCGTACGTTTGCCTTGCTGCCACACACGTTGCTGGAGCACGCAGAGTGGTACCTGAAGAGAAGCAAAAGAGGGTGGCAGTTTGCGGAGAACAGTGCAATTAGGCAGCACTACCTTTTTAAGCTGAGACACATGGAAACCTGGATGGATTCTACTGTCGTGAGGCAATTCCAATTTGTAAGCAACTTTCCCGATCTTGTCAATGATGGTATAGGGTCCAAAGTATTTCAAGGCCAGCTTGTGATTTGCTCTATGCACAACCGAAGATTGCACATACGGTTGCAGTTTCAAGAAAAATCGCTCTCCACCCTCAAAAGACCTCTCAGTCCTGTTTTTGACAGCCATGTGCTTCATTCTCTGTTGAGCTCGAAGCAGATGTTGTTTCACAGAAGCCACCACAACCTCCCTGTCTTGCAGCCATTGACGAATGTCTACAGGGGCAACAGTATCACTGGCGGCAATCCCAAAGTACCTCAAAGGGAGACTTGCCAACAGCTGAATGCCAATTTGTATTATACGAAAACTCACACAAGGACAGCCATTTGCTCCATTTGGAAGGATGAGAACTAATAAAACTTTTGAGATAGCACTCAATTTGCTGGTTGACTCTCTCAGTCTGACCATCAGTTGCAGGGTGATATGCAGTACTCATGTTGAGCTGAGTCCCAGTCCTGTGAACAAGGGCTTGCCAAAAATTGCTAGTAAATACAGGACCTCTATCAGATACAATGTATTCTGTCATTCCATGCAATTTGTAAATATTATCCAAGAAAACTTCAGCAACTTCCTGTGTAGAAAAGGGGTGTTTGAGGGCCATGAAATGGCCATATTTTATAAACTTGTCAATGACCACAAAGATGCAATCAAACTGATAGGAAGGAGGTAATCTAGTAATAAAATCCATGGTCATAGTTTCCCAGACCTTGTTTGGAACTGGTAAAGAAGAAATCAACCATGGATACTTAACTCTTTCAGGTTTAGCTTGCCGACAGACTAAACAAGATTGCACCCTGTCCTTGATGAACTTCTTCATGCATGTCCATCTGAATAAGGAATTGATTCGATGATATGTGACAGGGAAATCAGAGTGTCCTCCTAGAGGACTATCATGAAAGGCAGAGAAAATTTTCTCCTGTATTTCCCAATTGTTACCAACCCAAATGCAGCCTTTGTACCTCAGCAATCCTTGCACTAACTGATACTGAGAATTAGCATATGGTTTGACAGCCAGCTCTTGCAATAACTCCCTAGCTTTGTCATCTTGAGAATAACTGGCCACAATTTCTTCCAACCACACAGGTTGTGATTTAGATACATGGAAAACCTGGGAATGGAATGGTTTTCTAGATAGTGCATCAGCAGCAGAATTCTCCACCCCTTTTTGTAGATGGTATAATTCAAACCCATAAGTTTAGTGAGAGATGTTTGTTGCCATACAGTGTGTAACTTTTGGTCTTGCAACTGTATCAAACTCTTCTAATCAGTTCTGATGGTGAACTGCTGGAACTGCAAGTATGGTCTCCACTGATCCACAGCTAGCAAGATAGCTAGATACTCCTTTTCATAAACTGAGAGGTCCCTGTTCTTGGGCCCCTAGGCTTTGCTAACATAAGCTAGAGGGTGTCCATCTTGCATGAGCACATCACCAATACCTGAATCACAAGCATCAATTTCAATGACAAAAGGTTTGTCAAATTGAGGCAGAGCCAAAACCGGGGCTTCCACCAATGCCTTCTTGAGAGTTGTGAATGCAGTTTCAGTCATTGTAGTCCAGAAAAATGGCACTCCCTTCTTAAGCATCCCAGTGAGAGGTTTACTGATCAGACCATAATGCTTTATGAACTTCCTGTAATAACCACTCAGTCCAAGGAACCCTCTCACTTCTTTGACATTGGTTGGTGGGTAGGCCACTGTTCCACTGTCTGAATTTTGCTAGAGTCAGTAGAAACTCCTGCAGAGCTGATGGTGTGGCCTAGATACCCAATTTGTTATTGAGCAAAAGCACATTTGGACATTTTTACCTTCCACTGATCAGATCTGAGTAGGGCTAACACTTCCCTAACATGCTCCAAATGCTCCTGATATGACTTGCTAAAAATCAGTATATCATCAAAGAAGACCAAAGCATTTTTCCTATTAACTGGAGAAAGGGTGGTGTTCATTGCTCCTTGTAAAGTGCCTGGAGCTTCACTGAGACCCATGGCCACTACCAAGAATTCATAATGGCCTAGCTGAGTTTGAAAAGCAGTTTTATACTCCTCCCCAGCAGCTAACCTGATTTGATGGTAGCCTGCTCTAAGGTCTAACTTAGTGAACCAAGCTGCACCAGCAAGTTCATCTAAAAGCTCATCAATCACTGGCACTAGAAATTTCCCCTTAACAGTGATAGCATTTAACATTCTGTAATCAACCACCAGTCTCCATTCTCCTCCCTTTTTCTTTACTAGCAGTACAAGGGATGAGAAAGGACTCTTACTAGGTGTGATAATACCTGATTTCAGTAACTCTGCGATTTGTTTCTCAAGCTCATCCTTTAATTGAGGAACTATTCTGTAAGGTCTCACAACAACTGGCCTGGCTCCTGGAATTAGAAGAATTTTGTGGTCACAACTTCTCCTGGGAGGTAATTGGGTAGGAGTTTCAAAAACATCAGCAAATTCATCTAAAATAGATTGAATTTCTGGAGGGATTTCGTTTTGTTTATCCACTTGCACTGCAGATATGGCTATACAGGTGTAGGTGGAGTCTTCAGCTCCAAACCCATGCAAAGTAATTGTTTGTCCAGCTTTAGTGAAAGAGAGCCATTTTTTCACCCAATCGATGTTCATGGGACTATGCTGGGCAAGCCAAGCCAGCCCTAAAATTCCATCGTAAGTATGCAGGGGCAACAGCTTGAAATCAAAAGAAAATGTGGTTTCATTGCATTTCCATAAACATTCCTCAATTTGTTGCTGGCACTGTATTGTTAAACCTCCAGCTACTGTGACAGTGAGAGTTTTGATTATGCTAACCCCTTCTAAGTACATGTACTGTGCATCCAAGAAGGAATGAGTGCTGCCGGAGTCAACAAGAAACTGAAGTTTGTGCCCTTGTAGTTCAATCTCCAATTGCAGTACAGGAGCTTCAGGTTCTTTCCCCATTGCAGTAGTAGATAACCTGATGGAATAGACTGAAGACTGGGTTTGATGTTCACTGTCAGATTCTGAACTCTCAACTAACTGAGTTTGTAACTGGTCAATCATTTCTTGGATGAAATGCAATTGGACAGTGGATTTGCACACATGGTCCTTGGCCCACTTTTCTCCACATACAAAACATAAGCCCTTGGATTTCCTGTAGTCTCGCAGAGTTGTCCATTTATCCTCTTGGCTAGTACTGCTGACAGATTCTGCTTTCCTCTCGTCAGGTTTCTGTGGCTTCGAGTTCGTGATACTTGAGGACGGTGCTGCTCTTCTAGTAGCTGCAAAACTGGTTGGATTGTACACTTCCCCCAACTCCTCATGGAGCAGAGCTAACTCATAAGCTGCATCGAGATCTTCGGGTTTCTGCAGGGCCACAGCCATTCGAACTCCAGGTTTTAGCCCATCTAGGAACCGAGTGATATAGTGCAGGGAGTTGGGCGCTTCTTCCTATGCTGTCAGCTAATCACACAATTCAGCAAACCATTCCACATAGTCTTCGACTGTAGTAGTCTGAGCAATCCTGAACAACCTTCTGAGCAGAGTTTGCTGTTGATTCCGGCCGAAACGATTCTGCAGAGCTTCACAGAATTCAGACCAGCCGGGGTTGGGCATACGTCTTTGAATCGATTCAAGCCAACGCGCTGCGGCCCCCTCAAACTGAGCAGTTGCCAAGGAAAGTCAGTGGCTAGCAGGCGTGGCCCAGAGCTACCTCCTCACCGCTACCCGAAGCGTTTCAGAGACCGGCGGCGACGTCAAGCGATGGAAGGGCTGAGCGAAGAGGGCCAGATGTGAGGATCTCTCTTACTGAGCTATGGATCTGGGAATTTCATGGGGATTCGAGCTAAGGAATTTGAATTTTCAAGTCATTTGGATAAACCTAGCTTGAACTTCCTTCACAAAGCTTCTATTTGAACAGAAACTTGGAAAAATTGCTGAGGAAGATTCACTAGGAAAATGGAGTTGAATCTTGGCATGTGGCAATGATTTGGATAGGACAGGATGCACAAAAAGTTTAGGAGCAATCAAGAAAATATAGGTGGCACTTCCTTCACAAAGTGCCACTCTGGACAGAATTGAAGAATGAATATTGGTGAATTATTTTTGAACAAGGCAAGGAAATATTCGGGGCATATATGATCCAAACAATTTATGAGAATTATTTGGAAATTTTGTGGAAGACACAAATATAGGTTGCTTCACAACCTAGGTCAGACAGGGTTATTCTTTTAATAGAAAACAGAATATTCCTGAGAAAAAGAATTTGGGAGTTGGACTAGAATGGAATTGACATGATCTTAAGAAAGAGATGAGAGTGATGAGCCACTTGAGAGAAAAAGAAATGATGATCTCCCAAGTTGCAAGTCCACAAAAGTGCTCCAAAGGGAAAATCAGAGTAAAAACCAAATAAAATCAAAAGACAAAGAAAGGGCCAAAAACCATGGTGTTACATATATGGTGAATACTTCTTAAATACGCATTGAACATTTATTAAGCACAAACTGAACATTGTTTAAATATAATATGAATATTTGTTTAGACTTAAAGTGAGCTTAAAAAAATGTTTTTCTGGAGTCTTTTTTATACATTAAATTTAATTTAACAGTATATTTTGTATAAATATATTTACACACATTTTTATATTTAGTTAATATATATTTTTGCATAAAAAATAGAGACGATTACCGTCTTGCACAGTGGAGTCCGCACCGCTCCGTCCACCTACACCTCCACTGAGGAAAGAAGGTGATTGACAGGTTGAGCTCAATCTGTCGGAATTGATCTGAGGAAAGAAGAAGTCTTACATTGATGTTTATTGCCAGTGTAGTTTTCCAGCCAACGTTTACTCTTGCTTGTATGTTTTTAGTGTTTTTTTTTTTTTTGCAGCGAACTCTTGCTTGTATGTACTAGCACGTCCACGTACGTGTGTAGGCAGAAGATGTACTCGATGCGATTCGGTGGTCCACATGGACGGGATAGGGTGCCCTGTTTCCGTGTCCGTTAATATATATGTTAGGGCATGTACAATGGTTCTATCTTAAGAGTGCCACGTAGGATAAATGATGAGGTGGAGGAAAGAGAAATCATAAGAGAAGACTTGTCTTATCTTATTTAAGAGAAGACAAGAGATGATCTCTTAGCACAATATGTCTCATCATGTTTTTAGGAACCATATATATGTAGACATATTTTTTTGTCATCTCTAATTTACATGCAAATCTTAAGATAAGACTATCTTATCGACCATTGTACATGCCCTTATGTATACGCACGCGTACGTACGCCTGCAATAGATCGATTCACCTTACGAGGCGATGACCGGCGGCGGCCGCGCACGGAGCACGCCATCCACGTCGGTGCAGTGTTCCGATCTCCCCGATGATCTCCTCGACTTGATCTGCAGCAAGGTCACCCTGCTTCTCCATCGCGTCCGCTTCGCCGCCGCATGCAGGTCGTGGCGAGCTGCTGCCATCGCAGCGAGGCAGGCGGCGCCGCCCGCCTTACCCTGGCTCATCTTTCCCGGCGAAGACTACGGAAAGAAGCGTGTATACTGCCCTGAGGACGGTGGGGTCCTGCAGATCCCTCTCCTAAACGAGACGCTCATCGGCAAGAGGTTTGTGGGAGCTCACGACGGAGGCTGGGTCGCAGCTCTAGGGGACAACATGCAGCTTGCCATTGTGAACCTCTTTTCCGGTGTCAAGGTAGCGCTCCCCGCTAAGGACCTGAGCACGGTCTTCTCAAGCCAGGAAAACTCAATCTTGAAGGTTATCTTTTCGGAATCTCCAATCTCAAGCGGCTGCATCATTGTGGCCATCACCCGGCGACGCGACATCACACTCTGCAGGATTGGTTGTCCGGACGGCGGGTGGAGGACAAAGCGGTTTTATCAACATCTAATCGTTGACATCATATTCTACAGTGGACACCTCTACGGACTTATCAACTCCGAGGACGGAGGATCTCATCAGGTTCGAGATAGGTGCGAGCAAAGATGGAAGCCCGGTGATTGCTGACAAACCGGACTTGTTACATATACAACATAGTAATGTTACTATCAGGTTCCCGACCTATATCATTGAGTTGCACAACAAGTTGGCGATGGCGGTATGGATTCATCCGGGCTGTAGCCGTGAGCCTTTCTTCAAGGTGTTTGAGCTTGTTGACGAATTGACGACAACGTACACTCACAAGTGGAAGGAGGTGACGAGCTTGGGTGATTACGCCCTGTTTTTAGGGAAATTATGGTCCAAGATGGTGTACGTGCCGTCTGCTAGGCACGGTGAGGTGCAGAGAAGCTGCATCTACGCCGACAACATGACGTACTTGACAAGTTTGGATGGCCATGGCGAACGTGTATATCATATGCAAGACGAAAACAGCAGCAATGCCACGCAGATGATCAAATCAGCAGGATCATATGTAGGTGCCCGTTCATATCCCCGTGGCATGTGGATTCTCCCTCCGAATATCTAGCAGAACAAGAATAGTCAAGCGTGACACCTTTAATTTTATTCCAAGTGTTTACATGTAATTTCACATTTCCCATCTACCTTGTTAAAACAGTGCTGCCCATATGTAGTAACGCTGGAATATTGTGTTGTGAAATAGTGAAAAATAATAATTTGTTTTTCTTTTAGCTATGTTGCTTGATCCATCTAGCTATGTGTTTTGAAAATGTGTTCTTAATCTTCATTTTGCTAGATTCTAGGACGCACATGCCATCCAATAATAGTTGCAAAGCGCTCAATTTATCGAGTTCTGCATGATTTAGTCAATCATATGACTTTTTTTCACAACGTAAGCATCCAACCCATGGATGAAAAGGTAGAAGCAGCATCTCAGGAGTCCTTGTCAAGCTGCCCCGGGTTCTGCATGGATTGCATCTGCGCCACGGGCACATGTCTGATGAGAAAGATATAAGGATGGTGCAATGGCCAATGGCAGCACCTGACCGTCTCACATGCTAAGCCTCCTTTGCACAACGAGTGCCATACACACAGATAGCCAGACAGCTAAACCTGAGAATGGTTATTAAAAAACTGGGTGAAACGGTTCGGTTCTTACTTTGGGTTTGATTGGTTCATGTTTTATTGGGCTGAATATTTTTTAGTTTGGTTTTGGTTTTGGTATGTGAAGAAATCAATTTGGGTATAGTTGGTTATGGGCTTAAACAATTTGGTTATTAACGGCTATAAACTATGGGTCCAAACCGGTTTCTGGGCATTGGTTATGTGCAATAAGCAAGGACGCATCGATAACGAGTATCTATTGCATCTGCAGAAGTAAAAATAATAATCAGTTATTTGACAATGAAGATGAAGATACTGGAACAGAATTCGCAAGTATGAAGGACATTCACTGCAAGTGCAACTTATCTCCAGGGACAAACTTCATTACATTTGGTCCGGCCATTTCTAGCTGATAATAATCTAAAGAGGAAATTGCAACCAGGATACAAGAACTTGGCTAGTGGGAACAAAGACGCCTTTTGGCCCTGGTTGACGGGATGGTAGGAACGGGCTCCTGCCTGATGCTGGCCAAATAGGCGACCAAACTTCCCAGTCGATGGAATTTTTATACATGTCCGCATTTTTGTGCTTTTTGGTCGCTAGACCGGCCAGCTGACACCTGGGGCTACAATAATCTCCTTTCTTGGTCATGAGCTCGCGACAGCACAAGGGTTAGAACATGTTGAGAGAATGTCAAAGACAAAAACATAGCAGCCCAAACTAGAGGCTGCACTCGGCCTCGTTCAGAACAACAACTGTCCCAGAAGGTTTCACAGACTAGGAAGCACACAACCGGTTCCCCATATCTCTCAATCCCAGGCTTGTTATTTTTTTTTGAGGGTAAGGGTATCGTTCACATGCCAGATCAGAACCATGGCAGTCAACTTGACCTGTATATCTTCATCCATCTCTTTAACTTTGTAACAACGGTAGATGGTATAGATTAGTAGTATAGTGTTTGCTCTATGGTACTACAACCACCTTTTATAGCATGGTTTGTCTAGGTTCAGATGTAGGCCCTTGCACACTTTTAGTTGTCTTTTTGACACCATAATAATGTTCAGGCTCTCAGAAAAAAATGTTCGACCAGATAGGGCTACATAAGATTTGTTGCAATTGTGAGATTGTTAAACAAACGCTACCATGGTGCCAAGGTGGTGCGGCTAGCTTGATGTTCTGGCTCAACCGCATATAGGCTAGATTATTCTCTGAAACAATATCTCTTCTCTAGCTTATCCCTTGTACTCCAAGTAGCTTATCCCTTGTACCTCAAGTCTCAATCTCAACAACCTGTACGCTATCAGGGAGTCGCACCCCTGCCTATATAACACGCAACCGTCGCCCTGAACCGGGTACGACGTTTCCCACATGGTAATCAGAGCCTAACTCTTCCATCACATCTAGGTTTTCCTCCTCCACCGAAACCTACTGCCATGGCCTCCTCAAGCTCCTCCAACCCTACCCTCTTCGGCCAAGTCACCGAGCGCCTCACCCGCACAAACTACATCCTATGGCGTACTCAGGTTACGCCACAGCTTCGTGGCGCTGGTTTCTTCGGGTACGTGGACGGGAGCATGCCGGAGCCAGCAAAGGTCGTCGTCTCCAAGGACAAGGATGGCAAGGAGGAGACCATCCCGAATCCTCTACATCAAATTTGGATCAGGGAAGACCAGCAGGTACTGGGTTATCTTCTGAATAATCTGTCCAAAGAAGTGCTCGTACAGGTGACCGTGATCACCCACGCACAAGACCTCTGGATGGCATTGGCGAGGATGTTCTCGTCAACCTCGCTGTCCTACATCAACAACATCCGCGCCGCCCTCACGAATGCGCAGAAGGGGACACAATCGGTGGCCACGTACTTTGCGCACATGCGCTCCCTCGCCGACGAACTTGTAGCGGCGGGGCAGCCAATTGATGACAACGAGTTGATCTCCTACATCATCAACAGCCTCGACATGGACTACCAGTCGTTCGTCTCTGCCCTCGACGCCCGCACCATCCCGGTCGCCCTTGATGAATTGTTTGCTAGATGAGTAACTTTGATCAAAGGGTGGCCCTCTTCCAAGGGGCGGGGACCGGCGGCGGCTTCAAGTCTTCGGCGAACATTGCCACACACGGCCGCGGCGGTGGTAGCTTTCGCTACCGTGGACCTCCTCGCAACAAGGGAAAGAGCTCTGGTGGGGGCAACAGCAGCGGCCAGAACGGCAACGCGCGCGGCGGCGGCGGCCGCCCCTCCTTCACCAACAATAGTGGCCGGCGCAACAGCTCCAACAGCAACAGATCACGCCCGGACGCTGTTCGGTGCCAAATCTGTGGTAAGCTGGGACACTCAGCAAAAGATTGCTGGTACCGGTTTGAGGATGATGATGATGCATCGTCCCAAGATGAAAAAGTGGCCGGGGCGGCTGAAGCCTCATATGGTGTTGACACGAACTGGTACGTCGACAGCGGAGCCACGAACCACATCACCGGTGAGCTAGAAAAAGTGACCATGCGCGAGAAGTACCGTGGCCAAGATCACATCCACACCGCTAGTGGAGAAGGTATGAAGATTGGTCACATTGGTCATTCTATTATTAAAACCCCTCATAGAAAAATTCATCTCAGGAGAATTTTGCATGTTCCTAGTGCTTCCAAAAGTCTTCTTTCCGTTCATCGCATTGCCATTGATAATCATGTCTTTCTTGAATTTCACCCCTTCTTCTTTTTTATCACGGATCAGGCCACGAAGAAGGTGCTATATCGAGGTAGATGTGTTCGCGGGTTTTACCCATTGATTCCGGAGATTAGAAGACCCAATAAACAAGTTTTTAGTGCCACCAAAGTCTCATCAACACGGTGGCACGATCGTTTAGGACATGCATCATTTTCTTTAGTTGAGCGTTTGATTAGGAAAAATAAGCTCCCATATGTTGGAGAGCGTGATGTTGAAACAATTTGTGATTCCTGCCAAAGAGCTAAAAGTCATCAGTTGCCTTATCCTATTTCTACAAGTATTTTAGCCAAACCTTTGCAACTTATCTTTTCTGATGTATGGGGACCTGCTCCCTCATCTGTTGGTAGACATACATATTATGTGAGTTTCATTGACGACTATAGTAAATTTACCTGGATCTACCTTCTCAAGAAAAGATCCGATGTATGTCAAGTTTTTCTCAATTTCCAAGCTTTAGTTGAAAGGAAGTTTGACACCAAAATCATAGCCTTCCAATCTGATTGGGGTGGCGAATACGAGAAGCTTAACTCGTTTTTCCAAAAACTTGGCATCTCCCATCATGTGTCTTGTCCCCATGCCCATCTACAAAATGGGTCTGTTGAACGCAAACACAGACACATAGTCGAAGTTGGCTTTGCCCTTCTTGTTGGTGCCTCCATGCCCTTAAAGTTTTGGGACGAGGCTTTTCTCACTGCTGTTCATATCATTAATATGCTGCCTAGTCGTGTTATAAACAATGAAACTCCCACTGAAAGGCTTCTCCATACCAAACCAGACTACACCTCTCTCGTGTGTTTGGATGTGCCTGTTGGCCTAATCTTCGCCCTTACAATGATCAAAAACTCTGTTTTAGATCCAAACAATGTGTGTTCATTGGCTATAGTGCTCAACACAAAGGTGTCAAGTGCCTTGATGTTCCAACCGGACGCGTCTATATCTCACGAGATGTCGTTGTTGATGAAACAAAATTCCCCTTCGCCACTCTTCATCCCAATGCCGGTGCCCTACTTCGCCAAGAAATTCTTCTTCTCCCATCTAGTCTTATCGGTCTAGATCAAGAGGAAAATAACTGTATTGATCACATGTTGACTAATCCTCATAACCGTGCACATGAGCCTTGTGATGATGCAGGTAACCATGGGGCAGGAACTGGCGAAGAAATCACAGAAAATGGTGAAGAAATCACCCTAAATGCTTCACCTTTTATGTGTCACGCGGCGGGGGACAGATCTTCATCGGGATCGGCGCTCCAGCAGCGTGGCAGCAAATCTGCCACGGGATCCACACCCCAGCAGGATGGCAGTGCGCCAGATCCCATGTCGCCCGCGAGGAGCGGCGATCACGATCCAGAGGCGGCCACGCGGCTCGCCTCCACTGGGCCAGAAGCGGCGTCCGGCCCACGCCAATCCCCGGAGGCCACGCGGCGGGAGTCTTCGGCCCGCTGGCCCGCAGGCGGACCCCGCCACTACATCCACCGCCAACAGCCGGGCGCGCGATCCAGCGCGGATTCGTCCCAACCCACGACAGGCGCCAGATCCGAGGCGGATCCGACCAGGCCCGAGTCTTCTGCGTGGCCTGGATCTTCTACGCCCATCAACACGGCTTCAGCGTCACCCCGCGCCACAGAAGATCCTGCTGATGCAGCGTCAGGCGCGGCTGGCGTGTCGGGAGCGCCAGGGGGATCTACCTCGGGATTGCTGGGTCCTGACGCTGGATCTTCTGCGCTTGACAACAACTCTACTCCGCCTGTTCAACCCCGTACACGGCTAAAGAAGGGAGTAATTCAACCAGTTAATGACAAACACATAACCAAGTTTGGCTTAGTGTGTACCACAGGTGAACCCAATACTCTTGATGAAGCTCTCAGTGATGCACACTGGAAAATGGCCATGGAAGAGGAATACATGGCACTTCAGAAAAACAATACGTGGCATCTGGTTTCTCCACGGCAAGGTAAAATTTTGATTGATTGCAAGTGGGTTTATAGGATCAAAAGAAAGTCCGATGGAACCATAGATCGCTACAAAGCCAGACTTGTTGCAAAAGGTTTCAAACAGAGGTATGGCATAGATTATGAGGGCACTTTTAGTCCTGTAGTCAAAGCCGCTACTATTCGTCTTGTGCTGTCTATTGCTATTTCCAGGGGATGGAGTCTCAGACAACTAGATGTGCAGAATGCGTTCCTTCATGGTGTTCTGGAAGAGGAAGTATACATGAAACAACCTCCGGGTTTTCAGAACAAGGATAAACCCTTCCATGTGTGCAAGCTTGACAAAGCTCTATATGGACTGAAGCAAGCTCCCAGGACATGGTACTCTCGTCTCAGTCAGAAATTACAAGCACTTGGTTTTGTTCCTTCTAAATCTGATACATCTCTATTCATCTACAATAAGTTCAAAACATCTATTTTTGTTCTTATCTATGTTGATGATATTATTTTAACAAGTTCATCCAATGAAGCAGTGACAGGATTGTTGAAGGACCTAAGTGCTGAGTTTGCTCTTAAGGACTTGGGAGACTTACATTTTTTCCTAGGGATTGAGGTAAAGAAAAATGAAGATGGTCTTCATCTCTCTCGGGAAAAGTATGCTACTGATTTGGTAAGGAGAGTTGGCTTGCAAGGGTGTAAACCTTCCTCAACTCCTTTATCTAGCACAAAAAAATTGTCACTTGAAGAGGGTGACCTCTTGAGTCAAGAGGACAGTACTAGATACAGAAGTCTAGTAGGAGCACTTCAGTATCTCACCGTAACAAGGCCAGATATATCCTTTGCTGTTAACAAAGTATGCCAGTTTCTTCATGCACCCACCACTGTTCATTGGACTGCTGCTAAGCGAATTGTGAGATATGTGAAAAATACTATGAATCTTGGTCTTACATTCAGCAAATCTTCATCAACTCTTGTCAGTGCTTTTTCTGATTCTGACTGGGCAGGATGTATAGATGACAGACGCTCCACTAGTGGATTTGCAGTTTTCTTTGGACCAAATCTAATATCATGGTGTGCAAAGAAACAGGCTACGGTATCACGATCGAGCACTGAAGCTGAGTATAAAGCACTCGCGAATGCTACAGCAGAGATTATCTGGGTTCAGTCCATGTTAAGAGAGTTGGGTGTGAAGCACACTAAGGTCCCATGTTTATGGTGTGACAACCTAGGTACTACTTATTTGTCTACTAATCTAGTTTTTCATGCAAGGACAAAACACATCGAGATAGATTTTCATTTTGTCAGAGAAAGAGTGGCCAAAAGACAACTGGAAATTCGCTTTGTGCATTCACGAGATCAGGTTGCAAATGGTTTCACCAAAGCATTGCCTACAAAAACTTTTGAAGAGTTCAAGCGTAATCTCAACTTGACCAAGTTGTGATTAAGGGAGGGTGTTAAACAAACGCTACCATGGTGCCAAGGTGGTGCGGCTAGCTAGATGTTCTGGCTCAACCGCATATAGGCTAGATTAATCTCTGTAACAATATCTCTTCTCTAGCTTATCCCTTGTACTCCAAGTAGCTTATCCCTTGTACCTCAAGTCTCAATCTCAACAACCTATACGCTATCAGGGAGTCGCTTCCCTGCCTATATAACACGCAACCGTCGCCATGAACCGGGTACGACGTTTCCCACAGAGATATCATGTGGTTATTATCTGAGTCACTTTTATGTTCTCTCCAGGACTTTTGGTGCTCCTGTTAAGGAATCTTCTTTTTTTGCGGGTAATGTTTATGAAACTTCAGTGGTAGGCAATACGGTTGCAGCGGTTTCCAAGTATTTGTTTTACTTCAACCCTAGTACATATAGTTCATCGTCTCCTTAATCCCTAGAGTATATATCTCTCTTTAGGGGCTCTCATACATCGTATTAAACAAGAGAAGAATAAAGTCACCCCAAATCCATGGTCTTAAATTGCCATCATATGGAACCATGACTCCACGAGGAAGGCATCACCCCGGTGCGTCCAAAAGGTCCATTGTTCAGGACAAAGCAGAGATTTAACTCAATCATTCCTCTACCCGCCAAAAACATTACTCAATCATACCTCAAAGACCCCATTTGCGCTTCATCTTGTTGAAGAGGCCATCTTCACTGAACGGAAGAACTGAGTTCGGTCATCCACCGCAGGTTCATCTCAGCTCAACCCGGGAGAGTTCATGGACGACGACATCTTCTTCCCTTGGAAAAGAAACGGTACTCTGCTTTCCGTTGGGGCCGGTCTTGAGCCACGTTGTGATCGGTAGTCGCTCAAACCCTAGAGGGATTGGATCTTCTGCCCCACTTTATATGGGATTTGATGATTTGCCCCAGCATTGTCTCAATGACTACTGGCCCCGGCCCCACTCGCCATTCTCAGGGGGGTGGTAAAAGATCAAAATAAGAAGTAAATTAGGGCAAAACATCCTATTTCTCGAGCGTGGCCACGCGCGCCCTCCCAACAGCTGGACCTCAACGCCGCGAGAACCGCTGCCTTGAAGCAGCCTGCCACTCCCTCCGCCACCGTTAGACGCTACCTCTTCCGACTGGCCCATTGGGGCTTTGATATTTAGCTCAGCCTGGCTCAACATGTTCTTGATGACAGTGTATTTGTGTGGATGATGAGTTTAAGTGTACCGGGGGTCTGCATTTTCTTATCTTATAATCATGCCGACAGGAGCCGATCCCGATAATTTGCTCTCCCTGATTGGTTTTCCGAGATCACAGTCCTTCAGTTTTTTTAAAGACCCAGCGAGGCTGCTGGCATTTCATTGATTTAGTTAGAAGAGAGCGGGAAACATTGGCGATCAAGTGATCAAATGGGTGAAAGAAAAGAGAGCCGTGGCGATAGTGCTATGTTACAATTTCCTGAATATCCCCGAAGGATCGGCTCCCTTCTCCGTTGCAATCCTCCTTTTCCATATATCAGGCTGCCTTCTCCGTTTGTCGAATCCATACGATCTTCTCCTCTTGTTGCAATATTATTTCACCTTACTATTACTAGTGTAGATTTTTGACACTGAAAAACATGCCCCTAGTGAGCTAATTCCAACTATATTACAAATAGTGTCCTAAGGTTCAATTTACTATTTCTTTTATCCCTTTAGCACATCGTATGTCGTGTAAGTAAATTCGTACGAAATGGAACACTAGTGAGCTTGCCCTATGAGCTTATCGGAGAGTACAATATGAGGAGAGAAACTTGGAGTAGAGGGCAAGTCGTACATGAGTTAAACATATCCCATCTTTAACTCCTAATCTCTAACTAAACATATTTATACTTCGAACATCCCCCCTCGGTCGTAGCGGGAATAAGCGGACGATTACAACTGAATGTAAAGTCTTGCGCTTCCGCCATCTTCTCCAATTCTCCATCATCACCGCGTCTCTGATGGGTCGGCACCTAGGGCGGTGACTGCGTTCCCTTCTGGTGCCTCCCGTGTCTCTCCTCTATTCCCTCCCGCAGTCACAGCGGGAGTAGCGTGGACACTAGTGACGATGCGGACACTGTTGACTGGAGTTGTTGTCGATGAGTTGTTGTAGACGTAGCCATTAATGTCGATGTCGAGCATGCCGATCATGGTGATGTAGTTGTGGTCGAGGTAGTCGTGGTCGATGGTGTAGTCGTCGTGGATGATGAAGCCGCACAAAGTCGGATGCGCAAAAAAATGCGCTATGATGGAGCTGCAAACGTGGATGGTGCACCTTGCGGATGTCAAAGGGTGTCGTCGGTGATGAGTCCGCCGGTTTTGCCAAGACCAAAGGAAGTCCATCAAGCATACATCGGTTTTGCTAGAACTGTTGGCCGTGTAGGGTCATCACTATAGTGACGCTATGTTGATGCACTCGTGTCATCGTGGATGATGTGGTCGATGCCGTCGTCGTGATGCGGTTATTACTGTCGTCGTGGCCGCGTCTTACAGAAAAGTCTGTCAGAGGACGCCAGGTGTCCATCTTGTTGACAAGGCAGCGGTGGTGTGTTGACGAAGATGTTGCTGAAGACCACAATGATAAAGGCCTTGGCTATAAAGTGTCGGCAATGGCGTCGCAGCGGGCATGTCGATGATAATGTGTCGCTTGAAGGTGTCCTTCGTGGCGACCAAGTGTCGATGCCATGTCGCGCCCGAGAAGTCGATGAAGAATTTGCATCGCTTTTCACACCGGTCTGGCGTGTGGATGGTGCATGTTGGTGTCCCTTTTTGTAGATGTACTCAACGATGATTTTTTTAACAACGTAGTTGTACAGCTCGGTGTTGCGGCGCAGGGTCGGTGGAGATAGCTTGGCGTAGGTGCGGTCGGCGGCTGATGTAGATGGCATGCCGGAGCGCAGGAGGGCGATTGAGTCGTCTCGGTGGAGCTCGCGTCCGTGCGCGTGCCTCGAAGTCGAGGCAGATGTGGCGCACGCAGAAGTACTCCGCCGCTGGCTGTGTGCATGCACATACCCCATCCTGATGCTCCGTGTATACATACATGCATGCATGCACGATGGGGCTGATTGGATCTGAATTATGTACACTAGTCGTCAACCCGTGCGAATTCGCACGGTCTAGCATCCAATACAACTTTGTAATGGCTTGCCTCCTATGAAACAAAAGACCAATAAACATGTCGTAAAACAAAAGTACCACTACACATATTTAACACATATAACCATTAAGTATTTGAAAAATTCACATGCATATGGCATATAAACATTAACTTTTCAACACTATTAGTAATAGAATAGTGGCGTTGTAAATATAGTTACTAAGCTTAATATGAAATTGTGATCATATTATTAATGGTTAATTTTCAAAATGCAAACAATAAATTCAAATTTGCTATGTATTGGAATTCAATGTAGAAATATCTTATGTTGATTATTTTTCTCAAAACTTTAATGTAAATGTCTAGACACAAATTTGTATTCTCATGGGAGATTTAACTTTTTCCATTTTTTTGAAAGGTCTTCATCCATATTTCAATTATATTTTGAAATATTAAAAATAATAAAGTTAACATTTGTTATTTGAGAGTTTAGAATCTTGAAAGCTAAAATTTCATAGTTTGACTCATGTGCCTTACATATTAACTTGTGCCTTGTCTGTCCACTCTTGCAATAAATACATTTATGATTTTTTTCATATAATATTTGTTGAGTTATCATTGATAATAAACATTAATATTAATATGAAACTTTTATGTCTGGCAGTCTTGGAATGCTCAAAACGTATAAAATGTTTAATAAAGTAATCAAATATAGAAATACACGGTATATGCTCGATATAATTTGATGAGTGCGCTCAATATTCTGTTTGAAAAAAGACTCCACAATGTTCTTTAATAATGAATGGTTCCAAAATATTATTACATATATAAAGTTGGTTTTAAAATCAGTAGTATTATCATATGTACTTTGTATCCCAAGTATTACTGATTTTATAGAGAAAATGACTTTCAAGTTTGTATTTTGTGCCAATCACTAAAAATTCTAAATTATTCAGTTGGATGAAACAAAATATGAACTATTTAAGAACTAAATATAATTTTTTTAGTGAATCAAAGAGGCACGTAGATGTCTTTTTTGCAAAAACATCTAGAAGAATGAACAAATAATTTAGTACATGCTCTAAACAGGAGTAAACTGACAAATTGGAACCAAACTGATAAATTTCTATCCAACATCATAATGGGGAATTCCCGCTGGAACTATACTATCCAATGACTATCAAAATAATTAAGGGTAATTCAAGATTGCTTCTACCATTTTCTGGATTAAAAATATAGAAGAAAAGGAGCATAGAAGAATTTCAATATGAGAAGCATGGAGGTGGGGAACTATTCATATGGCCGGGCCACAGAGGGCTATGTCAACTACTACCAGTTAGCAAAGAATTGCTGTGTGCAGATGGATGTTCTAGTCACACATATACGTACCTCATTCCTTGTCAGATCTTTCTGATAATAATCATGCATCTGTCCACCATCCTATGTAGGCACATGCATCCACCAGCGATCATGCTCATGCATCCTTCACATGAATCATCCAAATTAACAATTCTGACTTGTAATTACCTGCTGAATGCTGACATGCAAGTGGACGTACCTGGTTATCATATCTGAACCCGGCGTACACTTTGTCGTGGCTTTGGCCGTTGTTGCTTCTGTTAGTAACTCGACGGCCACGATGCTGGCAATCCCTGCATCCACCAATTTCTGAGCTTTAACACGTAGGAAGAAGAGATCACACGGATAGATTCTGGATGAGAGAACACATTGGTTTCTGTCTAGATGACAAAACAAAGCAAGATGGGAAGCTGAACTCAGATTGACTTGTGGAGGATGCCAAGCATACAGCCCTATGAGATTCCTATATGTACAAATCGGTGTTTGGTCTAATAGCAAAACTAAGGGAGAGTGAAGAATACCTTTAGATTGCCTGACCGGAGGCGAGCCGTCGCACTCGATCTTGATGAGATCAACTTCACCATGGTGTAGACCTGTTGCTGGCTGGTGCTGAAAAAGCCACCGACGCCGGTACCGGCACCCCATCAAGCTGCGTGAAGGAAACGTCTCAAAGTCGCCGGCCGCGGAATTGCAGGCCATGAGCCGTTGCGCTGGATCTGCTGCCACGGCGGCACTGCCATAGAGAACATGACGGGAGCTGCAGGAGGTTTGTGGCGAACTGGCGACTGGATCGCCAACACCGCGAGATTGGGTGAGAAGACAATTTTTTTCATGGTAATACGTGTCTTATTCATATCATCATAAAGACTAAAGTACAAGTCACGTAAGGATCGACATGACAAAACTGAAAAGAGAGCAGAACATCTCTGAGTTTGACACCAACGCCCATCACCTGCCTTCGGCACCACGGCAGCAGCCACCGAAGAAAAGAATGATGGATCACCTCCTCACCCGAGCTCGACGCGGCTCCGTCGCTGATATGCAGCTTTGCGGATCTCCAAGGCGGCTCACCAAAAGTTAAGCCCTTACCGTTGAACGAATCAGACCAGGGCAACACCCCGGATACGCCATCGAACTCCAGATCTGGCACCCCACCGCGACTAAGATGCCGCAGAAGGAAACCATACCTGCGATACACAAACCACGAACCCAGCAAATGTTCCGTCTTCCAGATGTCATCGACGCAAACCACAATCTGCATCCGCTCCTGCACTACCTCCCAAGCTCCACGTCGATGCTGGAACAAACAGCGTCGCAACGGCGAAGCCCGATGACACATAACCACCACGAGGATGCCGCCGCCGCCACGCCATCCTTGGCTGAACAAACTGGTTTCCAAATCCTTCCCCAACCATAGTATTGATGGCCTTGTTAGGGAAGGATCCAAAGAATCTTTATTCAGCGTCATCATCATCGCCGCCGAAGCAAAGACGATGAACAGCCTAAAAACCTAGACTACGAGAAAGTAAAAACGGTCCACACGTGTGGATCCGGCGACCCCCCTCATCACCAACGACTGAGGTCGCCGGCGGAGGGGAGCCGTTGGAGGACGGCGATGAAAGATTGGTTTCTCCTCGTGGCGGCTAGGGTTCCAGCCGCTAGGGACTGGAAGAAAAACGATTGGCGATAGGTGAGAAGACAATTAGATAGACTTTTCTCTTCCTTTTCTTTTTTGCAAGGAGGCAGTTAGTATATGGGTAGAGTTGTTTTGCGTAAGAGTTATAGATTTTTTTACTTTTAAACGCGTGACATAGATTGCTTTTATCAGATGATAAAGAATGGGTGGATTGATAGTAGCATCGTGTGGATTTGTTTTTACAGCCTTCGGACGTAATTGTGTGCGTTGGAGTGTTTTTTTTTTAAATTGAGCAAAAAATCAACTAAGAATTATGTGTTGATCTACACCGTAATAACTTGGCCCCACAAGATTAATGGCTCTTAATTATTGATTAACGTGGGAATTTCTTGGGAGTCTCTAATTAGTATAGAGGTATAGATAGATAGATAGGTTGCAACCTCGACAAAAATTAAGGTGACACCATTTTTTATATATGCATACATAGTAATAGCTAGATTTTACATGTGATGCACACCATCCATATTGTAAATTCTTAGATCCACCCCTGGGAACCTTGAATTTTGTGTCGGCATGTTGAGGTTAGTTGTTTCCATCAAGAACAGATTCAGCTCCCTCACTCTGCACATGAATAGGCAATCCTTTGACATCTTGTACCTAGATGAATTCTACTGCCATAGACACCGCATATATAGCTTCATTTTCTTGGCTAACATTCCTTTATTGAGAATCAACTATACGTACATTGCGTATTTTCCAATTACAAAGCCCACAGCTCCCTCGCTCTCGCAAAGGACGCTCACTCTTATACGTGCATAGCATAGGAGGAGGACTAATAAACCACCACCGAGGTACTATCATATATTCTTTTTTTTTGTGGGTGGTTGATTCTTTCGTCTTATGCCGTCTTCTGTACAATAGTGTTGCATGCCACGCACCCCTGTCATTTCTCTCGCTCTAGCACCAAAAGAACAAGACAAGACAGACATAGATGTAACCCGGCCCATAGGCCGGGGCAACGGGGCGACCGCCCTGGGCCCCTGGGAGGTAGGGGCCCCGGCTCAGGTAATAGTATAGTGTATGTATTAGAATATTTTCTTCTTTAGGTCCAGAAAAATAAGAGGAAAAAAAGAAGGCCCAAGCCCACCACGGTAATAGTATATTGTATGTATTAGCCAGCACTCACGGACGGAAAGGATCGGTCGCTAGTTGGCTACGCTGCTGCAGCACTCCGTCGATCTCCTTTGCCTCAAAAAAATAAAAATAAAAAAGAAACCCCATCGATCTCCTTCTCCTACAGTCTCCTCGCCTCCTTGGCTCCTCCCCCAAATTCTTCAATCTCAGAGAATAGCGCCATTGATGTGTACCTAAGGCCATTAGTTGAAGAACTTTTACAGCTGTGGAATGGACAAGGTGTACCTGCGTGGGATGAGGCCGGCCAGGAGGAATTTGACCTACATGCGTTGCTGTTTGTAACCATCAATGATTGGCCTGCTCTCAGTAAACTTTCAGGACAAACAAACAAGGGATACCACGCATGCACGCAGTATTTAAATGACACCTAAAGTATATACCTGGACAGATGCAAGAAGAATGTGTACCTGGGGCATCGTCGATTTCTTCCGACCAACCATCAATGTCGAAAGAAAGGCAAGCATTTCAAAGGCGAGGCAGATCACCAGAAGAAGCCCGCCATGCGTACCGGTGATCACGTACTTGATAGGGTCAATGAGTTACAGGTAATCTTTGGAAAGGGTCCCGACGGACTATATGTTCCGAATGACGCTGAGGGACGCGCACCCATGTGGAAGAAGAAATCTATATTTTGGGACCTACCCTACTGGAAAGACCTAGAGGTCCGCTCTTCAATCGATGTGATGCACATGACGAAGAACCTTTGCGTGAACCTGCTAGGCTTCTTGGGCGTGTATGAGAAGACAAAAGATACACCGGAGGCACGAAAGGACCTGCAACGTTTGCACGAAAAAGACGGAATGCCTCCAAAGCAGTATGAAGGTCCTGCCAGCTACGCTCCTACCAAAGAAGAGAAGGAAATCTTCTTTGCATGCCTGCTCAGTATGAAGGTCCCGTCTGGCTTCTCGTCGAATATAAAACGGATAATAAATATGGGAGAGAAAAAGTTTCAGAATCTAAAGTCTCATGACTGCCACGTGATTATGACGCAACTGCTTCCGGTTGCACTGACGGGGCTTCTACCAGAAAATGTCTGATTTGCCATTGTGAAGCTATGTGCATTCCTCAATGCAATCTCTCAGAAGGTGATCAGTCCAGAAATCATACCAGGCTAAGGAGTGATGTGGCGCAATGTCTTGTCAGTTTCGAGCTGGTGTTCCCACCATCCTTCTTCAATATCATGACGCACGTCCTAGTTCATCTAGTCGACGAGATTATCATTCTGGGCCCCGTATTTCTACACAATATGTTCCCCTTTGAGAGGTTCATGGAAGTCCTAAAGAAATATGTCTGTAACCGCGCTAGGCCAGAAGGAAGCACCTCCATGGGCCATCAAACAGAGGATGTCATTGGGTTTTGTGTTGACTTCATTCCTGGTCTTAAGAAGATTGGTCTCCCTAAATCGCGGTATGATGGGAGACTAACTGTGAAAGGCACGCTTGAAGGGGAGTCAATAATATGCAGGGACGGGCATTCTTGGTCTGAAGCACACTACACAGTTCTACAGAACTCTACCCTGGTGACCCCGTATGTCGATGAACACAAGAACAGTCTATGCTCCAAACACCCGGAGCGGTGTGACGACTGGATTACATGTGAACACATCAAGACTTTCGGCAGTTGGTTGGAAACACGTCTCATAGGTGACAACACTGTTTGTGATGAGCTGTACTCATTGTCCACGGGACCATCTTCGACTGTATTGACTTACAAAGGATACGAGATAAATGAGAATACATTTTACACGATCACCCAAGATAAAAAGAGCACCAACTAAAACAGCGGTGTCCGCTTTGATGCAGCAACCAAGAAGGGAAATGACACATATTATGGTTACATAGTGGACATATGGGAACTTGACTACGGACATGATTTTAAGGTCCCTTTGTTTAAGTGCAAATGGGTCAATCTGTCGGGAGGCGGGGTACAGGTAGACCCAGATTACGGAATGACAACAGTGGATCTAAACAATCTTGGGTACACAGATGAACCGTTCGTCCTAGCCAATGATGTGGCGCAGGTTTTCTATGTGAAGGACATGTGTACAAGAACAAGAAAAAGAAAAGATATGGAAGCGAACACATCAAACGATGAACCAAAGCGCCACATAGTTCTTTCAGGAAAAAGAGACATTGTGGGAGTGGAGGACAAGACAGACATTTCCGAAGATTATGAAAAGTTTCATGAAATTCCCCCCTTCAAAGTCAAGGCTGACCCAAGCACCCTGATAAACGATGAAGATTATACATGGTTACGGCGCAATAAGTAAAGGACACAAGCGAAGAAAAAGTGAAGACTTTCTCTCCACAACTATTGTGATGATGCCTTTAATCTAGATATCACTTTGTAATGGTGCATTTTGAACACAGAAGAAGTCTGTAGTTAAAATAAGTTAAAAATTTGAAATCCCTTTGTAACAGATGAGTTTTGTCGTAACCCTCTCAACTTTTTAGCACATGCTATGCGGGTGAAATGATGATGCCATGCCAACTTTTAACCTTTTCCGAGTTCATTTGAAATGCTTTTCAATTTCAGGGTCATTTAGCTCAAATAATGAACTAATATAAAAATGATGATCTGGAAAACTTTTATGAAACTCTAATAGCAAAAATAATAAACTAAAAGAATTAACTATAAAACTTTAAGGAAACTCTATTAGAAAAAAGAATGAACTAGAAAACTTTAATGAAACTCTAATAGATAAAGGAATCAACCAAAAAGCTTTTATAAACCTCTAGTATTAGTGAAACTAGAATTATATAAAATTTATGGAACTAAAATTATCAAAGTATTTTCTGTTCAAAACATTAAAAGAAAAAAGAATCTTCATAAAATAAATAAAAAATCAAAAAATGAAATAAAATAAATAAGTAGAATAAAAATAAAATAAATAAGTAGAAACAAAAAAACTTTAATAAAGTAAAATAAAGTAAAATAAATAAAAATAGCAACAATAAGTATTTTGTTGAAAATAGAAACAAAACTAAAAAATAAAGCAACAAAGAAAAAATGGAAAAATAAAAAAAATGCCACCTTATGGGCCACCACAGTCTGAATACGACTAGAAACCCAACAGTGGGCCAAGATTCAGGCCCGTAGAAAGCCCAGCAAGCCCAAAGGCATAGCAGTGTCAGTTTAGGCCCATAGGCCTGCAGTTCAGAGGAGTTCAAGATGGAAGAGACAGCGGGGCTTATAAACAGGTGATCGTTGCTCTCACCTAGCGAGGTGGGACTAAACTCCCACCACCACGCCGCTGTGCACAGGCTATTGGTCCTGGTTGATGGCTCGAACCGGGACCAATACCAACCTTTGGTCCCGGTTCATGGCACCAACCGGGACCAATGCCCCCCTTTTAGTCCCGGTTGGTGCCACCAACCGGGACCAAAGGCCTCAGCTTCCCGCCCTTTGGGCTGCTGAAAAGAGACCTTTGGTCCCGGTTGGTGGAACCAA
>LR738712.1:758728478-758749413 GCA_902687465.1 Secale cereale
ATGTGAGCCTCACCGCGCCGTTCCCCCTCCTCTCCCCATCCCCCCCGCGCCCAAAGCTGCCGTGAAGCCGCCCCAACGCCACCGCCCGCCCCGACGCCGCCGACGAGCTGTGTATAGATTTTTTTTCTGTTTATATTGTAGTGTATATGATGATGATGATGATGATGATGATGATGATGATGATGATGATGATGATGATGATGTAATGTATGTCCCTATGCAAATAATATGCAAAAGTTAGAATTTTTCATATAATTTTTATGATTTTTTCTGTTGTAATTTTGTTCATAGAATTTTTATGGTTTTTTTTTGTTGTAATTTTGTTCATAAAGTTTTAGGATGAAAAAAAAGAAGAAGAAAAAAAGAGGAGGAGGAGAAGTTTCGTTTAGTTTTAGGATTATTTTAGTTTATATTTAGGTTAGGAAGAAGGAAAAGAAAAAGGAGAAGAAGAGGAGAAGGAAGAAGAGGAGAAATAAATAAGAAGAGGAAGAAGAAGAAAAAAAAGGTTGAGGGGTCGAGGGTCGAGGGTTCGAGGGGTCAAGGATCACCGAGGGGTCGAGGGTCGCCGAGGGGTCGAGTGTTCGAGGGTCGTCGAGGGGCCGAGGGTTCGAGTGTCGTCGAGGGGTCAATTTTTTCTGTAGTAGATGATGATGATATATGAAAACTTGCTTGGTCAATTTTTTGTACTAGATGATTATGATATATATGGTGATATATGAAAACTTTTTTAGATGTATAATATATGATGATGATGATGTAATTTTATTCGATGATATATGATGATGTAATTTTGTCGATATACCCCCTCCCCGAGAACTTCGACATGAGGGAGGTCGATCGATCTACCCACTTACCCTATAACATTTTTTTCTACGTATATGTCGTCGTTCTCAATATGAGGGGGGAGGGGTAGCCGAGGGGTCGAGGGTTGCTGAGGGTTCGAGGGTCGAGGGGGTCGAGGGTCACCGAGGCCACCGCAAACCCTAGAGAAGCATCGAGGCCACTAATATGGTTCCTTGTTGTGATTATAGCTAGCTAGGTCTACGTTTGCCACTAATATATCCGTTCTGTCATGTTTGTATAATAATTGCCATGTCGTAATATTTGAAGAAACTATGGAGATAGGATGAGACGTGGTAGCAGAACACGTGCTGGGGGACATAATCGCAGACGGAGTTGCTGTCGAAATGTATATCAACGTCAACTACGATGGTCAATCGGAAGGACATGGTGATGAAGAAGTAGGTTACGTTGATCCAATGGATGAGATAACACATGATTATGATGGCTCTGGTGATCCAATGGAGAAGGAAACACATGATTATGATGGCTCTGGTGACCGATTACCGGTGGAAGAAAGACACGGTGATGACGGCTCCGGTGACCGAACGGAGTCCTGCTAGGTATATATATATATATTAATTAAGCATGTGCTGACACTATAGCTAATTGATGCATTGAATGTTTCGGTATATATGTACATGTATTAACTCTCTTCTTTCTTCTTTTCTAGCCCTCCGGATTGAGCCAAAGTTCGGTAAATACACGAGGCCCGAAGAAAAGGTTGCGCTAGGATGAAAAGTTCATCATCGAAGAAATCGGACGCGATGGCCTACCGAGTAAACCCAGCAAGGCCAAGGACGCATTTACTGCTCAGTGCGGGGTTGTTGTTAGGGACATGATCCCGATCAGCATCCACCTATGGTACAAGCCTAAGAACGAAGACCCTCGGGTGTCTTATGTCAACGATATGCAGAAAAATGAGCTTTGGACCGCGCTGAAGGCCAATTTCACCCTACCGCCTGAGGAGGATCCGAAGAAGCAGCCACCAGTTATATAGCAATTGGTCCAGGCGGCCGCTCTTAAGAAGATGGGGCAACTATTCAGGAGGTGGAAGAATGATCTGAATGCAAAGTTTTTCAAAAAATACAAGACTCCAGAATTCACCAGCTAGTTTGAGAAGATCAGAGATCACTGGGACGCATTTGTGGCCCACAAGAAATCGGAAAAGAGTAAGCAGATGTCAGAGAGAAACAAGATAAATGCTGCGAAGAAGCAGTATCACCATCGCACGGGGTCAGGTGGCTAGTGATACGTCTCCAATGTATCTATAATTTTTGATTGTTCCATGCGATTATTTATGAAGTCTTAGATGTTTAATCGGCTTTATCATTCACTTTTATATCATTTTTAGGACTAACCTACTAACCCAAAGGCCCAGTCCAGATTGCTGTTTTTTTTTGCCTATTTCAGGGTTTTGCAGAAAAGGAATATCAAACGGAGTCCAAACGGAATGAAACCTTCGCACGAGATATTTTTGGAGGAAATCACGCACGATAGACTTCGGGGCCAAGCCAGGAGACAGAAGGGCCACCCTCGATGGTGGGGGGGGCAGACCCTGTGGCCTCTGGTGCCCCTCTTCTTCCTATATATACCTACGTACCCCAGAAACTCCATACGCAGAGAGAAAACCCTAATTCCACCGCCGTAGCTGCTGTTCCCATGGAGATCCCATCTTAGAGCCTGTTCCGGGAGGGGGATCCATCACGGAGGCCTTCATCATCATCATCATCGCCCTCACGCACCATGAGTTGTGGGTAGTTTACCACAGACCTTCGGGTCCATAGCTAGTATCTAGATGGCTTCTTCTCTCTCTCTGGATCT
Organism: Secale cereale; assembly: GCA_902687465.1. Classification (NCBI taxonomy): domain Eukaryota; kingdom Viridiplantae; phylum Streptophyta; class Magnoliopsida; order Poales; family Poaceae; genus Secale; species Secale cereale. The sequence continues at coordinate 758,731,143 of LR738712.1, forward strand.
CAATACAAAGTTCTCCTCGGTCTTCGAGGAGACCTATTCGATGCAATCTCTTTTTGCGGTGTGTTTGTCAAGATCCGATGAATTGTGAGTTTATGATCAAGGTTATCTATGAAATATATTTGGTTCTTCTCTGAACTTTTTATGTGTGCTCATAATATCCTTGCAAGTCTCTTCGAATTATTGGTTTGGTTTGGCCTACTAGATCTATAGTTCTTGCAATGGGAGAAGTGCTTGGCTTTGGGTTCAATCTTGCGGTGTCCTTTCCCAGTGACAGTAGGGGCAGCAAGGCACGTATTGTATTGTTGCCATCGAGGATAAAAAGATGGGGTTTACATCATATTGCTTGAGTTTATCCCTCTACATCATGTCATCTTGCTTAAGACGTTACTCTGTCCGTATGAACTCAATACACTAGATGCATGCTGGATAGCGGTCAATGTGTGGAGTAATAGTAGTAGATGCAGGCAGGAGTCGGTCTACTTGTCTCGGACGTGATGCCTATATACAATGATCATGCCTAGATAGTCTCATAATTATTCGCTTTTCTATCAATTGATCAACAGTAATTTGTTTACCCGCTGTAGAATATCGCTATCATGAGAGAAGCCACTAGAGAAAACTATGGCCCCCGGGTCTATCTTTATCATATTACTTTCCCGTCAATTTATATCTCCGTTGTTTATTTGCTGTTTTATTAAACCAAAAATACCAAAAATATAATTATCATCTCTATCAGATCTCACTATCGTAAGTGACCGTAAAGGGATTGACAACCCCTTATCGCGTTGGCTGCGAGGTTCTTATTTGTTTGTGCAGGTGAGAGGGACTGGCGCGTGGTCTCCTACTGATTGATACCTTGGTTCTCAAAAACTGAGGGAAATACTTATGCTACTGTGCTGCATCTCCCTTTCCTCTTCGTGGGAATACAACGCAAGCTCAAGAGGTAGCAGCTACCTGAAAGCCCGGCCGTTGTGGGACAAGGCTGAGAATGACCTGCTTGCTAAAGGGGTCGAACCACAGACATTACACTAGCCAGACCGTTCAAGGACTTGGTTCTTCGGAGTTGGGGAACCTTGGACCCTGTAACAGGGAAGTGTGTTTGGACGGAGGAGCAACTTGAAATAACCATCAAGAACCTTCAATTCTATATCGAATCAGCGCAGCAAGGGACGTTCATTCCTGACAGAGAGAACGACGAGCTCACAATGGCCCTCGGGAATCCTGAGCACCCTGGATGGACACGAGGCACGCCAGGCTCCCTTTCGTGGAAGGCCGGGTTTCCCGATGAAGGCGGTTACAAATGCCGGGATAGGAAGAAGAAAGTGGATCAGACCACTTTGCAGGTGCTGCACGCAAGAGTAAAAGCGCTAGAGGACGAACGAGAAGTGTCTCGTAGCAAGCAACCTGTCGAAGCTACCCTCGAAGCCACCCCACCATCTCAGCGGAAAAGCAGCGTGGCTTCCACCGAGCTGCTTGAGGAGCCTGTCTTCACGGCTCCTGCTAGCTACCCTGTGGATGCTATCATGGAGTCTCAACATTGCCACCTTATGACGCAATGGATGCAATTAAACGTCAAGGCGACTGTAGGCTCTGTTTTTCCTTCTGAACCCGACGCAACTTTTCACTGCCGTCCTATTCAGAAGGATATGCTAGGGTTATGGTGGATCAAATAACGGAGGGGTTTGAGGATCTCGAGCTTGACCACCCTACCGGTGAAGGGGAGACTCGGCTGGGTTCTTCTCTAAAGACTCCATGCCTATGGCGGAAGGACCTCATCAACCTTCTGAACAGGACGCCTCCGGCGAGTCAGCGCACTCTGCCTCCTCCTCCGCCTCCGGCAAGGGATCAGCGCACTCCACCTCCTTCTCCGGGTGATCAGGCGCGTGGCGGCACTCCGCCTCCTTCTCCGCCTGCGCCGGCGCGTCCGAGCAGCCCGCCTCCTTCTCCACCTACGCCGACGCGTCCGAGCAGCCTGCCTCCTTCTCCGCCTACGCCGACGCGTCCGAGCAGCCTGCCTCCTTCTCCGCCTACGCTGGCGCGTCCGAGCAGCCCGCCTGCTCCTCCGCTTGCGCCGGTGTGTCCGAGCAGCCCGCCTCCTCCTCCTGCTCCATGCCTCTTTTGGGTGATATTGCTATGATATTTATACACTTCCATACACTTTTGATCATATTTGGACTAACCTATTAACTCAGTGCACCCCAGTGCCAGTTTCTGTTTTCTGCTGTTTTTGTATTTCAGGTTTTCCCGTCACGTAAACTGCCAGAAAAATCCCGGAAAAATTATATAAAAAATCAGCGTTCCGGAAGTTTCCACACGGCCGAAGTAGGGCCGGAGGGGGGCCACCAGGGCTCCAGGCGCCCTGGTGGCGCGGCCCCCCTCCTGGCCGCGCCGGGGGGGCACCTGGGCCCCCCAGGCCTCCGCTGATGCCCCCCTTTGGCATATATTTAACACGCGTCCCTAAACCCTCGAGGACGGAACCCTTTTTCGCGATCTCATCTCTGTTCCGCCGCCGCCGCGCTTCCAAGATCGGGAGCACCAGGAGAACTCTTCCCGGCACCCTACCGGAGGGGAGGATCACCACCGGGAACCTCTCCACCACCATGGACGCCTCCCGAATGAGTTGTGAGTAGTCTCCCTTGGACCATGGGTCCATGACCAGTAGCTATGTGATGTTCTCCTCCCCTTCTTGTGCTTCACTAATTAGACCTCGTGACCTGCCCTACATGATCGAGGCACATATGTAATCCTTATGCTGTTGCTATGATGAGTTTGCTGGGATCCGATGGATTGTGAGATTATGTTCAGATTGTGTTTGAGTAATATATTTGATTTACCTCTTTTATATTTATGTTCATAAGTAATTCTTGCATGTTCTCCGTTGCTATTTATTGCTTTGGCCAAGTAGTAGGTAGTGACTCCAAGAGGGAACGTTATGCTCGATTGTGGGTTCATGCCCCTCGATGACTAGCTTGAGTGACAGAAACATGAGTCTAGGGGATGTGCTGTTGCCACAAGGGGGAAAACAACGGTGCTTGTGCCCGCGGGTGCAAGGATTGTTTACTTTACGCAAAGTTCTTTTAATGCAGTTGTCTGTTGCTTTGAGTTTACACTATGGGTGGGACTCGCAACTTAATACCAGCGAAATGTTCTGGATAGATATCTCAAGGTGGATGATTAGTAGTAGATGCATATGGATTTCGGTCTACTTGCCTTGGCGTACCGCCCATTCTTTGAACCTCTACCTTTCTTGCAACATAGTTAGCATTGGTTTGCGCACATAATTCTGTCAATTGCCCAGCTGTAATTCGTTTACCTCACATAGCTGTTTTATCGTCTTTTGGGAGAGAGACATCACTAGTGAACATCATGGGACCCCGGTCCATATTACCATCACTAATCACATCCGCTATTTAATTTCTGCTTTTACATACTAGTTACAGTTTTACCTATCACTATTATCACTTGCGTTTGATCCTTTGTAAACGACAAGGCCGGATGGATTGACAACCTCTCTGTACTCGTTGGGAGCAAAGTTATTTGTATCTGTGTGCAGGTCCACGTTGATTGCTAATATCTGGCGCCATTAGCAGTTGACACCTTCTTGTTGAAACTGGGAGTCTCAGGGGAAATCGATCCTTGGTATCTTTGCCAAGGGAAAACTACCGCTACACTGCATCTCAAACCTTCCACTTGGGGTAACCAACGAGGGGCGAGAAGCCATCAAGCAAAGTTTTCTGGCGCCGTTGCCGGGGACTCCACTCTTCAAGATAGGGGAGTTGCACGCTATCTTTTACCTTTGCTTTTTAGTCTTGTTAGTTTACCTTTTAGTTTTTTGCTTTAGTGTCTTTTATCAAAAATCACGAAAAAATAGTTATCTCGTTCTTTAGTTGTCATTATGTCGGGTCCTTTTGTCTTTGGCGAGGCAGAAGTTCTCACCTTTAAACAAAGAGGTGGGGAAAGTCTAAAAGATGCTTGGTATAGAATTAATGATTCTCAAAAAAGAGCCACCAAGAAGCAATCTATTACTATCCTGCTTAGAAATTTTTATGTTGGAATTACTTCTTGGAATAGGTTTATTCTAGATACTGCTATCAATGGAAATTTCCTAGAGGCCCCAGTTTGGGAGTCTCTTAGTATTATTGAAAATCCCCCTGTTGTTAGCATTCAAGAGGACATCACCCTAGCTCACATTATGAAAAAACTAGAAAAGATAGAGCTAGAGATACCAAACATTAATAAGATAAATGAGTTGGATCGTAAGATCCAAGGGAATTTGAATAGGCTTGATAGCTCCATGCATAAAATTTTCAAAACTTTGGAGACCATCAAATCCCATGACTTGGACTCTTCTAGGATAGACAAAATTGAGGAAATCTTTGATACTCTAGGAACTACTTTCTCCTCAATCAAAACCAAAAAGGTAGAAACTCCAGCAAAGAAGGAGCCTAAGTTCGTTCACGTTCCAAAGGCTCCCCACTCTAAAATTAATCCATCTATTGCCAAAGGGGTTGAAACTGTAAAGACTTTGGAAGAAACACCTATTTTTGATAAATTTATAAATGAATCTTCCCTTGACTTTTTTTCCTTTTGGTCTTCTTCCTAGAAGTATCTCTATGAGGCCTTTATTAGAAAGTCCTCTCAAGATTAGTTGTACTATTGAAGAGCTTTTTGATGATCTTGATGATGGTTCAATTGATACAACTTGATCTCTATGCATTATGCCTAGCTTAAAGGCATAAAAGAAAGCGCTTTTGGGAGGCAGCCCACATGAATAAAATTTTATTTTGCTTTTGTTGTGTCTTGATGTTGTTACTACAGTAGCATCATCATTGTATCTTTGCTTTTCAACTTTGTGCCAAGTGTAGCCTCTGATTGCAAGAAAGTTCAAAAGTTGTGACGTGCTGTCCTGGAAACAGATTCTGTCCTTGGATAGAAAAATTCGTATAAAATCACCAGGTAATCTTTTTGGTCTAAATTTTTTCGACAGCGTGCCCTATACAATTGTCTTCCGGGCGTCTGTTCTGAGTTTTTTTATTATAGTTGCAGAAGTGCCCCAAAAAAATCATTTACTACCTGATGTTCTGTTTTTCATAGATTCTGTCCTGTTTTGCCTTTCCTTCATTTTGCAAACCTTGAGCTTGCTTTTTCTTTGCAAAAACCTTTTGGAAATCTTGAGAAACAGTAGACCTTCAAGAATATCCTTATTTCCAGCAACGAACAATTATTTTATTATGGGTTCTAACCTCGCTAATCAGATTATGATGAGTTATGTATGAAGGGAGTTTTCATGTGTGCGAGGGAAGATGATAAAAAGATTCAGGAGTGTCAAACGCTCAAGCTTGGGGATGCCCCCATGCACCCCCAAGAAATATTCAAGAAGACTCAAGCGTCTAAGCTTGGGGATGCCGCCGTGCATCCCCTTCTCCATCAACATTATCAGTTCGTCTTTCGTTCCACTATATTTTTATCACTTCATGTGTTATGTGCTATGCTTGGAGCGTCTTGCTTTTAGTTTCCTTTTTAGTTTTCCTTAGCTTTTCATAACGAGTCGGAACTCAGCTTTCTTTGTGTGGGAGAGAAACACGCTCCACTTCAACCTAGAACATAACATAGAATTTTCATGTCTATCTTTGTTGTGTGTGTTCTTTGTCTTTCAATAGCTACTATCATGTTCAACTCTTAGTTTTCATGCTTATCTTTTTAAAGAGCTTTTGTTTAGTTGGTTGCTTGAACTCTCTTTAGTTATCATGCTTATCTTATTAAGAGAGTTTGCTTCTGTTGCATTGGTTGATATGTCTATGATAAAAATGCTACGTGCATAATGGTGCTTAGTAGTTCATGTTTTCTTATGGTTAGTCTCAAATAGCTGGGGGGTTCCCAATGTGTTATTGGAGTACCAACATGATTTTTTTGCCTATGATGTGGTATGGTTTAGTAATATCTTCCTTCAAGAATTTATTTTGATTGACTTGGCGTATGCTCACGCATATTTAAGACTGTAAAGAAAGTCTGTCAAGCCTTGATGATCTTTAGTTTCTGAGTAGCAATATAACTTCCATGCATGATTCAATGTTGCTTTGTCGCTCTGCATGATTATGACCGTCATTGCTCTCTTAGTTGGTCGCTCCCAGTCTTTTGCTAACCTTCGCCTGTACTAAGCGGACTGACTGCTTGTGCATCCAAAATCTTTTAAACCAGTTATGCCATATGAGTCCACCATACCTTCCTATACATGGTATTTACCTGCCATTCCTAACGAAGACTTTCATGTACCATCTCGAAATGATTCAAAAAAAGCATTCATATTTTGTGCCTCTATTTTAGTTCATGAGGAAGTAGTGGTTAATTCATGATCTTTTTAAGTTGGACAAGCTTCACCCCGGGATTGCATGTCTAATGTGCAAACCCATAATACGAGAAGGAACTGGCAAAGAGTGCGCCCGGCTCAAAAATAATATAACAAACAAACCCTCCTTCACGCTTTGTTCATGAGAAATCAGAAAACTTTGGCAGTGATAAACAAAGGAGATTAAGAGGATGTGATCGTCCTCATTCGGGAGCCGTTCCTCGAAACTTGTCCATCTCAAGAAGTGATTGAGTTGTCTGCTAGCATTCGTTGACGAAACATGCATGTCCAAAAAAATATTATTACCTCTGTTTTTAAAACCAAGAGCTCTGTTACATGCTTTGTCTTTGTTTCCGATTACGGGTTTTCAACCATGCCAACAAAAGCCACAGTTCGAGAGTCTCCACCTTCTTTTAAAGCACCAACTACTGAGAGCATGATTGTCATTCTGAGTGTAATGTGCATTGTCCCAAAGTAGCATTGTCTTTTGCATGATTATGATATCGTTTATTCTGAAATCATTGTATCTAGTCATCACTTAAACCTTGGAGGTGCCCCTGCATTTATGTTTTGCTTCACTAAATGGGGCAAGCGAGATATCACTTTATGATATTTGCACACCATGCTCATTACAAATCTATTTGATGTTTCAGTATCATGTTGTAAAACTTTCAGTTCTTTGTGATTTTCTCATGAGGCAACTTAATTACTACAGATTCATTGTCTCAGTAAGCTTTTGTCATATGACTATGAAAAGTCCTATATGGTTAATAGCATGTCACCACAGAAATTATTCTTGTTATCATTTACCTACTCGAGGACGAGCAGGAATTAAGCTTGGGGATGTTGATACGTCCAAAACGTATCTATAATTTCTGCTTGCTCCATGCCTCTTTTGGGTGATATTGCTATGATATTTATACACTTCCATACACTTTTGATCATATTTGGACTAACCTATTAACTCAGTCCACCCCAGTGCCAGTTTCTGTTTTCTGCTGTTTTTGTATTTTAGGTTTTCCCGTCATGTAAACTGCCAGAAAAATCCCGGAAAAATTATATAAAAAATCAGCGTTCCGGAAGCTTCCACGCGGCCGAAGTAGGGCCGGAGGGGGGCCACCAGGGCTCCAGGTGCCCTGGTGGCACGGCCCCCCTCCTGGCCGCGCCGGGGCGGCGCCTGGGCCCCCCAGGCCTCGGCTGATGCTCCCCTTTGGCATATATTTAACACGCGTCCCGAAACCCTCGAGGACGGAACCCTTTTTCGCGATCTCATCTCTGTTCCGTCGCCGCCGCGCTTCCAAGATCGGGAGCACCAGGAGAACTCTTCCCGGCACCCTACCGGAGGGGAGGATCACCACCGGGAGCCTCTCCCCCACCATGGACACCTCCCGGATGAGTTATGAGTAGTCTCCCTTGGACCATGGGTCCATGACCAGTAGCTATGTGATGTTCTCCTCCCCTTCTTGTGCTTCACTAATTAGACCTCGTGAGCTGCCCTACATGATCGAGGCACATATGTAATCCTTATGCTGTTGCTATGATGAGTTTGCTGGGATCCGATGGACTGTGAGATTATGTTCAGATTGTGTTTGAGTAATATATTTGATTTACCTCTTTTATATTTATGTTCATAAGTAATTCTTGCATGTTTTCCGTTGCAATTTATTGCTTTGGCCAAGTAGTAGGTAGTGACTCCAAGAGGGAACGTTATGCTCGATTATGGGTTCATGCCCCTCGATGACTAGCTTGAGTGACAGAAACATGAGTCTAGGGGATGTGCTGTTGCCACAAGGGGGAAAACAACGGTGCTTGTGCCCGCGGGTGCAAGGATTGTTTACTTTACGCAAAGTTTTTTTAATGCAGTTGTCTGTTGCTTTGAGTTTACACTATGGGTGGGACTCGCAACTTAATACCAGCGAGATGTTCTGGATAGATATCTCAAGGTGGATGATTAGTAGTAGATGCAGATGGATTTCGGTCTACTTGCCTTGGCGTACCGCCCATGCTTTGAACCTCTACCTTTCTTGCAACATAGTTAGCATTGGTTTGCGCACATAATTCTGTCAATTGCCCAGCTTAATTCGTTTACCTCACATAGCTGTTTTATCGTCTTTTGGGAGAGAGACATCACTAGTGAACATCATGGGACCCCGGTCCATATTACCATCACTGATCACATCCGCTATTTACTTTCTGCTTTTACATACTAGTTACAGTTTTACCTATCACTATTATCACTTGCGTTTGATCCTTTGTAAACGACAAGGCCGGAGGGATTGACAACCTCTCTGTACTCGTTGGGAGCAAAGTTATTTGTATCTATGTGCAGGTCCACGTTGATTGCTAATATCTGGCGCCGTTAGCAGTTGACACCTTCTTGTTGAAACTGGGAGTCTCAGGGGAAATCGATCCTTGGTATCTTTGCCAAGGGAAAACTACCGCTACACTGCATCTCAAACCTTCCACTTGGGGTAACCAACGAGGGGCGAGAAGCCATCAGCCGCCGATGCTCCGGCTGCTCCGGCGCGTGGTAGCACCCCGCCTCCTCCTCCGCCTCGTAAGCAACAAAAGAAGGTAGACGCTGGGACTGCTCAGGCGTCTAGCAGTACAACCAGAGGCAGGAGGCAATACAAATGCGGTCCATCTCTCAGGCCCTTAGAGAAGTTACCATACGAGAGGACCGACGAGGAGAACGCGGAGATCTGTAAAGCCGAAGTGAAGAACTTTTTTGCAAAGAAACCTCTACCTCCAAAGCAGAAGATAGATCCAGCGAGAGCGAAGCGCACTATTGATGCCCTGAAGAAACGACCACCGTCTTCGCCGAAAACCAATTATGAGCGCATTATTCAAAAGTCACATGTCGAAGCATCGCGGTCGGGAAGTACTTGAAGTGATCACAGGTTAGCACAGAAAAAAGTGGGAAACAAATTCCCCAGCTCGGCAAACAAGAACCAATCATGCCCCCTGATACGTCCAAAACGTATCTATAATTTCTGCTTGCTCCATGCCTCTTTTGGGTGATATTGCTATGATATTTATACACTTCCATACACTTTTGATCATATTTGGACTAACCTATTAACTCAGTGCACCCCAGTGCCAGTTTCTGTTTTCGGCTGTTTTTGTATTTCAGGTTTTCCCATTACGAGAACTGCCAGAAAAATCCCGGAAAAATTATATAAAAAATAAGCGTTCCAGAAGCTTCCCGGCACCCGAAGTACAGCAGGAGGGGGGCCACCAGGGCTCCAGGCGCCCTGGTGGCGCGGCCCCCCTCCTGGCCGCGCCAGGGGGGCGCCTGGGCCCCCCGGGCCTCAGCTGATGCCCCCCTTTGGCATATATTTATATCGTGTCCCGAAACCCTCGAGATGGGAACCCTTTTTCACGATCTCATCTCTGTTCCGCCGCGGCCGCCGCTTCCAAGATCAGGAGCACCAGGAGAACTCTTCCCGGCACCCTGCCGGAGGGGAGGATCACCACCGGGAGCTTCTCCACCACCATGGACGCCTCCCGAATGAGTTGTGAGTAGTCTCCCTTGGACCATGGGTCCATGACCAGTAGCTATGTGATGTTCTCCTCCCGTTCTTGTGCTTCACTAATTAGTCCTCGTGAGCTGCCCTACATGATCGAGGCACATATGTAATCCTTATGCTGTTGCTTTGATGAGTTTGCTGGGATCCGATGAATTGTGAGATTATGTTCAGATTGTGTTTGAGTAATATATTTGATTCACCTCTTTTATATTTATGTTCGTAAGTAATTCTTGCATGTTCTCCGTTGTTATTTATTGCTTTGGCCAAGTAGTAGGTAGTGACTCCAAGAGGGAACGTTATGCTTGATTGTGGGTTCATGCCCCTCGATGACTAGCTTGAGTGACAGAAACATGAGTCTAGGCGATGTGCTGTTGCCACAAGGGGGAAAACAACGGTGCTTGTGCCCGCGGGTGCAAGGATTGTTTACTTTACGCAAAGTTCTTTTAATGCAGTTGTCTGTTGCTTTGAGTTTACACTATGCACTACTAGGAAAAGGCCTACTAATGGCGCACCTAATTTGGCCATTAATGGCGCATTAGTGGTGCGCCATTACTAGCACGCCATTAGTATATTTTACTAATGGCGCACCTCTGGTGCGCCATTAGTATCTGGTATACTAATGGTGCATCGCAGATGCGCCATTAGTATGCACAGTAGTGCGCCATTAGTATGCCTCCCAGGGGCCATGTGTAGCCAGGTGCTTTGGCATACTAATGGCGCACTCCAGCAGGATGCGCCATTAGTAATGTCCGCATAGTAATGGCGCACTGGCTGGTAATGCGCCATTAGTATCCTTTGGCATACTAATGGCGCACTCTGCTATGATGCGCCATTAGTATGAATATTAGGTTTTTTTTAATATTATTTTTTTGTTTTTTTGCACAGATTACAAAATGTATAATTGCACAGAATATAGACAGCACACATCAACAACAAATTCATCGAATACAATAGAAGATTATTCTCTGAATACAATTCATCATATTAGTCTCCGAATACAATTCGTCATATTAGTCTCTGAATTGAAAAGACCGAACAAAGATAGAACAATATATTACTAGTCTCGAGACCGCGAGTAGCGAGTTTGTCTTCACATTACAAGTCGATATCGATCATCTAAACTACCATCACATAGAAGAGAGCTGCGGTCATCACGATGAGCATCATCACGATGAAACTCGTCTTCATCCGGTTCCTCCAACGCTCCCTCCCCTCTCCCGCTAGATAGCGGGCGTATCTAGATTCGGCCTCGGCCCTAGTGGTGTACCCTTTGTAACTGTTACCGCTAAATCGGTGAACCTGTCTCCGACACTCCTCCCAGTCGTTGTAGACTCCGGGAACCTTACCCTTGTACACGACATACGACGGGATCGCTATGCACTAGCCAAACGAAACGTTAGTACCAATTCATAGGCAATTCATAAGCAATATATAAGTATGCAACAGAACGATCGAAAGAGAAAAGCAAGACATTAATAGCATCGATTACATCTAAGTTGAACGACTCTCAAAACCAAAGAGACATACTACAAGTTCATTAAAGTTTAATTACAACATGAGCCAATCGATGTTTCAGAACTAGACACAGCATCACTGCTTTCAACTCGACTCAATGCACCAGAGCGTGGATGAAGCCGCCGTCTATCGTGGGAGTCATGAAATCACGGGCGTTGTCAGCCTGCATTTGTAGCATTGTGTCGATGTCACTGTTCGACGGTTGATTTCTGAGGTAGAACTGCCCCGAGGTACGAAGGACATCTTGGTGGATGATTTCCGCAAACTCCGACTGGATGCGAAAGAAATCTTGTCTGATGTCCGCGTCCTGGATTGCCGACACGCTCGCGGCCCAATCTTTGAGTTTACTCGGTAGCAGAAGTTGATGATGGTCCCGTACGATCGCCCGCATGTGATGGATGGCGTAGTAGGCACCCTTCTGACCGCCAGGCGGCTGCTTGACGCAGCAGAACGTCGTGTTGTGGGAGAACACGTGCTTGCCGTACTTACGAGCTGTCCTGGTGAAGGTGCCTCCAGATTAGGCGTAGCCGGGGAGAACATCATCAAGAACCTTCTTGACATTTGTGTAGTCTACAGCCGACTGACGGTCCGGGTCGAAATACGTGGCCATGGAATATTTGGGGCTTAGTAGGATGAGCGTGCACTGTGTGTCACTGCAGAAAACACGGAATGTTAAAAGAAGAACGATCGAAATCTAAGAATTCATATGTTACGGGGCGGTTGAGGCAGAGGACTTACTCGGGAAAGTAAGGCACGAGGAAGTTATCCTTATCTCGGTTTGCCAGAATGACGCCTTCGAGGTAAGAACTCGAGACTTGCCGGTCCCCAGCGCTGCCTAAGAACTTGGCACGCATGTAGAAGGGGTCGACTATCACGATGTCCGGGGTCTTGTCGCGAATGATCCGCATCTCCATACTCAGCGAAAATAGCCGAACGAAGGTGTAGTGCAGCGGAAGAAGGTTCAACATAGCGTGGATGTCATCAAACCGCAGGACGATCGTACCCCCGATGGAGTTATCCACAAAGCCCTTGCCCTCCGGCACCTTGGCCGCGAAAACCGGGTATGCCACAACCTTCTCTCTGAGATGCCGCTTCTCCAAAGAAAGAACACTGTCATGCAGACTCCGCATAGCACCGGTTGCAGCATCGAGCATATTTGTCGGTAGCATCGGCCTACCCGCCACATGCACCCTCCTCATTACATCCTCAGGTGAAGGTGGCCCGTCCTGAGCACGGATCGTACTCGGTGCCGGCTGGCTCGCACCCTTGTTAGTTTTTCTTTTGCGTGCCTTCTTCTTGATCTCCTGAATTGGGACCGAGTTCTGCTCAGAGACCGCCTTCTTTAGTGTGTTGGGGCTGATAATATTTCGCACCTCGCCTATCTGAGGCTCGGTGAAGTCGGCAGCTGGAGGCGTCTCCTGAGAGCTGAACGGCAGACGACGCCTGTTGCAACTTGGCTTCTCCGCGGTATCGGCTTGATCGCGCACGTCTTTTGTTGGGTTGGGTTCTTGAGAAGGAGGCCCCATGAAGTCGTCACCGTACCCATGATCGGCAAAGTACTGATCGACATTGGCAAATGTATCGTCGTCGTCGTCGTTCTGATCCTGTGCCATATGCATGTTTGGATCCAGTGGCATAGGGATGTCCGGAACCGTTGCGGCGGACTTGCCATGGGGACGACTTGGCGCCGGCACGACTGGCGGTGTTGTCTTTGGGGTGGTTTCCCCCGCCCCCAAACGAATCTGGCTCTTCGGCCAAAGCAGGGGCCAGCTCAGGCAGGCGCTGAGGGTCATGACGTCATCATCGTCGGCCCCGACGGGTCGAATCGGAGGTAACACCTCGTCGCAGCCTGGCAGCACCCGAACCAGTTGAACCCTAAACAAGTTGGGTGGCATCTGGGTACCGTGGAACAAGGGGTTGCCCGATTGAACGATTTTGCCCTTGGCGACATCGACCAACTCGTTGTTCACGAAGTGCAGGAGAGTGCACGAAACGTCGGCGGCGCCCTACGAAAACATGTAGGGCATCAGGGATGCCCAGTCAAAGGCAAGGAGATGAAGTCCTCGGCCGAGAGAGGCTTAATTAGTTACCGTGATGATGGCGTCGAGCTCGGCTAATGTCGAGGCACCGCCAACGGCGGGCGTGCAGTTGACGGAGGGGCCGCTTGCTGCAGAGGTGCCGGCCGGCGTACACCCGGGTGCATTAAGCTCCCGTGCCGGCGTCGGAGACACCAATGCCGCCTCCGCCGGAGACACCAATGGCCCCGCCATCGCGTTCTACGAGTTGCTGGCCGTGAAGCTGGGAATCGGGGGCGGCCCCTGTTGGCCGCCCGCAATCCACGCCTGCAACCCCTCGATCAAGCTAGGCACAATGGCGGTGATCGTCGCTCCGAGCTGTTGTTGCACTTGCTCTTGGACAATCTCCGGAATCCGCGCCACCTGTGCCTTGAGTTCTTGAACCTCGCGTGCCTGGCTTTCCGAGCTGGTCTTTTTCTCCTTTCGCCCACCAGCGTTATAGTATGACGACCATTTTGTCGACAAGCCTTTGCCGGCCACACGACCAGCTGACGTCGGCTTCTCGAGCTTATCCTTGTTCTTCATTACATTCAACGCCCTATTTAGAGTCGTGTCCCAAGGGCCGCTCTTAGTCGACCCCGCGCTACTGCTTTCAGTAGCCTGCGGAAGGAATGTGAATCATTTAGAAATTTGGCTTCATTAATTAGAATGCAACCATATGGAGCTAATTACGCGGGGGTGTATTCCTTACCACAACAGCCTCAAGCGCCCTGGTCTTCGGATCCGTGGTCAGCTCCTTTGTTTTCGGGTCCTTCTTGTACCGGGCCCTGACAAAGTTCCTGGTCTGCTTGTCACCGTATTTATCGAAGAGGGGCGGTAGGCCTTGCTCGGCATGGTCCGCCTCCTCCTTGTCCCATATAGGCTCCGCCACTCTGTAACCGCCGGGACCGAGTGTGTGTTCCCCTAAGTTGAGCTCCCGCATTTCTTTCCCCCACTGACTTGATTCGGAGTGTGCGGTGCTCGAGCAATTGATCTTGAAGTCATTGTAGTCATCTTCGATGATCGAAGGATGTTTCTCCTTGATCTTCTCATAACTCTCACCTTTCTCGATCATTCTCTTCACATTGGTTTTCCAAGTAGACAGGGCCTTGCTCATCTTCGTGAGGGCAGCACTGTTCACTTTATTCCCTTTGAGGCTTGTGTTATCAAATTGAGCGGGGAACTTGTATCGTTCGTGCAGCTTCGTGAAGAGGAGGTTGCGCAAATTCCCGTGGTCAGGATGCCTCAGGTTCTCAGTGTTGATCGAGACGGTGCTTCGGAGAATGCACCCGAGCTGAAGCGAGTACCCCTTGACTATTCGTTCGGGCGCCGTTCGATTCCCGTCGGAGTCCACTTCAGTAACTTCCTCCTTGAGGGTGCGGAGCACGGTCGGGCGCCGGTCCTTCCGTTGCCTCTTCGGTTGGCTGCCATCTGTGCGTGCGCCGCCATCATCAGTGGTGGCATTCTCGGCGGCACCATCAGTGATGGCATCAGTGGGGTCATCCTCCGCGGTACCATCAGTGGTCTCAGGATCGGTGGGGAAGGCGGCGTCCTCATACAAGTGAGGTTGTTCCTCCATCTCCTGGGACAGCTCCCAGAATGCCTTCCCGCCCGAACCGCCGGCTTCATCGTTGTTGGCCATGTTTCTCTCTAAATAGGAACAAAGTTTGGTCAAAAAGTTGGTTATTGTCAAGGAACAAGATCATGGTCTCATCATTTAGGGTTTGTCGACACCGAGGCATCCTAAAAGCTAAGCTTTTATAATTGAGGGTTTTTCGATGCCGAGGCACCCTAAAAGCCTAAGCTTTCATCATTTCGGTTTTTATCGACACCGAGGCACCCTAAAAGCCAAGGTTTCATAATTTATGGTTTGTCGACACCGAGGCATCCTAAAAGCTAAGCTAGGAAGGAGAATTCTAAGTTGGGCCTAATCACTTGGCTCTACTATTGCCGCCTATGGTTTAATGTAGCTAGAATAAAGGGGCACTTGATCCTACTTAATTAACTACTAAGATACTCCGGCCCATGCATTAGTCACAAGTACCCCATATGTCCTATTTTTTAGCAAAGTCATGCTAAAATTCACGGAAAATTTCAGCATGACCTTTGCTGAAAATAGGACATATGGAGTACCCGAATTTGCCGGAACGGAAGTTAATCGACATTCCAGCAAACTCAAGGGCCTCTCTGGGTACCTGCAAAACTATCACAGTGTGATCACAAGTCTTTCTCAATGTGATCATCATCTTTACAAGTCTTTCTCAATGTGATCACAAGCATCACAAGGCATTAGTAGTTCAGTACATGAACATGTTTTACAACAAAAGCTGTAAGCCAGAGTTGGCAAACTTAAAACACATGCTGTAGTACAAAAGCTCCCTCGAAAGAGAAACAAAAGTGTGGCCACACAAATACAACAAATGTTGTAAGCCAGAGTTGGCAAACTTAAAACACATATATATGAGCTACAGAAGTTTCAGAGTGAAGCCTTCTCTTGTTCAACCCATGTTAGACTGGCTGCTTCATCCTTTTGTTTGAACCCCCTTGTTTAAAATCCCCCTTATCTTATTTATTTTTTCACCTGAGGCCATGTAAATCATGTAAACATTTTTTATCTATAAAAAATCACACAGTGGGGGGCTTCCCCCTATGTTATTTCAGTCAAAAAAAAGGGAACAGCAAACCCATCTCTTTAGCACTTATATTTAACTTAACCTAGACAAGCTAGCTGTGGCACCATCCTAGGCTCGTTAGGCCATGGTCTAACCATAAGCCATTTTCTCTAGTTAGACTAGTTTAACTGAATTTTACTCTAGTTAGACTAGTTTAACTGAATTTTACACAGCATCAGTAGTTTTAACTGAATTATACATTAGTGAATCTTGACAATGCTAGTAGGACTAACATTGTCAACACTTTTGCACTAGTTCTGCTAGATACCATCGTCACTAGATATCTACAGTTTTATTACTAGAGCCACCATACAAACCTCATATTCTTTTATTACTGGAGCCAATTTTCCTCATATTCTTTTTTTTACTGGAGGCACCATACAAACCTCAGAGCTTGGTGGCCTGGACCTGCATTTGTTCTTGGTTGCTTTTCATACTAGAGTTTTACTATCACAACAGTGTTTTTTTAAATATAATATCACAACAGTGCTTTTTTATTAACAGCAAGTTCATCATGTCAATTACTCCAAGCAACAACAGTTTGCCTAGTAGAAAAATTTAAACTATGGCTTAGCAGAAAAATTAACAGCAACAAGTTTTTCATGTGTTTTTCAGAGTACAAGTTGCTGAAAAAACTACTAAACTACTGAAACTAGTCTTACTAGTCTAACTACTGAAACTACTGAAACTAGTCTAACTACTGAAACTACTGAAACTACTGAAACTACTGAAACTAGTCTAACTACTGAAACTACTGAAACTACTGAAAACTACTGAAACTACTGAAACTATTCTAACTAGTCTAACTACTGAAACTAGTCTAACTACTGAACTTCAGATTTGAGATTCATGTGTTTTTCAGATTTGAGATTCATGTGTTTTTCAGCAAGTCTAACTACTAGTCTAACTAGTCTAACTACTGCTCCAAGCACTAGTCTAACTACTAGTCTAACTACTGCTAGTCTAACTACTGCTCCAAGCAAACTACTGAAACCATTATAGTCTAACTACTAGTCTAACTAGTCTAACTACTGCTCCAAGCACTAGTCTAACTACTAGTCTAACTACTGCTAGTCTAACTACTGCTCCAAGCAAACTACTGAAACCATTAGAGTCTACTGCAAGAAGGTTTCAGTTAATTATTGGGGGGATTACAGACCTTGGCGTGGATTCTTAACTACATTACAGACCCAAGCAAATTACTGAAACTACCCAACGGAAACCCTAAATCTAGACAAACCCGAGGGGATTCAGACCTAAAAGAGCTAAAAACCTAAGCAGAGGATGCCATGGGTAGGAGGAGGATACCTTGGCGTGGTGTTGGCGACGGTGAGGGGCCCGTCGAGGCCGGGTCGTTGGGGGCGCGGGCGGCGGCGGCGTAGCTCCGGGCGTCCGGGGCGTCGGGGGCGCGGGCGGCGGCGTAGCTCCGGGCGTCGAGGCCGGGGCGTCGGGGGCGAGGGCGTCGGCGGTGAGGGAGAGAGAGGCATCGGGGAGAGTGGGGCGAGGGCGTCGGCGGTGAGGGAGAGAGAGGCGTCGGGGAGAGAGGGGGGAGAAATCTGGCGAGAGGGAGAGAGAGGAGGGTGCGGCCGCCCCCAAGTATGGGGGATTACTAATGGCGCACTTCTGCTATGTGCGCCATAAGTATGTGGACTCTAATGGCGCACCGCCCCCAGGTGCGCCATTAGTATTGTGTTCTACTCACTAGCCCGAAGAAATAAGCTATATGTATCACCTAACCCACTACCTAACAGAACCCCCACACTAGCCCGACTGGTCAGCACTCTGCATACCCACCAGGAGGTCCTGGGTTCGATTCCCAGCCTCCCCAAATTTTTTTTGCTTTTAAAAAATGCTGTTTGACACTTATTTGTGTTTAAATATGTTCAAACTTGTTTAAATCATAACAGTAATATTTTTTTATAAAAAAGTAATAATTTTTTAAAAAATATCATCAAATTTGTTATTTGAAAATATTTATGAATATGAAAAAATATCATCAAATTTATTATTTTGAATATATCATGGGTCGGCTGCGGCGGTTGAGTAGGGGAATCGAGGGTGCAGGGGGTCGGCGGCGGCGGCCGGTGGACCGGGGGGTGCTCGGCGGCGGCGGTTGAGTAGGGGAATCGAGGGTGCGGGGGTCGGCGGCGGCGG
>LR738712.1:758753564-758775817 GCA_902687465.1 Secale cereale
GGGGGGGGGGAAGTGAGTGTGGTAGGAGAGGCTGTCCAAAATATCTTGTTGCTGCCCGCTTACTAATGGCGCACCAACTATAAATGCGCCATTAGTAATCAAGGTTACTAATGGCGCATTTATAGTAGGTGCGCCATTACTAGTTTTGCAAAAAAAAATAACATACTAATGGCGCACTGTCGCACAGTGCGCCATTACTAGTTTAAACTAGTAATGGCGCACTCTGGGACAGTGCGCCATTAGTAGTTTTGTAAAAAAAAGAATAAAAAATATCATAAAAAAAGAGCATTAATGGCGCACTTTACTGCTGGTGCGCCATTACTAGTTACAACTAGTAATGGCGCACTTTGTCTGGATGCGCCATTAGTATGTTTGGACAGGCGCGCTAGTTCAAAAAAAAAAACTTCTTGATACTAATGGCGCACTCTGGGCCTGGTGCGCCATTAGTAGTTCAAACTCTAATGGTGTATCTGTTGCTGGTGCGCCATTACTATATACTAATGGCGCACTGCTTGTCTGCTGCGCCATTAATATCAATTCCATCTATAACCCTTTTCCTAGTAGTGATGGGTGGGACTCGCAACTTAATACCAGCGAGTTGTTCTGGATAGATATCTCAAGGTGGATGATTAGTAGTAGATGCAGATGGATTTCGGTCTACTTGCCTTGGCGTACCGCCCATGCTTTGAACCTCTACCTTTCTTGCAACATAGTCAGCATTGGTTTGCGCACATGGTTCTGTCAATTGCCCAGCTGTAATTCGTTTACCTCACATAGCTGTTTTATCGTCTTTTGGGAGAGAGACATCACTAGTGAACATCATGGGACCCCGGTCCATATTACCATCACTGATCTCATCCGCTATTTACTTTCCGCTTTTTACTTACTATTGCAGCAATACCTATTACTATTATCACTTGCGTTTGATCCTTTGTAAACGACAAGGCCGGAGGGATTGACAACCTCTCTGTACTCGTTGAGAGCAAAGTTATTTGTATCTGTGTGCAGGTCCACGTTGATTGCTAATATCTGGCGCCGTTAGCAGTTGACACCTTCTTGTTGAAACTGGGAGTCTCAGGGAAATCGATCCTTGGTATCTTTGCCAAGGGAAAACTTCCGCTACACTGCATGTCAAACCTTCCACTTGGGGTAACCAACGAGGGGCGAGAAGCCATCAAGCAAAGTTTTCTGGCGCCATTGCCGGGGACTCCACTCTTCAAGATAGGGGAGTTGCACACTATCTTTTATCTTTGCTTTTTAGTCTTGTTAGTTTACCTTTCAGTTTTCTTTATGTCTTTTCACTAGTTTTGCTTAATGGAAAACAACAAAAATATGAGAGAGCTTGATAAGCTCTACCTTGCTTTGGGACATGATGTGTTTGAAGAGAAAATTAAAAAACCTATGGAACTTTATTATTTGCATAACAATCATGATGGTGGTGATGTTATTAGTATGCTTTCTTTGAATATCAATATTGCTAATGACATGGAAAGCTCTAAGCTTGGGGATGACACGTTTGATGAACATGCTATTTTTAGTCCCCCAACTTTTGAAGAGAAAATTTACTTTGATGATTACAATGATGAATATGATGTTTTCAGTCCACCTACTATTGAGGATAAAATTTATTATGATTATAATATGCCTCCTAAATACAATGACTACTATGATGGTTATGATTGCTTTACTCTCACTATTCCTAATAAGAAAGATTTTGCTTATATGAAGAGTAATGATACCTTTTTGCATGTGGATCATGGTAACAATGCTTTATGTGATGCTTATATTGTTGAGTTTATTCGTGATCCCACTGAAAATTATTATGAGAAGGGAACATATGCTTATAGATATTTCAATAATATCAAGGTCCCTCTCTTTATGTTGAAGGTTTTGAAGCTGTACTTGTTTTGTCTTCCTATGCTCATTGCTTTGTGCTTCAATGAATTATTGTATTGCAATATTCCTATGCATAGGAAGCATGTTAGGCTTAAATGTGTTTGGTGTTTGCTTCTTGATGCTCTCTTTCGTTCTTCAACTCTTATTCCTACGAGAGCATCATTAAAGTCTTAAGCCTAGCTTAAAGGCATAAAAGAAAGCGCTTTTGGGAGGCAGCCCACATGAATAAATTTTATTTTGCTTTTGTTGTGTCTTGATGTTGTTACTACAGTAGCATCATCATTGTATCTTTGCTTTTTAACTTTGTGCCAAGTGTAGCCTCTGATTGCTAGAAAGTTCAAAAGTTGTGACGTGCTGTCCAGAAAACAGATTATGTCCTTGGATAGAAAAATTCGTATAAAATCACAAGATCATCTTTTTGGTCTGAATTTTTTTGACAGCGTGCTCTATATAATTGTCTTTCGTGCATCTGTTCTGAGTTTGTTGATTAGAGTTGCAGAAGTGCCCCGAAAAAATCATTTATTACCTGCTGTTCTGTTTTTCACAGATTCTGTCCTGTTTTGCCTTTCCTTCATTTTGCAAACCTAGAGCTTGCTTTTTCTTTGCAAAAACCTTTTGGCAATCTTGAGAAACAGTAGACCTTCAAGAATATCTTTATTTCCAGCAAGGAAAAATTATTTTATTAAGGGTACTAACCTCGCTAATCAGATTATGATGAGTTATGTATGAAGGGAGTTTTCAAGTGTGCGAGGGAAGATGATAAAAAGATTCAGGAGTGTCAAACGCTCAAGCTTGGGGATGCCCCCATGCACCCCCAAGAAATATTCAAGGAGACTCAAGCGTCTAAGCTTGGGGATGCCCCCGTGGATCCCCTTCTCCATCAACATTATCAGTTCGTCTTTCGTTCCACTATATTTTTATCACTTCATGTGTTATGTGCTATGCTTGGAGCGTCTTGCTTTTAGTTTTCTTTTTAGTTTTCTTTAGCTTTTCATAACGAGTCGGAACTCAGCTTTCTTTATGTGGGAGAGAAACATGCTTCACTTCTACCTAGAACATAACATAGAATTTTCATGTCTATCTTTGCTGTGTGTGTTCTTTGTCCTTCAATAGCTACTATCATGCTTAGCTCTTAGTTTTCATCCTTATATTTTTAAAGAGCTTTTGTTTAGTTAGTTGCTTGAACTCTCTTTAGTTATCATGCTTATCTTATTAAGAGAGTTTGCTTCTGTTGCATTGGTTGATATGTCTATGATAAAGATGCTACGTGCATAATGGTGCTTAGTAGTTCATGTTTTCTTATGGTTAGTCTCAAATAGCTGGGGGGTTCCCAATGTGTTATTGGAGTACCAACATGATTTGTTTGCCTATGATGTGGTATGGTTTAGTAATATCTTCCTTCGAGAAATTTATTTTGATTGACTTGGCGTATGCTCACGCATATTTAAGACTGTAAAGAAAGTCTGTCAAGCCTTGATGATCTTTTGTTTCTGAGAAGCGATATAACTTCCATGCCTGATTCAATGTTGCTTTGTTGCTCTGCATGATTATGACCGTCATTGCTCTCTTAGTTGGTCGCTCCCAGTGTTTTGCTAACCTCCACCTGTACTAAGCGGACTGACTGCTTGTGCATCCAAATTCTTTTAAACCAGTTATGCCATATGAGTCCACCATACTACATGGTATTTACCTGCCATTCCTAACGAAGACTTTCATGTGCCATCTCGAAATTATTCAAAAAAATGCATTCCTATTTTGTGCCTCTGTTTTAAGTTCATGAGGAAGTAGTAGTTAATTCATAATCTTTTTAAGTTGGACAAGCTTCACCCCGGGATTGCATGTATAATGTGCAAACCCATAATACGAGAAGGAACTGGCATTGAGTGCGCTCGGCTCAAAAATAATATAACAAACAAACCCTCCTTCACGCTTTGTTCATGAGAAATCAGAAAACTTTGGCAGTGATAAACAAAGGAGATTAAGAGGATGTGATCGTCCTCATTCGGGAGCCGTTCCTCGAAACTTGTCCATCTCAAGAAGTGATTGAGTTGTCTGCTAGCATTCGTTGACGAAACATGCATAATCTAAAAAAATATTATTACCTCTGTTTTTAAAACCAAGAGCTCTGGTACATGTTTTATCTTTGTTTCCGACTACGGGTTTTCAACCTTGCCAACAAAGCCACGGTTCGAGAGTCTCCACCTTCTTTTTAAAGCACCAACTACTGAGAGCATGATTGTCATTCTGAGTGTAATGTGCATTGTCCCAAAGTAGCATTGTCTTTTGCATGATTGTGATATCGTTTATTTTGAAATGATTGTATCTAGTCATCACTTAAACCTTGGAGGTGCCCCTGCATTTATGTTTTGCTTCACTAAAGGGGGCAAGCGAGATATCACTTTATCATATTTGCACACCATGCTCATTACAAATCTATTTGATGTTTCAATATCATATTGTAAAACTTTCAGTTCTTTGTGATTTTCTCATGAGGCAACTTAATTACTACAGATTCATTGTCTCAGTAAGCTTTTGTCATGCGACTATGAAAAAATCCTTATATGGTTAATAGCATGTCACCACAGAAATTATTCTTGTTATCATTTACCTACTCGAGGACGAGCAGGAATTAAGCTTGGGGATGTTGATACGTCCAAAACGTATCTATAATTTCTGATTGTTCCATTCCTCTTTTGGGTGATATTGCTATGATATTTATACACTTCCATACACTTTTGATCATATTTGGACTAACCTATTAACTCAGTGCACCCCAGTGCCAGTTTCTGTTTTCGGCTGTTTTTGTATTTCAGGTTTTCCCATTACGAGAACTGCCAGAAAAATCTTGGAAAAATTATATAAAAAATCAGCGTTCCAGAAGCTTCCCGGCACCCGAAGTACAGCCGGAGGGGGGCCACCAGGGCTCCAGGCGCCCTGGTGGCGCGGCCCCCCTCGAGACGGGAACCCTTTTTCGCGATCTCATCTCTGTTCCGCTGCCGCCGCCGCTTCCAAGATCGGGAGCACCAGGAGAACTCTTCCCGGCACCCTGCCGGAGGGGAGGATCACCACCGGGAGCTTCTCCACCACCATGGACGCCTCCCGGATGAGTTGTGAGTAGTCTCCCTTGGACCATGGGTCCATGACCAGTAGCTATGTGATGTTCTCCTCCCGTTCTTGTGCTTCACTAATTAGTCCTCGTGAGCTGCCCTACATGATCGAGGCACATATGTAATCCTTATGCTGTTGCTATGATGAGTTTGCTGGGATCCGATGAATTGTGAGATTATGTTCAGATTGTGTTTGAGTAATATATTTGATTCACCTCTTTTATATTTATGTTCGTAAGTAATTGTTGCATGTTCTCCGTTGTTATTTATTGATTTGGCCAAGTAGTAGGTAGTGACTCCAAGAGGGAACGTTATGCTTGATTGTGGGTTCATGCCCCTCGATGACTAGCTTGAGTGACAGAAACATGAGTCTAGGGGATGTGCTGTTGCCACAAGGGGGAAAACAACGGTGCTTGTGCCCGCGGGTGCAAGGATTGTTTAATTTACGCAAAGTTCTTTTAATGAAGTTGTCTATTGCTTTGAGTTTACACTATGGGTGGGACTCGCAACTTAATACCAGCGAGATGTTCTGGATAGATATCTCAAGGTGGATGATTAGTAGTAGATGCAGATGGATTTCAGTCTACTTGCCTTGGCGTACCGCCCATGCTTTGAACCTCTACATTTCTTGCAACATAGTCAGCATTGGTTTGCGCACATGGTTCTGTCAATTGCCCAGCTGTAATTCGTTTACCTCACATAGCTGTTTTATCGCCTTTTGGGAGAGAGACATCACTAGTGAACATCATGGGACCCCGGTCCATATTACCATCACTGATCTCATCCGCTATTTACTTTCCGCTTTTTACTTACTATTGCAGCAATACCTATTACTATTATCACTTGCGTTTAATCCTTTGTAAACGACAAGGCCGGAGGGATTGACAACCTCTCTGTACTCGTTGGGAGCAAAGTTATTTGTATCTGTGTGCAGGTCCACGTTGATTGCTAATATCTGGCGCCGTTAGCAGTTGACACCTTCTTGTTGAAACTGGGAGTCTCAGGGAAATCGATCCTTGGTATCTTTGCCAAGGGAAAACTTCCGCTACACTGCATCTCAAACCTTCCACTTGGGGTAACCAACGAGGGGCGAGAAGCCATCACCCCCCGCTCAAGGTGCCTAGCGACATCGTCCCTCATCATCCGGGGATGGCGCCCGGTACCAATCTTGGAGATTACCTGACCGATGATGTAGTTCTTGATGTGTTAGAGGTGGATGATCACAAATACCGGTACGGGAAGCCTCTCGCCAAAGATGCCAGAACTCTAACCACGATGATGCGAAGATTGCATGACTGGTACATGGAAACCTGCAGAGACTCTGGTGGCCAGGATACTCTGATGCTGAAAGTTAAAGAAGAGCACGACCTCGTTGGAATTGATATGTTGTCTATTACATTTGAGGAGTTCTTCAACTTTTTCAATCAGAAGGGCCTCGATAAACCAACGATCACTTTCTACTGGTTGTAAATACTAGTTCTGTCATTAATTAAGTCTCTATATATAGCTCAGCTCTTCATATTGCAAGTATAAAGTGTTGCAAGTATATATAATTATCATCACTATATTATGCAGATTGAAGATCGTCGAATGTAGAAAACCTGATATCTATGATATTGGCTTCATTAACACAAATCTCATAGATGAATATCAGGTACAATTTCATGTCAAAGAAGCCGAGGCCAACTTGCTACAATCGTTGATAATAAATCAAAACAAAGATAAAATACTCTTTCCTTACAACTTCCAGTGAGTGTTACTGTCTTGTGCATATTCGGTTTCCCTTAATTATATATTACTCGAGGTATAGTAATTAATGTAATTGATGAGTTGTCTGCATGCGTGCGCAGGTTCCACTATATTCTCCTAGAGATTAAGCTTGAGGTGGGACTAGTAACCGTCTTAGACTCGAGACGAAAAGATCCCGAGACCTTTGCGGACATGTCTAAAATGCTCAACAAGTTCAATCGATCATTACGGTACCATATTGGCAACTTTTTTCATTTTCTGATATAAAATAATTGTTTTCTTTGTCTCGCAGGGTTTGGAAAGAATTCGCCAAAAAAGTTCCGGCACTGCCGCGGGAACTGCGATGGATTTACCCGAAAGTAAGTACTACTAGCTAGCTAGTTCCGCGCATCTCCCGTTGACTCTAGCTATACTTTCATCAATGCCATTTATAATGCTTTATTATCAGTTTGATTGACCTATATTTCTTGTAAAGTGCTTGTGGTAGGAAGCCGAGAATAATTACTGTGGATACTACATCTGCGAGTTCATTTACAACGCAACGGCCAAAAATAGGCGGGGCTACTCTAAAAGACAATTTGATGTGCCTAAGCAAAAATATTCACAATTTTATTTTATTACCATCATTTCTGTTGAGTTTAATTCATATATATATATATATATATATATATATATATATATATATATATATATATATATATATATATATATATTGACCCCCTTCTTCAAATTAGATGTGGCAGATGCGGGATGAACTCCTACCACAAGATCGCATACGGGCAATTCAAGAGGAATTGGCGGGATTCTTTCTTGATCACGTCATCAATAAAGCCGGAGAATACCATCTGAAAATTGAGTTAAGATGTTAGGGAATTGTAGTAAGAGATCTTATATTGTATGTATGTAGCCAGTAGCGTCGGATAGATATACGAAAACTTGTTGTTCGACCAATCTCTCTCGGAGAAGGAGAGAGGTCGATCTTCTGTACTTAATGGTTTCCTTCATTTGCTTACTAGCTAGCGTGTCAAGTCCTCCGATCTATACGTATATATATAGTACGTAGCGTCAACTAAGCACGGAGATAAGAGAGGACACTTCTCTCTATTAGCGGGCTAACACAATATATGAAACCCCTAAATTAACCCTACAAAACCCCCAAACCCCCTCCCCTCTTTCAGAAAAAAAAACCAAAAACCCGAGTCACTGAACTGCTGACGCGTGGAAGCTTATTTGTCCCGGTTGGTGCTACCAACCGGGACAAAAGGCCCCCCTGCCTGGGTAAGCCGCAGTGGCCACGTGGAACCCCATCTATCCCGGTTGGTATAAGAACCGGGACTAATGGTCTAAGGCAATTGTATCGACCATTTAGTCCCGGTTCCCCAACCGGGACAAATGACCCTTACGAACCGGGAAAAATGGCCCTTTTTCTACTAGTGTATGTTATGTATGTGTTCGACGTCTTCCTCTCTCATGCTCTCCAGTTTCCTTTTCTCCTACCCAAGTGGCTCCTTGCCAATCTGTCAAAAATAGTAGCAGCTTAGTGACACGTCGAGAGTGGACATCAGCCTTCAGGAAGTACTCGTCAAGATCGATATTGACCGATGCCCACCTTGATTGATGACGGCGGGCTGTGAGAACATGTGACACACCCTGGCTCACCAAATATCGTTCCACCGCGGAGAAAAGGAAACTCACCGCGGAGAAAAGGAAACTCACATAAAAGGCTGTGAGAATATGCCTTTTTCCACCCACATCAAGACTTCAGACACAAGAATGAATGTCATAAAAAATTACCAGAAGAAGGTGCACATATAAAAGTGGAAAAAGGCATAAGTAGGGAAATAATTGTACAATAGCTCTACTGCTTTTATGAGTGCTTAAGACAGTATACTACCAAAATAAAACAGTTTATGTGGCAATTTGATTGTCAGAGAAGTTTACATGCTCATAATGTACCCTTCAAGAGAACTGGAAATTGAGAGGTTACATTATTTAGAAAATTAACTATCACCCATATAGATACATAGATCTGACAGAGCACAATCAAATCCCCCCAACAAATAAAATTTTTGTCGCTATAGGTGACATACAAAAGGACGAGAAAGCACATAGCAATGGTCATTTTGGTAGATATCAAAATATGGCACATTATTCAGAATAAAATTATAAGCTCAATGTGCAGGCAAAATGATACTAATTTATACATGCACTTGATATGCGCACAGCAGGCTCCATTTGAAAATAAAGTAGTCATTTTTACAATCCAGTTTCATCTACCAGATGGCAGAAGCCATATGTGTTTGATACTTTACTAATCATCTGCAAATTTTGAATGATACATTCGGGGCCTTGTGATAAAATAAGAGATACTGAACTATTGGCATAGATTCACCCAGGCAAGAGATTATCTAATTAGCACCGTGATTCTAAACCAAAATGATCAAATTTTTAATACCACTCAATAAGTATTGCTTCATCCCCAGAATAAACCTCAATTGCCTTTGCAAAAAGCATGTCCGTATGCGGAACTCTGTAGTGAAGCTTTGTCTGTTGTCGTGCAAATTGTGTTGACTCACCAGCTTGGAGTCCTTTTCCTGAATATGCAAATTCTTTCTCAGACTGTAGATTTACTTCAACCACATGCTTCAGATTTCCCTAGCAAAGAAAAACTACAGAATACATAACTTTGCATCATAGAATTATAAAGCCATGAGAAGCACTGTAGTGTACACTCACTTCGAGCAAATTAACATCCGTCGTAATTCTTTCAGATTTCTCTAATGATATTATCATCCGCATAGTTCTGTTACAATATCCATAGTACGTCGGCAGTCCGACAATTAGTATTCAGGTCCTATATATATATATACCATCCAAGAAAATGCAAACACGTTTTTCTTCCTGCTGGTAGCATGTTCCATTGACTGTTCAAAGTATATATCCGGTGATGTTTGACTATATTTAGAAAATAATGCATTGTACTAGATTGAGATTAATCATGCTGTTACATTGGCAAATACGGTGTGTACATTGGAATATTTTTTTCTAAAAATAGCGAAAATAACAGATATTGTCGTGCAACAATAGCAATAAAGGAATCTCATTGGCATCCTCATATGAGTTGACGCTGTTCATAACACAGCTTTACACGATGATACTCAACTCATGGGAGTCCAGATTTCTTCAATTCCTAAGCCTACTCCAGGACGGGATTCGGCGCTTAGCGCTTTTTTGGCCATGTACAGGTTGCCTAATATGCCAATTGAGCAGAGCACCACACGGATGAAAATCCCAGCAAATTCTCAATCCAGATATGAGGGATTCCTCATGATAACTACTACCACTAATGGAATGGCTAAACATGATTAAGGTAGAAGAGACGACCAAACCTAAGCCTGTAGCTAGGGCTGGACACGAGCCGAGCCGAGCCGAGTTCAGCCGGAGCCTGGCTTTGGCTCGCCTAAAGCGAGCTAAGCTCGGCTCGGCTCGCTGGATGAACGAGCCTATTTCTGGAGGCTCGGCTCATTCTGCCTCCGGCTCGGTCCAGCCCGATCAGCTCGTGTTCGTATACTGCTATGTGAGATTGTGAGTGTACGCCTGTGTAGTATGTGTGCTTGCGCGTTCGTAAGTAGCAGTGGATACATACAGTATGCCTACTAGCCGCTGCTGTTTGCATGAGCGTATGTGCATGCAGTCTGCGAGCGCATCACCGACGCCGGCGCGTAGCTGGGTGCCGAGTCATTGTCAGAAAAGGGGCGCAAGGACGGGAGTGAGCCAGGTAGGTCATACCTGCTTGTGCCTCCAAGTGAGCGACGAACGGCGGCATCCAATGCGGCGGCAGAGGCTGGGGACGGCAGCAGAAGCTTGGCTAGGCACCATGTGAGCGAGGAACGGCGGCGTCCAACACGGCGACGAAAGGGCATGTTCGTCGTTGGTCCGGAGAGCGAGCCCTCCAGATGGTGGCGAGAGCGGCGGCGCGGCAGAAACCATAGCGGCATGGAGGAATTTCATGACTAGAGGAACGAGGAGGCCGACGTCGGGTAGTCGAGGCAATGCTTCGAAGTGGGCTTGGGCTACTAGCGTTGGCTGCTGTCTTTACATTGGCTGCATATTCAAAAAAAAACTAATTGGGCTATGAAACGAGCCACCGAGCTGGACCGAGCAAAAACAGCCTCGGCTCACTCGCCGAACTGGCCGAAGTTTGCACCTCGGCTCGGCCTATTTCCTTATCGGGCCGAGCTGAGTCGGGCCGAGCTGAAGCGAGTTTTGGGCCGAGCCGAAAATCTCGCTCGAGCGTCCAGCCCTACCTGTAGCCAATAGCACGCGTCTGGAGACTCCGTAGACTCCTCAGACACTCTGCCATTGGTCGATGATTGGTCCGGAGAGTGAGCCCTCCAGGTGGTGGCGAGAGCGGCGGCGCGGCAGAGGCTGGGGACGGCAGCAGAAGCTTGGCTAGGCACCATGTGAGCGAGGAACGGCGGCGTCCAACACGGTGACGAAAGGGCATTTTCGTCGTTGGTCCGGAGAGCGAGCCCTCCAGGTGGTGGCGAGAGCGGCGGCGCGGCAGAAACCCTAGCGGCATGGAGGAATTTCATGACTAGAGGAACGCGGAGGCCCACGTCGGGTAGTCGAGGCAATGCTTCGTGGTGGGCTTGGGCTACTAGCGTTGGCTGCTGTCTTTACATTGGCTGCATATTCAGAAAAGAAAAACTAATTGGGCTATGAAACGAGCCACCGAGCTGGACCGAGCAAAAACAGCCTCGGCTCGCTCGCCGAGCTGGCCGAAATTTGCAGCTCGGCTCGGCCTATTTCCTTATCGGGCCGAGCTGAGTCGGGCCGAGCTGAAGCGAGTTTCGGGCCGAGCCGAAAAGCTCGCTCGAGCGTCCAGCCCTACCTGTAGCCAATAGCACGCGTCTAGAGACTCCGTAGACTCCTCAGACACTCTGCCATTGGTCGATGATTGGTGCGGAGAGCGAGCCCTCCAGGTGGTGGCGAGAGCAGCGGCGCGGCAGAAACCCTAGCGGCATGGAGGAATTTCATGACTAGAGGAACGAGGAGGCCGACGTCGGGTAGTCGGGGCAATGCTTCGTAGTGGGCTTGGGCTACTAGCGTTGGCTGCTGCCTATACATTGGGTGCATATTCAAAAAAAACTAATTGGGCTACGAAACGAGCCACCGAGCTGGACCGAGCAAAAACAGCCTTGGCTCGCTCGCCGAACTGGCCGAAATTTGCAGCTCGGCTCGGCGTATTTCCTTATCGGGCCGAGCTCAGTCGGGCCGAGCTGAAGCGAGTTTCGGGCCGAGCCGAAAAGCTCGCTCGAACGTCCAGCCCTACCTGTAGCCAATAGCACGCGTCTGGAGACTCCGTAGACTCCTCAGACACTATGCCATTGGTCGATGATTGGTCCGGGGAGCGAGCCCTCCAGGTGGTGGCGAGAGCGGCGGCGCGGCAGAGGCTGGGGACGGCAGCAGAAGCTTGGCTAGGCACCATGTGAGCGAGGAACGGCGGCGTCCAACACGGCGACGAAAGGGCATGTTCATCGTTGGTCCGGAGAGCGAGCCCTCCAGGTGGTTGTGAGAGCGGCGGCGCGGCAGAAACCCTAGCGGCATGGAGGAATTTCATGACTAGAGGAACGAGGAGGCCGACATCGGGTAGTCGAGGCAATGCTTCGTAGTGGGCTTGGGCTACTAGCGTTGGCTGCTATCTTTACATTGGCTGCATATTCAGAAAAAGAACTAATTGGGCTATGAAACGAGCCACCGAGCTGGACCGAGCAAAAACAGCCTCGGCTCGCTCGCCGAACTGGCCGAAATTTGCAGCTCGGCTCGGCCTATTTCCTTATCGGGCCGAGCTGAGTCGGGCCGAGCTGAAGCGAGTTTCGGGCCGAGCCGAAAAGCTCGCTCGAGCGTCCAGCCCTACCTGTAGCCAATAGCACGCGTCTGGAGACTCCGTAGACTCCTTAGACACTCTGCCATTGGTCGATGATTGGTCCGGAGAGCGAGCCCTCCAGGTGGTGGCGAGAGCGGCAGCGCGGCAGAAACCCTAGCGGCATGGAGGAATTTCATGACTAGAGGAACGAGGAGGCCGACGTCGGGTAGTCGAGGCAATGCTTCGTAGTGGGCTTGGGCTACTAGCGTTGGCTGCTGTCTTTACATTGGCTGCATATTCAAAAAAAAAAATGGGCTATGAAACGAGCCACCGAGCTGGACCGAGCAAAAACAGCCTCGGCTCACTCGCCGAACTGGCCGAAATTTGCAGCTCGTCTCGGCCTATTTCCTTATCGGGCCGAGCTAAGTCGGGCCGAGCTGAAGCGAGTTTCGGGCCGAGCCGAATAGCTCGCTCGAGCGTCCAGCCCTACCTGTAGCCAATAGCACGCGTCTGGAGACTCCGTAGACTCCTCAGACACTCTGCCATTGGTCGATGATTGGTCCGGAGAGCGAGCCCTCCAGGTGGTGGCGAAAGCGGCGGCGCGGCAGAGGCTGGGGACGGCAGCAGAAGCTTGGCTAGGCACCATGTGAGCGAGGAACGGCGGCGTCCAACACGGCGACGAAAGGGCATGTTCGTCGTTGGTCCGGAGAGCGAGCCCTCCAGGTGGTGGCAAGAGCGGCGGCGCGGCAGAAACCCTAGCGGCATGGAGGAATTTCATGACTAGAGGAATGAGGAGGCCGACGTCGGGTAGTCGAGGCAATGCTTCGTAGTGGGCTTGGGCTACTAGCGTTGGCTGCTGTCTTTACATTGGCTGCATATTCAGAAAAAAAACTAATTGGGCTATGAAACGAGCCACCGAGCTGGACCGATCAAAAACAGCCTCGGCTCGCTGCCGAACTGGCCGAAATTTCCAGCTCGGCTCGGCCTATTTCTTGAGTCGGGCCGAGCTGAAGCGAGTTTCGGGCCGAGCCGACAAGCTCGCTCGAGCGTCCAGCCCTACCTGTAGCCAATAGCATGCGTCTGGAGACTCCGTAGACTCCTCAGACACTCTGCCATTGGTCGATTATTGGTTCGGAGAGCGAGCCCTCCGGGTGGTGGCGAGAGCGGCGGCGCGGCAGAAACCCTAGCGGCATGGAGGAATTTCATGACTAGAGGAACGAGTAGACCGACGTTGGGTAGTCGAGGCAATGCTTCGTAGTGGGCTTGGGCTACTAGCGTTGGCTGCTGTCTTTACATTGGCTGCATATTAAAAAAAAAACTAATTGGGCTATGAAACGAGCCATCGAGCTGGACCGAGCAAAAACAGCCTTGGCTCGCTCGCCGAACTGGCCGAAATTTGCAGCTCGGCTCGGCCTATTTCCTTATCGGGCCGAGCTGAGTCGGGCCAAGCTGAAGCGAGTTTCGGGCTGAGCCGAAAAGCTCGCTCGAGCGTCCAGCCCTACCTGTAGCCAATAGCACGCGTCTAGAGACTCCGTAGACTCCTCAGACACTCTGCCATTGGTCGATGATTGGTCCGGAGAGCGAGCCCTCCAGGTGGTGGTGAGAGCGGCGGCGCGGCAGAAACCCTAGCGGCATGGAGGAATTTCATGACTAGAGGAACGAGGAGGCCGACGTCGGGTAGTCGAGGCAATGCTTCGTAGTGGGCTTGGGCTACTAGCGTTGGCTGCTGCCTTTACATTGGCTGCATATTCAAAAAAAAACTTATTGGGCTACGAAACGAACCACCGAGCTGGACCGAGCAAAAACAGCCTTGGCTCGCTCGCCGAACTGGCCGAAATTTGCAGCTCGGCTCGGCCTATTTCCTTATCGGGCCGAACTCAGTCGGGCCGAGCTGAAGCGAGTTTCGGGCCGAGCCGAAAAGCTCGCTCGAGCGTCCAGCCCTACCTGTAGCCAATAGCACGCGTCTGGAGACTCCGTAGACTCCTCAGACACTATGCCATTTGTCGATGATTGGTCCGGAGAGCGAGCCCTCTAGGTGGTGGCGAGAGCGGCGGCGCGGCAGAGGCTAGGGACGGCAGCAGAAGCTTGGCTAGGCACCATGTGAGCGAGGAACGGCGGCGTCCAACACGGCGACGAAAGGGCATGTTCATCGTTGGTCCGGAGAGCGAGCCCTCCAGGTGGTTGTGAGAGCGGCGGCGCGGCAGAAACCCTAGCGGCATGGAGGAATTTCATGACTAGAGGAACGAGGAGGCCGACGTCGGGTAGTCGAGGCAATGCTTCGTAGTGGGCTTGGGCTACTAGCGTTGGCTGCTATCTTTACATTGGCTGCATATTCAGAAAAAGAACTAATTGGGCTATGAAACGAGCCACCGAGCTGAACCGAGCAAAAACAGCCTCGGCTCGCTCGCCGAACAGGCCGAAATTTGCAGCTCGGCTCGGCCTATTTCCTTATCGGGCCGAGCTGAGTCGGGCCGAGCTGAAGCGAGTTTCGGGCCGAGCCGAAAAGCTCGCTCGAGCGTCTAGCCCTACCTGTAGCCAATAGCACGCGTCTGGAGACTCCGTAGACTCCTTAGACACTCTGCCATTGGTCGATGATTGGTCCGGAGAGCGAGCCCTCCAGGTGGCGGCGAGAGCGGCGGCGCGGCAGAAACCCTAGCGGCATGGAGGAATTTCATGACTAGAGGAACGAGGAGGCCGACGTCGGGTAGTCGAGGCAATGCTTCGTAGTGGGCTTGGGCTACTAGCGTTGGCTGATGTCTTTACATTGGCTGCATATTCAAAAATAATAATAATTGGGCTATGAAACGAGCCACCGAGCTGGACCGAGCAAAAACAGCCTCGGCTCGCTCACCGAACTGGCCGAAATTTGCAGCTCGGCTCGGCCTATTTCCTTATCGGGCCGAGCTGAGTCGGGCCGAGCTGAAGCGAGTTTCGGGCCGAGCCGAAAAGCTCGCTCGAGCGTCCAGCCCTACCTGTAGCCAATAGCACGCGTCTGGAGACTCCGTAGACTCCTCAGACACTCTGCCATTGGTCGATGATTGGTCCGGAGAGCGAGCCCTCCAGGTGGTGGCGAAAGCGGCGGCGCGGCAGGGGCTGGGGACGGCAGCAGAAGCTTGGCTAGGCACCATGTGAGCGAGGAACGGCGGCGTCCAACACGGCGACGAAAGGGCATGTTCGTCGTTGGTCGGGAGAGCGAGCCCTCCAGGTGGTGGCGAGAGCGGCGGCGCGGCAGAAACCCTAGCGGCATGGAGGAATTTCATGACTAGAGGAATGAGGAGGCCGACGTCGGGTAGTCGAGGCAATGCTTCGTAGTGGGCTTGGGCTACTAGCGTTGGCTGCTGTCTTTACATTGGCTGCATATTCAGAAAAAAAAAACTAATTGGGCTATGAAACGAGCCACCGAGCTGGACCGAGCAAAAACAGCCTCGGCTCGCTGCCGAACTGGCCGAAATTTCCAGCTCGGCTCGGCCTATTTCCTGAGTCGGGCCGAGCTGAAGCGAGTTTCGGGCCGAGCCGACAAGCTCGCTCGAGCGTCCAGCCCTACCTGTAGCCAATAGCATGCGTCTGGAGACTCCGTAGACTCCTCGGACACTCTGCCATTGGTCGATGATTGGACCGGAGAGCGAGCCCTCCAGGTGGTGGCGAGAGCATCGGCGCGGCAGAAACCCTAGCGGCATGGAGGAATTTCATGACTAGAGGAACGAGTAGGCCGACGTTGGGTAGTCGAGGCAATGCTTCGTAGTGGGCTTGGGCTACTAGTGTTGGCTGCTGTCTTTACATTGGCTGCATATTAAAAAAAACTAATTGGGCTATGAAACGAGCCACCGAGCTGGACCGAGCAAAAACAGCCTCGGCTCGCTCGCCGAACTGGCCGAAATTTGCAGCTCGGCTCGGCCTATTTCCTTATCGGGCCGAGCTGAGTCGGGCCGAGCTGAAGCGAATTTCGGGCCGAGCCGAAAAGCTCGCTCGAGCGTCCAGCCCTACCTGTAGCCAATAGCACGCGTCTGGAGACTCCGTAGACTCCTAAAACACTCTGCCATTGGTCGATGATTGGCCAGTGCGTGCCCCAGCAAAAGGGAGAGGAGGCCGACGGGAGAGTGCACCAGCTCGAAGAAACACTTGCGGAGGATCTACTTCGCTGACGGGAAGATCCGAAGATGGGCTTCACAGTTCACACCGCAGGCCGACCCGCCATGCTTTGGAATCATGACCTCATCTTCCTCTATCGGTGATTAGGCCAGCGCCAGCGCTGTCCACTCGTCCCTCTCTCTTTCTCTCCCCCGAGGCATCCCTCACCTTGATCCAGAAGGCGTGCATCAGCGGATGGAGAGGTGGTGGGGCGACGAGCACAGCTGGCGGCGGCGGCGGCGACTTCTCCTGGAGAAAGATGGGATCGGGATTGGAACCGGAAGCGAGTTGGGAGTTGTGGGAGGCGAAGACGTGAGTACGTGTTAGCGACAGTTTTTTCTCTCTGTGTGTTCGGTCGGGGATGGGAGGAAGTGTGGGCTGGTTTCCGGGCCACGTCCTATGCCGGGTAGGCTGGATTTTGTGCGGGTCTGTGGGCGTGATGGCTGTAGTTCGAGGCGGGGGATCGAACAAGGTGGTCGAACCATGAGAGGAGGTCCAACCATCACGACGTTCGATCCCTTTTAATAATAGAGATATTCCTCACCCCAGCCGCCCAGTCGAACCAGACGCTAAGCCTGAAACGTAAAATTACCTCACGCATGAATAGTAAAGTTACAGGACCCCACCTTGAAGAAAAGTACCACGAGGTAAATTTACCTCTCGTGTAATCGAACTCCATGTTCTTTCAAAGAAAAATAATCCCATGGAACGTGGGTGAGCTCCGCCATTTTCCACGCCTTCTCCTCCAGCCCACCACCGCTACTCCAGATCTGTTAAGCGTGCAGCCATGACGGTTCCCCTGAACCTCTGAACCAGCGGAGCGCTTCACTCTATCCTGTGGACTGTGGTCCAGAGCCGGCTCCGGTGGCTTTACTGAAGGGAAGAGATCATTCAGCCGGCGGGATCGAACTGAAGCACCGGAGTTAAGATGGACCGCGATCTCAGCGCCATGGTTGTGCTCGGCGTATCGACGCGCTCCGCGAGCTCGGGCCATTGTCTTATATCCCCTCCCATCCTCGCGTCCCTGACTGAATCTCGATCCAAAGTTTTCAGTGGCAGTCGTTGAGGCGTCATGGTCTAGGTATGGTCGACCTCCTGTTCATGCTTGGTCACAGGCTCCTACTTCATGCGCCCATGAGCCCTAGGTCCGCCTCTTGCCTCTCTCGAATCTGGTCACCTGGCCGCATCCACCCCATGGTGACACCCCTACCTATTTTTGATACACTGGAGTTTGTTTGTTTTGATGGGAGTGCATCAGAATTTGTGTGTTGTTAGTTTGGCGAATTAGTTTGAAAGGTACTCCCCATAATCCATCAGCCATATATTAGAAGGAACTATGAATATGACAAGGAACTAAATAAACGCTTGTCTATGACAGTGGTAAACAAGCCCCAAGGAAAAAAAATTAATCATAGTTGAATAGATAGCTTTGCAAGATAGAAATATGGGTTAAAGATGGGCAAAACCAATACTTCATAGTATACATGAAAATCTGAAGAATACCCTCGAAAGGGAAAATTATACTTGTTACAGAAAGAAATAAAGTAGATTTGCAAGCTCCAATATAATTCATAAATAGTACAAAGTTGAGTCACTTATTTTGGGACGGAGGGAGTAGATGACTGATGTATATCTTCAATAGGCGGATCATTTTGTCGATCGATATTGTGCATCATGCACTTAATTTAGGAGCTATCCATTTTTAGGATGCGTTGTTGAACAAAAACGAAGGTAATATCAGTTTTTATTAGAATGGAAAAGATTGTCCACACAGAAACCATGTGAATAAATAGAGAAACTTGTGTATATGGTGGTGCAGTACAACATATTACTATGTGTGAACATGGTTTTATCTATCATGTCCCGAATCTAGGCCAGCTGTAAAATTTAAACCTGATTGTAGAAGCTTGTTGTGTTTACAGCGATAACATGTGTATACATTTTCGTGTGGTTTAAGCTTGTGTATGCCAGCACTTGAAGGGAGTGAAACATGGGAAGAGAAACTTGATACACAGAAACTGTACATTCGTGGAAAGTTAGTGTTGTCAAAATATTGCTGTCATATTTTGATTCATCGAGTAATGATGCATGATAGCCGACAAGCACACACAAAAATACTATTCCCTCTTGTCTCTCCATACGTGGCGCACATGCATTTTAAAACTCAAGTAGAATTTTTTTTTTGAATTCCACATGTAATATATTAATGGTGCTTTTATACATAAAAACGGTTTGTAATTATTAAATACAACAAGAATGCGTGCAATCTAATCATGTACACTGGCACCATGTTTTGCAGACGTTTCATAATTATCACCCGGGGGGAAAGGATATTACCAAACCAATATTACATTTTAATCAATTTCTCAACAATATTATATGCATCGGGATCGGGATGGTACTCTGGCCGGTCCTTTTATCAAATCTCGTGCTCTCGTGGCTGGTGGCCCAGGTGGTTTGACCGTAGCAGTGGGATGTGTTGCGGAGGCTATCGCTGACTTGGCCGATCTACTCCTCTGTAGACCGGTGGCCCGGCGGAGGTTGGGATTGTGCTAGTGGTTTTGGCTAGGTTTGCTAAGAATGGATCAGCAAACATATGCACCCGTCCACACCAAGCCATCCTATGATCATCGGCGGGATTCCTTTGCGTGACCTCTCTGGTGGCAGTGATAGATAACACCATTAGTACGTAGTTGTCACTCAATGGTCCGGAGTTGCACAACAGTGGCTTTGGTTGTTGGCGCTCATGGCATGGTACATGCATTGGACTCGCTGCTGGAAGGTGGACCACGCCGGTGAGGTGGTGGACTTCGTGATTAACCGATGGTGCTACGGTCCATGTTTTGTGGTTTTGTTTCAGATCCGGTCGGCCCAATGGCGGTGCGGCTGCCTCCTAAGGCTCCACGATGGCGGTGGTCATTAAAAGATCTTTGACGAGCCTTCATCTCAAGATCCAGTGGTTGATTTCGGCGGTGAGATACAAATTATGGACAACGACTTGTTACAGAGAGATGGTTGTGTAGCGGCGGCGGTTGCATCGCATGTAGCTGCTGGGTGCATGGAAAAGTGGTGGCAACAACACTTGATGACTTCGACGATGGAGCTACTCTAGCATCAGGTCGTGAGCTCCGAGATGAAAGCCTATGTCTGTCCCGAGCTGTTTATACCTAGCAATGGCGATGTTCTTACGTCGTTAGCTTGTTGACGACATTGCTCGGAATGATTCTTCAGGGTGAAAACCTAGATCCTCACCAAGGTGGTTGGATCCGGTGACGGCGACACTTGAGTGTCCCTCTCTTCTTGAAGGCATTGTTGTTGAAGAAATTCATCATCTCTGTGGTGTCATGAGATGGGTGGTGTGTATATGGTCATTGTTGTAGATTTTCGATCATGGATCTGATCACTTTAATTTGAACTTTTTTTCCTCACCTACGCAGAGCTTTGTTCTTATATGACTTTGCTATTGCAGGCGTGTTTTTGTGTGAGTGCGTTGGTGTTGTCTGTGTGCGTCTTAGCTATGCAGAGGCCGGATGTGTACTCATAATGTATGTATTCTCCTGATGCTCCTTTTTGAGACAATAAAATCCACCCTTTGTCGAAAATGATATATGAGGCTGCAGATGGCAAGTAAAAATGAAAATAAAGCACAATCTGCAATACGGTAAGGAACGTAGATTGGTCGTCACTTGGTCTGTTTAAAACATCGAACCAACAAAAAAAGCTGAAATTATTACATTTTCACCTCTTTGTGTAGTACGGTGCATCGTGGCTCCTCAGCCAGCCAAGCGCATACCATCAGTGTCTCGAGTGGCTGCATATTCCGAAGGCTCTGGCTAAGCATAATAAACGATTGTGCATCCTAATCTTATGCAGCTCACTGGTCCGTTGCCGTGTCATCTCTAGGTGTGATAGGATATTCTCCAAGCAATCCTCGGTTCCATCTTCATTAGAGAAGCGGAACAAGCTAGCTGTGAAGATTTAGAGGCTGATGATTTATCGAAACTATCCATCACCCGCATATAATATAAACTATTCCGGTTGCAACATGAGCATGCACGCACAATACTCCATGTTCTCTTCCCCTTAATTAGATCCAAGTCGTTTGCGGGATGGTTGGTTTTCATCATTATTTGTGTATGCATTGTTTAGTGGGTACGTCCACTCCCACATGAATAGGCTTCACATCAGGTTCAATTATCTCATTTATCTTTATTTTTTTATATTTTTTTAAGAATCACCCGGGAAGGAGTCCCTCCATCTTAATATATTACTCAAAATGGTCATTATGCCAGTTTACAAGGAAAACCGGATCAAAAACCTAAAGAAGTTGTCCGTTTATAAGGGAAACCGGGCCGAAAACCATACAACTAGGTTACAAGGTGAAGAGAAGAACAAGACTAATGCCTTCTCCTTCATCCAACTCTGAGATGGACTGGTAGTACCCGGGCTGCCCTGCCTCCACGCCTTTCTGTGCTTCGACGGGTTGGCAGCCTCATGTGACGATCTGTGCGCCTCAGGCCAGAGAGTGGATGTCCAGCTGATTGGGGAGCCTATCCTTGTCTTTGGCGGCCACTGGACTACAAAGATCTCTCCTCAGCCAGACCAATTGCTAGCTGAAGACCAGATAGAAGAAGAAGATATAAATCGGGTCACATGATACAGCTTCTTTGCAGTAAATTAATTCCGGGTGCCTTCCAAGCGTACGCAACTCGTCTTGATGCGACATACACCTTATGACGGCTGCATGTGTGGAGGATCTATGTGCATTGTTGCTGGAGAAGTTGGAACTGAGTGGCTTGAGAAGGACCGATATTTATCGGCCCAGAATTCGTGACATCCAGGTGCCTTGCTGGCCCCACCGTATTGCACGATCATGTGTGTGCTAGTACTACTTTATGGCATGTGGTACGTTTATCAAAGCCACATTAATAATATAATTTTGTTTCGTTTTATCTCGACATGTGGTCTGAGCTAGTAGTTGGAAATTTGTGTCATGGTAGATACATACTGTGAATTTACTGATTTTTTGCGGGTACTTTTGAATGCTACTATGAGTTGGTAGCAAAAAAGCACCTAAAGAGGTGGTTGAAAGAGAAAAGGTGCTTCCCGATGAACAGTAAAATCAGTGGAAAATAGTTAAAATTTTAAAAAGTTCTGATTTTTTAATAAAGATTAATGATTGTTTTAACTGCATGCAAATTTGTGTGAAATAACAAAATTTATACTCCAAAATGCTTTCAACAATATTCATTTCGTGGCATCAATTTTTTCAGCAGTGGTTGCGCATACCAGCAGTGTCTTTTCGGAGCATCAATTTTTTCAGTAGTACTCCCTCCGTCCTAAAGTTCTTGTCTTAGATTTGTCTAAATATGGATGTATCTAGTCACATTTTAGTGTTAGATATTTCCATATCTAGACAAATCTAAGACAAGAATTTTGGGACGGAGAGAGTAGTTCACAAAAAAGCTAAAAGGCGGCCAACTGCCCGGGGTTTTTTTTTTTTT
>LR738712.1:758775827-758793871 GCA_902687465.1 Secale cereale
CATTCCAATCTGAGAGCTTTATTCAACAAAGGCACTCCTAGCATCATCCGCCAAAAGGCTGGTGAGTAGGAAAGTAGGTCTAGAACCAGTCCAACTTTCGGTGACCAACAGTGTGCATGCATGTTTAGCACACAGGTGGGCCGGTACATTGGCTGTTCTGTTTACATGTTGAACAACAAAATAAGAAAAAGAGGAAGCTAGCTCTCCAATTTCTATAAGTAAAGGAGCCACAACAGACAGGCTGCTATGGCGAGTGTTCCAGAGATTCACTATCTCCAGGCAGTTTGTTTCCATGATAACATGAGAGAAACCGCGCAAATTAGCAAAGATGACTCCATCGCGCAGTGCCATGGTTTCTCCAATGAAAGGATCCGAAACCCCCAAGTAGGGTTTACTCCAAGCTCCCAACAAAGCAGTGCTGGACCGTGCTACACCTCCTGCACCCACCTTATTGGAGTCCAAGTTTACAGCCCCATCAGTATTTATTTTGATGACCCCATCCTCAGGAGGTGTCCACCCAAATCCTGGAAGCACCGATGCGTGTGACAGAGGGATATCGAGCAGCGCCAAATCCTCCCGAATCCTCTTAACTGATGTGAACGGATCAAGTTGATCATCATCATGAGTAACTCTATTTCTAGAGTGCCATATAGCCCACATCACTGAGATCATTTGAGCCCTTGCAGAATCAGAAAAGGACCCATCGCAAATAATATCACGAGCCCATGTATCCGGGTGCAGGCGTGGCCTTCGGAGATCGAACATTAAGAAAGCCTGTTCCCAGAACAACTTGGCATGAGAGAAATGCACTAGAGCGTGCATCAGATCCTCATCCATCGCATGACAAACATTACATCTACTGATGAGTTTGATATGGCGGTACCTTAGTGTGCTTTCATCAGGAAGGATGCCACGGACGACCCTCCACCAGAAAACGCGCACCTTAGGTAACACCTTGAGCTTCCATAGCGCCTTCCACATCTGTTCTTCGGTCTGTGAAGTGTCGGTAACCGCCGCTTCCTCTAGAGCTACACGCTCCTTCTGATTCACAAGAGCACGGTACGCCGATTTGACAGAATAGATGCCGCTTCTTTCATGGGCCCAAGCAAGAAAATCTTCACCACCACCCCTACGCAGAGGGATATTCAGTATAGCGTCTGCGTCAGGTGCAGCGAACACATCACGTATCAGATCGCGACGCCACGACCAATTGTCTGTATCAATCAACTGATCCACCGTTCCTAGCGTCGTTCCCCCTGGTACAATCATAGGAGATAGAGTTGCGAGACCTGGGATCCATCTGTCATGCCAAATGGAAATAGAAGACCCGTCTCCCACTCTCTTGATCAAACCAGCTGTGAGCGTCTTGCGCCCAGCTACAATCGCCCGCCAGATAGCAGAGGACGTCTTTGGTACCGTAGCCTCCATAAACTCCCCATCGGGGAAATATCGTCCCTTGATTACCCTGGCACATAACGATTCCGGGTTGGTGATGAATCTCCAGCCGTGCTTTCCAAGAAGCGCCAAATTGAACAGATTCATATCACGGAAACCCATACCCCCTCGAGCTTTTGAAGATGCAACTTGATCCCATGCTATCCAATGCAATGATCGTCTATCAAGGGAACCACTCCACCAGAATTTTGCCATGCTAGCAGTCAAACTTTTGCATACCTTCTTTGTTAGAAGGAAGCAACTCATACTGAACATTGGGATTGCTTGTATAACTGACTTAATAAGCGATTCCCTCCCAGCACAAGCGAGGAGTCTCTCCGCCCAACCATTCATTTTACTCCTCGAGCGTTCACCGATATGTTCAAATGTGTCACTGGAAATTCTCCCAACCGCAGTTGGTAAGCCCAGATAACGATCACTGAAGGCCTCTACCTGAATACCTAGTAACAGCTTCATGGCATGCCTTCTGTCCGTTGGTGCATTTGGTGAAAAGAACACTGCACTTTTTCCTCGATTCACTGACTGGCCCGAGCATGTAGCATAAATAGCCAATATTGCATTTAGCCGGACCACACTCTCCTGCGTTGCGTTGATGAAGATTAGACTGTCATCAGCAAATAACAAGTGGCTCACCCACGGTGCCCGCACGGACACCCGAATGCCTCTATCAATGCGCGGCGCGCCATAAGAATTCAACAGAGATGTTAGTCCTTCTGCGCATAAAAGGAAGAGAAAAGGAGATACCGGATCTCCTTGTCACAGACCACATGAAGGAGTAAAAAAGGGCAGAAGCTCTCCGTTAACTCTGATGGTAAACCGAACTGACGAAACACACTTCATTATAAGTGAAACAAAATTCCCGCTGAAACCAAGCTTAGTCATGATTGCCTCCAGGTAGTGCCATTCAACACGGTCATAGGCCTTCATCATATCTAGCTTGACAGCACATGAGTAATTCTTCCCCTTCTTCCTCCGTCTCATTGTATGGATGCTCTCAAAAGCTACCACAACATTGTCAGTTATTAACCTTCCGGGGACAAACGCACTTTGCTCCTCTCCCACCACTGTGTCCATAAACTCTTTTAATCGGTTAGTGATCATCTTGGCCCCAATCTTGTAAGGCACTGGACATAAAGCGATGGGTCGGTACTGAGTAATAAACTGGGGATTGCGTACCTTTGGTATAAGTGTGATCGAGGTGTCGTTAAACCCCAAAGGTAGCTCACCACCATTAAGAAAACCCAAGATAGCTGGCACTAGATCGTCCTTAAGAATTTTCCAGTGCCTTTGAAAGAATCCCGCAGTAAACCCATCAATCCCCGGAGCCTTTGATGGTGACATTTGAAAGAGAGCAGTTCGGACCTCCTCCGGTTCATAGGGTTTATCAAGCAAGATATTCATGTCCCACGTTACGCGCTCGGGGACAAACTGCAGCAGCTCGTTCATATCGTTATAACCTTGAGAGGAGTATAAGTTTTGATAGAACGACTGCACTTCCACCATATCTTCCTGTTCGGAACCACACACTGATCCATCCGCTCTTGTAAGCCTGGATATCCTATTCATACGTTTCCGCTGTGCCGCTTGCGCATGGTAGTACGCCGTATTACGGTCTCCTTTCCGTAACCAAGGTACACGAGAGCGTTGTCTCATCCATATT
Organism: Secale cereale; assembly: GCA_902687465.1. Classification (NCBI taxonomy): domain Eukaryota; kingdom Viridiplantae; phylum Streptophyta; class Magnoliopsida; order Poales; family Poaceae; genus Secale; species Secale cereale. The sequence goes on from LR738712.1 coordinate 758,778,943, forward strand.
TCCTCTTGTCTCAACGCCTCACGCAGTTTCAGCACCGTGACTTTCTCTTCATCGTTGGGGCCTCTACCAATAGATTGCTTCCTCAAGTTTTCAAGTTTTGCTTGAAGTTTCTTCACCTTTTTTGCAAGACACCCAAACTCCTTAGCACCCCACGCCCCAAGTTCACCTTGGAGTTTATGCAGAGTGTCTTGGATACCTGCAAGTCCCTGTCCAGCATGGTTTCTCCTCCACGCCTCAGCAACAAAGTTATCATACTCAGCATGGGACTGCCAGACGTCTTCATAACGAAACAATTTCGGCCCCCGTCGTGATTGCACTTGTTGTACCTCCACCAACACGAAGCAGTGGTCTGATTCCACCGCGCTGATGTGCCGAACACGCACAGGGTCAAACCTCTGTAAGAATTCCTCATTCGCTACACCTCTGTCAAGACGGGCTTTCACATTCATCGCCCCCCCTTGCTTATTATCCCATGTAAATGGTAGCCCGGAGAACCCCAGGTCCTGCAGGGCACAATCCTCTAAAGCTTCCCGAAAGGCTAGCATTTGTCCTTCCGATCTCGCAGCCCTACTGAAATGCTCAGTACCATACATAGTTTCGTTAAAATCACCAAGACACATCCATGCCTGATGTGGTATAGCATTCAACAATCTCAAACAGCGCCAGCTATGATGTCTATCTTCTTTCTTTGGTGCACCATAGAAGCCTGTAAATCTCCATTCTGGAGTGGATAAATCAGCTTTCTGAACCATTACATCAATGTGCCCAGAATTGTAGGTTTTTAGTTCGACCTTCACCTCATGTGACCAAAACAAACCAATACCACCGCTTAGTCCTTCACTATCCACCGCAAAGCATCCTGCAAAGCCTAGACTTTGTTTCAGGATCTCTACTCGTTTAGCCCTAATCTTTGTCTCCGAGACAAAAAGTAAGGCGGGCCCTTCTTGCTTCGTTATTTTCCGAAGCTCTCGAACTGCCTCAGGGTTCCCAAGCCCCCGGCAGTTCCAACTCATGTGTTTCATGTCTCCTGGCAGGGCTGACTTGCAGCCACTGCCGAGTTTTCGGAGGATGGGGGCGTGGGTTTCTTTTTCTTTGGTTCCGGCACTTCAGCACCCCCATCACCATCTATGCCGCTCGAGCCATCAATTCTCTGAGCTGAAAACACCACCATATCAGTAGGAGCTCCACCTGGACTGGTCAGAATTGTGGGACTTGGTAGAGCCAGAGGGTCAACTCTACGATAAACTTTCTCATTCTGTGGAACTCCCTTTCTTTTGTACATGACTTTCTTCTTAGGGGAGTTAACCTCCTCCTCCCCCCGACACTTGCTGTTGGACGAGGCTGCGTCTTTCTTACTTGCATCTGAGTTCTGAGCTTCCTTTGACGAGCCATCCCCGGAAAACGCTCCCTTCCTGTCTTCCGGCGCCCGTAGACTTGTGGTAAATGGCAACACTCCGTTCTCATCACGGGTGCCCGGAGTGGGACAAACCATATCAGCATGGCCAAGACGACCACATGAGAAACAAAAATTCGGGACATGTTCATATTGAATATCATACCAGTCCCTGGACTCCCTCTTAGCTGAATCAATCAGGATCCATCGCCGCAAGGGTTTATTAACATTGATCGTCACCCTAGCTCTCAGAAAGCCTCCAACAGGGTCAAAGTGAACAGACGTCGCATTAGGATCGATCTGTTTAGCAACCTCTCTTCCCCATCGATCATTCTGCAAGTTGAAGGGCAGGTTTAGAACCCTAGCCCATAACTGAAGTTTGTCAAACTTAAGTTCCGACGGCTTCATACATGCATCAAAGTCCGCCAGAATTACTGCATGTTTGCTCACATGCCAAGGCGATCCTTCTCGCACGCGATCGCGATCACGGCGATTCTCGAACTCTGCCACAAAGGTGTTCTCGCCCACCGGCCTGAAGAATAAACCCCTAGGGTTTCCCCACGCCGGCCTTAACGCATTGGCAATTGTTTGGATATGTAGCATCTTCCGGTAAAGCACCTTGCCAGCGATTGCCCACTTCTGCGGGACTCCCTCCTCGAGATCATCAACCACCAGAGGTGTGGCTTCTTCCTCGGTGAGATCCAGCCTTCCCATAGCCTCCTCCATCCGTGCCCTTGCCGCCCTTGGGGACTGCGTTCCCCTCGAGCTTCCACTTGGATCTGCTGATGTAGCCATCTCCCAGACCAATGCTTGTATCGCCCCGCCGACGAGGAGTCAGCGAGCGCCGCCGCCCCGCCATCGAAACCCTAATCGCCTCACGAGGGGGCTCCGAGATTTTCGGGGAAAACAACTCTTCTCTGATTCACAATACTGTCCGGGGTGTTTTCGATTAGGTGATTGAACTGAACAGGGTATCTTTTGTGATGTTAGTTCGTAAGCGTACCTATACACTCATTTTTGGAAGAAGTCTAATGAAGACACACAAAAAAAACACGAACTGCCAAAAAAGTACAATATGGTGATCTTAACGCCTCTATGTACCCCCGCTTGCAATCAAGTAAGTGAGAATACTGCGGTGTGATTCAAAAGTTAAATTAGATGGTTCTCTGCAAGTTGCCTTATGCTCCTAGATCTTTATTAATATTACAGATCGAATGCCATAGCTAAAGAAACGAGCCTTGGTTGTCCAACTTCCGAACAACTGGTATAGGACAGAAGGAAGTACTCCCTCCGTCCCAAAATTCTTGTCTTCTATTTGTCTAAATAGAGATGTATCTAGTCACGTTATAGTGTTAGATACTTCCCTATCTAGATGAATCTAAGACAGGAATTTTGGGACGGAGGAGTACTTGGCAATGACAATGTCCCCTGATCAAAATGTATGGTTCGGCGCTCGCAAGTTACTTAAACTGTCGCAACTATGAGCTTCAGAGGCAATGCGGCCACTTTGCCATGTTTAGCGTAGTTGTACCACTTAACAGTGGAGTGCGAGCCACTGAGTCGCTTGGCCTTGAATCCGTGGGCGTTGAGTTTGAAGACGAAGTTGTCGTTCGCTATCACTCGGTGTTTCCGACAGAATTCCTTCCAGTTCCAGTTCCGTCCCAGCAGCACTTCAACGCAGTTTGCAGACCTGCACCCATATATTGTGCCCATGGAACGCAACGACCGGCATGTAACGGTGAATAGCCACGCGGATCTAGTTCCCAAGGATCTTCTGGAAATCCTTTGGAACCACCAGCATGGAAATGTATTCTTAGTCCATTTGTACATAGAACTGGTCGGGCACTGTTTTGTTTTCGTCTTGTGCCCGAGCTTTAGAGCATCTCCAGCCATTCGCCTCCTAGGATGACGAAAAAACGCGTTCTGGGGACGAGCCGGCGAGATTTTCGGCATGGGGGCGACTGCGTTCCCAGTCGTCACCTCCAGATCGGCCCCAGGGCTAAACGAATTTTGGCGTTTTTTTGGCACAAACTCGTCGAAATTCATCCAAACTCGGCGACATTCATTCAAATTTGTAAAAAAAAAACACGGCCTAGCTACGCCGTCCCCACCGCGCCTCGCCGCCGTCCGACTTCTACATGCCTAGGCGCTTGTAGAAGTCGGTGTAGTCTCCGCCGTCGTCGTCGTCGTCATCGTCGTCCTCGCCCTACCACCCGCCGCCGTCCCTGCTGCAGCCCTGTCCAGGGTCGCCGACACGGGATGACCCGGCCTCCTCCTCGTCGCTGTCGAGGTAGAGGACGCCGTCCATCTCGCGGATGGGGCAGGGGTGGCGCGCCTTGAGTTCCTCGAGGACGCGGCGCTGGCGAGCCACCTTCTCGCGGACGTAGTCCTCCCTCGCCCAGGCGCGGCATCAATGGAGGCGACGGCGCGGCAGCGCGGCAGCTTTGGCATTGATTCCCACGGGAAACGAGGCGATGTGGACGACGAAGCAGCGCGTCGCTGACAGGGCGGGCCCATCACAGTTCGCGCCAAAAACGGTCCGTCCGGCGCCCCCAGGCGACCCCAGCGCGCCGGGTTCGCGTTGGGTACGCCGTCGTCAATTTCGGCCCAATCCGGCGGAAAACGTGCTCCTGGGGCGCGACTGGGCCATTTTTTCGAGGCCGGCGCCGAAAAAGTGGCCTGTGGGCCTATCGGGGCGCGGCTGGAGATGCTCTTAGCCGCTGGCATTGCCTATGTAGTAGTAGCTGCACCGGCATGTAACCTTTGTTAAACTAGTTATTCATGTTTGGAAGCTAATAATTGTACTTCAACAAGATTATTTAGTGACTGCCAAAAGCTGTTGATGTGTGCACAGAATATCAAAATACGTAAGTATGTACTGAAAAAGGGGTTTCCTCCGCTTTGTATTACAAAGCAACCAACACCGATAACAACGCAAATGCTGGGGCGAGCAGCACAACAAACCCAAAAGAAAAGAAAAAGAAAGAAGAAATAAATGCCAACAATGACAGCTCGACAAAGCGTGGGTGACCCGTCACCGCTGCGCCCTTTGGACTCGACCCATCATAGACCAAGGCTCCGATCCACCACGTACCAAGCATCTCCTCCAGGAAGGAATGCGGCACCGACGATGCTGCTACCCGAATGAGTCCTCGGGTTTCCCCCGGCACGCGGAGGCGTGTGGGGGATGGATACCACCTACAACCTCCATGAAGGGATGGTGGCGCCAGCAGGCGACACCGCATCGGAGCCGGAAGGACCGGCAAGGATTTCTACCGCATTCCCAACCCCCTTCGCCCAGCCAGGCCGGAGCCAACCATCCATCTTGCCGCCCACCTGCATGCGCCACCATGGTCTTGCCGCCACCAACGCCGCCTCACCGAGAACACCACCACGAGGCCAAGAACACGGAGAGAGAAGCGCTAGGCGTCGGGAGCGGTGACACCGGAGCCACGCGGGAGGGAACAACCTCCAACGCCGTCATGTGGGAGTCCCGTGCCTTTGGCACCGTCGCGGTCGCCGTTTGGACGTGGCAGCACAGCACACAGGCCACCCCTGGCCTGGCCAGGCCCAAATCGGGCCCGCTAAGCCGCATCGGCCATGCTGTAGCGGGGCGGCGCTGATGCCTCCAGCACCCACCAGCCCACCACACCTCCTCTGCCTCCTGGGAGCCACGCAGACGCCGCACCCTGCCGCCGGCCCACCACGACCCAGATTGGGCCCAATGGGCCCAGATCTGGGCCGAGCAGGCGCCGCCAGACCCAGCCGCCGCGCCACCCTGCTGCCAACGGCAGCCCCGCCGCCCAGCAGATATCCCACGTGCCGCCAGGACACACCGCTGCCTAGGGACACCTCCCGGATCCGCGCCGTCCCACGCCGTAACGCTACTAGGAGGGGAAAGGCCAGGGGCCGCCGCCACCAGCGTCGCCCGGGACTGGCCCGAAGACGGGCGCCAGCGACGGCGGCGGGCAAGGAGGGGAGAGGGAAGGCTAGAGGAGGAGCGTGCCATGGCGCGGACGCGAGATCCGAAGGGGGAGGGGGGGCTGCTGCTTCTTTCTAACTCTGTTTTGAGTTATCTGCGAATCTCGTTAGTGTGCACAGAATATCAAGAAACGTAACAAACTCATTTTATTGTCATGTAATACAAGACTGAATGTGTTGTATCCAAATGTGATCTATATTGCACGGTTAGAGGAAAATAATCATGTACCTATGAAACTAGTTTTGAGTAGATCTTGAGAATGAGCGGCGTCAGGAAATAATCTCTTTGGACCTTGTTAAAATCTAGGGCAGCGACTCCAAGACATGGAATCGAAGGTCAACACAACTTGAGTACAATGTCCAACAATCGCTTTTTGTAAAAGACCTTGTTGTCATATGATCATAGGTTAGGGTCCTTCAGGGGTGCCCCCTCCAAAAATGCAAAAAATGTTAATGTCAATAGTATACTTAAATCCCATAATGAATCTATTTGTTGAATTATGATGATTTCAGAAGATGTCAAACTATATTATTGCAACCTCGACAAAAATTAAGGTGACACCATTTTTTATATATTCATACATAGTAATAGCTAGATTTTACATGTGATGCACACCATCCATATTGTAAATTCTTCGATCCACCCCTGGGAACCTTGAATTTTGTGTCGGCATGTTGAAGTTAGTTGTTTCCATCAAGAACAGATTCAGCTCCCTCACTCTGCACATGAATAGGCAATCCTTTGACATCTTGTACCTAGATGAATTATACTGCCATAGACACCACATGTATAGCTTCGTTTTCTTGGCTAACATTCCTTTATTGAGAATCAACTATACGTACATAGCGTATTTTCCAATTAAAAAGCCCAGAGCTCCCTCACTCTCGCTAAGGACGCTGACTCTTATACGTGCATAGCATAGGAGGAGGACTAATAGACCACGACCGAGGTACTATCATATATTCTTTTTTTGTGTGGGTGGTTGATTCTTTCGTCTTATGCCGCCATCTGTACAATAATGTTGCATGCCATGCACCCCTGTCATTGCTCTCGCTCTAGCATCAAAAGAACAAGACAAGACAGACATAGATGTAACCCAATTGCATGCTTTGCTAGCTGAATAAAACTACTTAGTACAACACATTAACACTTTTTACTCTGACTGGCACACAGAGAAGAACAACCATCTATCCAAGAAACCAAAACCGTCACTATTTTAGAGATATACACGATAAACAGAATCTCCGGGGGAAGTTGTTGGTTCATAGTACTCCCTTCATACCAAAATATAAGACCCTTCTGCAGTTTAAATTGAACTGCAAAATCGCCTTTTGATTGGATACAAAGGTATTATTACTTTAACTAGCAAGATACCCGTGCGTTGCACGGAAACATCAAGATGCATTTATATGAGTAATTTACTTGTGGGAGATAAGGATGCATGAGAGAGGCCTTATCTGCAAATGTGGAGAGAATTGTCGGTATCTTTTTGCAAAATTGTCATAGTTTCCTTCCTATTCGCCAGATATAGATCGGATGGCCTACATTACAGGATGGCAGGCACACCATCATCGCCAACTCAGTTTTTTTTTATAATAATAACAAAGATAAGTTACTGCACCATCCTCATTTGTGCAATCGAACTGTTTTTTTAGGAAAATTATAGTAACATTTCTGCTCTTGGCTTGTGATATTATCACACTGCTTCAGCACATATTGTGTATATGTTTTTGTGAGATTTGGAGTTGCAAAACTAAAGCAAAGATCTCTGCCAAAAAAAAAGTGAAGTCAAGGTAGTGTTTTTCTTTACAGTATTTTTCAGATCTGCAAAGAAAAAAGACAAGAATTTGGAGAAGTGGGGTATAGATCCCCATACATCTCGCATGCTAAGCGAGCACTCTACCATCTAAGCAACATCACCTGTATTTTGTACAAATAATTAACAGACTTCACTAACTTTTTTTGCATATTAAATTATTAATTTAATATGAATGGCATGTGAGGTGCAGAAAAGATGCAGCTACAGCGATGATATGATATACATGACAAGTTTGGACAATCATGGAGAACGATATCCTATGCATGACGAAAGCAATGAAAATTCACGCAGAGGATCAAATCAGGAGTATCTTATGCAGTTGCTTGTCCTTATCCAAGGGTCATGTGGGTTCTCCCGCGGAATTTCTAACAGATCAAAAGCAGTCAAGTATGGCACCTATAATTTTATTCTGAGCGTGTGCATTATGTAAACTCACATTTTACTCTATACTTAGTTAAAATAGTCGATGCCCATTTGTAGTGTGTTCGGAATATTTTATCGTGACTCATGACATAATGCACAAGAGCGACAAAAACAACGATGGTGCTCATATATCTACACCAAGGTTGTCAGAAAAAGGTGCGAGAAAACTAGGAACGGTGCCCAACCCATCCTTTGTCTCTTTCAGCACCCCTGCTCCAGAGGTGAGGGCCAGTCATTGCAATCATACTACCAGGAGTATATCAATTGCAGCTCAAATCTTAGTGTGAGAGAAAGACTAAACCATAACAACCCGATCCAGAAGCAACACTCCACCTAGCTCACACAAAACAACAATGCCCAAAGAATGGTGGATAAGATTTCGTAGTGTATAGAGCTCGCAACCAAATCCCTAGGCCTCTCAACCCCACGAGTTGCTATTTAGCTCCCATCAAAAGGATACATAAGAACCATGATAATCAACTTGCTATCTCTCTCCCTTCCTCTGTTCCCTCTATGCTACTGCATCCCCCTTTTATAACATGGTTTCGTTTTGGCTAGGTGCACTTGTAGGCAGTTCCACACTTTCTTTGATCTTTTTGACAATAATAATTTTCTACTAAATAGTGGCTACATATTATTTATTGCACCTGCGAGGAGCGTGTGCTTCTTATCTAGGATGACATTTATTTTCTCTTCGGGACTTTTGGTGCTTCTGTTTATGAAGCTTAGTGCTAAGCAATATGTTTATCACGATCCAACTTTTATATCGATGATTGTCCTAATTTTCAGATCATCACAACAGATTGTGGAGTGCCAAAATCTAATATATATGCCTTACTTTTAATTTCCATTTAAAGCTAAAGTGTTCACCTGTTTAGAATTTAGGAAAAAAGTCAAAATGTAAGAACTTTCTATTTATTGCTTGACTATAATGTTTAAGATTGTTGCATTAACAATGTTTGGTCTATACATTAGTAGAAAACAGGGCTTTGGTTGGGGCCTGGCCAGCCCATTAGTCCCGGTTCAGTCACGAACCGGGACCCATGGGGGCATACGTCCCGGTTCGTGCGCCCAGAGGGCCGGCCGGGCCTCGTGGGGCATCTGTCCCGGTTCGTGTGGACACATTTGTCCCGGTTCCAGGCACGAACCCGGATGAATGGTCCTCGTTCCTGACCCACACCCATTGGTCCCGGTTCATGGTTGGAACCGGGACAGACGGGGGGCCTTTAGTCCCGGTTCCTTCCACGAACCAGGACCAATGAGGTGCCTATATATACCCCATCGCCGGCGAGCACAACACTCCACACTGCTCCGTTTTTTCTGGCCGGCAAGGGGGGAGCTTTGTGGTGCTCTAGCTCACCTCCTATGCACATGAGGTGTTCGATGAAATGACCGAGCCACACTAGTTAAGCTTACTCCTCTCGAAGCTCGACCTCCAAGCTCCATTTTCTCCGAGATTTGTCTAGATTTAGCGGTCCGTCACGTCCCGTCCCCGTCTTCACCGCCGTTGATCACCCGCGTCGATCTCGTCGTCGGCACCACCGTGGTGAGCCTCTTGTTCTGTCTATGATTGTCTTACTTTTATTATTGCTTGTTATTATTGCTTTAGATAGATATTTTCCTAATTTTCTTACTTTTATTATTGCTTGTTATTATATAATGCGATGGTTTTGGTATCCACCCACGTCGGCCCTTGTCATGTCTATGATTCAGATGTGGTATATTATCTTTAATTTATAAGTTTTTGTAGATGTATTTATCTAGGAGGTAGTTGAACCGGAAATTCCAACCAACCCTCTTGTGGACAGGTTAAATTTAGTTGAAAAGGAAAACATTTACTTGAAGAAAAAAATAGAAAAAACGGAGGAGGAGAAGATGGAATTGGAGTTGCATGTTGTGGAAATCGTCGATGATCACAAGATCAAGATGGACCCTATTGTCAAGAGGTTAAATTTAGTTGAAGAAGAAAACAATTACTTGAAGGAAAAAATTAAAAAATATTGAGGAGGAGCAGATGATATTGGAGTTGCATGTTGCAGATGTCGTCGATGATCACAAGATCAAGATGGATGCCATGCGCTTGAAGAATAGAAAGATTAGAAAATATCCAATTCATACCGAGGCTTGGTATCATTATGCCGTTGGATCAATTGTTACCTTGGTTGCGATTATGATCGCATTTGTTGTTGCATTGAAATGTTATACATAGTTTCAATGTATGGTTTAAATAGATGCTTTGTATGTTGGAAATATGCCCTAGAGGCAATAATAAAATGGTTATTATTATATTTCCTTGTTCATGATAATTGTCTATGCTTTAATTGTATTACCTGGAAACAGTAATACATGTGTGAATACATAGACCACAACATGTCCCTAGTGAGCCTCTAGTTGACTAGCTCGTTGATCAATAGATGGTTACGGTTTCCTGACCATGGACATTGGATGTAATTGATAACGGGATCACATCATTAGGAGAATGATGTGATGGACAAGACCTAATCCTAAGCCTAGCACAAGATCGTGTAGTTCGTATGCTAAAGCTTTTCCAATGTCAAGTATCCTTTCCTTATACCATGATATTGTGCAACTCCCGGATACCGTAGGAGTACTTTGGGTGTGCCAAACGTCACAACGTAACTGGGTGGCTATAAAGGTACACTACGGGTACCCCGACAGTATGATCTGTTGGGTTGGCACAAAGAGACTGGGATTTGTCAATCCGTATGACGGAGAGGTATCTCTGGGCCCACTTGGTAATACATCATCGTAATGAGCTCAATGTGACTAAGGGGTTGGTCATGGGATGATGTGTTACGGAACGAGTAAAGAGACTTGCCATAACGAGATTGAACAAGGTATCGGTATACCGATGATCGAATCTCAGGCAAGTACTGTACCGCTAGACAAAGGGAATCGTATATGGGATTGATTGAATCCTTGACATCGTGGTTCATCCGATGAGATCATCGTGGAACATGTGGGAGCCAACACGGGTATCCAGATCCTGCTGTTGGTTATTGGCCGGAGATATGTCTCGGTCATGACTGCATGGTTCCGGAACCCGTAGGGTCTACACACTTAAGGTTTGTTGACGCCAGGGTTATAGGGAATGTAGTATGTGGTGACCGAATGTTGTTCGGAGTCCCGGATGAGATCCCGGACGTCACGAGGAGTTCCGGAATGGTCCGGAGGTAAAGATTTATATATGGGAAGTCCCGTTTTGGTCACCGGAATTGTTCTGGGCGTTATCGGTAACGTACCGGGACCACCGGAAGGGTTCCAGGGGTCCACCGGGAGGGTCCACTGATACGTCAATTTTGCATCATGCTTATAAGTTGATATTTATTGCATTATGGGATGTTCATACATGTTTTGTCACAATACTTATGCATTTTCCCTCTTATTATGCAAGGTTTACATGAAGAAGGGGGAATGCCGACAGCTGGAATTCTGGGCTGGAAAAGGAGCAAACTCTGAAAACTTATTCTGCACAACTCCAAAAGCCCCGAAACTACACAGAACATTTTTTCGGAAAATATAAAAAATATCTGGCGGAAGAAATCCATGAGAGGGTCCACTAGCTGGCCTCGAGGGTGGGGGGCGCGCCCCCCTGCCTCGAGGGCCAGCCGGTGGGTCCCAGGTGCCCATCTTCTCCTATATGAAGCGTTTTGACCAAGAAAAAAATTAGAAGGAGGCTTTCGGGACCAGACGCCGCCGTCTCGAGGCGGAACCAAGGCAGAAACCAATCTAGGGCTTCGGCAGAGCTGTTCTGCCGGGGATACTTCCCTTCGGGATGGGGAAATCGTCACCGCCGTCATCACCAACAACTCTCCCATATTGGGGAGGGCTATCTTCATCAACATCTTCACCAGCACCATCTCCTCTCAAACCCTAGTTCATCTCTTGTATCCAATCTTTGTATCCAAACCTTAGATTGGTACCTGTGGGTTGCTAGTAGTGTTGATTACTCCTTGTAGTTGATGCTAGTTGGTTTATTTGGTGGAAGATCATATGTTCAGATCCATTATGCATATTAATAACCCTCTAATCATGAACAATATTATGTCTTGTGAGTAGTTACTTTTGTTCCTGAGGACATGGGAGAAGTCTTGCTATTAGTAGTCATGTGAATTTGGTCTTCGTTCGATATTTTGATGAGATGTATGTTGTCTATCCTCTAGTGGTGTCGTGTGAACGTCGACTACATGACGCTTCACCATTATTTGGGCCTAGAGGAAGGCATTGGGAAGTAATAAGTAGATGATGGGTTGCTAGAGTGACAGAAGCTTAAACCCTAGTTTATGCGTTGCTTCGTAAGGGGCTGATTTGGATCCATATGTTTCAGGCTATGGTTAGGTTTACCTTAATACTTCTTTTGTAGTTGCGGATGCTTGCATTAGAGGTTAATTATAAGTGGGAGGCTTGTCCAAGTAAGGGCAGCACCCAAGCACCGGTCCACCCACATACCAAATTATCAAAGTACCGAACGCGAATCAGATGATCGTGATGAAAACTAGCTTGATGATAATTCCCATATCACTAGTAGATAAAGGGGATTTAGCCCCGGTTCATTTGGCCTTTTAGCCCCGGTTCTGGAACCGGGGCAACAGGGTCGGTACTAATGCTCTGACCCTTTAGTCCCGGTTCAATCCAGAACCGGGGCAAAAGGGTGTCCACGTGGCCTGTGCACCGAGTCCAGGCAGGAGGGGCTTTAGTCCCGGTTGGTGGTACCAACCGGGACCAAAAGGCATCCACGTGTCAGCATTTCTGTAGCTGTGGTTTTTGTTTTTTTTTTTGAAAGGGGAGGGGGGGTTTTAGGTTTTGGGGGTTAATTTAGGTGTTTGATATATTGTGTTAGCTAGCTAATTAATAGAGAGAAGTGTTCTCTCTTATGTCCGTGCTTTTGGTCGACGCTACATACTACACATACGTATATATATGGACTAGAGTCACGCTAGCTAGCTAGCTAGCTGCTAGCTACTATAAGCAAACGAAGGAACAGAAGATCTCGTATATATAATCAACATATATATATATATGCATACAGAGAGAAGTAATAATATCGACCACCTCTCCTTCTCCGAGAGATTGGTCGAACAACAAGTTCTCGTATATCTATCCGACACTACCGGGCACATATATACAATAATTATCTCTTACAAAAATAATCTCCTAACACATGGATGCAGGGTCCACATAGTATTCTCCGTCTTCAGCGATCACGTGTTCAAGGAAGAATGCCGCCAATTCCTCTTGAATTGCTCGCAGACGATCTGGTGTTAGGAGTTCATCCCGCATCCGAAACATCTAATTTGAAGTAGGGGGTCAATACATGAAATGATGCTATAAATTTGTGAATATTATTGATTGCTTACGCACTTTAAATTGTTCATCAGTGTAGCCCCGCTCACAGGTCGTGTGGCGGATGGACTCGCAAATGTAGTATCCACAATAATCATTTCCGGGTTCCTGCCACAACCACTTTACAAGAAATAGAGCTCAATCAAACTGATAAGCAAGAATGCCAAATTGGTATTGATGAAACTAGCTAGCGCTTGAATCAAGATATAGGAGATGCGCGCGCGGAACATGCTACTATATAGTACTTACTTTCGGGTATCTAAATTGTAGCTTCTTCGGCAGTCCCGGAGCTTTTTTGATGAATGTTTTCCAAGCCCTGCCAGACAAAGGAAACAATTAGTTGATATCAGAAATGAAGTTGCTGATATATATGCATGGTGGATAATATTGATCGATTTAACTTACCTGGCTAGCATTTGAGTCATGTCCGCATACTCCTCGGGATCTTTACGTTTAGAGTCGAAGACAGTTACTATTCCCTTCTCAAGCTTAATCTCTAAGAGAATATAGTGGAAGCTGCGCACGAATGCATGAGATCATTACATCACTATAAACTTGACTTATATATATAAGGGAAACCAAATATGCACAAGACATTAACACTCACTTGAAGTTGTAAGGAAAGAGTATTATATCTTTGTTCTCATTTACCACCAACGATCGTAGCAAGTTGGTCTCGGTATCGCCGGGACGCAATTTAACCTCGGTTGCATCTATGAGGTATGTGTTAATAAACCCAATATCACCTACTTGTCTTTTCTTCAATTCGACGATCTTCAATCTGCATAATATAGTGAGGATAATTATAAATACATGCAATGAAGATCAGCTATATAGAGAGACTTAATGACAGAAGTAGTACTACTTACAGACAGTAGCAGGTGATCGTTGTTTTATCGAGGGCCAATTGATTGAAAAATTGATAGAACTCCTCAAATGGAACAGGCAACAGGTCAATTCCAACGAGGTCATGCTCCGGTTTAACTCTCAAATACAAGTTATTCCTCCCCCCAGACTCTCTGCAGATTTTCATGTACCAATCATGCAATCTTCGCATATTCGTTGATATAGATCTTTCATTTTTTACGAGAGGCTTTTTGTACTCGTATCTTTCTATCTGCACGTCCATGAAATCATAGTGTACATCGTCGGACGCGTAATCTGCAAGATTGGTATAACCGGGCACCATCCTCGGATCATTAGCGACCATGTCGCTAGACACCTTGAGCGGGGGGCACGATTGGTTCGCTTGTTCGCCGAGCTGGGCAATTTGTTTCCCAGCTCGCCCTTCTGCTAACCTCTGATCACTTTTTGTACTTCCGGACCGCTTGGCATCTTGAAATGTCTTTTGAATAATGCGGTCATAGTTGCCCTTCGGCTTACTTTTCGCTGGTTGCTTCAGGGCAGCAAGAGTGCGCTTTGCTTTCACCGCATCTATCTTCTCCTCTGGAGATGGATGTCTCTGTGCTTTCAACCCTTCAAAAAAGTCCTTCACTTCGCCTTCAGCGATCTTCGTGTTTTCCTCGTCGGACCTCTCGTACGGTAACTTCTCTAGAGGCGTGAGAGAAGGACCGAATCTGCATCGCCTCCCGCCTCTGGCTGTACTGGTAGACGTCGCCGGACCAGACGAAGCGGCTGTCTTTTTTACTTGCTTAGGCGCCGGAGCAGGAGCAGCCGGAGCGGCGGCAGGTCTCTTCCGCCCTTGCTGATTAGGCGAAGGAGGAGCTGGCTGTCTGCTCGGGCGCGCCGGCGGCGAAGGAGGCGGAGTGCCGCCACGCGCCGGCGGCGAAGGAGGCGGTGTGCCGCCACGCGCCGGAGAAGGAGCCGGAGTGCCCTGATGGTCACTCGCCGGAGTGCCCTGATGGTCACTCGCCGGAGGAGGAGGCGGTGGAGGAGGCGGAGTGCCCTGACTCGTCGGAGGAGGAGGAGGAGGCGGAGGCGTCCAGTT
>LR738712.1:758800382-758831233 GCA_902687465.1 Secale cereale
TTGCTGCCACCAACCGGGACTAAAGGTCCCTTTTCAGCAGCCCAAAGGGCGGGAAGGAGGGGCCTTTAGTCCCGGTTGGTGGCAGCAACCGGGACTAATGCCACCCTTTAGTCCCGGTTGGTGGCAGCAACCGGGACTAAAGGCCTTGCCGCGGTGCGGTGGGAAGTTTAGTCCCACCTCGCTAGTTGAGGGAGAGCAGCACCAGTTTATAAGCCCCGCTGCCTCTCTCCTCTCGAACTCCTCTAAACTGCAGGCCTAAGGGCCTAAGCTGACACTGCTTTGCCTGTGGACTTGCTGAGCTTTCTACGGGCCTGAATCCTGGCCCATGGTTGGGTTTCTAGTAGTATTCAGGCCGTGTGGGCCCTGCAGGTGGCATATTTTTTCTTTTTTTGTTTGTTGCTTTATTTTTTAGTTTTGTTTCTACTTTCAACAAAATACTTACTGTTGCTATTTTTATTTATTTGTTTTCTTTGTTTCTTTATTTATTTGATTTTGTTTCTACTTACAAAAATATATTTATTGTTGCTATTTTTTTTTCAAGTTTTTTGTTTTGTTTTCTGCATTATTTATTTTCTTTTGTAAAACCAATTACGAACTTTCTGTTAGTGCAAGTAGTATTCAAATTTGAATAGTTTAAATTTGAAATTATTTGTTTTCTTTGTTGCTTTATTTATTTTATTTTGTTTCTTTTCAGCAGCCCAAAGGGCGGGAAGGAGGGGCCTTTAGTCCCGGTTGGTGGCAGCAACCGGGACTAAAGGGTGGCATTAGTCCCGGTTGGTGGCAGCAACCGGGACCAAAGGCCCTGAGCTGGCGCGGGTGCGGTGGGATGTTTAGTCCCACCTCGCTAGCTGAGGGAGCTCGAGAGTGGTTTATAAGGGCTGCTGCTCCCACCCTCTCGAGCTCCTCTCAAATGTAGGCTTCTGGGCCTAACTCTGCGCGCTGCCCTGTGAGCTTGCTGGGCCTTATATTACAGGTGGATCCTGTGCTATAGGCCTTGCAGGCTCACTGGGCAGCGCCCAATTTTTTTTCTTTCCTTTTTTGCTTTATTTATTTCTAAGTTGTTTTTTGCTGTATTTAGAGTTGCTTTATTTATTTTATTTTCTTTGTTTATTTCTAAGTTGTTTTTTGCTGTATTTAGAGTTGCTTTATTTATTTTACTTCCTTTATTTATTTTCTTTGTTGCTTTATTTATTTTATTTTGTTTATACTTAATTACAACAAAATACTTATTGTTGCTATTTATTTCTAAGTTGTTTTTTGCTGTATTTAGAGTTGCTTTATTTATTTTATTTTCTTTGTTTATTTCTAAGTTGTTTTTTGCTGTATTTAGAGTTGCTTTATTTATTTTACTTTCTTTATTTACTTTCTTTGTTGCTTTATTTATTTAATTTTGTTTATACTTACAACAAAATACTTATTGTTGCTATTTATTTTTCAAGTTTGTTTTGTTTTGTTTTGTTTTGTTAGTGCAAGTAGTATTGAAATTTGAATAGTACAAACGGACAATGGTATCATACTCGTTTGTTACAAAGTTGGCATGGTATCATCATAATAGTTGCGGAAATAACTCTTCACTTTTTCTTCGCTTGTGTCATTTGCTTATTGCGCCGTAACCATGGATAATCTTCATCGTTTATCAGGATGCTTGGGTCAGCCTTGACTTTGAAGGGAGGAATTTCATGAAACTTTTCATAATCTTCAGACATGTTTGTCTTGCCCTCCACTCCCAGGATGTCCCTTTTTCCTGAAAGAACTATGTGGCGCTTTGGCTCATCGTATGATGTATTCGCTTCCTTATCTTTTCTTTTTCTCGGTCTGGTAGACATGTCCTTCACATAGATAACCTGTGCCACATCATTGGCTAGGACGAACGGTTCGTCATTGTATCCAAGATTTTTCAGATCCACTGTTGTCATTCCGTACTGTGGGTCTACCTGTACCCCGCCTCCTGACAGATTGACCCATTTACACTTAAACAAAGGGACCTTAAAATCATGTCCGTAGTCAAGTTCCCATATGTCCACTATGTAACCATAATATGTGTCCTTTCCCCTCTCGGTTGTTGCATCAAAGCGGACACCGCTGTTTTGGTTGGTGCTCTTTTGATCTTGGACAATCGTGTAAAATGTATTTCCATTTATCTCGTATCCTTTGTAAATCAATACAGTCGAAGATAGTCCCCTGGACAACAAGTACAACTCATCACAAACAGTGTTGTCACCTCTGAGATGTGTTTCCAACCAACTGCTGAAAGTCCTGATGTGTTCACGTGTAATCCAGTCGTCGCACTGCTCCGGGTGTTTGGAGCGCAGACTGTTCTTGTGTTCATCGACATACGGGGTCACCAATGTAGAGTTCTGTAGAACTGTGTAGTGTGCTTGAGACCAAGAATAACCGTCCCTGCATATTATTGAGTCCCTTCCAAGCGTGCCTTTTCCAGTCAGTCTGCCCTCGTACCGCGATTTAGGGAGACCTATCTTATTAAGGCCAGGAATGAAGTCAACACAAAACCCGATGACATCCTCTGTTTGATGGCCCATGGAGATGCTTCCTTCTGGTCTGGCGCGGTTACGGACATATTTCTTTAGGACTCCCATGAACCTCTCAAAGGGGAACATATTGTGTAGAAATACGGGCCCCAGAATGACAATCTCGTCGACTAGATGAACTAGGACGTGTGTCATGATATTGAAGAAGGATGGTGGGAACACAAGCTCGAAACTGACAAGACATTGCACCACATCACTCCTTAGCCTTGGTACGATTTCTGGATCGATCACCTTCTGAGAGATTGCATTGAGGAATGCACATAGTTTCACAATGGCTAATCGGACGTTTTCCGGTAGAAGCCCCCTCAATGCAACCGGAAGCAGTTGCGTCATAATCACATGGCAGTCATTAGACTTTAGGTTCTGGAACTTTTTCTCTGCCATATTTATTATTCCCTTTATATTCGACGAGAAGCCAGTCGGGACCTTCATACTGAGAAGGCATTCAAAGAAGATTTCTTTCTCTTCTTTCGTAAGAGCATAGCTGGCAGGACCTTCATACTGCTTCGGAGGGATGCCGTCTTTTTCGTGCAAACGTTGCAGGTCCTCCCGTGCCTCAGCTGTATCTTTTGTCTTTCCATACACGCCCAAGAAGCCTAGCAGGTTCACGCAAAGGTTCTTCGTCACGTGCATCACGTCGATTGAAGAGCGGACCTCTAGGTCTTTCCAGTAGGGTAGGTCCCAAAATATAGATTTCTTCTTCCACATGGGTGCGTGTCCCTCATCGTCATTCGGAACAGCTAGTGCGCCGGGGCCCTTTCCGAAGATTACGTGTAAATCATTGACCATAGCAAGTACGTGATCACCGGTACGCATGGCGGGTTTCTTCCGGTGATCTGCCTCGCCTTTGAAATGCTTGCCTTTCTTTCGACATTGATGGTTGGTCGGAAGAAATCGACGATGGCCCAGGTACACATTCTTCCTGCACTTGTCCAGGTATATACTTTCAGTGTCATCTAAACAGTGCGTGCATGCGTGGTATCCTTTGTTTGTCTGTCCTGAAAGGTTACTGAGAGCGGGCCAATCGTTGATGGTCACGAACAGCAACGCCTTTAGGTCAAATTCCTCCTGTTTGTGCTCATCCCACGCACGTACACCGTTTCCATTCCACAGCTGTAAAAGTTCTTCAACTAATGGCCTTAGGTACACATCAATGTCGTTGCCGGGTTGCTTAGGGCCTTGGATGAGAACTGGCATCATAATGAACTTCCGCTTCATGCACATCCAAGGAGGAAGGTTATACATACATAGAGTCACGGGCCAGGTGCTGTGATTGCTGCTCTGCTCCCCGAAAGGATTAATGCCATCCGCGCTTAGAGCAAACCATACGTTCCTTGCGTCCTTTGCAAACTCCTCCCAGTACTTTCTCTAGATTTTTCTCCATTGCGACCCGTCAGCGGGTGCTCTCAACTTCCCGTCTTTCTTACGGTCCTCACTGTGCCATCGCATCAACTTGGCATGCTCTCTGTTTCTAAACAAACGTTTCAACCGTGGTATTATAGGAGCATACCACATCACCTTCGCAGGAACCCTCTTCCTGGCGGGCTCGCCATCAACATCACCAGGGTCATCTCATCTGATCTTATACCGCAATGCACCGCATACCGGGCATGCGTTCAGATCGTTGTATGCACCGCGGTAGAGGATGCAGTCATTAGGGCATGCATGTATCTTCTGCACCTCCAATCCTAGAGGGCATACGACCTTCTTTGCTGCGTATGTACTGTCGGGCAATTCGTTATCCTTCGGAAGCTTCTTCTTCAATATTTTCAGTAGCTTCTCAAATCCTTTGTCAGCCACAGCATTCTCTGCCTTCCACTGCAGCAATTCCAGTACGGTACCGAGCTTTGTGTTGCCATCTTCGCAATTGGGGTACAACCCTTTTTTGTGATCCTCTAACATGCGATCGAACTTCAGCTTCTCCTTTTGACTTTCGCATTGTGTCCTTGCATCAACAATGACCCAGCGAAGATCATCATTTGGTTCCTCTTGATCTTCAGCAGCTTCACCCGTTGCAGCATCATTGGGCACATCGTCTGGTTCCTCTTGATCTTCACCAGCTCCCCCCATTGCAGCATCACCGTATTCAGGGGGCACATAGTTGTCATCGTACTCTTCTTCTTCGCCGTCTTCCATCATAACCCCTATTTCACCGTGCCTCGTCCAAACATTATAGTGTGGCATGAAACCCTTGTAAAGCAGGTGGGAGTGAAGGATTTTTCGGTTAGAGTAAGACATCGTATTCACACATTGAGTGCATGGACAACACATAAAACCATTCTGCTTGTTTGCCTCTGCCACATTTAGAAACTCACGCACGCCCTTAATGTACTCGGAGGTGTGTCTGTCACCGTACATCCATTGGCGGTTCATCTGCGTGCATTTATATATAATTAAGTGTGTCAAAAACCATTACAGAACATCATAAATAGATAATTAAGTGACCAAATGGATAAAAGTTCATCATCACATTAAAACCAAAGTATATACATATATAGTTCTCATCTAACAACATATATAGCTCTCCATACACATCGAAACTATGTAAAACATTTCAACGCGAAAACAAATGCTATCATAATCGCAACCAAGGTAACAATTGATCCAACGGCATAATGATACCAAGCCTCGGTATTAATGGCATATTTTCTAATATTTTTAATCTTCAACCGCATTGCATCCATCTTGATCTTGTGATCATCGACGACATCCGCAACATGCAACTCCAATATCATCTTCTCGTCCACAATTTTTTTTATTTTTTCCTTCAAGAATTTGTTTTCTTCTTCAACTAAATTTAACCTCTCGACAATAGGTTCCATCTTGATCTTGTGATCATCGATAACTTCCGCAACATGCAACTCCAATTCCATCTTCTCCTCCTCCATTTTTTCCAATTTTTTCTTTAACGCAATGTTTTCCTCTTCAACTAAATTTAACCTCTCCACAAGAGGGTCGGTTGGAATTTCCGGTTCAACTACCTCCTAGACATAATAAAACATCTATGCATGTCAGGTTGGTCGGCATAACTATCATAAGCACTAAAACAAATAGTTATAAATTAAAGATAATATACCACATCCGAATCGTAGACCGGACGAGGGCCCACGTGGGCGGATATCAAAACCATCGCACTATATAATAACAAGCAATAATAAACGTAAGAAAATTAGACAAATATCTATCTAAAGCAATAATAAAAGTAAGAAAGGCATGGACATAACAAGAGGCTCACCACGGTGGTGCCGGTGACGAGATCGGCGGGGGCGATCGACGGCGGCGAAGACGGGGACGGGACGTGACGGACCGCTAAACCTAGACAAATCTCGGAGAAAATAGAGCTTCGAGAGGAGAAAAGCTTAACTAGTGTGGCTCGGGCATTCCACCGAACATGTTGTGTGCATAGGAGGTGAGCTAGAGCACCACTAACCCCTCTCCCCCTCGGCCAGAAAAAAAACAGAGCAGTGAGCTCTGCTCTTGAGTGAGGAGGTTTATATAGGCAACTCACTGGTCCCGGTTGGTGCTACAAACCGGGGCTAAAGGGGTGCCTTTGGTCCCGGTTCATAAAACAAACCGGGACTAATAGTGGTGGGCCAGGAGCAAGAGCCATTGGTCCCGGTTTTTAGCTCCAACCGGGACCAATAGGTCCAGACGAACCGGGACCAATGGCCCACGTGGCCCGGCCGGCCCCCTGGGCTAACGAACCGGGTCCAGTACCCCCATTGGTCCCGGTTCTAGATTGAACCGGGGCTAATGGGCTGGACCAATGCCCTGTTTTCTACTAGTGTATGTCCTCAGGAGTGCTTTACCTTGCATAAGAGTTTGTCGAGGCTTGTCCTTTGCTACAAAAAGGATTGGGACACCTTTCTGCACCTTATTTACTTTTACTGTTTGTCACTTGCTACCAATTATCTTTTCACAAAACTATTTATCACCTATAATTTCAGTGCTTGCAGAGAATACCTTACTGAAAACTGCCTATCATTTCTTTCTGCTCCTCGTTGGGTTCGACACTCTTACTTATCGAAAGGACTACTATAGATCCCCTACACTTGTGGGTCATCAGGCACCGGCCCCAGAGGCTTGCGTGGGCCAAGTGTGGGAAGGGACCAGCCCTAGGTGGGCTGGTGCTCCCCCCCACCAAGGCCCATGGCGTAGAGAGAAGGGGAAGGGGGGAAACCCTAGGCTCAGATGGGCCTAAGGCCCACCTAGGGTGCGCCCCCCCTCTCTCACCCTCTGGCCGCCCCCTAGATGGGATCTAGGGCTGGCCGCCACCCCTAGGGGTGAACCCTAGATGGGGGCGCAACCCCACCCCTCCCCCTATATATATGTGGGGTTTCGGGGCTGCCAGACGCACGGGTTCATCTCTCTCTTGGCGCAGCCCTACCCCTCTCCCTCCTCGTCTCTTGCGGTGCTTGGCGAAGCCCTGCTAGAGTGCCACGCTCCTCCACCACCAGCATGCCGTCATGCTGCTGCTGGACGGAGTCTTCCCCAACCTCTCCCTCTCCCCTTGCTGGATCGAGGCGCGGGAGACGTCACCGAGCTGCACGTGTGTTGAGCGCGGAGGCGTCGTTGTTCGGTGCTTAGATCAGATTCGACCGCGATCTGAATCGCTTCGTGTACGACTCCACCAACCCCGTTCTTGCAACGCTTCCGCATCGCGATCTTCAAAGGTATGAAGATGCACTCCCCTGTTGTTGCTAGTAATCTCCATAGATAGATCTTGGTGATGCGTAGGAAATTTTTTGATTTTCTGCAACGATCCCCAACAGTGGCATCATGAGCTAGATCTTGGAAGAAGAAAGATTATTGAAAACTCTGAAGAAGCACCGAGCTGCTATTGGATATACTCTGGATGATCTTAAGGGCATTAGTCCCACTATATGTCAACACAAGATAAAATTGGAAGAAAATGCTAAACCAGTTATTGATCATCAGCGACGGTTAAATCCTAAGATGAAAGAAGTGGTAAGGAAGGAAATTCTAAAGCTCCTAGAGGCAGGTATTATCTATCCCGTTGCTGATAGCCAGTGGGTAAGTAATGTCCATTGTGTTCCCAAGAAAGGAGGTATGACTGTCGTCCCTAATGATAAGGATGAATGGATCCCGCAAAGAATAGTTACAGGTTATAGGATGGTAATTGATTTCCGTAAGTTAAATAAAGCTACTAAGAAAGATCATTACCCCTTACCATTTATTGATCAAATGCTAGAAAGGTTATCCAAACATACTCATTATGGTTAATGAAAGCATTGTCTTGGGACATAAAATTTCTTGTGAGTTTTGCAGAGATGTGAAGACACTAACCTTGTCTTGAATTGGGAGAAGTGCCACTTTATGGTTAATGAAAGCATTGTCTTGGGACATAAAATTTCTGAAACAGGTATTGAAGTTGACAAAGCTAAAGTTGATGCTATTGAAAAGATGCCATGCCCTAAGGATATCAAAGGTATACGAAGTTTCCTTGGTCATGCCGGGTTTTATAGGAGGTTCATTAAGGACTTCTCCAAAATCTCCAGGCCTCTAACTAATCTTTTAGAGAAAGATATTCCTTTTGTCTTTGATGATGATTGTCCAGAAGCACTTGAAATACTTAAGAAAGCATTGATCTCTGCACCTATTGTCTAGCCTCCTGACTGGAATTTACCCTTTGAGATTATGTGCGATGCTAGTGATTATGCTGTAGGAGCTGCTCTAGGGCAAAGAGTTGATAAGAAATTGAATGTTATCCAGTATGCTAGTAAAACTCTAGATAGTGGCCAAAGAAATTATGCTACCACTGAGAAAGAATTTTTAGCAGTTGTGTTTGCTTGTGATAAGTTCAGACCCTATATCGTTGATTCTAAAGTAACTATTCACACCGATCATGCTGCTATCAAATACCTTATGGAAAAGAAAGATGCTAAACCTAGACTTATTAGATGGGTCCTCTTGCTGCAAGAATTTGACTTACATATTATTGATAGAAAGGGAGCTGAGAACCCCGTAGCAGACAACTTGTGTAGGTTAGAAAATATACTTGATGACCCACAACCTAATGATGATAGCTTTCCTGATGAACAAACTAGCTGTCATAAATACTTCTCGTACTGCTCCATGGTATGCCGATTATGCTAATTACATTGTTGCTAAGTTTATACCTCCTAGCTTTATATACCAGCAAAAGAAAAAGTTCTTCTATGATTTGAGACATTACTTTTGGGATGACCCACATCTTTATAAAGAAGGAGTAGATGGTATTATTAGACATTGTGTACCTGAGCATGAATAGGAACATATCTTACGCAAGTGCCACTCCGAAGCTTACGGAGGACACCATGCGGGAGACAGAACTGCACACAAGGTATTGCAATCCGGTTTTTATTGGCCTACTCTCTTCAAGGACGCCCGTAAGTTTGTCTTATCATGTGATGAATGTCAAAGAATCGTTAATATTAGTAGATGTCAAGAAATGCCTATGAATTATTCACTTGTTATTGAACCATTTGATGTTTGGGGCTTTGATTATATGGGTCCTTTTCCTGCCTCTAATGGGTACACACATATTCTAGTTGTTGTTGATTACGTTACTAAGTGGGTAGAAGCTATTCCAACTAGTAGTGCTGATCATAACACCTCTGTTAAGATGCTTAAAGAAGTTATATTTCCGAGGTTTGGAGTCCCTAGATATCTTATGACTGATGGTGGTTCACACTTTATTCATGGTGCTTTCCATAAGATGCTTGCTAAGTATGATGTCAACCATAGAATTGCATCACCTTACCATCCATAGACTAGTGGTCAAGTTGAATTAAGTAATAGGGAGTTGAAATTAATCTTGCAAAAGACAGTTAATAGGTCTAGAAAGAATTGGTCCATGAAACTAGATGATGCATTATGGTCGTAAAGAACTACATACAAAAATCCTATGGGTATGTCTCCATATAAGATGGTATATGGAAAAGCTTGTCACTTACCTCTTGAGCTAGAACATAAGACATATTGTGCTATCAAAGAGCTCAACTATGATTTCAAACTTGCCGGTGAAAAGAGGCTATTTGATATTAGCTGTCTCGATGAATGGAGAACCCATGCCTACGAGAATGCCAAGTTATTTAAAGAAAAAGTTAAAAGATGGCATGACAAAAGAATACAAAAGCGTGAGTTTAACGTAGGTGATTATGTTTTGTTATATATACAACTCTCGTTTAAGATTTTTTGCAGGAAAACTTCTCTCCAAGTGGGAAGGACCTTACATTATCGAGGAGGTCTATCGTTCCGGTGCCACAAAAATCAACAACTTCGAAGGCACAAATCCGAAGGTGGTGAATGGTCAAAGGATCAAACATTATATCTCAGGTAATCCTATAAATGTTGAAACTAATATTATTGAAACCATAACCCCGGAGGAATACATCTATGCGGCAGCTTCGCCTTGCATGGCACTTGACTTTCGCAACACACAGAGAGAGATGAAGAAATCAGATTGGCACAAATCGGACCGGTAGATGAAGAAAATGATAAAAAGAAGTAACCTCTGGGCTACATACTACAAATTGTCAACATGTCGCAGTACGAAAAGCAAGCAATAATAACTACCAAATTCTAATCACGCAGCCTGTAGTTCTGCTGGCCCTTTAAATCATAGGTTCATTTTCTTGGATGATTAGATAATCTACATGTATTAGCGAGCAACAAGAAACATTCTTTGCACATGTAAAAAGGAAGAGACCGTATGTTGGATTATAAGAACACATGCTAAAGAAAAGGCAAGAGGCACTTCGCTAAACTCTAAAGTGAACTGCCATCCATCCTTCTTAAGGAAAAGATGCGCCCCAACTATTAGAACATACTCCCTCCGTTCCTAAACATTTTTCTTTCTAGATATATCAACAAGTGACTACATATGAAGCGAAATAAGTGAATCTACACTCTAAAATATGTCTACATACATCCGTATGTTGTAACCATTTGAAATGTCTAGAAAGACAAATATTTGGGAATGGAGGGAGTATATACTATAGTAACCAGATGTAAATTTCCAAAGTTTCTAGTTGAGAATAATCTTTCGGTTGATATTACTTCTACTTTACCAAGGTTTTTTGTATGTCAAGTATTACAGACCAGATGCTTCGAATTCCTTTGAGTTAGAACTCTAGAGACCAGAGTACTTCTTTTAGCACAAATAAAATAGAGAATGAAAGGCCCCTCATTGGTGTTGACAGTGTATTTAGCATATTGTGGAATCAGATTAAGTAACCTGTTGTGTAGATCAAAATGTAGTGGATCAATCGACCTTGAGTTTCAACGTTTTCGTTTCTTAACACTCCTCAATATTTTACCTTTCCAACTGATAAAACCTCACAATTTTACCCCTCAATTGTGAAATTATTGTACCATACTTTCATAAATGACTGAAGAATGGTAACTTGTAACAAATAGCAGTAGAGAAACTGACCTTTATACTCTCATGTCATACATCTTGAGCATGTCGTCCTTGGAATCAAGTATTTAGCTCTCCTTAGTTATCATTCATTTTCGTTGATATGTGCAGAAGATATCTATCAACATAATGATCAAGCATTGTAGATCACCATAGATAAGGTCAGTCAGTTACCTAAATTCCTCTTAACCAATTAGAACAATGCACTCCACTTAAACCTGTTCTTTTTCTGCAATTAGGAGACAACACCCACGAGCACATAGACTGGTAGCTTCAGCAAGTGTTACTGCAACTAAACAGCAGTAACAGTAGTTACAACAAGAGAGGTTAAACAGACCAATGGAAAAGAGAACAATTAACAACAACTATACTGAAGATAACAGCAGAAGCAATTAATCGAATCCACAGCCCGACAGTGTAACAGTTGAACTAATATATACACCAGAACAACTAGATCAAGTGGAACACTAGCTACATCAACAGTAACCGTTTAACTGAAGAATTCTTCAGAACAAAGCACTGCTCTGGACCAACTTAGCAAATCCAGAGCAACCCCATATCACCAGAGCATCACATGAGCACATATATAAAGCAAGTACACATAGGCACCTACTGACAAACTCTAGAACAACATGAATTTATCACCAGAGAGCTCTAGTAGGAGCCGATGATTGGCTACAACATCTACTAGTAGCAACCAGTAGAGGCCACATCCAACCCAAATCATGGGCAAGGCCATGAAGGAGCTAGATCAGACGAGAAGAACAGGGAGGACCTCACCAGAGGGAGGTTATAGCCGTAGCAGAAGCTCAGCCACACCACACCACGACTATGGTGTGACCTTCACCACATCCAGGAGAAGGTCTGGATGCCGCCGGAGCATCACCACGGTGAGCCGCTGGAGGCGCCGGATGGACCCCGCGACTGGAGGGCCGTCGGCGTTGAGATCTGCCCTCTGTTTTGGTCTTCGGTTTGCGTATTTTTTCGCCCCTGAGCGAAATGGCCGAATTTCTGGCATATAAAAAATTTCGGCAAAATCTCGAACGAATTTGACTGGAATTTGGCCAAAATTTGACATAAATTTCAGATGAAGCAGAACCAACGGAGCAAACATTCCACAACCTTGAAGAACCAATGGGAAGGAAATGGTTGATTATTTGCATCGACCATTGAGCGAAAAAGGACTCACAATCATCTCTCACAAAGAAGACGTGCAGTTACCTTTCTTCTACCGACAGGCTGCATAAGTGCAGAGTCGAGGAAGGACTTGTCGATGGCTTAAGCCGCAGCCTGTAGGAGGGGAGAGGGAGGGTGGCTCTAGCTGGGAGGCAGGCGGCGACGAGTCAAGAAGGCGCGTCAGCTGCGATTGCCCTGTTTGTTGTGGCGCCGCTGGACACGCAAGAGAGGAGCAGGGGAAAAACGGTCCGTCTAGGTTAAAAGCAGTCAAGTATGGCACCTATAATTTTATTCCGAGCGTGTGCATTATGTAAAGTCACATTTTACTCTATACTTAGTTAAAATAGTCGATGCCCATTTGTAGTGTGGTTGGAATATTTTGTCGTGACTCATGACATAATGCACAAGAGCGACAACGACATCGATGGTGCTCATATGTCTACACCAAGGTTGTCAGAAAAAGGTGCGAGAAAACTGGGAACGGCGCCCAACCCATCCTTTGTCTCTTTCAGCACCCCTGCTCCAGAGGTGAGGTCCAGTCGTTGCAGTCATACTACCAGGAGGATAGGAATTGCAGCTCAAAATTCAGTGTGAGAGAAAGACTAAACCATAACAACCCGATCGAGAAACAGAATTTGACCTAGCTCACTCAAAACAACAATGCCCAAAGAATTGTGGATAAGATTCCGTAGAGTATAGAGCTCGCAACCAATTCCCCAGGCCTTTCAACCCCACGATTTTCTACTAATAGTGGCTACATATTATTTATTGCACCTGCGAGAGAGCATGTGCTTCTTATCTAGGATGTCGTCTATTTATCTAGGACGACAATTATTTCCTCTTCCGGACTTTTGGTGCTTGTGTTTATGAAGCTTAGTGCTAGGCAATATGTTTATCACTACCAGGGAGCTTCACTCACTGCCGCTGCCTTTCACAGGTTGTAGCCTTGGGGTTATTAACCTTAAATAGGCGAGGTAAATAAAGTTAAACTAGTCACTATCTCTGCTACATCAGTTTATTTGCTCACTCATTTCTGCGTTATTTTCTCTGACTCTTGGCAGATCTGAGAGCCACGTAGATGTCCTTCGCCTCCCTTTTTTATTGCTCCACCTCACGAATCCGACCTTTTACGATCCATTGTGAATTTTGAGTCTTGGCGTTTTCTCTCCTTGCTAGCTGAAAGCCCAAAACCCCACTACTCCTGTGTAATGTTCCTCAACCAAAACAGCTTAAGATACTTGGTCCGTTCAGATGCAAAAAAAGGCAGCACGGCCTGGTGGTTTCTCACTCAAATTTGATGCCCAAAAGGTGAAGTCATGATTTGAGGTAAAAGTTCTACTTTTTTCCCTTGAACTAACATGGTTGTAATTTCACACAAGAAAAAGAATACTGGTGTTAGGACAAAGCGGCAGGATGGTGAAGGTTGGGCATTATGACGTTGCTCCCCACTTATAGAGGCACGTGATGGTAATAATACTACTAAAGTTCCCTTTTCTTCTTCAAATATCTATTACTATTATTTTGAAAAGGAGGATATTCCCCGAGCTCAGCAACAGAGTGATGCATGCAGCCAATTTAATAAACCAAAATGAAATATTTTCATACCTACTTTATTTCTTGTTCTTTGTATGCAGTCAATAATTATCACATGCCATGCTGCGGTCAACATTAGCTGGAACCAAACATAAACGCAGTTCTAAAATTTACGCTTTCTTTAAGAATGGCAGTCTTCATTCTCTTGATCAAATAAGTTTCGGAACAAACTGAACTGGACAAATATAGCACTCCCTCCGATCCATATTAATTGTCGCTTTGTACTAAATCCGCAACAATTAATATGGATTGGAGGGCAACTGATTTTTTTTGGTATAATGGCTGTTGGATATGACTATAGGAGTGCTGTTATGTCCATTGGTGATTCAAAATAGTAATGATTGAAGTTCCTTTGGTTTTCAACAGGAGCTGATTGCGAAACTAAGCAAAGGTGAATTACCTCTAAATGAATACCCATCTTGAAGTGAACTATGTTGTACTGCTCAAGGGACCGCAGAAAGTGCATCAGCGACAAGACCACCACAAAATCCACAGCCCGTGTATAGGAGATCACGGCGCACACCACATTGGGCTAAGGGCCATAACTCCGATGGTGGTCAATCAAGGTATCACTGAGAATAGTTTTCCATCTTAAAGGTTGGGCCAAACAGAAAATTTCCACGCACAATCGCTCTGATCGGCTCCACGCTATCAAGGTGCTTTCTTATCATGATCATATATTTAATTGGCAGTGACTCCTCGATCTTGAAACATGCATCAGGTGACTTCAAGAGGCTAGGCAAGCAAATTTTCGTATTCATGGTTGGTGGAGCAACCCGATCTGAAGTATGTCGTTTACCACATAATTAATGATCTGATAACTATGACTTGTACCACGTAAATTATTCTATGTTCTTACCGATCATGTTTCGATGGGTTAGCTACGGGTGGCGCACAAGATGACCATGAAGCTGAAGAGAGAAATAGTCTTGCGGTCCTCTAGCATCGATCACCCTCCACAGTTTATTTCATAAACCTTTTTTGTGTCGCTAACCCTAGGCGACACAGGGGGGAGACCGCCCCTCCGGCCCTCGGCACCTCGCCCCTATCTCTCCCTCCCGCCGCCGCCCGAGTCCACGCCTGCGAAGCCCGGGCGGTGGGCTGTGACGGCGGTTGCGGGGTCTTCATCCCTCGCACGTGGTCGCATCCTCTTAGTGGCGACATGGACTTCGATGATCATGTGGCGCGGCACCGCGGGATCTCGGCGATGGACATGGCGGCGGCGACAGCGGCGGCGCGGCCTTCCTGCAGGGGAGGCGCCCCTGTTGCAGCGGCCGGAATATCGGATCTCGCAAGGCCCAGATATGCGCTTTGGCGCGCCAATGGGTCTGGTACGCGACGGCAGGCTAGCGTGGTGGGCCTAACAAGGCTGGCTGCTTTGGCACCGTGGTGGTGCCACGGTCGGTCAGGCGGAGGTGGTTGGATCCTTTTGGTCTAATCTCCGACAGAGAAGGCGGCGATCCGTGCACAAGAAGCTGGTTGGAGTTCTTCAAACAGATCTGGGTGAAAACCTGCTCTTGACTAGATGCCAGGGGCGACGATGGTTGCGCTCTTCAGTGTCGTCCCCTTCTTGAAGGCATCGCCGTGGGGAAGTTCTAGAACACTATCTGCTACCTCCGGGGGAAACCCTAGATTGGTAGATCGGAAGACGGCCACGCGCTTTTGTCGATTCCCCCTTGGGGGAGTCATTCTTAGAGGCGTACATGGGCTCGAGGGACCAGCGGACCGCATAATTGGTGGAGCGGTGCTTCATCCTACACATTGACGGCGACGGATTTTGACGGCGTGGCGCATTGCAGATTCGGCGTCCGATCTGCGGGGATGGACTGGCGCAGGAGAACGACGCTGTCTGGCGTCGTGGTGGCGTCTATGGCAGTGAGGCCTGACTCGGTCGATGCGTAAGTTTCTGCTCTGAAGATGGATTGATGGAAGATGGTGGTGTCGGGCCTTGCAGGGTGCGCTTGAGGTGCCCATTGTGAGTGTGCCAGACCGGTATGTGACCGTGTCCCGGTAAGTGGCTAGGCTTGGGCAACCAGCTTTAGATGTTAGTCTTTGGTGCGATGTCTGTTTGGTATCAGTCTCGGACATTCGGCACCCCTTCATCAAGGGGGTAGGTGTAGCAGCAGGTGTTGCCAGTATGTTTGCTTCAGGAAACTGATGTATTACTTTGTAAGGTCCTTGGAAATAATTAATAAAACGGTTGCATGCATTATCCAGATGCGGAGGCCGGGGTACATCCTCCTTTCCACAAAAAATAAATATCAATGTAGTCTTATAATCTTTCAAAGTTCTCACTCAGTTGCCTACCCTGTGTAGTCTTATAATGTCTCAAAGATTATTTCAGTATACCTTTTTCTTTGTAGTCTTGTAATGTCTCAAAGTTCTCACTCAGTTTCCTAGCCTGTGTCGTCTTATAATGTGTCCAAGATTATCTCGGTAAACCTTTTTCTGTGTCGTTTTGTATATATCTTTTTGTAAATTTGGTCTTATACGTACTGACATGCTCTACTCACTCGTTGACTCCACAATTGCAGAAGATGAAGTCGTTGGGACCATCCTAGGAACAATTTTGCTGGGTCTCGAGGACGAGAAAATTGTCGAGTACTCGTAATAGTAGCTTACACATTTGTACGTTTTGCTCTTTTTTTCACTCTACCTTCCAAGAATGTGAGCCTTGCCTTATGTTGTAAAGTATAATAAATGTATATGCCATCTTGTTTTCTAGGAAAAAATAATGCAATTTGGATTCTCCTGTCACACTTGAGATTGATCAGTTGTAACACTTTATGCCATCCCATTTTCTAGGAAAAAAGAATGCAGTGTTCCCAGAGTGCACTCCCTTTTGACATCTCCCCCTTTTTTCCGCTATCTGTGTGAGCATTTGATGAGTTTCCTTACTACCAAGTTTTCTTTTGGTATACTCAAGTACTCATCTGCTCCAACTGGACCTGGAAACCCAAGTGCCCTTCCAGGGATAAAGGCTTTCACCTGGTTGCTGCATTGGCGAGATTGATTGACTGCATAAATTTGGTCGGGGGCATGGCAGAGCATTTAGATGAGTTTTTTTCTTTCTTTCCTGGAATGCTGTGACCGTGTCTCCGAGTACCATTTTTTCTATTTATTTTTCCTACAAATAGGATGGTAATGAAATCATGATGATGGCATTGTTTTTTTAGGAAAATGATGGTGACATTTTGCACTGCTTTGGTTCGCAGCACATATTTGTGCGTACGTTTTGGATTTATAAAAGTAAAGTCAATATCACTCTCACCGAAAAAAGTGTAGTCCTTTTTTTTTGAACTTGAAAAAAGGCATTGTCAAGGCAGTGTTTTCCTGTATCGTGTTTACAGATCTGGAAAGAAAAGAAAAAAAAACAATTTCTAGAAGTGGGGTATCGATCCCCATAGCTCTCGCATGCTACACAAGCGCTCTACAATCTGAGCTGCATCGCTGTGATGTACTATTCCAATTAACGAGCTTAATCAACGGCCAACAGCTTTTGTCATAGTTTCCATTTGTCAATTAAAAGCTTTATACTTTACTAATGAGAGGTGACATCATGCACTAGGAGAGGTAAACAAGGTGGATCAGTATGCCATGCTAGCGCCGAGTAGCACGAGAATTCTTAGCTACCTCATTTGCTGTATACTAGTAAGTATGCACGTGCAACGCACGTATTATCGTGTAAAAACATCATTCGATTTATAAAGAATATATATATATATATAAAATGAACAAAAAATTAAAAGTGCTCTAACATAAGAGAGGCAATATAGATGGTTAACAATGTCCCAATCAGTTCATGGCACAAAGGGAGTGCAAAGCATCCCTTCATCTCTAAAGATAAAGAGAAGGAAGAATGCCCCAACAGTTATGGAGACATACTCATGGGGTACAAATATTGAACCTACTGAAAAAACTTGTGCCAGCATGTTGAGCGCATCGTTCATTATATTCAACTCCATACTCTTAGAACAAATCAACTCATGCACAAAATAACCTCATTGCCCTCAGGTACTACTCATCTGTCTGTTCTTTTTCTTGACACCTTACTTGCAAGTTGGAGGTTGCGGTAAATTGATAGTATTGGAAGAGTGGGCTATGTCAAGTCAGTCATGTAGTAGTTGCTAGTGTCCTGGTTCTGGACAACATTCTCCATCTAGCGAAACTCCTTGTGCATGCCAATCGGGAACGCAGAAGGCTTGGTTTGTTGCTTCTTTATCTTGGTTGTCAACAAGACCCCATTCATGTCCTTTTCAGCAGCTAGCTGCACCAAGTCTCCTTGTTTGACAGGTTAGAGAACAGTCGGCTTGGACATTGTAGAGGTAGCTGCCTAGTTGGTCTCCTTGCTGACCTCAAGCTTGCCACGACGTTGTGAATTGCTACATCATCATGTCATAGTGCAATGCATGTTAGATAGTTATAGTTTATGATAACTTTTGCAGGCATGCTGAACAAGATATATTAAGGAACTGAAGATCAAAGGTAGCACATGCACACAAATTTCAGGCGATATTTCCATTTTTGGTGCATCATTTCAGTTCATAGATAATCAGTGAACAAGAGGGCATCATTTTAGTTCAAAGCGAACCTGCTATATACTACATGCTAATTAAACATGTCTCAATAAACATGTGTATTTCCAAACAATCAACATGTATGAATTTAAATGAAATGCATCTCTGTGCACCAAAAATATAACAATGCGCTTAACATGAGTAAAAAAATAGTTGCACTCAAATTCTGAAAACTTGACATTTCGGAAATAACATGGTTTAGTTTTCAGTTCTCACGCAGAAAAATTATATAAAAGAACTTCAACCCTTCCACATTCTGTCTCAATATTTGTTTCATTCAAATACTGCTCTAATAAACTACACTTCAATCTAAGATTAATCGCTTGAGAAAGATAAACTACACTTCAGTATGTATTATTTATGCATATTCCTAGCATGACAACCCGCTAATATTTCTCTCGACTTGGTCCGTATTAGCATCACAACTTCATGTGCTTACTTAATCCAAGTAATGTCCGGATGTGCATATGCTTCAAGCAAGCTATAGTTGAAGAAAACCACCATGTTCCTCGCTTGTTTCTAACAATTGCAGTCCTCCCGTCGTGCTTAGCAGGCCCTGAAGCCCTCTTCATCACCCAAACAGTCTACCTAGAAGAGTTCGCTGATTAGTGTGTCATAATAAAAAATGATGCAAACTGATGAAAGCTATCAAGGCAACAAAGCTTTTAGATGAAACAAAATGGCCGTTCAACCTCTAGTGAATAAACAATATAGTGACAATTAGTGCTAGAGAATTAGTTAAATTATAGCATCGGACACCAAATAAATTTGAATGAAGTCAAGAAAGAGGTACAACAAAAAGCAGGCTGGTTGAGTGATGATTAACCTACAAATATCATACATGAATGAGGGAGGGAGGAATTTGAAATTTCAGTGGCAATAAGAATGACATGGTTTTGATTTTAAATCTCTACTTGGATGAAAGTGAAAACACGGTGGGGACATAGCATCACAAACCAGCAATTGCATTGCCTGCTACTCTGCACATGGCTGCAATAAGTGTACCTATATGAATGCTCTAGAATTCTGGCTGGATATCACATACACACTGAATATGCAGCTCCTCTGCTCATCCGATTGTGGATTTTTTTTTTTTGGTAACAGATGCCTGAACCATGGCTTCTGTGCTTGCTTATCTGCACACATGAATCATGTAAAACTGTCACAAAAACTCAACAGGGCACCAATCAGATCTAATAAGAGACGGCTTGATCAACAACAATGGATGAAGGAATAAAACCATCATCGGGGAGCGCATTCATATCAAAATAGCGATCGATCTGACGGAGGTGTTAGACACTATCGGGCTAGCCTGGAAGATGTGATCCCCGAGAAAACGTCATCTAAATACAAGCTATAGTTTGTGTGCAAGTCTGCACAATTTAGAAACCTAATGTTCTGTTAGTATCTAAGGAACATGTTAACATCACCAAATTCACAGAAGCAGCAAGAAGGCCCGCCTTTGTTGAAGGCTACGAGTAAACTAAAAGTTTCCATAAAACAGAAAAATGCTAGAATCATCTCACTCTAACACTTTACTCTGAATCATCTATGAATCACTGGGCAAGAGAAGAGGATACAAAGAAAGTAAGCAGTTGAAATGAAATTTGGTTGCCTAGATTTAGAAAAAATGTATACCTGACAGGGTCCACCATTCATGATTCCTACATCGCCAGGGATAGGAAGGTTCTACATATTTCGTTGAGCACATCCAGTACACAACAAGCAAGCAAATCAACTGTGCACCCGCAAACCTGTACATCTCATGCTTCGTGCTCAGATCATTGGGGCTGCAAGAGAAGCAATCAGAGCTCAGTGGGATATCATATTCCTCAAGACAAGAGGAATACTGATGATAATTTGAGATGGAAAAGTGTATGCGGACCTTATAGCACTGTATGCAAATCACTTAAGGTAAATTTCAGTGACAAACTGAAAATATTAGTTTATAATTTGGTTAAAGTTAAACTGAATGGAATCTTATATTTTTACAACTTCTCTGTTTATGCACAAATCAAGACGGTGTTGGCGCAAAGGCAAAATCTATGTTCACCGTCTCAATCTAGGAAAATGGGTGCTGAGTTTGATTCCACTGATAGTGAGTCTGCATTTTGTATGATGCACATAGCACGGAAGATTGGGACATGAATTTCAAAGACCAGGTCGCAGGAGTCATTCACCTGTATGAGACGGGAGACCGGCAGTGGGTAGGTGCGTCCATGACAACCTCGGTGACAGCCTGTCGTCCTGGCAGTTCCCGGAGTCCTCGACGGAGGAGGTTCCAGCTCAGACCTCGACGGCAGCGCCCGTAGACCTCAACCGGATCCTGCCGCTCACCCGCATGGTGTTGTGCTCCACGACAAGCCGGCGCGCCGCTCTGTGCCTTCTGCCATGTGTGGCCCTGATCTGACCACCACGGGCCCCGCGTGGCAATCAGGCCTCACCGGGCCGCGGATCCGGCCGGTGCCTTCCCTGCTGTGCGCCACCCCGCGCCGGTCGCTGCATCCCACTACAGAGTCCTAAGCGGCCGCTTCCCCTGGCCCTCTCCCCTCTGGTGGCCACGCCGGCGACCAAAGAGAGCACGACTGCGCCTCCCCTTGTCTCCCGCTGGTGGTCGCAGTCCTTCGCGGCTCTGGCTTTCGGCGCACGCCGCTCCGGGCCGGTTCGGCGAAGGGCGCGCCGACGAGAGCGCCTGGAGGGTGTCGCGGGGGTAGTCCGGCACAGGATTGGAGGTTGCGCCATTGTAGGGGCTTTTTTTTCTGGGATCGATTGTTACATTGCGGTTGCGGGATAAGTGCGGAGGCGGAGGACAGAGTTTTCGTCCGCTCCCTAGAATTGCTAAACGTACTTTGACCTAGATTAATGATTGTCTTAACGGTTAGATCCAATTACGATGGTTTGATCGTGGGGCTGTAATTTATCCATAATGTTATGTGGAGGTTAGGTTGGGTGCACTTAGCGATGAATATGTTTGCTTGTTTAATAATAGTAGAGATCCGACTCGCCAGGACCAGAAAGTAAATGGCACTAGATCTTGGGTTAAGTTTGCACATTCATAAAAAAATGGTAGCTGCAGCTGCAGGGCTATGTGATCCACACCATTGTTCGTAACTTCAATCTCCCACTTCGTAGGTGCAATATTCAGGTCAATGGTGTGTTCAGCTAATTTATCGTGATCATACCATATGAGTGTGATCAAAGTGAAAGTGAAATCTGCCTGAGCAAAGTGAAATTTATGGTCAATGTAAAATCTCAAAAAGCGTGTGCACCTTATATTCTAGAATGGAGGGAGTAAATTTTTTTTTAACCGATGGGAGTAAATAATTGGATGGGATCACTGAGTTCACAAAGAGAGTAGCATAGAACATGCTGCCGGGATCTAAAACGTGTCTGCCATGTTGGTAGAGTGGTTACAGAACTGATGATAGAGGTCGAGGATTTTGTTATTGTTAAAGGCAAGAATTTTGGTAAAGACCTCGCCCGAAGCCATTAAGGGCAAGGCTAGCATGTGCATTCATTCCGAGACCTTTGCTGAGGTTTAAGATTTGCCTTAGCCCAGTCAATTTGAGATTTGTTCTAGAGCCCCTAGAATTTTTTACATTATCCCATTTTTTTCTTTTGCTCGAAACCTTTGCTAGTTAGCATGCTAGAGGTACTATTAATTACAAGAGGCAAACCACCACATTTTTTAGAACGTAAACTGAAACATCTCTAAGATGGCTAGGGCAAATTGTTGATGCACATATTGAGACTGAACTCACTCGTTGCCTCCGTAATTGCCGAATCTGAAGTCGTTAGGACCATGCTAGGAATTATGTTACCGGTTCTGGCGGACGAGCAACTATGGAGTACTCGTAGTAGTAGCTTACAATTTTCTATGTTTTGCTTCTTTTCCCACTTTATCTACCAAGAGTGTGAGCTATTTTGTATGTTGTAAAGTGTTGGACATGTATATGCCATTCTGTTTTCTAAGGAAAAAGAATGTGGTGATTCTCCTGTCACACTTGGAGATTGTCGGTTCTAACACTTTATGTTCATTTTGCAATTCAAATATCAACTTTGGAAAAGCCGAGATTCCAAAATGAAAAAGAAATCAAAAGGACTAGCAGCAGCAGGGAAATTTGAAGGACTACTCCCCTAATGGAGTTTATTGATCTCCTTTTTGCTGCCATGTCCATTTAGCTAGAAAAACGATCTTGTATTATGGGTCGGAGTGAGTACATGTTATCCTCTGAGCATATTGAAGCTCCCATCTACTCCAACTGGATCTGGAAATCCAAGTGTCTTGGCTTTCATTTGGCTGTTGCATTGGCGAGATTAATTGAATGAATACATTTGGTTGGGTGTAGGGCAAAACGTATAGATGAGTTCTTTTTTTTTTTCTGTAATGATGTGACTGTGCCTCCTAGTATTGTTTTGCTCTTCTTTTTTTCTACAAAGAGGCTGGTAAAAAAACATGGACTTTTTTCTGAGGAAAATGATGGTAACATTTTGCTTTTGGCTAGTGATTATTATCGCACTGCTTTGGTTCGCAACACAGATTGTGTGTATGTTTTTATGAGATTTTGGAGTTGCAAAAGTAAAGTCAAGATCTCTTTCAAGCAAAAAGAAAAGTAAAGTCAAGGTAGTGTTCTTTACAGTATTTTCAGATCTGGAAAGAAAAAAAAACAAGAATTTGGAGTTATTACAAAAGTAAAGCCAAGATCTTCCTGAACCCCAAAAAAGGAGTAAAGTCATTAAATACGGATGTATGCATGCAGTCCAGGAACACTTTGGGGTGAACACCCATCCCAACAAGTAGGGTCAGCATTTAGGCTGTAACATTTAGCAAAAAACGAATCTTAAACCCAACAAGTGCTCTCAAAACCTTGCCTTGAACGCTTGAAGTTGTAAATAAATCTGAAGAGGAAGGCCAATTATATCATGTCAGCAATTGTACTCTCTGGGTCATAGATTCGTTAGAGTATTTTCGGATATGCAAAGGTAAAGGTAAAGACAAAAATTTGGAGAAGTGGGGTATCGATCCCCATACCTCTCGCATGCTAAGCGAGCGCTCTACCATCTGAGCTACATCCCCTAAGTCCGCAAGAAATAATTAACACGTTATTGATTGTGAACGAATCCACACTCCCTGAATGCATGATTCTAGGATCAATGAAACGACTCAAACAGAAGCATAAACACTGAGGAAAGAAGGTGATTGACAGGTTGAGCTCAACGTTTACTCGATGCGATTCGATGGTCCACATGGACGGGATAGGGTGCGCTGTTTCCGTGTCCGTCAATATATATGTTATGTATACGCACGCGTACGTACGCCTGCAATAGATCGATTCACGTTATTAGGGAAATTATGGTCCAAGGTGGTGTACGTGTCATCTGCTAGGCACGGTGAGGTGCAGAGAAGCTGCATCTACGCCGACAACATGATGTACTTGACAAGTTTGGATGGCCATGGCGAACGTGTATATCATATGCAAGAGGAAAACAGCAGCAATGCCACGCAGATGATCAAATCAGCAGGATCATATGTAGGTGCCCGTTCATATCCCCGTGGCATGTGGATTCTCCCTCCGAATTTCTAGCAGAACAAGAATAGTCAAGCGTGACACCTTTAGTTTTATTCTGAGTGTTTACATTATGTAATTTCACATTTCCCATCTACTCCATCCGTTCCTAAATATTTGTCTTTCTAGACACTCAAATGGACTGCAACGTACGGATGTATGTAGACATATTTTAGAGTGTAGATTCACTCATTTTGCTCCGTATGTAGTTACTTGTTGAAATCTCTAGAAAGACAAATATTTAGGAACGGAGGGAGTACATTGTTAAAATAGTGGCTGCCCATATGTAGTAACGCTGGAATATTGTGTTGTGAAATAGTGAAAAATAATAATTGGTTTTTCTTTTACCTATGTTGCTTTTTTTCTTCAGAAAAGGAGGATGACCCCCGGCCTCTGCATCTGGGCGATGCATACGACCACTTTATTAAGTATTCTCACAAGACATTACAAAGTCATACAACAGTAAGACTAAAGCCGCCGTCTAAGCAACAAACTGTCACTACACCTATCCAATTGATGAAGGGGCGCAGATAGCCTGGGCCAAATACCAAACAGACATCCCAGCTAAGCCTAACATCTAAGACCTGAGACCCCAACCTAGCCACTTGCCGGGTCTGGGGCACACACTGGTCCGGCGTGCTCTCAGAGGCCGCCGCCGCCAACTGCCATCGCTCCATCTTCAGAACTGTACTGATGCATCGACCTTGCTCGGTCCAGCTATCGTCGACGCCACCACGGCGCCCAACGGCACCTCCTCCCTGCGCTCAAACAGTTGTACACGTCGGAGTCGCCACTGATACACCTCAACGTCATGCTGCCACGTACCACCAGCCGACACAGCTTGAAGCCCTTGGAGGATCTGTCGTGCGTAGCACCTGCCGACCAGGCATGACCAAGCGTAGCACCTGTCGGTCAGGCATGACTTGACATCTCCACCGAAGCTCCGTGCAAGACGAAGCCGCTCCACCTCCTGCCTCTGACTTCCAGCGCTGCTCCACAAAACGACTCTCCCAAGAGAGAAATGACACCGCAGTGCCGCCATCGTCCGGTCTGGAACACCAGATCCTAGGGTTTCCCCCGGAGCAATACGAGTGGGTCGACGGTAGTAACATGACGATGCCTTCATCAAGGTAACGACGTGGAACGCCGCCATCGGCTTGGTTTTCACCGGCAACTACGTCTCCCCGACTCGCAACTGATGCCAGACGATGGATCCCGAGATCCGAACACCCAGCCTCAGGCCGACCACCTCTGACGGAAGGGATGACCACCACCGCCGGCTGCACCGGTCAGAACAGATCTGATCGGAGGTGCCGCCGACAAGACCACCAGGCCCTCCACGCCGCCGTCGCCGATCTGAAGGCAGCATGCACGCCACCGCAACCAAGCCGGCCGACGTCGACCACAGCCACCGCCGCCACCCGAAGGGCCATCCGCAGCGCCTGCAGCCCTGGCCTCCGCCGCGCCAAGCCGTCGCCGTCCGAAGAAGGGCCGGCCTCCCGCCGCCTGCCGCCATCCGCCGCGCCGCAGATCCCAGATCGGTCGCGCCACCACACGCCTTGGGGTCCGCCCCACCCCGGAGACGCGCGAGAGAGGACGTCCCCCGCCACCGCCGTCGGCCCCCGGGCTTAGCCCGGGGGCGTCTTCCGGCGGTGGCTGAGGGAGGGGAGGAGGGAGTTTGCGGCGGCGGTGGCGGCTAGGTTTCTCGCCACCCGAGTCGCCCTAGGGGGAGGACGATGCGGGCCTTCTCCTTCTCCTTTCACAGAAAGAGACACATCTGCGTGAGGAGGGAGTTTACCTATGTTGCTTGATCCATCTAGCTATGTGTTTTGAAAATGTGTTCTTAATCTTAATTTTGCTAGATTCTAGCTAGGACGCACATGCCATCCAATAATAGTTGCAAAGCGCTCAATTTATTGAGTTCTGCATGATTTAGTCAATCATATGACTTTTTTTCACAACGTAAGCATCCAACCAATTGATGAAAAGGTAGAAGCAGCATCTCAGGAGTCCTTGTCAAGCTCCCCCGGGTTCTGCATGGATTGCATCTGCGCCACGGGCACATGTCTGATGAGAAAGATATAAGAAGGCCATATAAGAATGGTGCAATGGCCAATGGCAGCACGTGACCGTCTCACTTGCTAAGCCTCCTTTGCACAACGAGTGCCATACACACAGATAGCCAGACAGCATAATCGATAAACTTGCTTTCCCTCACAAAATGTTTCTTTGCAGAGAGAACTAGCACTCAAGCAGGTACCTAACTTGCTTCCTCTCGGGAATATTTCTTTGCTTGTCCTTTTATCTGCTCTTCTAGTGAGCATGCCATGTGCCATCATTTTGCAGTGAAAGGACGAAAAAGCATACAAAACTGTATTCCAAATTGGAGTATGTCATCACTTAGACCTAGTTATAGGTGACAAGACTTCACTTAGACATAGCTATAGGTTGGGTAGGTATGTCTACTGT
Organism: Secale cereale; assembly: GCA_902687465.1. Taxonomy (NCBI): domain Eukaryota; kingdom Viridiplantae; phylum Streptophyta; class Magnoliopsida; order Poales; family Poaceae; genus Secale; species Secale cereale. The sequence continues at coordinate 758,826,736 of LR738712.1, forward strand.
TATATAGTTTTCTTAAATCACACACATTTGCCAATAACAATGCTAACTAAAGATTCTAGGATGAAAGGAATTGCATAGCGGACGCCTCATTATTTAGTTATCTGGTCATGCAGTGCTAATAGTTCAGAACTGCAGCTCATTTTTTGTTATCTCGGTAGGTTTGCAAAACATCGAACAAACAAATTGACAACCTAACACCTCTTGTTTCAGCTTTCCAAACATCCAGATGTTACCAAGGAGATAGAATTAATGTTTCACAGCATAACAGAACAAGTTATGCGCCCAAGCCAAACACATAATCGTTAAGAGAGCACCAACCAGACCAAGAACTGAATAACATAAGCATGAACCAAAAGTATAATAGGATAAAACCAAGTCCCTCTATGAACAGGGTGGTGTAAGTTGATAAGTTAAGTACTGCGGATTGTACGCCATCACATATGATGCAGACACAACAAAGAAGATCACAACACAGCCACGGCCTGTCCACCTTCAACCAGATCTTCTAGCCCTTCCTGGTATGGAAACTGAATCCTGTACAGAAATGGAAGGATAAAAGTGTCTATTGCATCTGCAGAAGTAAAAAAAAAACTCAGTTATTTGACAATGAAGATGAAGATACTGGAACAGAATTCGCAAGTATGAAGGACATTCACTGCAAGTGCAACTTATCTCCAGGGACAAACTTCATTACATTTGGTCTGGCCATTTCTAGCTGATAATAATCTAAAGAGGAAATTGCAACCAGGATACAAAACTTGGCTAGTGGGAACAAAGACGCCTTTTTGCCCTGGTTGACGGGATGGTAGGCACGGGCTCCTGCCTGATGCTGGCCAAATAGGCGACCAATCTTCCTGGTCGATGGAACTTTTATACATGTCCGCATTTTTGTGCTCTTGGTCGCTGGACCGGCCAGCTGACACCTGGGGCTACAATAATCTCCTTTCTTGGTCATGAGCTCGCGACAGCACATGGGTTAGAACATGTTGAAAGAATGTCGAAGAAAAAAACATAGCAGCCCAAACTAGAGGCTACACTCGGCCTCGTTTAGAACAACAACTGTCCCAGAAGGTTTCACAGACTAGGAAGCACACAACCGGTTCCCCATATCTCTCAATCCCAGGCTTGTTATTTGGCTATCGTTCAAATGCCAGATCAGAACCATGGCAATCAACTTGACCTGTATATCTTCATCCATCTCTTTAACTTTGTAACAACGGTAGATGGTATAGATTAGTAGTATAGTGTTTGCTCTATGGTACTACAACCACCTTTTATAGCATGGTTTGTCTAGGTTCAGATGTAGGCCCTTGCACACTTTTAGTTGTCTTTTTGACGCCATAATAATGTTCAGGCTCTCAGAAAAAAATGTTCGACCAGATAAGGGCTACATAAGATTTGTTGCAACTGTGAGATATCATGTGGTTATTATCTGAGTCACTTTTATGTTCTCTCCGGGACTTTTGGTGCTTCTGTTAATGAATCTTCTTTTTTTGCGGGTAATGTTTATGAAACTTCAGTGGTACGTAGGCAATACGGTTGCAGCGGTTTCCAAGTATTTGTTTTACTTCAAATCTCGAACATATAGTTCATCATCTCCTTAATCCCTAGAGTATATATCTCTCTTTAGGGGCTCACATACAGCGTATTAAACAAGAGAAGAATAAAGTCACCCCAAATCCATGGTCTCACATGCCGGCCTCCTTTACACAACGAGTGCCACATAGCCAGCCAGCATAACCGATAGACTTGCTTCATATCGCAAATGTTTGTTTGCTTGTCCAGTGTTGAATATATGGTTTATGCATGTATATTGTATAGCCCGGCCCTGGCAGGGGAGATGGCTTTCCAAGGCGGCCCGGACTATTCTTATCAACTCCTCCCTCTCCAGCCTCCTCTTATTTCTTATGAGTTTCTACAGCCTCCACGAATCTCTCCATAAGGAGATCGCCAAAATCCAGTCCCGCTTCTATTGGGCTGGTGAGCACGGCAAGCAGAAGTATCACATGGTCAGCTGGCCTGACATCTGCAAGCCTAGGGAGCAGGGTGGATTGGGAATTATGTGCTCTAAGCGGATGAATATTGCCCTCCTATCCCGGTGGCTGTGGCGCATCTCGCAGGGTCATGGTGGCCTCTGGCTGGACATTATCCGGAATAAATACCTGCGCGGCCAACCACTTGCCTTCTGCCAGAAGTCGGGTGGCTCTCAGTTCTGGCAGTCCATCGTCCAGCTCCTCCCTGTGCTCCGCATTGGTACCTCTATCTCGGTAGGGTCCGGCCTCTCGACGCTCTTCTGGTTTGACCGCTGGGCCGGCGACTCCCCCTTTGCGGCTCGCTTCCCCATCCTCTTCTCTAGCTCGGTCGACCCCATGATTTCTGTTGATAGGGCCCTCACTGACTTAGGGCGCCTCGCTTTCCGTCGGCCATTTGGGCCTGCGGAATCCAATGGCCGACGGAATCCGCCGCCTGGCGTGAGCTGCTTGATTGCGTCGCTCTGCATGAGCCGTTGGTAGATGGAGTCCATGACCGTGTGCGTTGGCATCTGGAGCTGTCTGGCCAGTTCTCTACCAAATAGCTCTACTTGGCCATTGCCCCCTCCCCCGCTCCCCCCCCCCTCTCGATGGTGTGGTCCGTCCGTCTCCCTCTGAAGATCCGCATCTTCATGTGGCAGTGGATCCGGGGACGGATCCCTTCCGGTGTGGAGGTCCGCAAGCGTAATGGCCCGGGCACGGGTATTTGCCCCCTCTGTGCCGTCCCCGAGGACTCCAACCACATCTTCTTCGCTTGCTCCTCCGCCAAGTTCCTCTGGAGCTGCTTTCGCGAGATTGTCGGGGGAAGTTGGACTCACACCAACTTCCCCGACTTATTTGCTGAACTCCAAGCGTCCCCCTCGTCCTCCTGCCACATTAGGTGGCTGGAGGTTGGGGGTCCTAGCCTGGACTCTTTGGACTGTTCGTAATAAGCTTATGATCGAGCATTCCCCTCTTCGTCGTGCTACTGACGCTCTCTACAAATTCTCGGGTTTCCTGCAGCTTTGGCGGGCCGCTTAGCCGTCCCCTGGAGCGCGACGCCATCTCTACCTTCATCGCCGATCTTCGCTCGATGGCCGTCCGCCTATCGCCGCCGCCGCCGCCGCCTCCGCCGGAGCCTGACTAGATCCCCTGCGCGGGTCTCGCTCTGTTTTTCTCTTTCTTTGGGCTTGTTGAGCTGTGACCTCAGCAGAACCTTTTGAATTTGGTGTGGTACTTGGGTGTGTGTGTTTGAACCTGGTGTGGCTGTATGTCTTGTGGCGGTTTGCTTTATCTATAAAGCGGGGCGAAAGCCTTTTTCGGTATAGCCCGGCCCACCTCCTAGTCTCTATATAGTTGAGGTTGTGGCCCACCTTGTACTCCATATATACGTGCGCTATGCACCGATCAATACATCGTGAAGCATTGCCAAAACAATTGCCTCCAACATGGTATCATACCTACGATCCTAACCCTAACCCTGCCGCCGCCGCCACGATCCCATCGCCGCCGCCGCCACCACGCGCCGCCGCCGCCGCCGCGTTATCTACGCCGCCGCGCCGCCGCCTCGTGAACCGCCGCCGCCGCCGCCGCGTTACCTACGCCGCCGCGCCGCCGCCTCGTGAGCCACCGCCGCCGCCCACGCTTCCGCCCATCTCCCGCCGCGCCTCCCTCTCTGCCGTGCCGCCTACCCGCGTGCCGCCGCCTCCATCTTCCCATGGCTTTCGGGTCCTCTGCCACCGCCCGCAGCCGCCGCTCCAACCCGTTCGACGGTCCCGACCCCGTCGTCATCCGCGATCTCAACATCCTTGCCCGGGTTCCCGTCGTCCTCGATCACCTCACCTCCACGTACTATGCATGAAAGACGTACTTCACCCTTGTGTTCCGTGAGTACAATCTCCGGGATCACATCGATGGCTCCTCCGATTCCCGGTTCATGGAGGACGATGAGGACTGGATGTCCATTGACGCCACTCTCATCCGCTGGTTTTACACCACCATCTCGAAGGACCTCTTTCACACGGTGGTCTCCGCCGATAATGATGCTCGCGCCGTTTGGACCAAGCTCAATGGTCTCTTCACCGACAACGCGCTCCAACGCAAGGTCTTCCTGCACGGTGAGTTTTTTGGGTGCCAGCAGCTCGACTCGTCTGTTGACGACTACTGCATGCGCCTCAAGAAGCTTGTTGACGAGCTCCGTGACCTCGGTGAGAAGGTCTCCGACGAGCTTCTTCTCAGCACCCTCATTGCCGGACTGAACGCCGACTTCGGGAACGCCGCCTCCAACATTACCCTCATCACCAACCCGACCTTCCCCAAGATCGTCGCGTACCTGAAGCTGGAGGAGAGGAGGATGCGGATGTCGCGCACCCGGGCCACCCACACGGCCCTCACCGCCGGTACTCGCGGTGGTGCGCCGCCCACGGCCCCGGCTGCCCCGCCGCGGCCCACCCCGGGGGCCTTCCAAGCGCCGCCGCCCGGGTTCCCCT
>LR738712.1:758831533-758848332 GCA_902687465.1 Secale cereale
CCCCCCCCCCGCCGCCGCCCCCCGCCGAGCAGCAGCAACAACGCCGCGGCGGCCGGCGTGGCCGCGGTGGCCGCAAGCAGCAGCAACAGACGGCGGCCAACGGTGGGGCGCCGCGCCCCCAGCAGCAGCCGCTCCCGCCGGCCCCCTGGCAGGCCCGCCAGAACCCCTGGACGGGGGTTGTGCACGCCTACTCCATGCCCGTCCCGCGTGCCCCCGTCCCCGGCTTCTTTGGCGCTCGTCCGGCTTCACATCAGGCTCTCCATGCAGCTCCTCAGCTGTACCCGCCCGCGCTGCCCTACGGCCCTTCTGCGGCCTACGGGCCGCCCCCAGCCGGCGGGTTCGCGACACCGCCACCACAGCCACTACCGTCTGCGCCGGCTCTTCCGCCGGCACCGTGGGACCCCGCGCTTCTAGCGGCACTCCACACCGCTCCTACACCACAGTAGTATACCGGCGGTGGCGACTGGTATATGGACACCGGTGCCACGGCTCACATGGCCGCTAACCCCGGTAATCTTCTTACCGCTCACCCCGTTCACACCACTGCTAGTATCACCGTGGGTGACGGATCCTCCATGCCTATTACTCATGTCGGCCATGCTGCTTTTCCCTCTACCGCCATGCCTTTATCTCTTTCTAACGTACTTGTTTCTCCTAACATAATTAAAAACCTCGTTTCCGTTCGTTCTCTTACACGTGAAAATCCTGTCACCGTTGAATTTGACATGTTTGGCTTTTCTGTTAAGGATGCCCGTACCCGGATGGTGCTCCACCGATGTGACAGCTCCGACGAGCTCTACCCGGTCCACTCATCCACCTCCTCCGTCGCTGCACCCATGGCGCTCTCCGCCGGAGTGGACCTCTGGCATGCTTGTCTGGGTCATCCCAACACCGCCACCCTTCGTCATATTCTTCGCAATTTTTCCTTCACGTGTAATAAGATCGACGACCACACTTGTCATGCTTGTCGTCTCGGCAAACATGTTCGTCTTCCTTTTAGCACTTCCTCGCATGTTGCATCATACCCGTTTGAGTTAATTCATAGTGATGTTTGGACCTCTCCTGTTGCAAGTAATACGGGCTATCTTTATTATCTTGTTATACTTGATGATTTTTCGCACTATGTGTGGACCTTCCCGTTGCGGCGAAAGTCGGATGTTATTGCCACTCTCACCGCCTTCTACTCCTATGTCTCCACTCAGTTTGGACGTCCCATCCATGCGTTTCAAACAGACAACGGGAAGGAGTTTGATAACCTTGCAATTCGCAACCTTCTCGCCACACACGGCACGATCTTTCGCCTCACTTGCCCGTACACTTCGCAACAAAATGGCCGTGCTGAGCGCATGCTTCGCACTCTGAACGACTGCGTTCGCACCCTTCTCTTTCATGCCAATGTGCCACCACGTTTTTGGCCTGACGCGCTCGCCACCGCATCACTACTCATCAACATCCGCCCCTGTCGCACTCGCGGGAATTTTGCACCCCATCACCTTCTCTTCGGCACGCCACCCTCCTATGCAGAGCTCCGCATCTTTGGTTGCCTGTGCTATCCCAGCATCGCTACCACTACTCCTCATAAGCTCGCACCTCGGTCTGTGGCCTGCATCTTTCTCGGCTATCCCCCCAACACCAAAGGCTACCGCTGCTATGATACTATCTCACATCGGGTCATCACTTCCCGACACGTGTACTTTGATGAGATGGTTTTTCCCTTCCAGCAGGTACCTTCGGATGTTGCGGCTTTGCCCGCTCCCGGTGACGGCTGCCAGGCTTCTCTTGGGCCGCCTCCCGGCTTTGAGGATGTTCCCCACGCCACGGGTCCAGTTTCTCCCCGGCTGGCTGCCTTAGGGGCTGCACCCTCCCCGACGCCCGCGACTGCCTCACCGACGGCCTCCCCGGCGGCCGCGACGCCTCCCGCGTCACCTACGCCCGCCGCGGCGGCCTCATCCGCGACGGCCTCGCCCGCGGAGGCCTCGACCGCGGCCTCCCCCGCGGCCTCGGAGGTGGCGGGCTCTTCATCGTCCTCGCCCGCCGCCGCCCCGACCTCGCTGCCCCGCCCGATGACTCGCTCTCGGGCTGGCACCCTCCGACCGAGCACGCGGTACACCAGCGATGAGTACCTGCTCACTGCTTCCGCCTCTGAGCCGTCCCCTCTCCCATCGTCAGCTCGAGCAGCACTTCGGGATCCCCATTGGCTCGCTGCGATGCAGAAAGAGTTCGACGCGCTCCAACGGAACCACACCTGGCAGCTTGTCCCTCGGCCGCCTCGTGCCAACATCATCACGGGCAAGTGGGTCTTTCGGCACAAGACCCGTCCGGATGGCACTCTCGAGCGCTACAAAGCTCGCTGGGTGGTTCGGGGCTTTCGGCAACGTGCGGGCGTGGACTTCACCGACACTTTTGCCCCGGTTGTCAAACCGGGCACGATCCGCACCGTGCTTCAGCTAGCCTTCTCCCGAGCCTGGCCTGTGCATCAGTTGGATGTTTCCAACGCCTTCTTGCATGGCCACCTCGCTGAGAAGGTGTTCTGTGAGCAGCCTACCGGCTTCGTCGATGCTTCGCATCCCGACCATGTGTGCTTGCTCTCCCGCTCTCTCTACGGGTTGAAGCAGGCGCCTCGGGCCTGGTACCAGCGCATCGCTGCTTTCTTGCAGACGCTCGGATTTACATCGACTCGCTCCGATGCGTCTCTCTTCGTGTACCATCACGGAGTTGACACGGCCTACTTGCTGCTCTACGTCGACGACATCATACTGACAGCATTCACTGTCGCGCTTCTTCAGCGGCTCACTGCTCGTCTTCGCGATGAGTTTGCCCTGAAGGACTTGGGGCCCCTGCACTACTTCCTTGGTATTGAGGTGGTTCGACGGCCAGATGGGCTTTTCCTGCACCAGCAGCGTTATGCCCATGAGCTTCTTGATCGAACCGGCATGCTTAACTGCAAGCCTGCTCCCACGTCTGTCGACACCAAGGCCAAGGTTTCCGCTCTGGAGGGTTCTCCCGCATCCGATGCGGCCTTCTACCGCTCCATTGTGGGTGCTCTGCAGTATCTGACACTGACGCACCCCGACTTGCAGTATGCTGTTCAGCAGGTTTGTCTTCACATACATGCTCCGCGCGACTCTCACTGGACCTTGGTGAAGCGTATCCTCCGTTACATACGCGGCACCACGTCCATGGGACTTACGCTGACAGCCTCCGCCTCCACCGACCTCGTCGCCTACTCTGATGCGGACTGGGCTGGCTGCCCGGACGCACGACGCTCCACTTCGGGGTACTGTGTCTATCTTGGGCCGTCTCTGATCTCTTGGTCCTCCAAGCGACAACCCACCGTCTCCCGCTCGAGTGCCGAGGCAGAGTATCGGGCAGTGGCTAACGCCGTTGCTGAATACTCTTGGCTTCGTCAGCTGCTCCAGGAGTTGCTTTGTGATGTTCACAAGGCCACGCTCGTCTACTGCGACAACGTCTCAGCCGTGTACCTCTCCGCCAACCCGGTCCACCATCGTCGAACGAAATATATCGAGCTTGACATCCACTTTGTTCGCGAGCAGGTGGCTCTTGGGCACTTCCGGGTCCTCCACGTCCCGACGGCACAGCAGTTCGCCGACGTCATGACAAAAGGACTGCCTACTTCTGTTTTCGAGGAGTTTAGGTCCAGTCTTTGCGTCTCCGGCGACGCTTCGACTGCGGGGGGTGTTGAATATATGGTTTGTGCATGTATATTGTATAGCCCGGCCCACCTCCTAATCTTTGTATAGTTGAGGTTGTGGCCCACCTTGTACTCCATATATACGTGCGCTATGCACCGATCAATACATCGTGAAGCATTGCTAAAACAATTGCCTCCAACATCCAGTTTTCAGCTCTCCTCGCATCATCGTTTTGGAGTGAAAGGACTCAAAAACGTACTACAAAACTGTATTCCAAATTCGAGTCTGTCATCACTTAGACCTAAGCTAGTGTTAACTTTTTCTAAGCTACAACTTGGTTTCATCTCCCTGCACAAACAAAAACTCAGTTCCGTCAAGAGTATGACACAATGTTTGCCAACCAGATATGTGGTTAAATATCTGAAGGGCTATCTAAATTGTTACAAAACTAGATGAAAGAAAAAGATTAACTAAATCGTTTTGGTTCCTACTTATTCAATGGAACATGGGAACATTCTAAGCTAGAACTCTGTAAATTTCATCATAACTCATAGACAAAACTAGCACAGCGAGAAAATGTGTTGCCGCCTAGATTGAATACATTCACGAACCCACCCTCAATTTTCCCCAACATTAGACTTGAGATCTCGACCAAGACAGACATTGCTTGCTCCGGGGCGTCGCGGCCTGACGGAGAGGAGACAGCCGCGTGGGCTTCATGGCCTCGGCAGCTCGGCGGCATCGACAAGTCTCGCTCCCCGGATCCGGGGCGCGGCTAGCCGCATCGCGCCCTAACGGCGGAGCAGCGGCTGCTCTTCCCCGGCGGCCGGCGGCGGCGTGAACCCTACAGCGAGGCGGCTTCGAGCGACGCGAGAGCGAGAGCGAGTAGTACTGGGCGCATTGGGCCGCATGGGCTGGCCTTTTTTCGTGTCCACGCGAGGGACGGCGGGCGCTGGTCGTTAGTTTTTAATAGTACCATACCGGAAGTTTGATCGAAGCGTGACCCGTTTATTAGAGGGACTCTGTCTACTCCATCGTCAACACGGGGATGATGCACGGCTGTCAGCTGCGAAAGATGCCAAAGCGCACAAACAAAAGAGGCCTCCGAGCCCAACCCGTGACCCAGCATCAAACGGTGCGCACGGACGAAAAGATGGTCTCCGAGCCCAGCCGTGACCCAGCACCGATAAGTGCGCACGAGCCAAAACAAAAATGCAGTGAAAAGATCCCCTATGAGGGCACAGTCGTAAGAAATAATAGCGCAATTGCATCCTTCGGGTTGACACGTGCTATACATTAGCACTGGGCTTTTTGTTCGAATTCTGTTTTTTTATGTACCACCAATAAACTACTAATCCATTCGTTGTCGGTACACAAGCAATAAACTACTAATCTCGTGAGAAGATCCCCTATGACGGACGACAGAAACATATAGACACTTGCCAGCAGCACACTCCAGTTGTTACACACGCACGCACACAACGAGCATCGAGAGATACAAGACAAACACGCTCACCAGCCAATGTCATGATTCCACAAGGTAGGCTAGCCTTTGACCAGCCAAATAACATGATGCATCAAATTCGGGTCTGACATCACTAGGTGACAAGACTTCACGTCCACTCCTGCACTAAGGTGTGGTAGGCATGTCTACTGTTATATACGTAGTTTTCTAAAATCACACACATTTGCCAATAATATTGTTATCAAATGCTAGTAATTGTTATGGTTCCTATCATAATTCGTTGTGATGCTCTGAATACGAGTACATAATAAAAAATAAATGCTAATGTTTTGCGAGCAAAAGGCACTCTATTAAGTTCCGACGTAATAGTCAACACTAATAGTCTTCCTGTAATGCATCCAATTTTGCAAAATAGGTGTGCCCAGGTAAAATGATCATGATTTGCTGGGGTTCTTGTTAGAAACATTTGAATGCCCAAAGCTAGCACAGATGCTTAACAAGAATACCTGAAGTGATCAGGAACAAACAAGCAAGGAAAGGCAGGCTGCAAATGTTTACATTTTCATGAAACTAAAAATAAATATATAAATAAAATATGTCAACAAATGTCATAATCAGGGAGAGCTCGATCTGCATGAAATTGGTAAAATGAATACAATAATGCTAGACCTACAAAGGTTTACTTAAACATGTTGCTCAAATGCAAGGCACACATCGAAAGGAGGGTAATAATGTAAGATGCAGTAAAGTACACGGAAAATGTGCATCTAAACAACTACTCCCTCTGTTTCAAAATATAAGCCTTCTTTAGAAATTTCAATACGGACTACCTACGGATGTATAAAGATTCCAGGATGCAAGGAACTGGATGGTGGACGCCCCATTATTTAGTAATCAGGTGAGACACGACTAATAGTTCAGAACTAAAGCTCATTTTCAGTTCTCTTTGTAGGTTTGCAGAACATCAAACAAATAAATTGGCACCTTAACACCTTTTGTTTCAGTTTTCCAACCAACCAGATTTTGCGGAGATAGAATAAATGGATCACAGCATAACTGTACAAGTTATGTGCCCAAGCCAAAAATATAATCGCTGAGAGAGCACTAACCAGTCCAAGAACTGAATAAAATAAGCATGATACAAAAGTATAATAGGATAAAACCAAGCCCCTCTATGAACTGGGTGGTCTAAGTACTGTGGATTGTACGCCATAACATATGATGCATGAACACCAAAGAAGATTGCAACACCGCCACAGCCTATCCGCCGTCAACCAGATCTTCTAGCCCTTCCTCGTATGGAATCTGAATCCTGTACAGAAATGGAAGGATAGTGTAAGTGTCTATTATATATTTAGAAGTAAAAAAAAACTCAGTTATTTAACAATGAAGATGAAGATACTGGAGCAGAATTCGAAGGTATGAAAGACATTCACTGCATGTGCAACTTATCTTAACATGAATCCAGGGAGAAACTTCATTACATTTGATCCGGCCATTTCTAGCTGATAATAATCTAAAGAGGAAATTGCAACCAAGATAATAGAACTTGGCTAGTGGGAACAGATTGGTACAAGAACTTCAAAAACATTCACCACCGAACAGGAACTTGGTTTTCGTGTTGATCGGTAGTACAAATCATTCCTGTGATGACACATGGCACTGTTCTTTTTACAATGAAAACCTCTATATACTATATTTTCCTGCATCTGTAGCCATCTCCTCTTTTCCCCTGGTCCACGGAGGTACCGTACTCGGCAACGGCGCGGCGCACCATCGTCAAAGTGCTGGACAGGAAACGCAGCGCTGGCATCTGCATGGGGTCCTCTGAATTAGGGAGGGGGTGGGGGTGGGGTCAGCTGGCGTCGGTGTTGCGAGCTTGTCCACGATGGATCACCCAGCCGGCATTGTGGCCTGGGTGCAACCTACACAGAAGAGCTCGTCGTCCATCATAGCGGGAATGACAAAGCCTTCAAGAAAATTCGTCAAACAGGTGGTGGGCGGTGAGACCAACATGGCCATAGCCAGGATAAGAAGAGGGAGGGGCAACCTGATGCTCCATGAAAAGTCATGGCGGGAGGAAGCGGGCGGGGCACCGCTATGCCGTGATTGGCCATGGCCATTGTCGACTTGTCCGTCGTCTCGCTGATGCGGTCAAGGTGCCCTGGTGATTATGTTGTCACTGCTGCACTGCACCACGTCAGAGGGTGCCGCTATCCTAATCGACTGTACGAAGCCAGGTTGCCATTAAGTTCGCTAATCAATTCGCCGCCGGCCGGATACGCAAATTAGATAGCAGATACGCTAGGCCAGGTTGCCATTAAGTTCGCCCGGGCGTTTGGTGCGGGAAGACTGGGGAGGTGCTGTCCTACTAGAACATCTGGGCGCCGACTCGTTCGTCCTTAACAGCGACATGCCGAAAAGATGAAGGCTGCCGCATCGACACGTGCTGGATGTATACGCAACATCCTCAACACGGTCTCCGCTCGCGTGTCATTGCAACCTAGTGCTCCTAAAACCCCTCTAGCTGTTAATATGTAAGATGATCCTGCTCGGCATCTCCTCAAGCCCCGCGACCAGCCACGGAAGTTAATTCATGATATCTCTGTAGTGCGGGTTGTTTCCCTAAAAATCCAGCAGCGGGTTATGCCATGTGTCGTCCCTGGATCGCTTTGTACAAATGAAAAAAATAGCGTGCTACAGCAAAATAGCATGGATCTCAAAATACACTATTATCGTGCTATATCGTCCTATAGCGTGCTATTAACGAGACATTTGTACGCTGATATATTTAGCGAGGCAATTATCAATACGCTATACCGTGCTATTAGCGACGCTATAGCGCGCTATTTTTTTCAGTGCTTTGTACCTTCGATGAACACATAAGCCAAGTTGTTGTTCTCGTGGTGAATGTTTTCGTCGTTTTTGTACCAATCTGCTCCCACATGCATACCTCTTGTATCTAGGGTGAAATTACCTCTAATCTAAAACAGGAACAACTAGCTAATCTGCCCCCAAATTAGAATGCGGAAAATGTGAAATAGGGAATCATGACATACAAAACTAAACATGTTAGGAACAGACGTTTATATTTCAACAAAATGTTATGTAAACTGTAAATACTTCCAAGGAACAAAGCTAGGAATTATAAGAAAATTGGGAGCTGAATAATTTAGCCCATAAGGGCAAGGAGCTTCTAACAAGCCAATAACAATTGCAATGCATTAGCACCGACTGTTCAAAAACAAAATGAGTCAAAATATAGTTTATTGGCTTACAAAACACACTTGAGTCACTTTTCAGAGCTAAGCAACATGTTAAGATAATGTATCACTACCCTGAATGAATCAATTTAGACATTTCAGCCAGTTGCCCACAAGGCCAGAAATAATCAAAAAGTCCACATGTTGTTTTAAACTTATTATTTCTGCACCACAGTTTAACTTAAACATCCCTTTCCAACAAAATGGATTGCAATGGTTTTAGTTTTTTGCAACTGATGATCACACATGGTCCAGAATTTTCAAGCTGCGAACAATTCGGTATTCCTACAAACGGTTTCTACATAATTTGGGATTTCCTTCTTTACTGCTTGCTCTATTAGTTTCTTTCTCATATACTCCCTCTGTACCATGATATTTGTCGTTCTAGCAGCTCAAATATTATGGCACAGAGGAAGTATGAAAACTTATTCAGAATACATAAAGCATGCAAAGGGGCATTGGTAAGCTTAAGTATGTTAAACGCAGAGAGAAACTCCAAAACCTTGAGAATCCTGTCGTCCACCACATTGCTCTTGACTTCAACTATTTTAAGGTGCGTCGGTATTGCAGACGATCTCTCAATCAAGCTGTAGGTTCCTTTCATTTGCACTTTATACACTGAATCCTATGGTTAGTAGAAACATTTAACCAAGATGAATAATTGATAATAACTTTGAGAGTGCAGCAAATTGCCCACTAAGAAGATTTATACCCAGGGAAATATTTCAAGAGTGAGCTTCTCCAGAATTGGCGAGTTTTTCAGAATGCAAGCTAGTGGATCCACATCAGGAGCCTCGCACCAGTACTTATAGAGTAATAATGTTTTTAACTTGCTAAATGTAGCTTCAAATCTCTTGCGAAGATGAACTGTAGCATAAATACAAAAGTAAATGATCAAGTAATCCTTACTGAGATTTCAGGATGATGATCTAAGATCCACCAATGGTGATAATGCATACGTAAGCAACGCACATAGTACAACATAAATGATAGATAACATAGAGGAGTAAAGAAGATGAGTGCCATACCTTTGGAAATGTAGACTTCAACTCAAGATGTTTAGCACTAGAAATACCATCCAAAGCCCACTATTGTGAACAGAAACACAATTCTTGCATGCATTGTTATTAGCTCCACAGAAAACACCAGAGTCATAATTCAAACAGACATCGTAGTCAAAGCCATAAAGATACACAGATGCAGTCTCTAGCAATGCCATGTTTCCATGTAAAGGCGTTGGATGGTTACAGGCATGTAGTTCAAGAGAGACAAGTCCTGGGGTAGAAATACGAAACCGACAATCTGGGTCAACGGTACTGCAATCTCTGATGGTCAAATGCTTCACGGAACAGGACGATATCCTATTGGCGCAGATGCGGCAATTGTGCATCATGAGATCTTCTAATGCTGGACAGCCAGCAAAATCAAGCCAGGTCTTCTTTAGGGCTACACCGGCAAGATGCAATGTCTTGAGATGCCGAGACACAAGAGGCAGATCGTCTAGGTTGAGATGCCCGTAATAGGTATAAAAGGTGAGTGCACGAACTTGCACATCACAGCAAAGCGGATCCATAGGTTCACATAGGGTTGGTCTTCTTGTAAAATCTTGTCGAATGAGATATCGACAGTGTCTAGATCAGTGCGCTCACGCAGGAGCAGCAGATGGTCCACGAACTTGTGGAGATCCTTGACAAGCAGAGAATCTTCAGGGTGAGAGTCACCGATGCGCAGTCCTGTGGTGGACCTCCAGAGGTGGCGCCAGCGCGAAGCGAGCACGCAGGTCTGCACGGCCTCCTGTGCTGGCAGGAAGGAGGTCAAGTGGTGGAGCACATGGCCGGGCAGATCGCTGATCCGGTCGGCGCCGCCGCTCACCGGCAGTGCGCTCCGGTCCTTTTCCCCGGGAGGCATTCTGTCAAACAGGTGGCAGGCAACGTCGCTGCTGCGAGGCAAATAGACGGTCAGACGACGCGAGTGGGCGGAAAGATAGGGATGGGCATCGACTCGCCACCGGCAAGCCCGCTCGTGGCGAGTAGCCGCCGCCGGAGGTAGCAGGGAAATTGGGAGGAGTATTCGGCACACTCTCTCGCTGTGATGATATAGTGTTGCTTTACCCTACAAAAAGATAGTGCTGCTTTTGGGCTGGGCTCAACAACAAAACGCCTAGTAATAATTGCGCTGTGATGTCCGCTTTTTTCATACACATTGTACATATTTTGTATACATTGGAGATATTTTTCAATACACATTTCCCATTTTTGAACTGCATTATTAACATTTTTCCAAACAAATTATAAACATTTTTTAATTTGTACCTTTTTTACATATGCATTGTACATTTTTTTGTACACGTCAACCTTTGTTCAAAATGCACTCAACATTTTTCAAAAAAATATATAAAAAATATAATATTTTTTATTTCTAATTTTTTCCATGCACATTGTACATTTGTTTTATACATTTTTGTACACACTTAAAAAAATTAATGCATGATTAACATTTGTCAAAAAAGTCGAAAACATTACTTTTTGGTTTCTACTTTTTCCCATACACATTATACAACTTTTAGTACATTTTGGTTATACTTTGGAAACATTGTTTCTATACACACTTAACACTTTCTTAACACAAGATTTACATTTGTCAACTTTTGTATATAAGATAATACCTATAATAGATCATACTGTTGCCGTTCAAATCGGAAAATTTCAGAAGAAATGAATTGTTTTGCTTGGAACCCAGTTCTCTCATGGGGTAGCGAGAAACCCTGATACCGGGTGGTATCTGAATTTTCCGCCCAGTACCCAAAGCCTTGACGGCAGCACAGTGCGGCTCCACGTGGTTGGGAAGAGTTCCAATCAGCTGCGACTGTGCAAACAGGCGGAGGCAAGGTCATGCAACGATAAATTACCAAGTTCCTATCAACCTAAACTCTGAGAGAACGGCCCTAACGGCTGGGTCAACTTAATACTGCACCTTAAAACATACTATGATGTACTATAAAAAGCATCTTAACCCTCTCATGTGCCCTTTGCCACTCCTACTACTTCACACGCCAACTCACCTTCAACTACGACGAAATAGCTTACAACGGAGACCTAACCATCTTGCTACATTGGAGCAATGATCATTGAGGGTGCCATGTTTAGTGAAGAATATGTTGCGGACATTGCCAGAGCGTTTTACATCCCGCGAGGGTTTGGTCATTTTCGACGAGCATGACCAGATGGTAGGCGTGGGCTCCCATACCGATCCTGGCTAGGCAGGTTAGTGAGCTCACCTGCCGATGGCTTCCTTTTCCTTGTTTTCATATTTCTTATGCTCGTGGTAGACAGATCTAAATCCAGACACTTGGGGCTACGATAACCACACAAGCCTCAGTCATGAGCTCACAAAGAGTGCTTAGAAGTGAAGGAAAGAAACATAGCAGCCCAAACCAAAGGTTACACTCAGCCTAACTCAGAACAACAATGCCTAAGAAAAAACTTCATCCTGTTGAGCTGCACCCAACCATTTCCCGACGCCTCTCACTCTCAGCGCCACGAGTTTCTATTTCGCTCGCATGCAAAGGCATGGTCGGAACCATGGCAATGAACGTGATTTTTCTCTCTTCGGTTCGTCTCTTTAATTTTGGAACTATTGTAGGTGGCAGTCTGGCAGTATCAGGTCTGCTCCATGCCACTGCATCCATCTTTTATAACATGATTTGCCTAGGTGCACATGTAGGCAGTTCCACACTTTCTTATATATTTCTGGCCCCATACTAATCATGTACTAAATAATGCCGATAGTTATTTGTTGCATCTTTAAGGGAGCATGTGGTTCTTATCTTGGACCACTTCTATTTTCTCTCCGAGAATTTTGGTGCTCAAATTTATGAAGCTTGGGTTTTAGGTAATTATCATGGTGTTACATAGCTTAATTAAGCTGCTAGTGCCTCTGAGTGCTTCTCAGACGAAAATAATATTGCACTTTTGACATGTTCTTTGTTCCAGTTCAAGAGTTCGCCTAGAAATGTCAATGTTTTTGTTGCATTACAAAAAGATGTCTCCAGCGGATAATACTGTGACCAAATTGCAGTGATGGAAAGGGAAGTTGGGCACCAAAGCTAGTTGGCTCACGTTTTGTCAATGTGGTGCTCTCGTCCATCGTTATTTATATTAACTAGATGATACCCCGCGCGTTGCCGCGTGACTTTGTTGCAAAAATTTCCGAGCAACATCCACATCACAAAGATGATAACAATTGGAATCAATTATATGATGGATTTCACTTACATGCAATGAAATGTGTAGAACTTTAGGAGTTTTAGCATTTATTATGGTCTTAACAATCATGAAACTGCAAATGTAGTGTCTTATCTATTGTAAAGAAAGCAACCTTGAAGCATCCCGACACTATGACCTACACCACCATTAACAGGTCATGGACACACCGCCATGATGATTTAAAAATGATAATTACAGTTGCTGAAAATATAAGATGTTTTCAAACACAACCTGGAATGTGAGTAAAGATAGCAATATGGCCCAAGAGCTGGAATAGTTCTGGCACCGGTTGCTTCTGATATAGTCAAAAGGCCATATAAAAGGATTAGCATGAGGAACTAAATCATTCAATGTAGCAGCCCTTGGTATAGGAATAAATCATAGTAATCCATCAGAAAATAAATGATATTAGATGGTAGCATCGACGTAGTATATTCTCATAAAAATAATATCAATATTACAATACCAGAACATTGCTGCAGAAATTTGTACAGATAAGTGTACCTAAAGTGAGTTAGAATGCAGTACAAATTTTCTAAAGAGCACACATGTGTGGCCATGATTGCGACAAAGAA
Source organism: Secale cereale (assembly GCA_902687465.1). Lineage (NCBI taxonomy): Eukaryota > Viridiplantae > Streptophyta > Magnoliopsida > Poales > Poaceae > Secale > Secale cereale. Next base: position 758,844,755 of record LR738712.1, read on the forward strand.
ACAAAGAGTATGGTGTTGTATAATTTTTAGATATGCAAGAAAGAAACTGTGACTATCAGTAGCAGAAGGCATAATTGTTGGAACCAAGGATCGACATTCAATCACAATAACTCGGGGAGACGGAATTTTGCCGGGCGGCGAACACCCGCGGCGACGGCCGCCCGCCCCGGCGACGAAAGCCGGAGCCTTTTCTTCCTATGTATTCACTTGGCTCAACCAACAAGACGCAATACATCGGCTTATATAGCCTAGCACACACAGGGCCGGCCGCCACACTCGGCCACGCATGCACGCAGCACCCACTAACCAACCCTACATGCACGTCCCTATCCAGCTCATGCATGCACGCACTAACCAACTAACCTACTCCTAGCTAACAACCTTATCCGGTCAATCGTGAGCACGCCTGCTCATCCGCACGACCTGGATTGCTTTGCTGCATGCTATCACCGTCGTCCGACTACCACAAGCCTGGCCACAAACCGGCTCAAACTACACTCATGATACACACTGGTCACCACGGCGAGTCGTGGTTTATGCCTAACAATAATAAAGTAGAACAAAATAACCATTTTTCTAAGGGATCATAAAATACTACTACTTCTTCTTTCAAACCCAATTAGGTCTTACTCAGTTTTATACATGTAACGAAGAAAATAGTAGTAAAAATGAATGGTTGTCAACATCTTTCAAGAACGTATCCTCAAATCTAAATGATGGTAGCAATATTTTTCGTCCTCTACAACACAAATTTTATGTTGGATCCTAAGTGTGTATCTCTGCAAACACACTCTTCATTAAAAAATATCCACAATGTCTTCCAGAATGTTCAGTAATCCACATAGATTGCTCCTTATAGATGGATCTCTAAATTCTTTCCCGCGGTCCTCGACTTGGTGTTGGGGATCGCCGTGACGCACTGGCCAGCCATGCTTCTAGGCAGTGCTCATACACCGAGGTTCTCTTAGCACCACCCCTTGGAGATCGCTTGTCTCGTAGTGTGGACGGCAACATCTTCCCTCACCCTCCTGTTGAGAAGGATCTCCTTGCTGCTATGCTCTCGGCTAGGCCGGTGGGCATCGATCCGTGGCCTAATGATCCTATGCTTGATGAAACAATGGCGCCTCCCCCCCAGGTTTTGCGTGACATCATTGGCCCTAGGGACTGCTCTGCTTGGGTCGATGACATGTGGTTCAGCCATGGTGCCTCATCCGTAGGGAGTGAGGAATATGTTGATCCTATGTGCTCACATGCTACTCTTCTGTCCCCACACTCTGGAGGCTCTTCCTCGTCTACTATGGTGCACTCCCTTGTGCGTCTGATGCCGAGTCCAGAGGATCCACTCGGTTTCAACGCGCCTAATGTTCTGGTTGAGCCTATGGTTGAGGTGTGCAATGTTGTTGCGAAGGTGGCGCAAACTAAAGCAGCACCATTATCTCTAGAGTATTTTGTCAGCAAGGTTACTTGTCCGCTCCCACAACCTCTGCTTGGGACCCCAGTGCCTTCGCATGGTGAGAAGAATGGAGCGTGATGGAGCGGGCGTCTGGATAAGAAGAACAACGCGTGCAACATCCCGACATCCAAGCGTGCAGATCATAGAATGTTGGAGGCTTTTGATGAGTTGCCGGAAGTCAGCAAAGCAGAGGGGCCAGAGCAAAAGATGCAAGTATACCTGGGCATGTACAAAATCCCGCTTTCACCGCAAATGATCGAGGCGTTGAGCTCTTTGGCGAGGATCGCTGGGAAGTCAAAGTTGGACATGTCGGGATATTTTTCACATGATAATCTTAGCACACGATTCTTTCAGGCCGAGTCAGAAGAGTATTTCAGTATGAACAGTTTCCCCTCGGCGAGTGGCAGTCGTTTTGGTTGCACTTGAGCTTCGTCTAACTGCTTTGGGCCTGGGTGCTCTGGTGTCTGGCTCTGATGATGTCCCTTGATGCTGCAGTTGTCTTGTCCCTGTCCGCAAGTTCTAGTGCTTTTTTCATTTTCTGTTTTTCTTTCTTTTTAGGTTTTCATTCGGTTTTCCCTGATTAGCCGAGAATGTTAGGTTTTCGGGTCCGGTTTTCCTTATAAACTGGACCAACTCTCTTCTTCTTAATGAAATGCAGGAACCCCCTGCCCCTTTCGAGGTGTTCTCGAAAAAAAAAACATTTGTTTCAAAATAGTACCTCAACCTGCAAGGTACCAAGAATGGAATAAAAAGCTGACAGATATGGATAAAGGTCTAATCTGAATGAGGATTCTTAGTTTGTCAGTTTAGTTAGTGAACATCAGCATTGAGAGGATGTTGTTTGGTTGATACCAAGAACATGATCAAATGAGTTGTCGAGAAATTGAAGACATCATACCGCGGAACTGAAGATTCTAAGTAGCTTCATGAACCTAACAAATCTGTGCTAAGTATAGTGAGAAAGGCATGATTGATACGTCCAAAACGTATCTATAATTTCTGCTTGCTCCATGCCTCTTTTGTGTGATATTGCTATGATATTTATGCACTTCCATACACTTTTGATCATATTTGGACTAACCTATTAACTCAGTGCACCCCAGTGCGAGTTTCTGTTTTCTGCTGTTTTTGTATTTCAGGTTTTCCCATTACGTAAATTGCCAGAAAAATTCCGGAAAAAATATATAAAAAATCAGCGTTCCGGAAGCTTCCATGCGGCCAAAGTAGGGCCAGAGGGGGCCACCAGGGCTCCAGGCGACCAGAGGGGGCGGCCCCCCTCCTGGCCGCGCCGCCAGGGCGCCTGGGGCCCCCTGGCCTCTTCTGACGCCCCCCTTTGGCATATATATACACCGCGTCCCGAAACCCTCGAGGACGAAACCCTTTTTCGCGATCTCATCTCTGTTCCGCCGCCGCCGCGCTTCCAAGATCGGGAGCACCAGGAGAACTCTTCCCGGCACCCTGCCGGAGGGGAGGATCACCACTGGGAGCTTCTCCACCACCATGGACGCCTCCCGGATGAGTTGTGAGTAATCTCCCTTGGACCATGGATCCATGACCAGTAGCTATGTGATGTTCTCCTCCCCTCTTTGTTCTTCATCGATTAGACCTCGTGAGCTGCCCTACATGATCGAGGCACATATGTAATCCTTATGCCGTTGCTATGATGAGTTTGCTGGGATCCGATGGATTATGAGATTTTGTTCAGATTGTGTGTGAGTAATATATTTGATTTACCTCTTTTATATTTATGTTCTTGAGTAATTCTTGCATGTTCTCCGTTGCTATTTATTGCTTTGGCCAAGTAGTAGGTAGTAACTCCAAGAGGGAACGTTATGCTTGATTGTGGGTTCATGCCCCTTGATACGTCCAAAACGTATCTATAATTTCTGCTTGCTCCATGCCTCTTTTGGGTGATATTTCTATGATATTTATACACTTCCATACACTTTTGATCATATTTGGACTAACCTATTAACTCAGTGCACCCCAGTGCCAGTTTCTGTTTTCGGCTGTTTTTGTATTTCAGGTTTTCACATTACGAGAACTGCCAGGAAAAATCCAGAAAAAATATATAAAAAATCAGCGTTCCAGAAACTACCGTGCATCCCAAGGACAGCCGGGGGGG
>LR738712.1:758848404-758874468 GCA_902687465.1 Secale cereale
GCCAGGGCTCCAGGCGCCCTGGCGGCGCGCCCCCCCTGGGCCGCGCCGGGGGGGCGCCTGGGCCCCCCGAGGCTTCCCCGATGCCCCCCTTTGGCATATATTTAAAGCGTCTCCCGAAACCCTGGAGACAAAAAACTTTTTTCGCGATCCCATCTCTGTTCCGCCGCCGCCGCCGCTTCCAAGATCGGGAGGACCAGGAGAACCCTTCCCGGCACCCTGCCGGAGGGGAGGATCACCACCGTGAGCCTCTCCACCACCATGGACGCCTCCCGGATGAGTTGTGAGTAGTCTCCCTTGGACCATGAGTCCATGACCAGTAGCTATGTGATGTTCTCCTCCCGTTCTTGTGCTTCACTAATTAGTCCTCGTGAGCTGCCCTACATGATCGAAGCACATATGTAATCCTTATGCTGTTGCTATGATGAGTTTGCTGGGATCCGATGGATTATGAGATTATGTTCAGATTGTGCTTGAGTAATATATTTGATCTACCTCTTTTATATTTATGTTCGTAAGTAATTCTTGCATGTTCTCCGTTGTTATTTATTGCTTTGGCCAAGTAGTAGGTAGTGACTCCAAGAGGGAACGTTATGCTTGATTGTGGGTTCATGCCCCTCGATGACTAGTTTGAGTGACAGAAACATGAGTCTAGGGGATGTGTTGTTGCCACAAGGGAGAAAACAACGGTGCTTGTGCCCGCGGGTGCAAGGATTGTTTACTTTACGCAAAGTTCTTTTAATGCAGTTGTCTGTTGCTTTGAGTTTACACTATGGGTGGGGCTCGCAACTTAATACCAGCGAGATGTTCTGGATAGATATCTCAAGGTGGATGATTAGTAGTAGATATTGATGGATTTCGGTCTACTTACTTTGGCGTACCGCCCATGCTTTGAACCTCAACCTTTCTTGCAATGTAGTCAGCATTGGTTTGCGTGTGTGGTCCTGTCTATTGCCCAGCTGTAATTCGTTTACCTCACATAGCTGTTTTATCGTCTTTTGGGAGAGAGACATCACTAGTGAACATCATGGGACTCCGGTCCATATTACCATCATTGATCATATCCGCTATTTACTTTTCGCTTTTATTTAATATTGCAAACATTATCTATCACTACTATCATCTGCATTTAATCCTTTGTGAACTACAAGGCCGGAGAGATTGACAACCTCTCTGTACTCGTTGGGAGCAAAGTTATTTGTATCTGTGTGCAGGTCCACGTTGATTGCTAATATCTGGCGCCGTTAGCAGTTGACACCTTCTTGTTGAACCTAGCAGTCTCTGGGGATTCGATCCTTGGTATCTTTGCCAAGGGAAAAACTTCCCCAACACTACATCTCACACCTTCCACTTGGGGTAACCAACGAGGGGCGAGAAGCCTAGCAAGAGTTTTTCTGGCGCCGTTGCCGGGGACTCCACTCTTCAGGATAGGGGAGTTGCACGCTATCTTTTACCTTTCCTTTTTAGTCTTGTTAGTTTACCTTTCAGTTTTTGCTTTAGTATCTTTTATCGAAAATTACAAAAATAGTTATCTTGCTTGCTTGCTACTATGGGTTCCACCGAGAACACCAAGTTGTGTGACTTCACTAGTCACAACAACGATGACTTTATCAGCACACCTATCACTACACCTGCCACTTCGGCACCTTCGTATGAAATTAAACCTGCTTTACTGAACTTAGTTATGAGAGAACAATTCTCCGGTGCTGGAGATGATGCTGCTTTACAATTAAACAACTTTGTTGAACTTTGTGATATGCAAAAGTACCAAGAAATAGATGGTAATTTCCTTTCTCCTTGAGAGGAGGAGCTAAAATTTGGTTTTAGTCTTTGCCTAGAAACATCATAGATTCTTGGGACAAGTGCAAAGATGATTTTATTGGAAAATACTATCCACCTGCTAAAATTATCCAACTAAGAAGTAACATAATGAATTTTAAACAATTGGATAATGAAAACGTTGCCCAAGCTTGGGAACGTATGAAATCTCTTATCAAGAACTGCCCTACTCATGGTTTGACTACTTGGATGGTTATCCAAACTTTTTATGCAGGCTTGAACTTTACCTCGCGGAACTTGTTAGATTCGGCCGCGGGAGGAACTTTTATGTCAACTACACTTGGTGCTGCCACGAAGCTTCTCGATGAGATGATGACCAACTATTCCCAATGGCACACCGAACGCGCTCCAATAGGTAGGAAGGTAAACTGTATCGAGGAGATTTCCTCGTTAAATGAAAAAGTTGACTTAATCATGTCTCTACTTTCGAAGCAATCCTCTGTTGATCCTCGTGATGTTCCTTTAAATTCCTTGATTGCTCAAGAACAAGTAGATGTGAACTTTATCTCTAGAAATAATTTTAACAACAATGCTTATAGGAGTAACTTTGGTAGCAATCCTAGACCGTTCCCCTCTAATTCTTGTGGGAACAACAATGCTTATCCTAGCACCAAGAACTCCAATACTGAACTAGAGATTATGCTTAAAGATTTCATCACTACCCAAAAAGCCTTTAATAAGAGTGTAGAAGAAAAACTACATAAACTAGATGATCTCTCTTTGAAGGTAGACCATTTAGCCAATGAGATAGAATTGCTTAAAATTAAAACTTCTCCTCTTGAGGAGAAGAAGGTCACTCCTATTAATGCTACTCAAGTGCAAATTAATGAAAATATTAGGATGATGGCTAAACTTAAAGAAAGATGGGCTAGAGAAAGGGAGGAAGAAGATAGAATTAAGAGCCTTCCTACCCACCACACTGTTGCTACTATCCAAGTTGTTGAGAATATCCAAACTCTTAGCACCCAATGTACTCCTGGTCCCATTGGACCTATTAATGGTGATGCTATGACTATAGAAACTACCAAACAAGTGAACCTTTGATACGTCTCAAACGTATCTACTTTTCCAAACACTTTTGATATTGTTTTGACCTCATTCTTGCATGATTTGGACTAAACTAACCCGGACTGACGCTGTTTTCAGCAGAGCTGCCTGTATGGTTTATTTGTGTGCAGGAAAACGGATTTTTAAGCATCTCAGAAAAATCCACGAAAAATCATGAAAAATCCACGCACCCGAGGAAACCAAATGCCAGAAGTGGGGCCAGAGGGGGGCCAGGGGGTGCCCAGGCGCCCTGTGGGCGCGCCCCCCCTGGGCCGCGCCGGGGGGGCGCCTAGGTGGGGCCCACACCCCCTGGTGCCCTACTTTAGCCCGTATTTTTCCTCCCGACGCAGAAACCCGAGATCGGAAGTTCTTTCGCTGTTTTTCGTCGCGGAGCCGCCGCCACCCTGTGTTCTTCTTCGGGAGGGCTAATCTGGAGGCTGATTTGGCCTCCGGAGAGGGGAGATCGTCGCCATCGTCATTATCATCACCACTCCATCATCCCTCCATGACTTCCCCCTTCATGTGTGAGTAATTCCCCTGCTGTAGGCGAAGGGGATGGTAAGGATTGGATGAGTTAGATCATGTAATAGTTCGTCAGATTGTTGGGGGCATGTTGCCTGTCATCTAGTATGGTGTTTATCATCTTTGCTACAACTTGTTATTCTTAATGCTTGACACTTAGGGCCCGAGTGCCATGATTTCAGATCTGAACCATGTGTGTGTGCATGAATATATTTGTGTTCTTGATCCTATCTATGAGTTGTATGCACCTGTTACGGTTCGGAACCGGCGATCCCAAAAGTGACAGCTTGGGACACCAAAAGGGATGGTCCGTAGTTTGAGGATTACATGTATCCATTGAGTTCATTGCTTTGTTCCGGTGCTCTTTGACAGGAGCACCTTAATATCCATTAGTTCCTTTTGGCCCCGTTCGTAGCGGGATGGTAGGACAAAAGATGTTGTGCAAGTTCTTATTGCAAGCACGTACAACTACCTACGGGATACATGCCTAATGTTTGATATTTGCCTAGATGATCATTACTTTTCCGTGTGCCGTGCCCCAAGTTAGAATCTATCTCATCCATGCAGCGCCCAACCATCCATCTCCCTAGCCTACAGTATTTTAAACCTTGCCTGTCACTAGTTGCTACTTCTGCCATTTACTACTGCTATTTACTTTTGCTGTTTTACTTTTACTATTACTATCATTACTATCATATCACTGTTACCACTTATCTTTTGTTGCAAGTTAGTATATTTCAGGTGCGGTTAAATTGACAACTCAACTGTTAAATCTTATAAATATTCTTTGGCTCCCCGTGTGTCGAATCAATAAATTGGGTTATTCTTACCCGCGAAGACTATCTCGATCCCTTACGGTTGAGGGTTATCAAGTACCGTTTTCTGGCGCCGTTGCCGGGGAGCATAGCAATATTTACAAGTCTACTTGAGGTATCCTACCTGCTGCACTTTATTCACTATGGGTAAGAAAGGTGACCCCAAGGTTCCGATCTTACTATCCACTACAAGAAGAGGTACTGCTCTGAGCACTAGTGCTACACTTGATTCACCTTCTGTTATGAGTAAGTTTGCCTCACCACCACCACATGATGCTCCTACTGAATCTGTTATTATGTCTGATACTCTTGATGATGCTTCTACTACTTTTGATGATGATATTAGTTCGCTTGGTTATGCTCTTGAGAAACAAATTACTGCTGCTGCTGAAAAATATGGAATTGAACTTCCTGTTGCTCGCTACCCTATTGGTGAAACTTATGATTATCCTGATTTGAGTAAACTCCAGGAGAGGCTCCTTGATGATGATTACTATATACTTGATGAAGATTGATGCAGGGAACTGACAGAGTTTGCCGGCTCTGACCCTGAAGTTATTAAGAAAATATTTGAAAAACACTCTTTGAAAAACAAAACCGTTCATAATCCTGAGTTTGCTACATCTCCTATATGCATTGATGATCCTGATTTTGATTTCTCTGTTGATCTTTCACTTATACCTATGGTTGAAGCTGACCCCTTTTATGGCAGAGAAAATGATGATGCTATTGCACACCTAACTAAACTTGGTGAGCTAGGTAGCCTGTTTACCACAGATGAGAAGATACGCTACTTTTATGTGACCAAGCTTCTTCCTTTCTCCTTGAAGGAAGGTGCTAAAGCATGGTATGATTCACTCCCATGCGGTTCTATTAAGAGTCCTCAGGACTTAGCTCACTCTTTTGTTGATAAGTACTTTCCTGCCCATATGCAACATGCTGCTTTACAAAGAATTTACAACTTTAAACAGTTGCAGGATGAGTCCCTCCCTAAAGCTTGGGGGAGGTACTGCGGTTTGGTTCGGGCTAGACCAGGACATGAAATCCCTAAGAATAAATTAATTGATATATTCTATGCTGGTCTAACTGATGAATCTAGGTCCTATCTGGACAGTTGTGCTGGTTGTGTTTTCAGGAAAAGAACACCGGACGACGCGGAAGATTTAATGGGCAGGATTGCCAAAAACCATGAAGATTGGTCCATCCCTAAACCACATCCACCAACAAAGAAGAGGGGCATGTTTGTTCTAAGCCCCGAGGATATGCGAGAAGCAAAGAAGTCTATTAAAGAGAAAGGTATTAAAGCTGAATACGTGAAGAATCTACCCCCTATTGAGAAGCTATGTGAGCCTACCACTCACCCTCCTATGTTAGAGGTACACTCTCTTTTAGATTTCAACGCAAGTGACATCCCTCATGGTAAGCCTCCTGATCAATGTTTAGATGAGTTTGATAATTTTATTATGAAACAGAATCATTTTAATAAGAGGATAGAAAGTCAGTTGCATGATAATTCCCTTGCTATCAAAAAGTTGCTTGGTGTTTTAGATAGAACAGTTAATGATGTTCAATGTCTTGTGAAGCATTTTCATATGGTTCAAACTCAGCTCGATCAAATTTCTAATGTGCAAAGAGATTTGCTTGCTAACAATGCCAAAGAAGATAAATTGCAGGCTTTTGGGATTAAGACCCGAGGAGGAACTAGTACTCAAGATCCTCTTTATCCAGAGGGACATTCGAAGAGAATCGAGCAAGATTCTCAAATGCAGGAAGAAGAAATTGTTGTCTCTCCAAATAAGAAGAAGAAACATAAAGAGACTGACAATTCTAATGATCCTAATGCAGATGAAGAGCCAACTATTGATCCCAACAGTGTATCTATTTCCGATGCTGAAACTGAAGACGGCGCTGAACCTGAAGGTAATGATAATGAGAAGAATGATCCGCCTGAAGTTCGAGAAGAAGAAGCACCTGATAAACGTAAGAGGTACGCTAAAGAAGACTTCATCGCAAGGAAACATGGGAAGGAAAAAGAACCATGGGTACAGAAACCCATGCCCTTTCCAGGTAAGTCCATCAAATCTAAAGAAGAAGAGCATTACAATAAGTTTTGTGAATGGATTAAACCTCTTTTTCTTCAAATCCCTTTGACTGATGCTATCAAGTTACTTCCTTATTCAAAATATATGAAAGATATTGTCACTAACAAAAGAAAAGTTCCTAATGATGCAATATCTACTATGCTTGCTAACTATTCTTTCAGTGGGAAGATTCCTGAGAAGCTCGGTGATCCAGGTATACCCACCATTCCTTGCTCCATAAAGAATAATTATGTCAAAACTGCTTTGTGTGATCTTGGAGTGGGAGTGAGTGTTATGCCTCTCTCTCTTTACGAGAGGCTCTGTTTAGAGAAACTAATTCCTACAGATATCTCCCTTCAGATGGCTGATAAGTCAACCGCTGTTCCGATAGGTATTTGTGAGGATGTTCCAGTTGAAGTTGCTAATTGTTTAATTCTTACTGATTTTGTTGTGCTCGACATGCCCGAGGATGGGAGCATGTCCATTATTCTTGGTAGACCTTTCCTTAACACCGCAGGTGCTATTATTGATTGCAACAAAGGGAAGGTTACGTTTCATGTGAATGATAAAGAACACACGGTATATTTTCCGAAGAAGACCGACAGGAGGCATGCCCTCAACTCTATAGACAATATCGAGACCGTGAAAATTGGAGAATTGGACTGTCCAATACATGTGCCTCACAAATACAAAACTATCATGGTAGGGACAATGTCCATCAAGGTAAAAGTTCCGTGATTACTTCGTAGGAGGTGAGACTTTTTGCTCTATATATCGCTTGTTTGTTGGTAAGACTTGATCAACCTTACTAGTGAACGTGTTTTATATGGATAAAAAGTTGAGCTTGCTATGTTTTCATTTGTTTTTAGTGTTGTCCTACTTGCTGCACCAAGTATCTATGTTTTTGAATCTTCACAATACTACTAACTGCTTCAAGTTTTCAGAGAGTTTCGCAGCTTTTTGAACTTCGAAAAAATTTCAACAGTGAAGTTTTCAGAAAAATTCCAGAAAAATTATATTAAAAATTTCCACAACGGAAGAGACCCGGAAAGTCTTGGGGCCAGCCAGGGGGGCCACCAGTGGCCCAGGCGGCCAGCTGGCGCGGCCCAGCCCCTGGCCGCGCCCACAGGGCGCCTGGGGCCCACGGGACCCCCCTCCAGGTACTTCTTCTTCCCCTCTCTCTCTCTCATTTTCCAGAAACCCGAGTTCTGGTCGTGTTCTTCTTGTTCTTGCTGTTCTTGGGGGCGATTCTTCGATCTCACTCTACAGCCCATCATTTGAGCTGAAATTTTGAGTAAATACTCCCTGGTATGTGACTCCTCCACCCCTCCAATTAGATTTTTGATTGGTGGCCTCATTTGTGAGTATTTAGTAGTTCTTGGTGCTGTAGAGATGAGCTTGCATGCATGTGTAGAAAGTTGTTTTCCAAGTTTTGATGCAAGTTTATGCCTTGGGCAAGTGAGTTGAGTAGTTTGCCTTAGCTCACTTTGTTTTAATCCTCGTTTTTGTAAATTATAACTTTTTTTTCAGAAATGAGTTTGTTAGGAAGGGCAAAAGGATGGCTTGAGAAGAGGAGGCCCGCGCACTCCGATCGAGTCACTAGAGCCGCAGCTTCACCATCGACCGTTAGGGTGAGCTATAATGAGGATCATGTGCCCCTGGAGTTGTTGGAAGACACAAGTCCAGCACATGCGATGACATTTCCATGTGATGAATTCATGGAAGCTGCGGGAATCAAGGATGAGTTTTATAATCTTTGTGCTAATGCAGGTTTGACACGACTCGTCACGAGCCGTGTTACTCAGTATCAGAAACTCACCTCCGGTTTCATTAACAGTTTTAGATATAATCCTGATTCAGGTGCTATTGAGTTTAAAATTTATAATGATCTTATCACCATGACTCTGGGAAATTTTTGTGAAGTAATAGGTGTGCCGAACGTTGGGAGGACAGCAAGGATGGCCACGCAGCCCTCCGAGCTGAAAACCGTCATCAACTCTCTCTGCAACATGGGTACGAGGGATATTCATCGGTCGAAGATCTCCAACATCTTGTTTCCTCACCTCAGGTATTTTGCATATTATATTGCTAGAGGGGTGTTAGCTCGTGACAACACGAGCAACATTTCTGCTCCGGATATTGCTATCCTGGCAGCAGCCCTCTCAGGGAGGTCTGATTATAATATTGGTACCTTAATTGCTCGACGCCTTGCTATGAACGGTAACAAGGGGGACTTATATGGTGGCATTTATGCCACCCTTATTTTAGAGCATCTTGGAGGCACCCCACACCCTGATGATACTCCTTTTTCTTATTTAAGCTTTGATCTTCCTGCTATGAAAAGGCATAAGTTTGTTACCATGGGTTCTGAACATGATAACCTTGTTTATATCTTGCGTTTCGGAACTACTGCGGAACGCGAGATCCGTCTACCTGCACCTCTTTTGTTTAATTTTTCTCGCAGGAACGGATGGTCCTTTGATGTTGTCCAGTTCGGTGAGTTCATGGTCCAGCATCAGTTCCATAACCCCATGGAGGGGGTTGTGCCCGACGAGGAGAGGCACGGTGAGATACCACATTTTCAGGATGAGACCGCCACCGAGTTTGGTGAAGGGTCTTCCTCTGTTTGGCGCTCGGAACCTTCTTCATGGGAGACTCCGAGGAGTTCGGTGTACGCGCCATCATCCTTCTACGACCCTTGGTCTCACCACCATACCCCTGGAGCAGGAGGCTCCTGGGGGCAGTAGCTGCTACCAACTTAGGCCAAAAGCCTAAGCTTGGGGGAGTACGTGCCCTTCTCACTTTTCCATTGTATTATCCGTTTTATTCACTTTGATCTTTTCGAAGTTTTTACCCGTTCTTCTTTATTCCTCTATTTGCAAAAACAACAAAAAGATTTTCTCTTTCTCTTGCTTTTTATTCAACTTTTGAAAAACTCAAAAAGATTTCCTTTCTCTCTTTAGTTTGCTTTGTTTTCAGAGATCAGCTCAAGTCCGTGATGGCATTTGATTATATTTCCTACGTTCGATCGTGCAAGTGACAAGTAGTAATGACGAAGATCGACTGAAAGGAAGCAACAAGGAAGACCGGTATAAACTCTTTCTGTTTCTACTTTTGTACATATGCCTGTACTTATGATGTAGAGACCAGCTTGTAGCGACATAGTGCTATGTTTACAATGCTTTTTCAGTGGTTCATGCTTTCCTTGTGGCTAGTCCCGAATAACTAGAGTACATAATGTGTTATTGAAATGATCTACATGCATTGCGCTGTTCATAGTCTGGCATACTAAGGTGGTATTTCCCTTTAGAGAATTTTTGGATTGACTTGGCACATGCTTACACATGTTTAAGACTAAAAAGTCTACTTTGCCTTAATGATCTTTGAGTTTTAGAATAGTTATATCACTTTCATGCCCGATTCAATGTTGCTTTGTCGCTCTGCATGATTATGACCGTTATTGCTCTCTAGTTGGTCGCTTCCCAGTCTTTTGCTAAACCTCCACCCGTACTAAGCGGAATGACTGCTTGTGCATCCAAAACCTTTAAACCTGTTATGCCATATGAGTCCACTATACCTTTCTATACATGGTATTTACTTGCCATTCCTAACGAAGACTTTCATGTACCATCTCGAAATTAATCAAAAGCATTTCTCTTTTTGTGCCTATGTTTTAGCTCATGAGGAAGTAGTAGTTAATTCATGATCTCTTTAAGTTGGACAAGTTTCACCCCTGGATTGCATGTATAATGTGCGAACCCCTAATATGAAAAGGAACTGGCATTGAGTGCGCCCGGCTCAAAAAGATAATATAACAAACGAACCCTCCTTCACGCTTTGTTCATGAGAAATCAGAAAACTTTGGCAGTGATAAACAAAGGAGATTAATAGGATGTGATCGTCCTCATGCGGGAGCCGTTCCTCGAGAGTTGTCTAGCTTAAAAAGTGATTGAGTTATCTGCTAGCATTCGTTGACGAAATATGCACCTCTCAAAAACATATTTACTTCTGTTTTTAAAACCAAGAGCTCTGGTACATGTTTAGTTTTTGTTTCCGATCACGGGTTTTCAACTTTGCCAATAAAAGCCACGGTTCGAGAGTCTCATGTTCTTTCTTCAAAGCACTGACTAGGAGAGCATAATTGTCATTCTGAGTGTAATGTGCATTGTCCCAAAGTATTACATTGTCTTCTGTATACTTGTGATATGATTTATTCTGAAATTCTTAGTTCTAGTCTCCTTTAAAACTCTGAAGGATTCTCTGCATCTATGTTTTGCTTCACTCATGGAGGCTAGCGAGGTACCACCTTAATATGCTCAAGCTATGTGCAATGTGATCTTGTCTTGATTTTTGGTAATATATTGTTTACTCTTAATTATTTGTGACTGGTCACTTGAAAGAAGGATTGCTCCTTGCATTGTTCTCATAAGTATTGTTTTAATACTTGTTGAACTCTTTTCGTAGTACATGCTTATATACATCTAATGAAGCAAAAGAGTTTGTCAAAGTTTTCTTTGTCGCGTCCAGTTCGTTGAACTGAATTGCTTGAGGACAAGCAATATGCTAAGCTTGGGGGAGTTGATACGTCTCAAACGTATCTACTTTTCCAAACACTTTTGATATTGTTTTGACCTCATTCTTGCATGATTTGGACTAAACTAACCCGGACTGACGATGTTTTCAGCAGAGCTGCCTGTATGGTTTATTTGTGTGCAGGAAAACGGATTTTTAAGCATCTCAGAAAAATCCACGAAAAATCACGAAAAATCCACGCACCCGAGGAAACCAAATGCCAGAAGTGGGGCCAGAGGGGGGCCAGGGGGTGCCCAGGCGCCCTGTGGGCGCGCTCCCCCGCCCCCCCGGGCCGCGCAGGGGGGGCGCCTGTGTGGGGCCCACACCCCCTGGTGCCCTACTTTAGCCCGTATTTTTCCTCCCGACGCAGAAACCCGAGATCGGAAGTTCTTTCGCTGTTTTTCGTCGCGGAGCCGCCGCCACCCTCTGTTCTTCTTCGGGAGGGCTAATCTAGAGGCTGATTTGGCCTCCGGAGAGGGGACATCGTCGCCATCGTCATCATCATCACCACTCCATCATCCCTGCATGACTTCCCCCTTCATGTGTGAGTAATTCCCCTGCTGTAGGTGAAGGGGATGGTAGGGATTGGATGAGTTAGATCATGTAATAGTTCGTCAGATTGTTGGGGGCATGTTGCCTATCATCTAGTATGGTGTTTATCATCTTTGCTACAACTTGTTATTCTTAATGCTTGACACTTAGGGCCCGAGTGCCATGATTTCAGATCTGAACCATATGTGTTTGCATGAATATATTTGTGTTCTTGATCCTATCTATGAGTTGTATGCACCTGTTACGGTTCGGAACCGGCGATCCCAAAAGTGACAGCTTGGGACACCAAAGGAAATGGTCCGTAGTTTGAGGATTACATGTATCCACCATTGAGTTCATTGCTTTGTTCCGGTGCTCTTTGACAGGAGCACCTTAATATCCATTAGTTCCTTTTGGCCCCGTTCGTAGCGGGATGGTAGGACAAAAGATGTTGTGCAAGTTCTTATTGCAAGCACGTACAACTACCTACGGGATACATGCCTACTGTTTGATATTTGCCTAGATGATCATTACTTTTCCGTGTGCCGTGCCCCAAGTTAGAATCTATCTCATCCATGCAGCGCCCAACCATCCATCTCCCTAGCCTACAATATTTTAAACCTTGCCTGTCACTAGTTGCTACTTCTGCCATTTACTACTGCTATTTACTTTTGCTGTTTTACTTTTACTATTACTATCATTACTATCATATCACTATTACCACTTATCTTTTGTTGCAAGTTAGTATATTTCAGGTGCGGTTGAATTGACAACTCAACTGTTAAAGCTTATAAATACTCTTTGGCTCCCCGTGTGTCGAATCAATAAATTGGGTTATTCTTACCCGCGAAGACTATCTCGATCCCTTACGGTTGAGGGTTATCAACCTTAAGGACACCACTACCACTATACTTGATGCTAGTGATCTTGATTTTGATAATTGCACTCTTACCGAAGTTATTGATTTCCTTCACAAGATGTCTAGAGATCCCCGCACTAGCACGGTTAACCTTGCCTTCACAGAGCATATCACTAATGCTCTCATCAAAGCTAGGGAGGAGAAACTCAGAGTAGAAGCCTCCATACCTAGAAAGTGGTTGGGATCCTATGATACAAATTAAATTGAATGACTTCTCTTGCTATGCATTATGTGATGTTGGATCTAGTACCTCTGTTATGCCCAAAAGAATATATGATATGCTTAAATTGAAACATTTTGATTCTTGTTCTTTTGGTGTTCGTCTCGTTGATTCTTCCATAAAGAAACCTATGGGGAGGATCGACGGTGTTCTTATCGTTGTCAATGATAATTATGTTCCCGTTGATTTTACTATTATGGATATTGAATGTGATCCTTCGTGTCCAATTATTTTGGGACGTCCCTTTTTACGCACCGTTGGTGCTATCATTGACATGAAAGAGGGTAATATAAATTTTCAGTTTCCTCTCAAGAAAGGGATGGAACACTTCCCTCGAAAGAAGATCAAGTTACCTTTTGAGTCCGTTGTACGGGCTAGCTATTCTTTTACTCTTGATAAAACTTGATCTCTATGCATTATGCCTAGCTTAAAGGCATAAAAGAAAGCGCTTCTGGGAGGCAGCCCACATGAATAAATTTTTATTTTGCTTTTGTTGTGTCTTGATGTTGTTTACTACAGTAGCATCATCATTGTATCTTTGCTTTGCAATTTTGTGCCAAGTATAGCCTCTGATTGCTAGAAAGTTCAAAAGTTGTGAGGTGCTGTCCAGGAAACAGATTCTGTCCTTGGATAGAAAAATTCGTATAAAATCACCAGGTCATCTTTTTGGTCTGAATTGTTTCGACAGCGTTCTCTATATAATTGTCTTTCGTGCGTCTGTTCTGAGTTTTTTGATTAGAGTTGCAGAAGTGCCCCGAACAAATCAATTACTACCTGTTTTTCTGTTTTTCACAGATTCTGTCCTGTTTTGCCTTTCCTTCATTTTGCAAACCAAGAGCTTGCTTTTTCTTTGCAAAAATCTTTTGGCAATCTTGAGAAACAGTAGACCTTCAAGAATATCTTTATTTCCAGGAAGGTACAATTATTTTATTATGGGTACTAACCTCGCTAATCAGATTATGATGAGTTATGTATGAAGGGAGTTTTCAAGTGTGCGAGGGAAGATGATAAAAAGATCCAGGAGTGTCAAACGCTCAAGCTTGGGGATGCCCCCATGCACCCCCAAGAAATATTCAAGGAGACTCAAGCGTCTAAGCTTGGGGATGCCCCCGTGCATCCCCTTCTCCATCAACATTATCAGTTCGTCTTTCGTTCCACTATATTTTAATCACTTCATGTGTTATGTGCTATGCTTGGAGCGTCTTGCTTTTAGTTTCCTTTTTAGTTTTCCATAACGAGTCAAAACTCAGCCTTCTTTATGTGGGAGAGAGACACGCTCCACTTCTACCTAGAACATAACATAGAATTTTCATGTCTATCTTTGCTGTGTGTGTTCTTTGTCTTTTAATAGCTACTATCATGTTCTGCTCTTAGTATTCATGCTTATCTTTTCAAAGAGCTTGTGTTTAGTTGGTTGCTTGAACTCTCTTTAGTTACCATGCTCACCTTATTAAGAGAGTTTGCTTCCGTTGCATTGGTTAATATGTCTATGATAAAGATGCTACGTGCAAGATGGCGCTTAGTAGTTCAGGTTTTCTTATGGTTAGTCTCAAATAGCTGGGGGATTCCCAATGTGTTATTGGAGTACCAACATGATTTGGTTGCCAATGATGTGGTATGGTTTAGTAATATCTTCCCTCAAGAATTTTTATTTTGATTGACTTGGCGTATGCTCATGCATATTTAAGACTGTAAAGAAAGTCTGTCAAGCCTTGATGATCTTTTGTTTCTGAGTAGCGATATAACTTCCATGCCTGATTCAATGTTGCTTTGTCGCTCTGCATGATTATGACCGTCATTGCTCTCTTAGTTGGTCGCTCCCAGTCTTTTGCTAACCTCCACCTGTACTAAGCGGACTAACTTCTTGTGCATCCACATCCTTTTAAACCAGTTATGCCATATGAGTCCACCATACCTACCTATATGTGGTATTTCACCGCCACTCCAAGTAAATTTACATGTGCTACCTTTAAAACCTTCAGTTTTTGCAATACATAGCTCATGGGAAAGTAGCTTAAAAACTATTGTGGTAAAGAATATGTTGCTTATGTATCTTATTTCTTATAAGTTGCTTGCTGAGCGGTAACCATGTTTCTGGGGACGCCATCAACTGTTACACTTTTTGTTGAATATCATGTGAGTTGCTATGCATGTTCGTCTTGTCTGAAGTAAGGGTGATTTGCCATTGGGTTGAATGAGTATGCATATTGTTAGAGAAGAACATTGGGTCGCCAACCAAAGCCATGTATCATGGTGGAAGTTTTAGCTTGGACATTAATCCTCAATCTCTTATGAGAATATGCTTAAGCATTAAAGAGGAGTCCATTATCTATTTTCTATGTTGTCTCGGTATGGATGTCCTCAAGTTGAGATCTATCAAAAACGAGAAATCAAATGCGATCTATCTCCTTGGACCTTTGTACAAGTGACATAGAGGTACCCCTTTGTGACACTTGGTTGAAACATATGTAATGCAATGATAACCCATGGAAATCCGAGCTAATTAGGACAAGGTGCGAGCACTATTGGTATTCGATGCATGAGGCCTGCAACTTATAGGATGTCTTATGCATAACAAATATGAAGTACTACTACCGTTGACAAAATTGCTTCTATGTTTTCAAAATAAAAAGCTCTAGCACATGACCATTCTTTTACTTTTATGTTGAGTCTCCACCTTCTTTTAAAAGCACCAACTACTGAGAGCATGATTATCATTCTGAGTGTAATGTGCATTGTCCCAAAGTAGCATTGTCTTTTGCATGATTGTGATATCGTTTATTCTGAAATCATTGTATCTAGTCATCACTTAAACCATGGAGGTGCCCCTGCGTTTATGTTTTGCTTCACTAAAGGGGGCAAGCTAGATATCACTTTATCATATTTGCACATCATATTCATTGCAAATCTATTTGATGTTTCAATGTCATATTGTAAAACTTTCAGTTCTTTGTGATTTTCTCATGAGGCAACTTAATTACTACAGATTCATTATCTCAGTAAGCTTTTGTCATATGACTATGAAAAATTCCTATATGGTTAATAGCATGTCACCACAGAAATTATTCTTGTTATCATTTACCTACTCGAGGACGAGCAGGAATTAAGCTTGGGGATGTTGATACGTCCAAAACGTATCTATAATTTCTACTTGCTCCATGCCTCTTTTGGGTGATATTGCTATGATATTTATACCCTTCCATACACTTTTGATCATATTTGGACTAACCTATTAACTCAGTGCACCCCAGTGCCAGTTTCTGTTTTCGGCTATTTTTGTATTTCAGGTTTTCACATTACGAGAACTGCCAGGAAAAATCCAGAAAAATTATATGAAAAATCAGCGTTCCAGAAACTACCGTGCGTCCGAAGGACAGCCGGGGGGGGGGGGGGTACCAGGGCTCCAGGCGCCCTAGCGGCGCCCCCCCTGGGCCACGCCGGGGGGGCGCCTGGGCCCCCCAAGGCTTCCCCGATGCCCCCCTTTGGCATATATTTAAAGCGTCACCCGAAACCCTGGAGACAAAAAACTTTTTTCGCGATCCCATCTCTGTTCCGCCGCCGCCGCCGCTTCCAAAATCGGAGCACCAGGAGAACCCTTCCCGGCACCCTGCCGGAGGAGAGGATCACCACCGGGAGCCTCTCCACCACCATGGACGCCTCCCGGATGAGTTGTGAGTAGTCTCCCTTGGACCATGAGTCCATGACCAGTAGCTATGTGATGTTCTCCTCCCGTTCTTGTGCTTCACTAATTAGTCCTCGTGAGCTGCCCTACATGATCGAGGCACATATGTAATCCTTATGCTGTTGCTATGATGAGTTTGCTGGGATCCGATGGATTATGAGATTATGTTCAGATTGTGCTTGAGTAATATATTTGATCTACCTCTTTTATATTTATGTTCGTAAGTAATTCTTGCATGTTCTCCGTTGTTATTTATTTCTTTGGCCAAGTAGTAGGTAGTGACTCCAAGAGGGAACGTTATGCTCGATTGTGGGTTCATGCCCCTCGATGACTAGTTTGAGTGACAGAAACATGAGTCTAGGGGATGTGCTGTTGCCACAAGGGGGAAAACAACGGTGCTTGTGCCCGCGGGTGCAAGGATTGTTTACTTTACGCAAAGTTCTTTTAATGCAGTTGTCTGTTGCTTTGAGTTTACACTATGGGTGGGGCTCGCAACTTAATACCAGCGAGATGTTCTGGATAGATATCTCAAGGTGGATGATTAGTAGTAGATATTGATGGATTTCGGTCTACTTACTTTGGCGTACCGCCCATGCTTTGAACCTCAACCTTTCTTGCAATGTAGTCAGCATTGGTTTGCGTTCGTGGTCCTGTCAATTGCCCAGCTGTAATTCGTTTACCTCACATAGCTGTTTTATCGTCTTTTGGGAGAGAGACATCACTAGTGAACATCATGAGACTCCGGTCCATATTACCATCATTGATCACATCCGCTATTTACTTTTCGCTTTTATTTACTATTGCAAACATTATCTATCACTACTATCATCTGCGTTTAATCCTTTGTGAACTACAAGGCCGAAGAGATTGACAACCTCTCTGTACTCGTTGGGAGCAAAGTTATTTGTATCTGTGTGCAGGTCCACGTTGATTGCTAATATCTGGCGCCGTTAGCAGTTGACACCTTCTTGTTGAACCTAGGAGTCTCTGGGGATTCGATCCTTGGTATCTTTGCCAAGGGAAAAACTTCTGCAACACTACATCTCACACCTTCCACTTGGGGTAACCAACGAGGTGCGAGAAGCCTAGCACCCCTCGATGACTAGCTTGAGTGACAGAAACATGAGTCTAGGGGATGTGCTTTTGCCACAAGGGGGACAACAACAGTGCTTGTACTTGCGGGTGCAAGGATTTTTTACTTTACGCAAAGTTCTTTTAATGCAGTTGTCTGTTGCTTTGAGTTTACACTATGGGTGGGACTCGCAACTTAATACCAGCGAGATGTTCTGGATAGATATCTCAAGGTGGATGATTAGTAGTAGATGCCGATGGATTTCGGTCTACTTGCCTTGGCGTACCGCCCATGCTTTTGAGCCTCTACCTTTCATTGTAGCATAGTTAGCATTGGTTTGCACACATAATCCTGTCAATTGCCCAGCTGTAATTCGTTTACCTCACTTAGCTGTTTTATCGTCTTTTGGGAGAGAGACATCACTAGTGAACATCATGGGACCCCGGTCCATATTACCATCACTGATCACACCCGCTATTTACTTTCTGTTCTTACTTACTAGTTGCAGTCATACCTATCACTATTATCTCTTGTGTTTGATCCTTTGTAAACGACAAGGCCGGAGGGATTGACAACCCCTATGTACTCGTTGGGAGCAAAGTTATTTGTATCTGTGTGCAGGTCCTGTCAGCCGCTAAATATCTGGCGCCGTTAGCAGTTGACACCTTTTTGTCGACCCTCGGAGTCTCACGGGATTCGATCCTTGGTATCTTTGCCAAGGGAAAACTACCGCTACACTGCATCTCAAACCTTCCACTTGGGGTAACCAACGAGGGGCGAGAAGCCATCAAGCAAAGTTTTCTGGCGCCGTCGCCGGGGACTCCACTCTTCAAGATAGGGGAGTCGCACGCTATCTTGTACCTTTGCTTTTTAGTCTTGTTAGTTTACCTTTCAGTTTTTGCTTTAGTGTCTTCTATCAAAAATCACAAAAATAGTTATCTTGCTTGCTTGCTGCTATGGGTTCCACCGAGAACACCAAGTTGTGTGACTTCACTAGTCATAACAACAATGACTTTATCTGCACGCCTATCACTACACCTGCCACTTCAGCACCTTCTTATGAAATTAAACCGGCTTTACTGAACCTAGTTATGAAAGATCAATTCTCCGGTGCTGGAGATGATGCTGCTTTGCACTTAAATAATTTTGTTGAACTTTGTGATATGCAAAAGTACCAAGAAATAGATGGTAATATTGTTAAGCTTAAGCTTTTTCCTTTCTCCTTGAGAGGAGGAGCTAAAATTTGGTTTCAATCTTTGCCTAGAAATAGCATAGATTCTTGGGACAAGTGCAAGGATGCCTTTATTGGGAAGTACTATCCACCTGCTAAAATTATCCAACTAAGGAGTAACATAATGAATTTTAAACAATTGGATAATGAATACGTTGCCCAAGCTTGGGAACGCATGAAATCTCTCGTCAAGAACTGCCCTACTCATGGTTTGACTACTTGGATGGTTATCCAAACTTTTTATGCAGGCTTGAACTTTACCTCGCGGAACTTGTTAGATTCGGCCGCGGGAGGAACCTTTATGTC
This sequence comes from Secale cereale, assembly GCA_902687465.1. Lineage (NCBI taxonomy): Eukaryota > Viridiplantae > Streptophyta > Magnoliopsida > Poales > Poaceae > Secale > Secale cereale. Next base: position 758,867,239 of record LR738712.1, read on the forward strand.
AACTACACTTGGTGCTGCCACGAAGCTTCTCGATGAGATGATGACCAATTATTCCCAATGGCACACCGAACGCGCTCCAACAGGTAGGAAGGTAAACTCTGTCGAGGAGATTTCCTCCCTAAATGAAAAAGTTGACTTGATCATGTCTCTACTTTCCAAGCAATCTTCTATTGATCCTCGTGATGTTCCTTTAAATTCTTTGATTGCTCAAGATCAAGTAGATGTGAACTTTATCTCTAGAAACAATTTCAATAACAATGCTTATAGGAGTAATTTTGGTAGCAACCCTAGACCGTTCCCCTCTAATTCCTATGGGAACAACAATGCTTATCCTAGCACCAAGAACTCCACTTCTGAACTAGAGATTATGCTTAAAGATTTCATCACTACCCAAAAAGCCTTCAATAAAAATGTAGAAGAAAAACTAGCCAAACTAGATGATCTCTCTTCGAAGGTAGACAATTTAGCCCATGAGGTAGAGTTGCTTAAAATTAGAACTTCCCCTCTTGAGGAGAGGAAGACCACTCCTATGAATGCTATTCAAGTGCAAATTAATGAAAACATTAGGATGTTGGCTAAACTTAAAGAGAGATGGGCTAGAGAAAAGGAGGAAGAAGATAGAATTAAGAACCTTCCTACCCACCACACTGTTGCTACTATCCAAGTTGTTGAGGCTATCCAAACTCTTAGCACCCAATGCACTCCTGGTCCCATTGGACCTATTAATGGTGATGCTATGACCACAGAAACTACCAAACAAGTGAGCCTAAAGGACACCACTACCACTTTACTGGATAGTAGTGACCTCGATTTTGATAATTGCACCCTTACCGAAGTTATTGATTTTCTTCACAAGATGTCTAGAGATCCCCACACTAGCACGCTTAACCTTGCCTTCACCGAGCATATCACTAATGCTCTCACCAAAGCTAGGGAGGAGAAACTTAGGGTAGAAGCCTCCATACCTAGAAAGCTAGAAGATGGTTGGGATCCTATGATTAAAATTAAGTTGAATAACTTCTCTTGCTATGCTTTATGTGATGTTGGAGCTAGTACCTCCGTTATGCCCAAAAGAATATATGATATGCTTAAATTGAAACCTTTTGATTCTTGTTCTTTTGGTGTTCGTCTTGTTGATTCTTCCATAAAGAAACCCTTGGGGAGGATCGACGATGTTCTTATCATTGTCAATGACAATTATGTTCCCGTTGATTTTACTATTATGGATATTGAATGTGAACCTTCTTGTCCAATTATTTTGGGACGTCCTTTTCTTCGCACCGTTGGTGCTATCATTGACATGAAAGAGGGGAATATAAAATTCTAATTTCCTCTCAAGAAAGGGATGGAACACTTCCCTAGAAAGAAGATTAAGTTACCTTTTGAGTCCGTTATACGGGCTAGCTATTCTTTTACTCTTGATAAGACTTGATCTCTTTGCATTATGCCTAGCTTAAAGGCATAAAAGAAAGCGTTTTTGGGAGGCAGCCCACAATGAATAAAATTTTATTTTGCTTTTGTTGTGTCTTGATGTTTGTTACTACAGTAGCATCATCATTGTATCTTTACTTTTCAGCTTTGTGCCAAGTTTAGCCTCTGATTGCAAGAAAGTTCAAAAGTTGTGACGTGCTGTCCAGGAAACAGATTCTGTCCTTGGGCAGAAAAATTCGTATAAAATCACCATATCATCTTTTTGGTCTGAGTTTTTTCGACAGCGTGCTCTATACAATTGTCTTTCGGGCGTCTGTTCTGAGTTTTTTGATTTGAGTTGCAGAAGTGCCCCGAAAAAATTATTTACTACCTGCTGGTCAGTTTTTCACAGATTCTGTCCTGTTTTGCCTTTCCTTCGTTTTGCAAACCTTGAGCTTGCTTTTTCTTTGCAAAAACCTTTTGGCAATCTTGAGAAACAGTAGACCTTCAAGAATATCCTTATTTCCAGCAAGGAAAAATTATTTTATTATGGGCACTAACCTCGCTAATCAGATTATGATGAGTTATGTATGAAGGGAGTTTTCAAGTGTGCGAGGGAAGATGATAAAAAGATTCAGAAGTGTCAAACGCTCAAGCTTGGGGATGCCCCCGTGCACCCCCAAGAAATATTCAAGAAGACTCAAACGTCTAAGCTTGGGGATGCCCCCATGCATCCCCTTCTCCATCAACATTATCAGTTCGTCTTTCGTTCCACTATATTTTAATCACTTCATGTGTTATGTGCTATGCTTGGAGCGTCTTGCTTTTAGTTTCCTTTTTAGTTTTCTTTAGCTTTGCTTGCTGTTCATAACGAGTTGGAACCCAGCTTTCTTTGTGTGGGAGAGAAACATGCTCCACTTCAACCTAGAACATAACATAGGATTTTCATGTTTATCTTTGCTGTGTATGTTCTTTGCCTTTCAATAGCTACTGTCATGTTAGCTCTTAGTTTTCATGCTTATCTTTTTAAAGAGCTTTTGTTTAGTTGGTTGCTGGAACTCTCTTGAGTTATCATGCTTATCTTGTTAAGAGAGTTGGCTTCTGTTGCACTGGTTGATATGTCTATGATAAAAATGCTATGTGCATAATGGTGCTTAGTAGTTCATGTTTTCTTATGGTTAGTCTCAAATAGCTGGGGGGTTCTTAATGTGTTATTGAAGTACCAACATGATTTGTTTGCCTATGAAGTGGTATGGTTTAGTGATATCTTCCTCCAAGAATTTATTTTGATTGACTTGGCATATGCTCACGCATATTTAAGACTGTAAAGAAAGTCTATCAAGCCTTGATGATCTTTAATTTCTGAGTAGCGATATAACTTCCATGCCCGATTCAATGTTGCTTTGTCGCTCTGCATGATTATGACCGTCATTGCTCTCTTAGTTGGTCGCTCCCAGTCTTTTGCTGACCTTCGCCTGTACTAAGTGGACTGATTGCTTGTGCATCCAAAATCCTTTAAACCAGTTAAGCCATATGTGTCCACCATACCTTCCTATACATGGTATTTACCTGCCATTCCTAACGAAGACTTTCGTGTACCATCTCGAAATTAATCAAAAAAGCATTTCTCTTTTGTGCCTCTGTTTTAGCTCATGAGGAAGTAGTAGTTAATTCATGATATTTTTAAGTTGGACAAGCTTCACCCCGGGATTGCATGTCTAATGTGCAAACCCCTAATACGAGAAGGAACTGGCAAAGAGTGCGCCCGGCTCATTAAAAAATATATAACAAACAAACCCTCCTTCACGCTTTGTTCATGAGAAATCAGAAAACTTTGGCAGTGATAAACAAAGGAGATTAAGAGGATGTGATCGTCCTCGTGCGGGAGCCGTTCCTCGAAACTTGTCCAGCTCGAGAAGTAATTGAGTTATCTGCTAGCATTCGTTGACGAAATATGCATCTCTAAAAAAAATTTACCTCTGTTTTTAAAACCAAGAGCTCTGGTACATGTTTAGTTTTTGTTTCTGACCACGGGTTTTTAACCTTGCCATCAAAAGCCACGGTTCGAGAGTCTCCACCTTCTTTCTTTAAAGCACCAACTATTGAGAGCATGATTGTCATTCTGAGTGTAACGTGCATTGTCCCAAAGTACCATTGTCTTCTGCATGATTATGATATCGTTTATTCTGAAGTCATTGTATCTAGTCGTCACTTAAACTTCGGAGGTGCCCCTGCATTTATGTTTTGCTTCACTAAAGGGGGCAAGCGAGGTACCACTTTGTCATGTTTGCACACCATGCTCACTACAAATCTATTGAGTGTTTCAGTATCATATTGTAAAACTTTCAGTTCTTTGTGACATTCTCATGAGGCAACTTAATTACTAAAAATTCATTGTCTCAGTAAGCATTTGTCATGTGACTGTGAAAAGTTCTTATATGGTTAATAGCATGTCACCACAGAAATTATGCTTGTTATGATTTACCTACTCGAGGACGAGCAGGAATTAAGCTTGGGGATGTTGATACGTCCAAAGCGTATCTATAATTTCTGCTTGCTCCATGCCTCTTTTGTGTGATATTGCTATGATATTTATGCACTTCCATACACTTTTGATCATATTTGGACTAACCTATTAACTTAGTGCACCCCAGTGCCAGTTTCTGTTTTCTGCTGTTTTTGTATTTCAGGTTTTCCCATTACGTAAATTGCTAGAAAAATTCCGGGGAAAATATATAAAAAATCAGCGTTCCGAAAGCTTCCATGCGGCGAAAGTAGGGCCAGAGGGGGGTCACCAGGGCTCCAGGCGACCAGAGGGGGCGGCCCCCCTCCTGGCCGCGCCGCCAGGGCGCCTGGGCCCCCCTGGCCTCTTCTGACGCCCCCCTTTGGCATATATTTACACCGCGTCCCGAAACCCTCGAGGATGGAACCCTTTTTCGCGATCTCATCTCTGTTCCGCCGCCGCCGCGCTTCCAAGATCGGGAGCACCAGGAGAACTCTTCCCGGCACCCTGCCGGAGGGGAGGATCACCACCGGGAGCTTCTCCACCACCATGGACGCCTCCCGGATGAGTTGTGAGTAGCCTCCCTTGGACCATGGGTCCATGACCAGTAGCTATGTGATGTTCTCCTCCCCTCTTTGTTCTTCATCGATTAGACCTCGTGAGCTGCCCTACATGATCGAGGCACATATGTAATCCTTATGCTGTTGCTATGATGAGTTTGCTGGGATCCGATGGATTATGAGATTATGTTCAGATTGTGTGTGAGTAATATATTTGATTTACCTCTTTTATATTTATGTTCTTGAGTAATTCTTGCATATTCTCCGTTGCTATTTATTGCTTTGGCCAAGTAGTAGGTAGTAACTCCAAGAGGGAACGTTATGCTTGATTGTGGGTTCATGCCCTGGATGACTAGCTTGAGTGACAGAAACATGAGTCTAGGGGATGTGCTGTTGCCACAAGGGGGAAAACAACGGTGCTTGTACTTGCGGGTGCAAGGATTGTTTACTTTACGCAAAGTTCTTTTAATGCAGTTGTATGTTGCTTTGAGTTTACACTATGGGTGGGACTCGCAACTTAATACCAGCGAGATGTTCTGGATAGATATCTCAAGGTGGATGATTAATAGTAGATGCAGATGGATTTCGGTCTACTTGCCTTGGCGTATCGCCCATGCTTTTGAGCCTCTACCTTTCTTTGTAGCATAGTTAGCATTGGTTTGCGCACATAATCCTGTCAATTGCCCAGCTGTAATTCGTTTACCTCGCTTAGCTGTTTTATCGTCTTTTGGGAGAGAGACATCACTAGTGAACATCATGGGACCCCGGTCCATATTACCATCACTGATCACACCCGCTATTTACTTTCTGTTCTTACTTACCAGTTGCAGTCATACCTATCACTATTATCTCTTGTGTTTGATCCTTTGTAAACGACAAGGCCGGAGGGATTGACAACCCCTCTGTACTCGTTGGGAGCAAAGTTATTTGTATCTGTGCGCATGTCCTGTCAGCCGCTAAATATCTGGCGCCGTTAGCAGTTGACACCTTCTTGTCGACCCTCGGAGTCTCACGGGATTCGATCCTTGGTATCTTTGCCAAGGGAAAACTACCGCTACACTGCATCTCAAACCTTCCACTTGGGGTAACCAACGAGGGGCGAGAAGCCATCAATGATTCATATACTGGTTGACGAAATACATATTTACTACCAAATAAAAGTAATGAACGGTTTTCTCTGAAGAAAACAGTACAAAGAATCTCTATAAATAATCAATACACATACTTGGACATGACTGTACCTGAGCTATCAACATGGCGATGTATTACCATGACTTGGATACTAAGAGTTCTGCCAAATTCAGTATATACCTGCAAAGTTACAGGAAAGAAAAACAACAAACCATATCCATCCAAGGGTGAGGGCCACCATCACTCTGTTAGGAGATAATCTACAAATGTACTACTTTGAACAACAAAGGCTTGACTACCTAAGAGATGGGAGAGGGAAATGAAACCAAGATGGGGGCCGGGGCGTCCAATTCTTCCAGTATCTGAGGAAGTCCCACATTATGATTCAACCGGCAAGCGTGTCATAGGGAATGTCGAGGAGGACAGGGGAGGGAGTTATGATGGCAGGCGCCAACACGTATGAAGGACGGTGGGAATAAAATGAGTTCAGGTGGAGCACCCAATTTAAATGGGAATCCGTCAGTTTCTTGTGTTCGTGGAGACAGTGGGGGGACGAAGTGAACTGTCAATCATCAATGACCTACAGCCCAAGGGTTTCTTTGCTTTAATTTTTTGGAGAAGCGTTCATTCGTGGGTCGTATAGTTGGGACTTGGGAACAGAGAAGAAAAAAATGTGGGCCGTTTGGAGCATTGGGCTGCACAGGCGGAATTCCTGCACATGCGTTCAGGTAGTGGGCTGTGTGGTTAGTGTCAGCAAAAGAAACATTAGTGAAGAACAACATGATTAGGCTGGTTGTAATGGGTAGTATCATATACTAGTATCATGCATATAATACTAGTGTATGATACTACCTCCGTAATGCATATTATCATATATTAGTATCATGTAGTACTCTATTTATTGTCATCCATGATACAAAATTGCATAGCATTTATTATGATACGGTATCATGATATGATACTACATCCTCTCTTTCTCATTTAATGCTATGACACCTCATCAAAATTGCCTAGTTGGCATGCATGATACTAGGTATGATACTACCATTACGACCAGCCTTACATGACCTCCAACTTCAGATGCTTAGTCATTAGGAGTTAAGTAAATGCAGCAGTGCTCACCTGATAAGCCATGTGTCAAACCGGAATGTCAGGTCCAGGGAAAGATGTTGGTACTGATGGAACCGGGCTCCTCACCCTTGATGACGACCGCAAAGCAGAGCAACCGCGCACAGAGGCTCGGCTAGCTGACATTCTAGGTGGCAATTGCGGTAACTGAACGGCGGACGGCCAGTGTCCCGATCGCGGCTATAGGCCCAGAGGAGAGGAACTGGGTGCACCCAATCCAAGCCGGCTTGCTCCTCAATGACATGGTGTGGACAGCAATGGAACCGTGCCCGGCTCGCATCCCAGCGCCCATGGAGACAATGTACTGGCGGCGATCAAGATCGGTGGCTGTGCAGGATGATGGTGTGTTGTGACTTGTGAGGCGGGGCGACGCACAGCCGAAGGGGGCGGTGAGATTCGGCCGGGCGGTGGAGGAGGCGTACAAAGGCGATGGCACACATGGAAGGCGCGGTGGGGGCATGGTCGCCGCGGGTTCAGCGGGGGGGGGGGGGGGGGGGG
>LR738712.1:758874585-758907023 GCA_902687465.1 Secale cereale
GGGGGGGAGGAGGAGACCGGAGGGAGGAGAGGAGGAAGGGCGGCGCACAGGCAGCGCGCCGGTGGTGGAGTGCGGGAGGAGCGACGAAGACGAGGCGGATTGGATTGGGTCCTCATGTGCTGGATGAGCGGCGGCAAAATTTTTGGTCCTTTTCCACCACCGTCCGTAGCTGTAAGGTAAGGCCGAAGGAGGAATCAGTGCGATTGGTTGGTTTTTGCAAACTGAAGGCTGATGTGGCATTATGCTGATGTGGATAGTGTGCATGTTAAGAGAATCGTTAGAAGTGGGGATTAACTTCTTAAGAATGTAAGATACATTAATGGTAAAAATTTGGGCTCCTCGGTAATGAAGGAGATCAATAATGTTTGCTATATAAATCTACCATAGAGACAAATTGCATGGAGGTTTCATGTTTGGTACGTAAGTTGGATTCAGAGTGATGTAGTAGGTCGGGGTCATCAACTTTAGAAAGAGATATATCAATTGATGAAAAGAAAAAAGACCATGCTAGAACGGCATCCTTTTGACCAACTGCCTGAAATGTGTATTTTTACCTTGCAAAAAGAAGAAGAAAATGCCTGAAACGCAGACACACATGATGCTGCCCCCCACCTCCTCCCCCAATCGGGCAGTTTTTACCTAATTAATTCGTAAAGAACATGAATGAAAAAAGTATCACATAAATCAATTGAACAGGAGGATCCGGTACCGGTAGACCTCCACGACTTCTCCATGGCACTTTCCGGTGTGGAATAAGCAACGACTGTATGCATGGGTGGCGGCGCCATGGGATCCACCCGAGAGTTCTTGTTCATCCCCTCATTCTTCTACTGCATCTGGACCTGGCCGTCGGCATAGCATGCCATCCCGGTAGTGTGGCGCCGCGGCATGTCTCGGATCAGTCCGAGAACCCAAGAACCCCCTCGATCAACACTTTCCATTGCAAGCCGGTGGCGAAGGCGCATAACGTGACCTCGGCGCCATTGGAGTGTCTGGCATGGAAGAGTCGATGGACGAGGAGAAGTGGTCGATAGTGATGACGCTGAGAGAGGGGGCGCAGTATCCGTGCGTCCCCCATGTGCAGCTAATGGGCGACCGAAATCACAGTTCCAAACACGATAGATATATGTACCAAAATGATACAGGCGCGTTGTCAATGCCCAAAGCGCACACTCCCAATAAAGAGCTACTTAAAGCTCGCCTCCTAAAACGCCGCACTCCCCCATAAGGAGGCTACGCCCGGCCCAACTCGGTACAACAATGACCAAACGCAAGACCATAAGATTCCATAAAGTTGAGATGTAGGCCGTTCCACAATTTGTTTTATCTTTTGATGCTATAATAATGTTCTAATAAATAATAGCCACATATTATTCGTTGCGCATGTGGTTCTTATTCGGGATCACTTTTATTTTCTCTCCTGGACTTTTGGAGCTAGTGTAAATGTAGCTTCTGTTCTATGCAACATTTTCATCATGCATGGCATAGTGCATCTTGGTTACTTGCGTTACAAACGGAATACTACCGTGCAATAATCCCATCAATAAGAAAGAATTGTGTGAATTATACAGTAGTGTACAAAATCAACAAAACTCAAATTAATTTGTCATGCTTGTCTCACAAAGATAATATTCAATTTTTTGACAGGTTCCGTTCTAGTTAAGAAAAAACACCCCTAGAGATATCTAGGGCTGTTGTTGCATTACAAGAACATTGCAATGGCCAACTTGCAGCCTGTCTGGAATAAACCTATCACCAAGATTTAGTGGACCGCTCATGTTTTGTCAACACTGTGCTTCCATCCATCCTTAATTATCTATGTTAATTAAAATTAATCTGTTTGTACTCCTCGGAAATAAAGGAGATTGAAGTTCTTCGTAGGATCGAATTTCCTCTATGAATCCGCGGAAGAGACAAATTGCACGGACGTTGCATGTTTAGTCAGCTGGAAGAAGGTTCAGAGAGTAGGTTGGAGGTCATCGGCCTTAGAAAATTTAGTTAGCTACGCTTGCACTGGAAGCCTGTAAGGGATATCAATGAGGAGACAAAAGACTGTCCTGGATCATAGCATTACCGAGCAACATTGTGCACTGTAGGCATCAGCTCTGCCACCTCTGTGGTAACTACCTTAAACCAAGACGCACTTGATGTCCTTCAGGGCCCTAGCTCAAGTTAATAGGTCAGCACCGTAGGTTGTGGACGTGTCGGCAACGTCCGCCTCTATCCGTGCAGGTACTTCAAATCAAGGGTGTTGTAGAACTATGTTTTCTCAGGTGCATGGATGGGAAGTGGTTCTGTCCTAGGTTCTTGAAGAACGTTCTTGAAGAACCGCGGTTTGCTTGCCCAGATGGGCAATGCGTGGCTGTGGTCAAGGTTGTTGCTGAACTGCATCTTGCCTGAGAAAATATACTTGGACAATGTAGATACGCCTGCCTATACGCCTGGACAATGTAGATACGCCTGCCTATACGCCCAAGCATCAGCAATTCATACTAAGCACTCAATTCCCAATGTCACATATTCTCAAGCAAGCACCCTATTTTCTTGCTAAAAATAGGCTGTTATAGTAGAGAAAGCTGTTGAGGGTCCATTGGCTATGTCCTAGTCATGAATCATAGAGAACACAATCCATCGGTGGTTGTATTTATAGCGATGATTTACCTTCACATGATCCAATTGCTCATAACATTTATATCGGACAAATTTATCTGATATTTAAACTCGGAAGGTCTTCAAATAATGGAAGTCTCATGATGTACATCATGGGCATGTGACATCATTTATTTGAACTTGGTTAATACGTGTCCTTCCAAATTGGTACATCCTCTTCCAAACTAGATGACTTCATAGTTCACACACTGCGGGAAAGCTCAATGTAGCTATGAAATATTTGGTACAGCATCGCAAGGACAAATTATGTTAAGTTGGCAAATTAATGGTTCGAGGAATGTATAGTGATATTTTTCCCATACAAACTGGATGCCATGCTGGATGTGTTTAGTAGTCGGTGGTATCCTGGGTTAGCGGAGAGGCACACCGGAGAGATGTTGTCACAGTACAACACGGTAGACTTGGCAACATCGCAGTGAAGCTCCTGAAGTAGTTGCCACAACCATGAGCACTGAGCAACCACATAGATTTAGCGAAAATGCGCTTGACCAGGTTCGATTTGATGTCCCATGGCGAGTGCATGTGCAATCACACTTGCTGGACGGTGTAATGCAGATTAAGCCGGGTGATCATCAGGTATTCAGAGGCTGAGACGGTATAATGTGGTAGAACTGGGTCGGAGGCAGGAGCACCATCATACTAAGAGAGTTTGGACTTTGTGTACACGGGCTTGACAACGGGCTTTAAGTTGAGCATGCCGGCAACGTCAAGGATATCGTGGGCATACTTCTACTGTCAGAGGAAAAAGTCGTCGTCATACGAGGTGGCCTCGATGCTGGGGAAGTAATGGAGGGCCCGGGACCCCTGTTCTTGAATGGTGTACGTTCTTCCCAGTCAAGTGTATTCCCAAAACCCAAGTCTTTAGTCATGTCTGATAGAAATGTTACAGACCCGGAAAGTAATTATTTCACCTTATCCCCGCTTTACAGTGTAACAATGTAAAATGTTACTAGTTATCCTTATCCCTCATGTGCAGGTTGACCTGTCATCTGTACACGGCTTTGTATGACAGTGTTTCTTTGTTGTGAGTGTAATCATACCGCTTGTTCACGTGCACAGTCAAATGATCTTCCACAATAGATTTTTCTAAAGATCTATGGATAGTTCTAGTGGGAACACAGAACCGCAAACATCTTAGACAGAGCCATTGGAAGCATCGAATCGTATTGTGGCCTCTGGCAGCCATGGTTAATCAGGGGTGGCTACATGGCGAGACCGGAGCACTCTGGCACCCACAAACAGGGCTGAACTATGCAAAGGAAGCGAGAGAAATGATGTTCTGATAACTGGTAGTACGATCAATGTCACATTCTTTGTCAGTCAAGGAAAGAGGACTGACCAGAAGTGAAAGACAGAAATATAGTGTGCGCGGCCCACTATATTTGTCAGTCAAGGAAATGTTTCCAGTTCCCTACGTCTCCCAATACCATAACTTGCTATTTGGCTCCCATCCAAGGGCCAAGACCAGTATAACATGGCAGTCAATTTGTTTTCTCTGTTCTCCTTCCTTTCCTCAACTTTGCAACAAACGTAGGTGGTAGACTGGTATTATCATGTTTGCTCTATGTTACTGCATCTACCTTCTATAACATATGGTATGCCTAGGTGCACATGTAGGCCTTGCACACTTTCTTTTATCTATTTGAAAATAAAATAATGTTCTACTGAAACATTATAGGTGAACTATTACACATTATACGTTGGTAGGACTAGGGTTCCTACCGGCTCGACTCCTTAGATTGTAAGGGCAGAACAACGGAGGTTGGGGGCGAGGGCGCTGGCTCCGGCGCGACGGCGCCGTCGCGAGGACGGAGGAGGGAGGCGGCGACCGATGAGAGGCGGCTAGGGTTTAGGGGTCCAGCTTCTCTGGGAGCCGGGCAATAATAATTCCGTTATTGCTTAATCTCAAAAGGTATTTACAACTAGTATTTATAACCTTGAAACAAATAGCCTAAGATAACTTGTGGGCCAAGCCACTAACTACTGCCCAGTGGGCCTCCTACGGTTATAAGCTAAACCGGTCATAACATCTCTCCCCGCCTGCGCAAACAGCTCGTCCTCGAGTTGAAAGTCTGGATAGTGGTGGCAGAAGTCATCACGCTGCTCCCAAGTAGCCTCCTCCACCGGAAGTCCCTCCCACTGGATCAAAACGAACCACACCCCGCGACGGAGCTGCGCCTTCAACACCTTCGCTAGTTCCGGAAGAAGTCGTCCGTCTGCGGTCGGAGGAAGCGTGGGTGGAGCTATCGGTGGATCTCCTTGAAAAGGCTTGAGCAGCCCCACATGGAATACGTCGTGGATGCGAGCGGTGGCAGGAAGCTGAAGGCGATAGGCCACCTGCCCGATGCGCTCCAAGACGGCGAAGGGCCCAGCATAGCTGTGACGCCCGAAGACCGACGTCCCAGAAGATTCCAGATGTTCCGGGTTCTCCTGTGTGTTTCTTTTGTGCTTGTGTTATTTATTTTTGCATTGCATCTTGCCATCATGCCATCATGACTTTATTTCTGCATCTCAACTAAATAAATTGTGTGGACCTTCGGTCCATTTAAATCGAGGGAAGAGTGACTTCTCTTTATAACATATCCTCCTAATATTATGGAGCTATTATAAATAATTATTCCATTGCTTTGGAATCACCATAACACACTTGCATAATATTCTCCATGCCTTTTGTATCTCAATTCTTGATCTCAAACTTTGCCCATAAATCCTTCTGTCATTTTCCCGAGCTCCATTAAAAATTCTCAACCTTTTTGGACATACCTTTTACCCACTTCCTTCTCAAACTCTTTTGAATTAAATTCAAACGAGTTTGAGATCATCGTCACATCCATGCTCATTCCTATTTTCTTAGATCAAGCTCATTTTTATGAGTCCGAGAAAATTAAACCCATGTCCAAATTCTGTTTCTAACCCTTCCTTTCTTCTCTTTTTCTTCATTGCTATTTTTTCTGTATTGGGAAAATAGCAGTAGAGAGAGGAAGAGAGCCAGCCGAACTAAGGCCCATCTGGTCCTTCCCACGCCACTTCGGCCCAGCCAGGCCTCCCTAAGGCTTGCTCAGCCTCCAGGCCGGCCCGAGGCCCAGCCTCCTTCTCCCTTGCAACCCTAGCCGACCGCACCCCGATCCCCTCGATCCTCCCTCAGCGCCGCACCCCTCCTCTCGTTCTCTTCCCCGACCGCCGCACCCCGATTCCCTCGATCCCCCTCGCTCGCCCCCCTTGCTCTCCCTCGCAGCCCGAGCCCCATCGATCTCCAACGCATAGCCTCGCCCTCCCGTCGACCAGGAGCAGCCGGCCCACGCCCGCGCCTCGTCACCGTGGCCAGCCTCCGCCGCTGAAGCTCCCTACTGCCGCCGTCCCAAGCTCTCCGCGCCGCGTCCTTCTCCCCACACCGCGGCCTCGTCCTCGCCTCTCTTTCCCTCCGGCTCGGCTTCGCCACGCCGTGCCCTCAGGGTCGCCACGCGCCCGCGACCGACTGGAGGTCCACCCGCCGCGTCGGCGTGCTCCTAGCCAGCAGCGCCTGCACCTCCACCACCTCGTCATCCTCGCCACGCCTCTGGCCTCGAGCCGCCACGGCCTCCGGCAGCAGCTGCTGCAGGTCCGACATCGCCGGCGTCGCACCGGAGCAGCCACCTCGTCGGGCCTCTGCGTCGCCCAACTTGCCGTGGCCGTGACCGAGACCTTGCCTTGTTTTGTTGCTGTGGTTGTTTCTCCAAGGACCTCGGAGGCGTCAAGTCCCTCGCCACGTACATCTACGCTCGGTTGCTTCAAGATCGTCTTCGGTGATTTTGCCAAGTACACCTCAAGACCGGCAAGTTCAACTACGACTCGAGACCGAGACTGGCAAGACCACTACGAACGAACGACTACACGATGCGTCAAGTTCCTCTCCGATGCCCAAGTTCGGCTACACATGGCGAACATCAAGTACCCCTTCTTTTTTGTCAAGACCGACAAGTTGAAGACCCAAGTACCACGACGACCGAGTACAACTACCGTCGCAAGAACCGAGTCCGGCAATTCCGAAGACCCCAAGTACCCCTACCGATGACCGTGAACGACTACTTCCACTACCGTCGCCGAGGACCTGTGAAATGCAAGCGTCAAGTTCGACTACCGTCGCCGTGTTCCACTACTTCCTTTTGGCAACGTGAACGACAACTTTGACAACGACCACCTCGAGAACGTCTACTTCCACGACTTCCACTACGTCCCTCGACGACTCGAACCCCTCCGAGAACGAACGTTCTGAAGGTATAACCCCGAGACGATGGCCGTGGACGGATGCTTGTTGTTGTATGAGATGCTCCACTTGTGTGCTCCGTGCCCGTATCGTCTTTTGTCGTGCTCCTCGGTTGCCTCGTCGCCGACCCGTGGGAACCCGGTGACGGGATCACCCCACTTTTCTTCTTGCATGACACGCTCTCCGTCATATTTTGCACCGGTCTCCCAACGAGTTACCGGAACCGAGATGTTGCCGTTGCATCATTTTCGGATCGTTGCCGTGGCCCCTTTCTTTCCACCACGGTGACAAATACTTCATATCTCTTCATGTCAACTTTTAATAAAATTGCATAACTTGATCATGCCATCCGCATCATGTTAACAACATTAAAATGTGTGAATTGTTGTTGCTTAAAATTGCTAAACATGCACATGAGGAGTTTCCGGAATTGTTGTTGGTATTTCCAGCCTCATTTAAATTGCCTAGATAGGTAGTTTATTTTTGTTTCACCTCTTGCTATGTTAAAAACATTTAATCTTGTCTTGTAAATAAACGAGAATCAACTAAATAAATAACATGTGGTGTTTCGTCAATATGCAACCCGTTGCGTATTGAGCTCCACTTAACTTGTAGTTTTGTTTGTGCACATTGCCATGCCATGCATATTTAAACCGGACATGCATCATACTTGGATGTGCATCGTATGCCATGTTTATGCTTGTGTGTTTACCGTGTTGTTTGCTTCTTTCCGGTTGCTTCTCTTGTTATCTTCGGTTTCGTTCCGGAGTTGTGAGGATTCGCTCGACTATGTTGCTCCGTCTACTTCTTGGACCCGTTCTTCTCCCTTGCGGAATCCCAGGCAAGATGATCATACCCTTGGATACCTTTACTACCATTGCCATGCTTAGTTGTCTCGATGCTATCGTTACATGTCGCGCTACCCATCTTTTATGTCAGCCTCTCCTTGGTGCTATGAAACCTCTAACCTTTGACACCTTCCTAGCAAAATCATTGTTTGGCTATGTTACCCGCTTGCTCAGCCCCTCTTATAGCGTTGTTAGTTGCAGGTGAAGATGAAGATCGTTCCAGGAGGGAACTTGTTGTTGGAATATCACAATATCTATTATTATTATTAACACACCTATATACTGGGCATGGGTGGAAGGCTTGGCCTTTTGCTCGGTGTTTTGTTCCACTCATGCCACCTTAGGCGCCGATAAACCGGCATTATGTTCCTTGATTTTGCGTTCCTTACACGATGGGTATATGGGACCCCTTGACAGTTCGTCTTTGAATAAAACTCCTCCAGCAAGGCCCAACATTGGTTTTAATTTGCCTCATAATAACAACTTAATTAATTAATTAAATTTGCATAGAGGGTCGCGCCCTCGGGATTCTTTTCTACATAGCAGGGGGGGCCAGTGCTGATGGTGTTGGTCCCAAATAGAGTCGTGTGCGGCACCCCCCCCTTGGAAACTTGGGGTTTGGCTGCTGTACGCTGTGCTCATCCGGTCGTGGCCTTAGACGAGATACGCGCGGCTACTATCAGGGTGTCGGCACGCTGGGAGGTCTTGCTGGACTTGTTTTACCATTGTCGAAATGTCTTGTGCACCGGGATGCCGAGCCTGATCGGATTTCCCTAAGATAAGGGATGATGATATTATATTTATCACTTCAGCTAATCGTGAGAGCTTGTGATGGGCTAAGTTGGGACACCCTGCAGGGTTATAATCTTTCGAAAGCCGTGCCCGCGGTTATGTGGTAGATTGGAATTTGTTAATGTCCGTTTGTAGAAAACTTGACAGAGGATCCGAAGTAAAACACACAACTGTGTGGGTAACCGTGACTGTCTCTTTTCACTTTGAGAAGAGAACACGGTGGGGTTATGTTTGACTCGTAGGTAGTTCAGGATCTTTAGCGATCACTACTAGTTTGCGACCGTTTGCGTAGATGCTCATCTTATTCTTGTACTCGTAAGTTAGCCACCATATTATGCTTAGCCGCTGCTGCAACCTCACCACTTTACCTCCTCCTACCCATAAAGCTTTGCTAGTCTTGATACCCATGGTTATGGGATTGCTGAGTCCTCGTGGCTCACAGATACAACAACACCAGATGCAGGTTCTACCGAGAATGATGCAGGAGCTGGTTCAAGTACTTCACTGGGAGCTCGATGAAGAGAGTGGCCGTATGCTTGTGATGTTTTCGACGATCAGTAGTGGTTTCTACTAGGGGCGATTCAGACCCTGGCTTTATGTTTTTGGTATCTTTTCTTTTGGATCTTCGCCCGTAGTCGGGTTGTGATGTTTTTGAATGATGTTTTGCTTATGTAATGTATTGTGTGACGTGGCGAGTGTAAGCCAACTGTCTCCTTTTGCAATTTCATCCCTATTTTTACATGAGTCGTGCAAAGATACCAAACTTGAGATCATTCCAGAATGGGCTTATACCTTTAAGTCGTGCCTCGACACGTAGGAGGTATAGTCCCATCCTGGGCATTACAAGTTGGTATTCAGAGCCTTCTCCGACCTCGAAGCCCCCACTGATTGATCGAATCGTTGACGGTTGAGTCTAGACACACACTTAAAATGTTTTGAGTCCTATATATATCGGAGAGTAGGATTTCTTTTGCTCCTCTTCTTTTCACTCTGGTGAGGACTCCTGACGATTACTTTTATCTCTTCTACTCTCAAAAATTGACCAAATTTTTGTTAGGATCACGCGAGTATTGTTTGGATTGTTCCGATGTCTTTGTGACCAGAACATTGTTCTCGATGCCTCCTGTCATTTAGGGGTTGTGGCAGTGTCCCGGGGAGTTGAGCTCCGAGGTGTTGTCGTCACAAATCCATCGCATCAGTTCTAGAATACTTAAGACGGCCGACATCGAAAACTCTCCTATGCGGTTAGTGGCAAGATAACCCCGACATCACCCAGTACTGGGGAGGTAGTTCAGGAGTATTGCCATAGCTTGTATAGTAGATGCGTTTCGAAGGTCCGAGGTAAACGGTTTCCGAGAAAGACTGGTTATGTGTTGAAGGATGGATACAGCTGGATGTAGGATTAGAGTTGAGTGCGTGATGCTTCCCCTGTATCCCCAACACCTGATTGCATAACTGGAAACTTTCGGAAATTAATAGGTGGGTTCATCTAGTAGTTCTAGGCATTCTTCCAACGAGTGCATGATATGAAGTTTGGGGTTCTACATTGAGTGAAGTGGTTTTATGGGCTTGTTCCGATCGGGAGTTGCATCTTAAAGGGTCCTTGGCTATGCTGATCCGGGGATTGCAAAACCATTTTGTAACACGTTCCATGAGCTTTCAGCACGAATATGTGGGACGAAGCTTCTATCTTGTATTTGTTCTATCTGCTCCTTGTTGTTTTTATTTATCTTTTGTTCTCCCAAGTGGCTTCTCGACAAGTTGTTGTACCTATGGAATTCATTCGTTCAATTCTCTGTTCGAATGATATTGTGAAGATTATGCTGCAACATATCTATCCGTTGTTTTGTTTTGATTCTGGTATTTGAGTTGCTTCGATGTCAAATGTTGATTCCATACCTTTCCTAATCGGTGTTCTCATATTTCTATGGGAGTGCTAATCCTTCTTGATCAATCAAGTTTTTCATGTTAATCCTTTTTCAACCGGTGTGCCTCCTCTTCAAGTTATTCCATACGGACGCCGTAGAGAAATCTGATGATTTGTCTATTTTATTCATCCCAAGTTGTCTTTGTTTTCCCCACCCTCCCACCCTTTTCTTTATGGAGCCAGAAATTCTCAAATGAAATATCCATTTTATTCATGTGATGTTTCTTCATTCTTTTCCTTCAATGTTCTTATCCGGTGATTTATCATGAAGATGCTCAAGAGCTTCAAGTTCATCATTCTTTTGTTCTCAAATTCTGTCGGTGGATGTAATTCAAGATTTTGGTGTTGATCTTTTACCGAACTTATTTGTTCTCAAATTCTGTCGGTGGATGTAATTCAAGATTTTAGTGATATGCTCTGTGAAGGCAAGATTAAGTGTGCTAGTACGGGGATCTCTAGACATCTTGTGAAGGAAATCAATAACTTCGGTAAGGGTGCAATTATCAAAATCAAGGTCACTACTATCAAGTAAAGTGGTAGTGGTGTCCTTTAGGCTCACTTGTTTGGTAGTTTCTATGGTCATAGCATCACCATTAATAGGTCCAATGGGACCAGGAGTGCATTGGGTCCTAAGAGTTTGGATATCCTCAACAACTTGGATAGTAGCAACAGTGTGGTGGGTAGGAAGGTTCTTAATTCTATCTTCTTCCTCCCTTAGGGGTGCAACCACTTCGGGTTTAGCTGCAATTTGGTTTATCAATGTGGCTTGTGTGTGGGACATATTGGAAACTTGGGTCTCAGTGATGGTGAGCCTAGTCTGGAGGTTAGAAATCACAATATTTAGGCTCTCTAGTTGTCTACCAATGTCTTGCAAGATAGCAGTATGGTCATTTAATTGTCTCGAGAAGGTTATGTTTTGTTCATATTGGGTGTGCATGTAGTTCTTAGTGGCCTTCTCTATTTCTAGAAGTTTCTCATAACCAGGCAAGTCTCTATCTTTTTGGGTGGAGTTCTTGGTGCTAGGATAAGCATTGTTGTTCCCATAGGAATTAGAGGGGAACGGTCTAGGATTGCCACCAAAATTACTCCTATAAGCATGAGCAATCAATGAATTTAAAGGATCATCACGAGGATCAATAGAAGATTGCTTGGAAAGTAGAGACATGATCAAGTCAGCTTTTTCATTTAGGGAGGAAATCTCCTCGACGGAGTTTACCTTGCTACCTGTTGGAGCGCGTTCGGTGTGCCATTGGGAATAATTGGTCATCATCTCATCAAGAAGCTTTGTGGCAGCACCAAGTGTAGTTGACATAAAGGTTCCTCCCGCGGCCGAATCTAACAAGTTCCGCGAGGTAAAGTTCAAGCCTGCATAAAAAGTTTGGATAACCATACAAGTAGTCAAACCATGAGTAGGGCAGTTCTTGACCAGAGATTTTATGCGTTCCCAAGCTTGGGCAACGTGTTCATTATCCAATTGTTCAAAATTCATTATGTTACTCCTTAGTTGGATAATTTTAGCAGGTGGATAGTACTTTCCAATAAAAGCATCCTTGCACTTGTCCCAAGAATCTATGCTATATCTAGGCAAAGATTGAAACCAAATTTTAGCTCCTCCTCTCAAGGAGAAAGGAAAAAGCTTAAGCTTAACAATATTACCATCTACTTCTCGGTATTTTTGCATATCATAGAGTTCAACAAAATTGTTTAAGTGTAAAGCAGCATCATCTCCAGCACCGGAGAATTGATCTTTCATAACTAGGTTCAGTAAAGCAGGTTTAATTTCATAAGAAGGTGCTGAAGTGGCAGGTGCAGTAATGGGTGTGCAGATAAAGTCGTCGTTGTTATGACTAGTGAAGTCACACAACTTGGTGTTCTCGGTGGAACCCATAGCAGCAAGCAAGCAAGATAACTATTTTTGTGATTTTTGATAAAAGATACTAAAGCAAAAACTGAAAGGTAAACTAACAAGACTAAAAAGCAAAGGTAAAAGATAGCGTGCAACTCCCCTATCTTGAAGGGTGGAGTCCCCGGCAACGGCGCCAGAAAACTTTGCTTGATGGCTTCTCGCCCCTCGTTGGTTACCCCAAGTGGAAGGTTTGAGATGCAGTGTAGCGGTAGTTTTCCCTTGGCAAGATACCAAGGATCGATTTCCCCTGAGACTCCAAGGTTCAACAAGAAGGTGTCAACTGCTAACGGCGCCAGATATTTAGCAATCAACTGGACCTGCACACAGATACAAATAACTTTGCTCCCAACGAGTACAGAGAGGTTGTCAATCCCTCTGGCCTTGTCGTTTACAAAGGATTAAACGCAAGAGATAATAGTGATATGTATAACTGCAACTAGTAAGTAAAAACAGAAAGTAAATAGCGGATGTGATCAGTGATGGTAATATGGACCGGGGTCCCATGATGTTCACTAGTGATGTCTCTCTCCCAAAAGACGATAAAACAGCTATGTGAGGTGAACGAATTACAGCTGGGCAATTGACAGAATTATGTGCGCAAACCAATGCTAACTATGTTGCAAGAAAGGTAGAGGTTCAAAGCATGGGCGGTACGCCAAGGCAAGTAGATCGAAATCCATCTGCATCTACTACTAATCATCCACCTTGAGATATCTATCCAGAACATCTCGCTGGTATTAAGTTGCGAGTCCCACCCATAGTGTAAACTCAAAGCAACAGACAACTGCATTAAAAGAACTTTGCATAAAGTAAACAATCCTTGCACCCGCGAGTACAAGCACCGTTGTTTTCCCCCTTGTGGCAACAGCACATCCCCTAGACTCATGTTTCTGTCACTCAAGCTAGTCATCGAGGGGCATGAACTCACAATCAACCATAACGTTCCCTCTTGGAGTTACTACCTACTACTCGGCCAAAGCAATAAATAGCAACGGAGAACATGCAAGAATTACTCACGAACATAAATATAAAAGAGGTATATCAAATATATTACTCAAACACAATCTGAACATAATCTCACAATCCATCGGATCCCAGCAAACTCATCATAGCAACAGCATAAGGATTACATATGTGCCTCGATCATGTAGGGCAGCTCACGAGGTCTAATTAGTGAAGGACAAAAAGGAGAGGAGAACATCACATAGCTACTGGTCATGGACCCATGGTCCAAGGGAGACTACTCACAACTCATCCGGGAGGCGTCCATGGTGGTCGAGAGGTTCCCGGTGGTGATCCTCCCCTCCGGCAGGGTGCCGGGAAGAGTTCTCCTGGTGCTCCCGATCTTGGAAGCGCGGCGGCCGCGGAACAGAGATGAGATCACGAAAAAGGGTTCCGTCCTCGAGGGTTTCGGGACGCGGTGTAAATATATGCCAAAGGGGGGCGTCAGAGGGGGCCTGGGGGGCCCAGGCGCCCTGGCGGCGCGGCCTAGGGGCGCGCCCCCTGGCCGCCTGGAGGCCTGGTGGCCCCCCTCCAGCCCTACTTTGGCCGCATGGAAGCTTCCGGAACGCTGATTTTTTATATATTTTTCCCGGAATTTTTCTGGCAGTTTACGTAATGGGAAAACCTGAAATACAAAAATAGCAGAAAACAGAAACTGGCACTGGGGTGCACTGATTTAATAGGTTAGTCCAAATATGATCAAAAGTGTATGGAAGTGTATAAATATCATAGCAATATCACACAAAAGAGGCATGGAGCAAGCAGAAATTATAGATACGTTTTGGACGTATCATGCGCCTGCCCATTGAGCCATCCAATGCAGACGGCGGTTGATAGTATATGATCACTAGTAGAAGAAGGGTCTAATGTGAAGCACATTAGTCCCGGTTTGTAACAGAACCAGCACTAATGTGACCATTAGTGTCGGTTCAAACGGCTAGGCGGGCCGAGATCATTAGTACCGGTTCGTGGGCAACCTCTAGTACCGGTTCATGCCACGAACCGGTACTAATAAGGTTGTGTCAGGCTGTGGTCAGGCTGGGGCCCCACGAGAACCTTTAGTACCGGTTCATGGCATGAACCGGTACTAGAGTTTCTTAGTAAGCTGAATTTTTTGTCCCACCTCGCGAAGAGAGAGGCACTAGGAGCGGTTTATAAGCTGTGAGCGCAGAGAAAATTTGGGACAGGCGTAATGCTCACCTGCACGTTGCTTCGCTTTAAGCCTTGAGGAATAGTGTAGATTGCACGAAGCAATGTGCAGAGCTTTCTACACTATTCCGAAAGGCTAGAAGCTAATTAACGAGCATTGCGCCTTTTTTTATTTTTAACAACTTATTACACCTCCGGGCTTCTTGTGTTACAGCAAAAATTCGATGCACTTCATGTACAAACTGGACAATCTCTTTCGAGGTATCAGGGTTTAGGACGAAAACTCATATGTTACAAAGGCATTTTTTTGAACTTATTTGAACTCCAGAATTTTCGTGTGTTCAAAATGCACCATTCAAATCCACATCATCAATTATCAACCCTTTCTGAATTCACTCGGTTTCATTCATTTACTGATTTGTTTTGAGAGAGCTAAATGACCGTGAAATTGAAAAGCACTACAAAATGAACTCTGAAAAGGTTGAAACTTGGCATGGTATCATAATTTCACCCACATGGCATGTGCAAACAACTAGAGATGGTCATGGAAAAAATTCGATGCACTTCGTGTACAAAATGGACAATCTCTTTCGAGGTATCTGGGTCTAGGATGAAAACTCATATGTTACAAAGCCATTGCATTTTTGTGAACTTATTTGAACACCAGACTTTTTGTGTGTTCAAAATGCACCATTCAAATCCACATCATCAATTATCAGCCCTTTCTGAATTCATTTGGTATTTTTCATTCATTTACCGATTTGTTTTTAGAGGGCTAAATGACCATGAAATTGAAAAGCACTACAAAATGAACTCTGAAAAGGTTGAAACTTGGCATGGTATCATCATTTAACCCACATGGCATGTGCAAAGAACTAGAGAGGGTCACGGCAAAAACTGGATGCACTTCGTGTACAAAATGGACAATTCCTTTCGATGTATCAGGTTTTAGGACGAAAACGCATATGTTACAAAGGCATTGCAATTTTTTGAACTTATTTGAACTCCAGACTTGTTGTGTTTTCAAAATGCACCATTCAAATCCACATCATCAATTATCAACCCTTCCTGAATTCATTTGGTATTTTTCATTCATTTACTGATTTGTTTTGAGAGAGCTAAATGACCATGAAATTGAAAAGCACTACAAAATGAACTCTGAAAAGGTTGAGACTTCGCATGGTATCATCATTTCACCCACATGGCATGTGCAAAAAACTAGAGATGGTCACGGCAAAAACTGGATGCACTTCGTGTACAAAATGCACAATCTCTTTCAAGGTATCAGGGTTTAGGACGAAAACTCATATGTTACAAAGGCATTGCATTTTTTTGAACTTATTTGAACTCCAGACTTTTTGTGTGTTCAAAATGCACCATTCAAATCCACATCATCAATTATCAACCCTTTCTAAATTCATTTGGTATTTTTCATTCATTTACTGATTTGTTTTGAGAGAGCTAAATGACCGTGAAATTGAAAAGCACTACAAAATGAACTCTGACAATGTTGAAACTTGGCATGGTATCATCATTTCACCCACATGGCATGTGCAAAAAACTAGAGAGGGTCACGGCAAAAACTAGATGCACTTCACGTACAAACTGGACAATCTTTTTCGAGGTATCAGGGTTTACGACGAAAACTCATATGTTACAACGGCATTGCATTTTTTGAACTTATTTGAACTCCAGACTTTTTGTGTGTTGAAAATGCACCATTCAAATCCACATCATCAATTACCAACCCTTTCTGAATTTATTTGGTATTTTTCATTCATTTACTGATTTGTTTTGAGAGAGCTAAATGACCGTGAAATTGAAAAGCACTACAAAATGAACTCTGAAAAGGTTGAAACTTGGCATGTGCAAAAAACTAGAGAGGGTCACGGTTAAAATTCGATGCACTTCGTGTACAAAATGGACAATCTCTTTCGAGGTATCAGGGTCTAGGACGAAAACTCATATGTTACAAAGGCATTGTATTTTTTTGAACTTATGTCTGGGAATGCGCGGTTCTGGTGCTGCGGGACAGGGGGGCCGCGAGCTTCTGTCTGGGGATGCGGAATCACCTGGCAGCTCTCCTCGTCGCGTGCAGGGGCCCTGCGGGGCGGCTCACGCCACGGAGCCTCGCGCCTGAGCCCATGGCCGGCGCCGTAGAGCGGAGGTGGAGCCGGGACACCGTGGCCCTCGTTCCCCGCCATGAGCAACGGATGATGGGAGGAGTGAGTTGGCGCAGGTACCTCCCTGGTGGCGTTGACGAGCTCGGTAATGCGGTGGAGCCACTCATCGTAGAGGTCGTCCGCGGGGCGGTAGCGCAGGAGCTCCTGCGCCATCAGTAGCGCCGGCTGTTGGTAGACCGGCCAGCGGCATATCAGTGAGGATGACGCCGCGGCCGGCGAGGGTGACGGCATCGCAATGCGGCCATCGCGCCGCACGGATAACGGCAGCGATGAGTCCTGCTGCTCGTGGATGGCTAGGTCGGTGGCAGCGTTGGCGACCGGTGAGTTGGGGCGGAGCGGTGCACCGTTGCCTGCGGGCGCCGTCTGAGCGACGGTGGCGGCGCGGTGGGCGGCGCGCACTCGGCGTGTGTCCACAATTGCAGCGAAGCAAGGTCGACGACGAGAGTGGGACGAGGTCATCGGAGAGGCGAGATTTCGACACGCCCCCTACTTGGCGCGCCAAATGTCGGATTACGGGCTCCGCAAACCCAAGAAGTTCGAACACAGGGGCATGAACGAAGATCTCTCCCACTCACGTCTACCTAGCGTCTCACCCTCGTCCCATCAAGAGATTCAAGCGAACAACAAATAAAACATACACTAATTTACCCAGGTTCGGGCCACCTTGCGGTGTAAAACCCTACTTCCTGCTTTGGTGGATTAGCCTCGGGAGGGCTTGAGTATGAATGAGTATAGAGGTTCCTGAGGTCAGGAGGGTCAAGATGCAAGGGTTCTTGCTCCTTTGTGCGAGGGCGGAGTCTCTGGATCTGATCAGAATGCCTTCATAGTGGAGGCCCTAGCTACTTATATAGGCGGCCAGGGTCCTCTTCATCCAAAATGTTTAGGCGGGAAGGGATCCAACAACAGCCATTTTGAGCGGGAACACAAGGACGTTCCTATCCTGACAAAAGCGGTCTTCGCCTGCAAAGGGATCAGGCGGTGACGCGGTGGTGGGCTCGGTGATGACATCCTCCCTGTCGTCCTTGCGGTCTTCGTTCTTGTTGCACCAAAGGGGAAACTTTTGTGCCGCTCCTTGGGAACCTGTGCCTGCGCTGCCTCCTTTGCACCATAACGGCAACTGTGCCGCTGGCACGCGCTGGCACCCGCTGGCGCGGTGCGTCACTGCTTGCGTCACTGCCTCCTCCTGAGGCAGGCTTGGCCTTGGATTCTCCACCCCTCCGGAGCAACCTAGCCGAGGCCGGTCCTGAGGGGGTCTTGACATTGTTCTCCTCGCAAGGTCTAGCCCCCTCGCGAGGGTCTTGAGCAGCTGGTCGATCAGCTGGGCCGTACCAGGCCGTAGTAGGAGCGCATCGCGGCCCGCAGATAGGCAAGTTTGGATACCCTGGTTCCCAGGACGCCGACATATGTATGTTAAACATGGAGAGAAACTCCAAAACCTACAGAATCCTGTCGTCGAGCACATTGCACTTAACCTCTACTATTTTAAGTTGCTCCGATATTGCATATGATCTCACAATTGAGCTGTAGCTTCCTTTCATTACCACTTTATGATTTGGTTCCTATGGTAAGTAGACACATTTAACTAGGATGAATGACTAATTTTGAGAGTGCATCAATTGTTCATTAAGAAGATTTATACCCAGGAAAAGATTTGAAGAGTGAGCTTCTCCAGAACTGGTGATTTTTCCAGAATGCACGATAGTCGATCTAGGTCAGGAGCCTCGCACCAGTACTCATTGAGTAATAATAATTTTACCTTGCTAAATGTAGAGCAATGCTTCAAATCTCTTGAGAAGATGAACTATAGCATAAATACAAAAGTAAACGATCAAGTAATCCTTACATAGAATGCAGGATGATGATCTAAGATCCACCAATGGTGCTAATGCATACGTAACCAACACACATAGTACAACACAAATGAGAGATAACATAGAGGAGTAAAGAAGATGAGTGTCATACCTTTGGAAATGTAGACTTGAACGCAAGATGTTTAGAACAAGAAATACCATCCAAAAGCCCACTATTGTGAATAGAAACAGACTTCTTGCACGTATTGTTATTAACTCCACAGAAAACACCAGTCATAATTCAAACAGACATCGTAGTCAAAGGCATAAAGATACACAGATGCAGTCTCTAGCAATGCCATGTTTCCAAGTAAAGGGGTTGGATGGTTAAAGGCATCTAGTTCAAGAGAGACAAGTCCTGTGGTAGAAATACGAAACCGGCAATCTGGGTCAGCAGTACTGCATTCTCTAATGGTCAAATGCTTCACGAATCAAGACGATACCTATTGGCACAGATGCAGAAACTTTGCATCACAAGATCTTCTAATGATGGACAACAAGCAAAATCAAGCAAGGTCTTCTGTAGGGCTACACACGAAAGGTGCAATGTCTTGAGATGCCTAGACACAAGAGATAGGTCGTCTAGATAGAGATGCCCATCCAAGATAAATAAGGTGAATGCACGAACTTTGCACATGATGGAAAAACGGATCCATAGATTCACATAGGGTTTGTCTTGTTGTGAGAACTCATCGAATGCTATTTCGACAATGTCTAGTTCCGTGCGCTTACACAAGAGCAGCATATGGTCCACGAACTTGTGGGGATCCTTGACACGGATAGGATCTTCAGGGTCAGAGTAACCAATGCGCAACCCGGTTGTGGACCTCCAGAGGTGGTGCCAGCGTGAGGAGAGCACACACGTCTGCACCGCCTCCTGTGCTGGGAGGAAGTAGAGCAGGTGGTGGAGCACTTGGTCGGGGAGGTCTCTTATGCCGTCGACGCCGCCGCTCACTGGCAGTGCACTCTCGTCCTTTACCCCAGAGGCATTTTGTCGAACAGGTGGCATGGACGGTGAGACGCCGCGAGAGGGTGGAAAGACATAGGATGGGATAGGAAGGATGGGATGGGCCTGAAGGACGCCTCGCGAAAGCCGTCGAATCGCCGCCGGAGGTAGCAGGGAAATGGGGAAGAGTATTTGGCACATTCCCTCGGTGTGATGATATAGTGCTGCTTTACCCTAAAAATAAGATATAGTGCTGCTTTTAAGCTGGGCTCAACAATAAAATTCCTAATAATAATAATTGTGCTTGACAAGATGCGGGCCAACTGTGATATATAGTGTCGGAGCTTCACAACTTTAATGAGGTGGACTAAAATTAAGTAAATGAATAAAGGGTTGGATATCATATCATAATACTGTATCATAATAAATAATATACTAGTACTATGTGTCTTATATGGCAATAAATAAGGTCATTTAATATATTAAGGATGCCCGTAGTTGAAAGTATCCTAACTAAGTATCATGCATATGATACTACCATATGATACTACCTCTGTAATGCATACTATTTTCAGGTAACAACAACATTACAGTTAGCTTCTTCCTATTAATTAGCTTGCTTCCTAATTTCATTTTTAGGTGGCAATAATTTTGGAAGTGTAATTATTTATCACAATTAAATCAGCAACTAATTAAAATCTTGTAAGATGTGTTTATTTACCAATGGTAACATAATTTATACCACGGATGCATTTCTCCTAATGCCTGGAAGGAAAAAAAATTGGTATGATCAAACAAATTGATCGCGCGGTAGGAAACATTTTTTCTGTTCTACGAACACAATCACAAGTGCTTTAGAAGCATCATTTCAGTGTGATGGAACATATTAATAGCGAAAATATTCATGTGGAAGCATAATAAGAAGCCCGAAACATTGAAGGAAATCCACTCAATATGAACAACAATATGCAATGTTTTCATTTAATTACAATTGTAACATTATTACAATGACCCTAGCGGACATCAGAGAATGTGCTGAATGGGCTGATTGTGGATATGCGCTCCACATGCTGCAAACTGCTTCTGGCTCTTGGTCCCGTTCGCAACAAAGATAGCCAACCTAAATCATAGAAACATGTCAGGTCAAAGGAAGAATGTATATCCTTATGTGCGGCAAAACATTTACACTGAAGCATGTGTATGAAGCAATGGAAAGCACACCCGTAGAGAATAAAATGTGAGAAATAATGGAGAATTTTTGGTAGTAGTTGAAGCAAATATAGGAACACCCTAAACAGATACAGGATTACATGGAAGCACGCTGCAACCTTAGAGCATTGTTGGAATAAATGGAAACACACCACAATCAAGGGTGTAAGTATAAGTTCCGACTGTTGTGTGAAGAAGGGTTGTTTTGACTTCTGTGCGGATCGTACAAGGGGATCCTTAGGCTCTAGTATGAGTTGTCACTCCTCTTGGTGTAAGTATTTGGGTACATGAAGGATGGCTCGTAATTGCAGCTGCACAAAATATTTCCGCGGTTCTTAATTAACACTCGGGAGAAAATGGAGTAACAGATGAGCATAGTGTTTTGTCGTGGTGCCTCGGTGGCGGCAACTTTGTCATGGAGAACCCGTTGGACTTTCTGCAAGACATTCTTCCCCAGTGCTTGGAGCTTTATGGGTAAGCTCAACACCTATGTCATCTATGCTGTTAGGTCAAATGACTTCTCTAGAGGCTTCAACGAGCCTATGGCATATATTTAGTCAGCTAGAAGAGGTGAAGTAGGTGGCGAACATTTTACCGACACCTCCCAGACCCATGCCTGTGCTATGCACTACTTTTTTTTTCTTTAGCACGTCAGCTTAACTTTATTGCGTTGTTCTTCTTCTCTTAGCCTATGGTTCCATCACTGGCTAGAAGCTTTATATGTAGCTGCCAACTTTATAGCGGAGCAAAAAATTATGAGGTGGTTGTTGCACCCGTCAATCCGAAAGTGAGCAAATGAATGAGTAAGCCACATTAGCATATGCTCTAAGCTATTGAAGTCACTAGAGTGCAACAGTGCCGCCTCAAGTCGTCATAAATAGTGTGTTACACCCAGCAGTAAACACATATGATCCGATGTGATTTGGAAATGTGCACCAAGTGTCGTGTTCAATTCATGGGATTCTTACACACTGCTCCTAGTTACATCTAGACTTAGAGTATGAGACAATTACATTCTAAATTCACAACAATTCAGACAAGGATTCAACTTTCCAGCATTCCGATGGTTACAAATATAGAGCCAACATACCAGTAAGATTTGTTTTTTAAATGGCTTCAACTGATTAAACAGTCTAACGTTCAGGTTGAATAAACTATCTACCAGAATGTCCTGCGCGTAGTGAACACCAACTGATTAAATGATGAAGTGTTGTTTTTTAGCTCCAGCGGCCTGTTTCGATAGCATAATGTGCATGTTTTAATCCATCAGTGAATATCATTTCTTTTCATTTTATGCGGGGGAGCAAATACCATTTCCCTCGCGTACATGCATGGGTTAATTTGTATACAAGTGCAATAATACTGGAGAGTTACATGTCTTAACTTACAGATCCAAATATACACATGAACTGTACATGCTTGCGTAGTTTAGGCTTAGGCAAATTCAAGCAAGTGTCACCTCAAATAAGAAACTATTCAGGCAACTGAATGGAATGGGGAGGACTAGCGTTGAGCGACCAGGAGGGTCTCTCGAGCCGATCTAGCGCTGACGCCGGATCCTTCCGCCGTCGACATCTCACCCGAACCTACCCCCTCTCCCGGAGCCTCGCTCTCCCCTCCGCCGCCGGCGGCGACACCGCCAAGGCAAAGCCCGAGCGGCTCGGCAGCGGCGGCCTTCTTCACGCGCATCAGCTACTTAAGATAAATGTGGCGGTTCCGATTTTGATCTCGTCTTCGGTGATGGTGGACAACGACGGCTGGAGTGTGGCAGCGCGTCTATAACAGCAGTAATAGGTGGTGGCGGCCATGTTGCAGCCGCTCGACCTCCGGTTCAGCTTCGGATCGCGGTGGCGGTCCTGGTCTTGATCTGCATCACGCGGGCACCCGAGGGAGTGACCCTGGGCTTAGAGGTGGTGGTCATTTCCTCCGTCGGAGGTGGTCGCCCTGAGGCTGGGTGGTCGGCACACGAGATCCATCATCTTGTCCTGGCTATGAGTCGGGGAGACATAGTTGCCGGCGAAATCCGAGCTGACGGCAGGCGATGGCGGCATTCTGCACCGTTACCTTGATGAAGGCATGGTTGTGTTACTACTGTTGACCCAATCGTGCTACTTAGGGGGAAACCATATGATCTGGTCTTCCAGATCGAACGATTACGGCACTGTGGTGTCGTTCCTCTCTTTGGAGCATCGTTTGTGGAGCAGTGCTGGAACACATAGGCAGGACATGGAGCTGTTTTGTCTTGCACGGAGCTTCGTTGGAGATGTCAAGTCATGCTGGACCGATAGGTTCTACATTGTGTCATGCATGTTCGGCAAGCGCTAGGCACGGCAGATCTTCCAGAGACTTCAAGCTGGGTTGGTTGTTGGTACTTAGCGGCATGATGCTGCGGTATACCAGCGGCGACCGCGACGTGCTCAACAGTTTGCGTGCAGGGGGATGGTGCCGTTTGGCGCCGTGGTGGCGTCAATGGATGTCCGAACTGGCAAGGATGATGCGGATCTCTATCCTGAACATGGGTCAGCGGTTCGATGATGATGACGGCTTCAAAAACATGTGCATGTGGTGTACACTTTAGGTTTGCTACATCGGTTGTAAGTTCTAATACGTTATACGGATGGATCGACGACGACACCGGTTTGAAATATAGGGAGTGAGAGCACTTCATATTATCGTGTTTCTAGGTGTGAGTGGTGGCTTTGGGTGGCTTGATGTATGTTCTCGTCAGACTTTTGTTGAATGCATCCATTGATGTAGAGGTCGGGGGTTTTAACCTCATTTTCCAAAATAAAACTGAATGCAATGGGGATGGGCTGGGCTAATACTGTCGTTTGCTTAATTCTTAATACTAATCACAACAAATAATTTTATTGATCAAACATGTATAAATGGGGATGTAGCTCAAATGATAGAGTGCTTAATTATGCATGTAAGAAGCAGGGGAATCGACACCTCCATGTACATTTTTCTCTGTTTCCCCCTACAGAAAATGACTGGGAAAGGAAGGTTGTATTTTTTGGATAACGGATCCTTCTACTCTAATCTATCCAATGTCTTTTTCAGGAGCCAGGGGAAATGCATCTCAAGTACACCGTACTCGAGATCCTGGGGTTGGAACATGGAAATTTCTCGGACCCAGGTGTGGCTCCTATACACAAAGGCCTAACAGTTGGCCCACATAAGAAATTGAATGTCGAATATCACTAAATAAATGTTCTTTCTCTAAAAAACTAAATATGTATTTTAAAAAATGTTACCACATACATTTATCTGTTTTCATAAGGCACTGGAAAATAGGAAACAATTATAATCAACCATCTGATCACGGCCCGCCGCATGCGCAGCCGTCAAATACGAGTTTGATCCTATGGCACAACCTCTATTCAGCCGATCAAGACCTCCATCATTGGACGCATGTCTCTGCCACCTTGACAATTTTTGTGCAACATCATCCGTGTGTAGAAGTTAAGAAGAATTGTTTCCCTGCAACATCATCTATGTTGCAAAAGTTCTTTCGAAATGACACACATTTCGTATGAGACGAAAATAATAATTCTACAACAAAATCTCTATTGCAAATGTTTCTGCAACAAAGCGTCTTTTGCAAAGGGTTGTGAACGTTCACTACACCATGACAATAACTTAGGGGTCACCATATCTGCCGGGAAAAGTAGCCAGTAGCAGCAGAATAACTATCGGAGATGGTTTTTGCCGGCAATTATGAACTGCCCTAGAAAGTCCCGTCGGGGAAAATAATTCCCGGCAGTTCATATGACCTTCGTGTTCAGAGCTTTCCCGGCAGTTACAACTATTCCTGGCATATAGTGTTTTCCTAGCAAGCTGACAATTCAGGGCAGATAGTTGAAGTCCCGACAATGGTTCTGCCCTTAATTGTGTGCAGCACTGGCTGACAAATCCCCTTCTAGTTCTACTTCTATCATTAACTTCTTCGATCTAGTTTTTGGCAAGTACAGTATATACGTACAACACACATGCACATGTAAGTTGCTTCACTTAGACATAATATATATTTATCTGAATAATCCATTCATGTCCAGTACTATCGCACAACCAAAAGTACAATGGCCCATCATGGCCACATGCACACATAGACATTTGTATGTTCATAATACCAATATTACATAAGAAACAGAAGAGCAAAATATAACAGCTATCAGAAAAATATCCCAGCAGAATATCCTTTCAGCTCACAAAGCAGACCTCTTGAAACATTTGGATGCAAAAGCATTGTGACCTGTAAAAAAAAAGACTGCAATTTGATCAGCTTGGAAGAACACATGTTCGGTAATTGCATTTGGACAACTAGTTGTAAGCTAGAGCAGGTCAGAATTTATAAACCATACTATTACAGTTATGTCTAATCATAATAGTCAAGACTGCAACTGTGGTTTGCACTTAATTTAAAACTAGCAGGAAATGCACATATTCTATACAAAAAACTTCCCAACAAAGCGTCTTTGGCGAACGTAAAAACATAAAAGTTGCATGGGCTGAAAAAGAAATGTCGACTAATCCAGATGAAAAAGACACATGTGTCGCCCTGTACTTAGCATTCCACAAGGCACACACATAATTTGTGTTATGTACCCATAAGAACAGATAATCCACTTGGGTTTATGGTTTTCACTTGAGAAATCATCACTAACTACATTGATCAGGTTTTACTTTCCAGTTTAATAGAATAGAATGGTTAACTTCAAGTTGCTATGTTCATTATTACTGAAGATGGCAATCTGCAATACCTTCGAGTTCGGGTATTGCTCTAACGGGTTTGAACCCTCGAAACGTGTCGGGTTTTATAGTTTACCCATCAGCAGCCCCGCGGGGTTAAAAAGAACCCATCTCCTAATAGAGTAAAAACCCGCGGGGACGCGGGTTTCGGGGCCCTGTTGCCATCTTGAACTACTACCGCCTATGATGGTTGCTTCTGCATAACTTTACAATCAACCTCCACCTGAATATACTAAAACAATCAATATGAAGCAATTTTAGATACCAATAACTGCTGAAGTAGACATGATCAGGAAGAAGTTTCACATATATATACATGGCCATGCAATAGATCGCCCAAGCCCCAAGTGGGGGAGCAATCTACATAATTATGCTACTTGTGTGCCTAATTAAAATCACAATCTTTGTTATATTTGGAAATAAAAGAACACTCTACAATCACAGAACCTCATATGTTATGAGAGAAACAACATAATCAGTCACATGTATGTTGTTTGACAAGAGAGGTTCAAAACTTAATATAAGCTCCCTAAGGGTCCAGGATGTTATCACTTCATTAAATTTACTGAGTACAACAAGGACATGAGACCAGGACTATAAGCTTTCCATTTGGACTAGGATCACTAAATAATGCTTGATATATTGATTAACCCCACGAGTTTCTACTAAATAGTGGCTACATATTATTTATTGCACCTGCGAGAGAGCATGTGCTTCTTATCTAGGATGTCATCTATTTATCTAGGATGACATTTATTTCCTCTTCCGGACTTTTGGTGCTTGTGTTTATGAAGCTTAGTGCTAGGCAATATGTTTATCACTACCAGGGAGCTTCACGCACTTTCGGTGCCTTTCACAGGTCGTACGTAGCCTTGGGGTTACTAACCTTAAATAGGCGAGGTAAACAAACTAGTCACTATCTCTGCTACATCTATTTATTTGCTCACTCATTTCTGCGTTATTTTCTCTGATTCTTGGGAGATCCGAGAGCCACGTGGATCTCCTTCACCTCCTTGTTTTATTGCTCCACCTCACGTATCTGACCTTTTACGAGCCATTGTGAATTTTGAGTCTTGGCGTTTTCTCTCCTTGTTGGCTGAAAGCCCAAACCCCCACTACTCCTGTGTAATGTTCCTCAACCAAAACAGCTTAAGATACTTGGTCCGTTCAGATGCAAAAAAGACAGCACGGCCTGGTGGTTTCTCTTTCAAATTTGTTGCCCAAAAGGTGAAGTCATGTCTGAGCTAAAAGTTCTACTTTCTTCCCTTGAACTAACATGGTTGTAATTTTCACAGAAGAAAAAAAATACTGGTGTTAGGACAAAGCGGCAGGATGGTGAAGGTTGGGCATTATGACGTTTCTCCCCACTTATAGAGGCACGTGATGGTAATAATACTACTCCCTCCGTTCCGATTTACTCATCGTGGTTTTATTTCAAATTTGAACTAAAACCACGACGAGTAAATCGGAACGGAGGGAGTACTTTTCTTCTTCAAATATCTATTATTGTTTTTTTTTTGAAAAGGAGGATATCCCCCCACTAGTAGAAAAAGGGTCAAACGTGAAGCACATTAGTGCCGGTTTGAATTTGAGCCGGCACTAATGTGTACACTAGTGCCGGTTCCAACGGCTAGCCAGGCCGCTCTCATTAGTACCGGTTCGTGGCGAACCTTTAGCACCGGTTCGTGCCACGAACCGGTACTAATGAGAGTGGTGGCAGGATGTTGTCAGTCCGGGGCCCCTCCAGCACCTTTAGTACCGGTTCTTGGCACGAACCGGTGCTAAAGGTGGTCGTACATAAACCCTTCGTCCACCCGAGCTCGCTCTGTTCTTCCCCTTTCCCCTCTCCCTCTCTGTTCTTCCCCTCTTCCTCTCGAGCTCATCACACATTTTGCCCAAAATTTGTCAAGATTTGAAGGCCCCCATCCATTCAAATGATCACAAAGGTTAGCAACTTTGTCCTTTCATCTCTCATTGCTAGATTAGCTCTTGCAATGCTTTATATAGTGATTAATTTGTGAGTTTAGTAATGTGGGAGGAAATATATGTGCTAATATTTGATTTATATGCAATTTGAGGAGAGGTAAATTTAGTTGAAAGAGAAAAACGAGTACTTGAAAGAAAAATTGAAAAGAATTGAGGACGAGATGATGGAATTGGAGTTGCATCTTGCCGATGTCGTCGATGATCACAAGATCAATATGGAGAAAATGCGCTTGAAGATTAGAAAGATTAGAAAATATGCCATCGATAGTGAGGCTTGGTATCATTATGTTGTTGGATCAATTGTTACCTTAGTTGCGATCTTGATCGCATTTGTTGTTGCATTTAAATGCTTTATCTAGAGAGTTACTTGTTTGTTGCATTTAAGTGTTGTATGAACTTTATGTATGAACTTGTATTAAGTTGGTGTTTTTGGTGTTGTGTATTGAAGATGAGTCGACAATGGATGTACGATGACCGATGCTCTCCCGAGTTCATTAATGGCGTGCAAACTTTTCTTCTTGCGGCTGAGGTAAACAAGCGGGCGGATGGTTTTATGCCTTGTCCATGTGCTGTCTGTAAGAATGGTCAAAATTACTCTAAGTCAAGAACCATTCACGTCCACCTGTTTAAGTCCGGTTTCGTGCCCCACTATAATGTTTGGACCAAGCACGGAGAAAGAGGGGTTATGATGGAAGACAATGAAGAAGAAGAGGACGACGACAGCTATCCTGGCCATGGGTTCCCTGAATACGATGATACAACAATGGGGGAAGAAGCTGAGCCGGTAATGCGCGAAGAAGCTGAGCCGGCAATTCGAGAAGAAGCTGAAGAAGAGGCATCAGATGAGCCCGTTGATGATCTAGGTCGGGCCATTGCCGATGCAAAGAGAAACTGCGCAAGTGATTTGGAGAAGAAGAAGTTGCAGCGCATGTTAGAGGATCACAAAAAATTGTTGTACCCGAATTGCGTAGGTGACAAGAAAAAGTTGGGCACCACACTGGAATTGCTGCAATGGAAGGCAGAGAATGGTGTATCTGACAAGGGATTTGGAAAGTTGCTGGTAATGATAAAGGATATGCTTCCAAAGGACAACGAATTGCCCGAGAGTACGTACGAAGCAAAGAAGGTTGTCTGCCCTCTAGGGTTAGCTGCAGAAGATACATGCATGCCCTAATGATTGCATCCTCTACCGCGGTGAGTACGAGGATTTGAACGCTTGCCCGGTATGCGGTGCATTGCGCTATAAGATCAGCCGCGATGACCCTGGTGATGTCGAGGGCGAGCGCCCCAGGAAGAAGATTCCTACCAAGGTGATGTGGTATGCTCCTATAATACCATGGTTAAAATGTTTGTTCCAAAACAAAGAGCATGCCAAGGCGATGCGATGGCACAGAGAAGACCGTAAGAAAGACGGAAAGTTGAGAGTACCCGCTGACGGGTCTCAGTGGAGAAAAATCGAAAGAAAGTACGGGAAGGAGTTTGCAGATGACACAAGGAGCGTATGGTTTGGTCTAAGCGCAGATGGCATTAATCCTTTTGGGGAGCAGAGCAGCAACCATAGCACCTGGCATGTGACTCTTTGTTTGTATAACCTTCCTCCTTGGTTGTGCATGAAGCGGAAGTTCATTATGATGCCAGTGCTCATCCAAGGCCCTAAGCAACCCGGCAACGACATTGATGTGTACCTAAGGCCGTTTGTTGAAGAACTCTTACAACTGTGGAATGGAACAGGTGTACGTGCATGGGATGAGCACATGGGGGAAGAATTTGACCTAAAGGCGTCGCTGTTCGTGACCATCAATGAT
This sequence comes from Secale cereale, assembly GCA_902687465.1. Lineage (NCBI taxonomy): Eukaryota > Viridiplantae > Streptophyta > Magnoliopsida > Poales > Poaceae > Secale > Secale cereale. The sequence goes on from LR738712.1 coordinate 758,903,854, forward strand.
TGGCCTGCTATCAGTAACCTTTTAGGACAGACAAACAAGGGATACCGCGCATGTACGCACTGTTTGGACGATACCGACAGTATATATTTGGCTAATTGTAAGAAGAATGTGTACCTGGGACATCGTCGATTTCTTCCGAGCAGGCATCCTGGAAGAAAGAAAGACAAGCATTTCAAAGGTGAGGCGGATCACCGGACGAAGCCTCGCCACCCTACTGGTGCTGATGTACATGATATGGTCAAGGATTTGAAGGTGGTCTTTGGAAAGGGTCCTGGTGGACAACCTGTTCCGAATGACGCTGACGGACGCGCACCCATGTGGAAGAAGAAATCTATATTTTGGGACCTACCCTATTGGAAAGACCTAGAGATCCGCTCCTCAATCGACGTGATGCATGTGATGAAGAATCTTTGTCTGACCCTGCTTGTCTTCTTGGGCGTGTATGGGAAGACAAAAGATACACCTGAGGCACGGGAGGACCAGCAACATATGCACGGAAAAGACGGCATACATCAGGGTCATGCAAGCTACGCTCTTACGAAAGAAGAGAAGGAAATCTTCTTTGAATGCCTACTCAGTATTAAGGTACCGTATGGCTTCTCGTCGAATATAAAGGGAATAATAAACATGGCAGAGAAAAAGTTCCAGAACCTAAAGTCTCATGACTGCCACGTGATTATGACGCAACTGCTTCCGGTTGCATTGAGGGGGCTTCTACCGGAAAACGTTCGATTAGCCATTGTGAAGCTATGTGCATTTCTCAATGCAATCTCTCAGAAGGTAATTGATCCAGAAATCATACCAAGGTTAGAGAATGATTTGGTGCAATGTCTCGTCAGTTTCAAGTTGGTGTTCCCACCATCCTTCTTCAACATCATGACGCACGTCCTAGTTCACCTATGCGAAGAGATTAACGTTTTGGGTCCTGTATTTCAACACAATATGTTCCCCTTTGAGAGGTTCATGGGAGTCTTAAAGAAATATGTTCATAACCGTGCTAGGACAGAAGGAAGCATCTCCAAGGGCCATCACAATGAGGAGGTCATTGAGTTTTGTATTGACTTTATTCCTGACCTTAAGCCGATTGGTGTTCCTGAATCGCGGCATAAGTGCAGACTGGATGGAAAAGGCACGCTGGGAGGGAAACAAATAATATGTATGGACGGACATTCTCTCACTGAAGCACACTACACAGTTCTACAGAATTCCGCCTTGGTGGCTCCGTATATGGATGAACACAAGAATTTGCTACGCTACAAACACCCGGAGCGGTCTGATGGCTGGATTACACGTGAACAAACCAGGAGTTTAGCCAGCTGGTTGCAGACACGTACCATGCATGACACGTCTATTGAAGATGACATGTACTTGATGTCCCAGTTACCATCTTTGAATATAATGACTTTCAAAGGGTACGAGATAAATGGTAATACATTTTACACGATCGCCCAAGATAAGAAGAGCACCAACCAAAACAGTGGTGTCCGCTTTGATGCAGAAACCAAGACGGGAAAGGAAACATATTATGGTTATATACAGGACATATGGGAACTTGACTATTGACGTGGTTTGAAGGTCCCTTTGTTTCGGTGCAAATGGGTTAATATGACACGAGGCGGGGTAACGGAAGACCCACAGTACGGAATGACAACAGTGGATCTCAACAATCATGCGTATGCAGACGAACCATTCGTCCTAGCCAATGATGTGGCACAGGTTTTCTATGTGAAGGACATGTCTACCAAGCCAAGAAAAAAAAAGACAAGGAAGCGAATGCATCGTACGATGAGCCAAAGCGGCACATAGTTCTTTGTGAGAAGAGAAACATCGTGGGAGTGGATGACAAGACAGACAAGTCAGAAGATTATGAAAAGTTTAATGAAATTGCTCCATTCACAGTGAATATTGACCCGAGCATCCCGTTAAATGATGAAGATTTTCCATGGTTACGGCGCAAAGGGACACACGCGAAGAAAAAGTTTCACACCCAAAGATCTGGAATGTGATCGGCTTCACTATCATCACTTTTTTCTGTGTTTCACACCCAGAAGGGAATCTCTGTAATAGTTAGGGTAGTTATGTGTTTTGGCATTGGAAACGCGAAGAAATTTTATGTGCAAACAAATTCTTTCATGCATTTACTGATTTTTTCAGCTAAATTGAAAAACACTTCAAATGAACTCCGAAAAGGTTGAAAGTTAGCATGGTATAACTCCAAATTGAATATAATGATAAAACACACTAATATTAAACATAATAAAAAAGAGTCACTGAAAAATGAATTTTTAAAGTTAAGTTATTCACAAACTAGTTATTCACACAAATTTCAAATAATTCAAAATTTAAACTATTCAAATTTGAAAACTACCGGCACTAACAGAAAGTTAATATTTTTTGTATGTAAAGCAAAAATATTCACAAAGAAACTCTAAATACAGCAAAAACAACTAAAAAATATATAAAACAAAATTAATAATGCAAAAAAGAAAAAAAGAAAAAAAAGCCCACCTACTGGGCGACAGCGGCCAGCATACGACTAGAAACCCAACCTGTTGTTGGGCCAGGATGCAGGCCCGCAAGCCCAATAGGCCCCAGATAGCAGAGTAGCAGAGGTAGGCCCAGAAGGCCTGCATTTGAGAAGAGCTCAATGCAGTGCCCGCGCCGGGGCTTATAAACTGGTCCTGACGCTCTTCGACTAGTGAGGTGGGACTAAACATATGCGCCGCTCGCCTGCCAGCGCACCCCACATTAGTACCGGATCGTGGCACCAACCGGTACTAAAGAGGGGGTCTTTAGTACCGGTTGGAGCCACCAACCGGTACTAAAGGGGGCTGTTTCCCGCCGCTTCACCTGGCAAAAATTGGCCTTTAGTACCGGTTGGAGCCACCAACCGGTACTAAAGGCCCCTCCTATATATATGGCACTTACAAAAAATCCAGCTCCATCGACCACCAGTTCTTCTTCAACAGTCGCGCGACATCGCCGCTGCCGCCGTGCGGTCGCCCATCGCGCGCCGCCCCCGCCGCGCACCGTTGCCCCCGTTGCCCGTCGTCGTCGTCTCGCGCCGCCGCCCCCGTCATCGACGTCCCCTTCGTCGCCGTCATCGCCGTCTCGCGCCGCCGCCCCCGTCATCGCCGTCCCCTTCATCGTCGCCGCCGTCTCGCGCCGCC
>LR738712.1:758909517-758924983 GCA_902687465.1 Secale cereale
ATATGCATAACGTGTACAATTTGTAGTATCGTAAAATACCAGCAAACGAAAAAGAATTAAATGGAAAACACAAAATTAAATGAAAAAGAAATCATAAAACCAAAAAAAACCCAAACCTTGTAGTACCGGTTGGTTTTACCAACTGGTACTAAAGGGCTCCCGGTCCCCGGAGCTGGCTCATGCCACGTGGTTGCCCTTTAGCACCGGTTCGTGCTGAACCGGTACTAAAGGGGGGGGGGGGGCTTTTGTGCCCACACTTTAGTGTCGGTTATGGAACCGGCACTAAAGGGCCTTACGAACCGGTGCTATTGCCCGGTTCTGCACTAGTGCCCGTCCTCTGCATCAGAGTGATGCATGCATCCAATTTAATAAAAAAAATGAAATATTTTCTTTCCTACTTTATTTCTTGTTCTTTTTATGCAGTCAATAGTTATCACTTGCCATGCTGCGGTCAACGTTAGCTGGAACCAAAAATAAACACGGTTCTAAAATTTACGTTGACTTTGAGAATGGTGGTCTTCATTCTCTTGATCAAATAAGTTTCGGAACAAACTGAACTGGACAAATATAGCACTCCTTCTGATCCATATTAATTGTCGCTTTGTACTAAATCAGCAACAATTAATATGGATTGGAGGGCAGCTGATTTTTTTCTTCGTATAATGGCTGTTGGATATGACTATATGAGTGCTGTTATGTCCATTGGTGATTAAAAATAGTAATGATTGAAGTTCCTTTGGTTTTCAACAAGAGCTGATTGCGAAACTAAGCAAAGGTGAATTACCTCTAAACGAATACCCATCATTAAGTGAACTAAGTTCTACTGCTCAAGGGACCGCAGAAAGTGCATCCGTGACAAAACCACCACAAAATCCACAGCCCGTGTATAGGAGATCACGGCGCACACCACAGTGGGCTAAGGGCCATAGCTCCGATGGTGGTCAATCAAGGTATCACTGAGAATAGTTTTCCATCTTAAAGGTTGGGCCAAACAGAAAATTTCCACGCACAATCGCTCTGATCGGCTCCATGCTATCTAGGTGCTTTCTTATCATGAGCATATATTTAATTTGCAGTGACTCCTCGATCTTGAGACATGCATCAGGTGACTTCAAGAGGCTAGGCAAGCAAATTTTCGTATTCATGGTTGGCGGAGCAACCCGATCTGAAGTATTTTGTTTACCACGGAATTAATGATCTGATAACTATGACTTGTACCACATAACTTATTCTATGTTCTTACTGATCATGTTTCGATGGGTTAGCTACGGGTGGCGCACAAGATGACCATGAAGCTGAAGAGGGAAATAGTCTTGCGGTCCTCTAGCATCGATCACCCTCCACAGTTTATTTCATAAACCTTTTTTGTGTCGCTAACCCTAGGCGACACAGGGGGGAGACCGCATCTCCGGCCCTCGGCACCTCGCCCCTATCTCTCCCTCCCGCCGCCACTTGAGTCCACGCCTGCGAAGCCCGGGATGTGGGCCGTGACGATGGCTGCGGGGTCTTCATCCCTCGCACGTGGCCACGTCCTCTTAGTGACGACATGGACTTCGATGATCATGTGGCGCGGCACCGCGGGATCTGGGCGGTGGAGATGGCGGCGGCGACAGCGGCGGCGCGGCCTTCCCGCCGAGGAGGCGCCCCTGTTGCGGCGGCCGGAATATCGGATCTTGCAAGGCCCATATATGCGCTTATGCGGGCCAATGGGTCTGGTACGCGACAGCAGGCTGGCGTGGTGGGCCTGACAAGGCAGGCTGCCTTGGCACCGTGGTGGTGCCACGGTCGGTCAGGCGGAGGTGGTTGGATCCTTTTGGTCTTGTCTCCGACAGAGAAGGCGGCGATCCGTGCACAAGAAGCTGGTTGGAGTTCTTCAAACAGATTTGGGTGAAAACCTGCTCTTGACTAGATGCCAGGGGCGACGATGGATGCGCTCTTCAGTGTCGTTCCCTTCTTGAAGGCATCGCCGTGAGGAAGTTCTAGAACACTATCTGCTACCTCCGGGGGAAACCCTAGATTGGTAGATCGGAAGATGGCCGCGCGCTTTTGTTGATTCCCCCTTGGGGGCGTCATTCTTGGAGGCGTACATGGGCTCGAGGGACCTGCAGACCGCATATTTGGTGGAGCGGTGTTTCATCCTACACATTGACGGCGACGGATTTTGACGGCGTGGCGCATTGCAGATTCGGCGTCCGATGTGCGGGGATGGACTGGCGCAGGAGGACGACGATGTCTGGCGTCGTGGTGGCGTCCATGACAGTGAGGCCTGACTCGGTCGATGCGTCAGTTTCTGCTCTAAAGATGGATTGATGGAAGATGGTGGTGTCGGGCCTTGCAGGGTGCGCTTGAGGTGCCCATTGTGAGTGTGCCAGACCGGTATGTGACCGTGTCCCGGTAAGTGGCTAGGCTTGGGAAACCGGCTTTAGATGTTAGTCTTTGGTGCGATGTCTGTTTGGTATCAATCTCGGACATTCGGCACCCCTTCATCAAGGGGGTAGGTGTAGAGCAGGTGTTGCCAGTATGTTTGCTTCAGGCGGCAACTGATGTATTACTTTGTAAGGTCCTTGGAAATAATTAATAAAATGGTTGCATGCATTATCCAGATGCAGAGGTCGGGGGTACATCCACCTTTCCCCAAAAATTAAATATCTGTGTAGTCTTATAATCTCTCAAAGTTCTCACTCAGTTGCCTACCCTGTGTAGTCTTATAATGTCTCAAAGATTATTTCAGTATACCTTTTTCTTTGTAGTCTTGTAATGTCTCAAAGTTCTCACTCAGTTTCCTAGCCTGTGTCGTCTTATAATGTGTCCAAGATTATTTCGGTAAACCTTTTTCTGTGTCGTTTTTTCGATAAAGGGTGATTTTATTATCTCGAAATGTAGAATCAAGTGGATACAAATCATTATGAGTAACACCCGGCCTCTGCATCACTAGGATGCACACAGCCAAACACCTAAAGTCTGATAAAAAAGAAAGTAAAAAATCGACAAATCGGCGACAGTAGAGTTCTATAGACCGACACTATGCCTATGTCGAAAGGGATGATGGATCAATCCGGAGATTATGCTGCCACCCATGTTGGGTAAAAACCACCATAGCCACCTGCTCCAACCGCGTACACACCGCCTTGAATAGCGGTTGGTACTCCACTCGTTGTAGTGTAGACCACGTACGAAGCGAGTGCGTACAACAGAAAATAACCTGTAAAGGAGAAGCATTTTTATCATTGTAAACCAAATCATTTCTACATAGCCAAAGCGACCATACTAAAGCATACGCTCCCACCCGTATTAGCTTAACCTTTGTCGTTTTGTATATATCTTTTTGTAAATTTGGTCTTATACGTACTGACATGCTCTACTCACTCGTTGACTCCACAATTGCAGAAGATGAAGTCGTTGGGACCATCCTAGGAACAATTTTGCTGGGTCTCGCGGACGAGAAAATTGTGGAGTACTCGTAATAGTAGCTTACACATTTGTACGTTTTGCTCTTTTTTTCACTCTACCTTCCAAGAATGTGAGCCTTGCCTTATGTTGTAAAGTATAATAAATGTATGTCATCTTGTTTTCTAGGAAAAAAGAATGCAATTTTGATTCTCCTCTCACACTTGAGATTGATTAGTTGTAACACTTTATGACATCCCATTTTCTAGGAAAAAAGAATGCAGTGTTCCCAGAGTGCACTCCCTTTTGACATCTCCCCCTTTTTTCCCCTATCTGTGTGAGCATTTGATGAATTTCCTTACTACCAAGTTTTCTTTTGGCATACTCAAGTACTCATCTGCTCCAACTGGACCTGGAAACCCAAGTGCCGTTCCAGGGATAAAGGCTTTCACCTGGTTGCTGCATTGGCGAGATTGATTGACTGAAAAAATTTGGTCGGGGGCATGGCAGAACATTTAGATGAGTTTTTTTCTTTCTTTCCTGGAATGCTGTGACCGTGTCTCCGAGTACCATTTTTTCTATTTATTTTTCCTACAAAGAGGATGGTAATGAAATCATGATGATGAGATTGTTTTTTTTAGGAAAATGATGGTGACATTTTGCACTGCTTTGGTTCGCAGCACATATTTGTGCGTACGTTTTGGATTTGCAAAAGTAAAGTCAATATCACTCTCACCGAAAAAAGTATAGTCTTTTTTTTTTGAACTTGAAAAAAGGCATTGTCAAGGCAGTGTTTTCCTGTATCGTATTTACAGATCTGGAAAGAAGGAAAAAAACGATTTCTAGAAGTGGGGTATCGATCCCCATAGCTCTCGCATGCTACACAAGCGCTCTACAATCTGAGCTGCATCGCAGTGATGTACTATTCCAATTAGGGCATGTACAATGGTTGAAAAGGTAGTCTTATCTTAAATCTTGCATGTAATTTAGAGATGACAAACAAACATGCATACAATGGGTCATCTCTTAGCCTTATCTTCAATAACTAGTTATTACTAAAAATATGGTGAGACATATTGTGCTAAGAGATCACCTCTTGCATTCTCTTAATTAAGAGAAGACAAGCCTTCTCTTATGATTTCCCTCTACTCCACCTCATCATTTATCCTACGTGGCATTGCTAAGATAGAACCATTGTACATGCCCTTAACGAGCTTAATCAACTGCCAACAGCTTTTGTCATAGTTTCCATTTGTCAATTAAAAGCTTTATACTTTACTAATGACAGGTGACATCATGCACTAGAGAGGTAAACAAGGTGGATCAGTATGCCATGCTAGCGCCGAGTAGCATGAGAATTCTTAGCTACCTCATTTGCTGTATATCCGACTCGCCAGGACCAGAAAGTAAATGGCACTAGATCTTGGGTTAAGTTTGCACATTCATAAAAAAATGGTAGCTGCAGCTGCAGGGCCATGTGATCCACACCATTGTTCGTAACTTCAATCTCCCACTTCGTAGGTGCAATATTCAGGTCAATGGTGTGTTCAGCTAATTTATCGTGATCATACCATATGAGTGTGATCAAAGTGAAAGTGAAATCTGCCTGAGCAAAGTGAAATTTATGGTCAATGTAAAATCTCAAAAAGCGTGTGCACCTTATATTCTAGAATGGAGGGAGTAAATATTTTTTTTTGAACCGACGGGAGTAAATAATTGGATGGGATCACTGAGTTCACAGAGAGAGTAGCATAGAACATGCTGCCGGGATCTAAAACGCGTGTGCCATGTTGGTAGAGTGGTTACATAACTGATGATAGAGGTCAAGGATTTTGTTTTTGTTAAAGGCAAGAATTTCGGTAAAGACCTCGCCCGAAGCCATTAGGGCAAGGCTAGCATGTGCATTCATTCTGAAACCTTTGCTGAGGTTTAAGATTTGCCTTAGCCCGGTCAATTTGAGATTTGTTCTAGAGCCCCTAGAATTTTTTACATTATCCCATTTTTTTTCTTTTGCTCGAAACCTTTGCTAGTTAGCATGCTAGAGGTACTATTAATTACAAGAGGCAAACCACCACATTTTTTAGAACTTTAACTGAAACATCTGTAAGATGGCTAGGGCAAATTGTTGATGCGCATATTGAGACTGAACTCACTCGTTGCCTCCGCAATTGCCGAATCTGAAGTCGCTAGGACCATGCTAGGAATTATGTTACCGGTTCTGGCGGACGAGCAATTATGGAGTACTCGTAGTAGTAGCTTACAATTTTCTTTGTTTTGCTTCATTTTCCACTTTATCTATCAAGAGTATGAGCTATTTTGTATGTTGTAAAGTGTGGGACATGTATATGCCATTCTGTTTTCTAGGGAAAAATAATGTGGTGATTCTCCTGTCACACTTGGAGATTGTCGGTTCTAACACTTTCTGTTCATTTTGCAATTGAAATATCAACTTTACAAAAGCCGAGATTCCAAAATTAAAAAGAAATCAAAAGGACTAGCAGCAGCAGGGAATTTTGAAGGACTAGTCCCCTAATGGAGTTTATTGATCTCCTTTTTGCTGCCATATTCTTTTAGCTAGAAAACTAACATTGTATTATGGCTCGGAGGGAGTACATGTTATCCTCTGAGCATATTGAAGCTCCCCTCTACTCCAACTGGATCTGGAAATCCAAATGTCTTGGCTTTCATTTGGCTGTTGCATTGGCGAGATTAATTGACTGAATAAATTTGGTTGGGTGTAGGGCAGAACGTATAGATGAGTTCTATTTTTATTCTGTAATGATGTGACTGTGCCTCCTAGTATTGTTTCTCTCTTTTTTTTCTACAAAGAGGCTGGTAAAAAAAACATGGACTTCTTCTTGAGGAAAATGATGGTAACATTTTGCTTTTGGCTAGTGATTATTATCGCACTGCTTTGGTTCGCAACACAGATTGTGTGTAAGTTTTTAAGAGATTTGGAGTTGCAAAAGTGAAGTCAAGATCTCTTTCAACCAAAAAGAAAAGTAAAGTCGAGGTAGTGTTCTTCTTTACAGTATTTTCATATCTGGAAAGAAAAAAAGACAAGAATTTGAAGTTACAAAAGTAATGCCAAGATCCACCTGAACCCAAAAAAGGAGTAAAGTCATTAAATACGGATGTATGCATGCTGTACGGGAACACTTTGGAGTGAACACCCATCCCAACAAGTAGGGTCAATGGTTCAGCATTTAGGCTGTAACATTTAGCAAAAAACGAATCTTAAACCCAACAAGTGCTCTCAAAACCTTGGCTTGAACGCTTGAAGTTCTAAATAAATCTGAAGAGGAAGGCCAATTATATCATGTCAGCAATTGTACTCTCTGGGCCGTAGATTCGTTAGAGTATTTTCGGCTATGCAAAAAATTGGAGAAGTGGGGTATCGATCCCCATACCTCTCGCATGCTAAGCGAGCGCTCTACCATCTGAGCTACATCCCCTATTAATTTAAAACATAATTAAGACCTTATTGATTGGGGGCGAATCCACACTCCCTGATTGCATGATTCCAGTATCAATGAAACGACTCAAACAGAAGCATAAACACTGAGGAAAGAAGGTGATTGACTTAAATTGATTCGGTGGTCCACATGGACGGGTGCTCTGTTTCCGTGTCCGTCAATATATATGTTATACATACGCACGCGTACGTACGCCTGCAATAGATCGATTCACGTTACGCGGCGATGACCGGCGGCGGCCATCCACGTCGGTGCAGTGGTCCGATCTCCCCGATGATCTCCTCGACTTGATCTGCAGCAAGGTCACCCTGCTTCTCCATCGCGTCCGCTTCGCCGCCGTATGCAGGTCGTGGCGAGCTGCTGCCATCGCAGCGAGGCAGGCGGCGCCGCCCGCCTTACCCTGGCTCGTCTTTCCCGGCGAAGACTACGGAAAGAAGCGTGTATACTGCCCTGAGGACGGTGGGGTCCTGCAGATCCCTCTCCTAAACGAGACGCTCATCGGCAAGAGGTTTGTGGGAGCTCACGACGGAGGCTGGGTCGCAGCTCTAGGGGACAACACGCAGCTTGCCATCGTGAACCTCTTTTCCGGTGTCAAGGTATTGCTCCCCGCTAAGGACCTGAGTAGGGTCTTCTCAAGCCAGGACAACCCAATCTCGAAGGTTATCTTTTCTGAATCTCCAATCTCAAGCGGCTGCATCATTGCCGCCATCACCCGGTGACGCGACATCGCACTCTGCAGGATTGGTTGTCCGGACAGCGGGTGGAGGACAAAGCGGTTCTATCAACATATAATCGTTGACATCATATTCTTCAATGGACACCTCTACGGCCTTACCAACTCCGAGGATCTCATCAGGTTCGAGATAGGTGCGAACAAAGATGGAAGCCCGGTGATCACTCACAAACCGGACTTGTTGCATATCCAACATAGTAATGTTACTATCAGGTTCCCGACCTATATCATTGAGTTGCACAACAAGTTGGCGATGGCGGTGATGATTCATCCGGGCTGTAGCCGCGAGCCTTTCTTCAAGGTGTTTGAGATTGTTGACGAATTGACGACAATGTACGCTCACAAGTGGAAGGAGGTGACGAGCTTGGGTGATTACGCCCTGTTTTTAGGGAAATTATGGTCCAAGGTGGTGTACGTGCCGTCTGCTAGGCACGGCGAGGTGCAGAGAAGCTGCATCTACGCCGACAACATGACGTACTTGACAAGTTTGGATGGCCATGGCGAACGTGTATATCATATGCAAGACGAAAACAGTAGCAATACCACGCAAATGATCAAATCAGCAGGATCATATGTAGGTACCCGTTCATATCCCCGTAGCATGTGGATTCTCCCTCCGAATTTCTAGCAGAACAAGAATAGTCAAGCGTGACACCTTTAGTTTTGTTCTGAGTGTTTACATTATGTAATTTCACTTTTACTATCTACCTTGTTAAAATAGTGGCTGCTCATGTGTAGTATCGCTGGAATATTGTGTCGTGAAATAACGAAAAAAAATGAATTGGTTTTTGTTTTACCTGTGTTGCTTGATCCCTCTAGCTATGTGTTTGGACGATGTGTTCTTAATCTTAATTTTACTATATTCTCGGACCCATATGCCATCCCATAATAGTTGTAAAGCGCCCAATTTATTGAGTTGTGCATGATTTAGTCAATAACTAGCAAATGTGCCCACGTGTTGCAACGGGGAGTAAAAAGTTTTATCTAAGCCGTTATCATTTCGGCTCAATTTTGATTCTGACTCGTCATATTGATGGCAAGCACCTACAACCACACTCAGTCAGCACCTTTATGGTGTTGTTTGACACTAAGGAGGCCGCATCTATAGATTAAGTTTATACAAGAAGGCCTATGTGTATCACCATTACATGCAACAGATGGAACACAAATTAAGATAGTATTTATCGGTTCCACTATGAACGTGCATGACTACCACATGAATAGTTCAGATATTTTTTAAATAAACATTAATGTACTTCCAATGTTCATGAATTTGATAAGTTTGTGTACATCCTATAAAAATTATTTGTGTATTCACTACAAGAAAAAGTGTAGTCCGATGGTAAGTACGCTCGTGGATTTTGCAAGGGAAAGGTATGTACATAAGGTCTTATGTCATGAAACATGTGTAAAGAGAGAACCTGGTGCAAGTACAACACACCCAAGGATTATAATCTTTCTCAATTATTAACATTCAATTTTGCATGTTGCAATATGGATCCGCGTTGCTGCGAAATGAAGAAAGATCATGGGCCATTGATTAACATTGTATCCTAATTATAATTATAAAAATATTTAACATGTAAGAACATCATATTCAAATTCTACATATTTTTAAAATCAAATTCCATATATAACATGTTAAACCGGAGTAACGGTTTAAAATATATGGTTATTTGAAAATATTTATTTATTTTAATAGACTGCGGGGTGATTACCATAGATATCAGGGGTGTTTATGTAAAACTGCAAAAAACTATTCATTGTTTCTTTAATCTGGACTGCGTGTAAATTAGTGTAAAATCTAGGGGTTTTTGTGTAAACAGAAAAAATGGTATGTTCTAACTTAACGAAGAATTACTGGTTTATTATCGAAAAAGGCAGAGGGTTTTCTGCAAAAAGACACGACGGACGGCGCAGCTTTATTATTAGGGAGATAAAAAAATCGAAACGTAGGCAAAAGATTTGCCTCATCGATTAGGGAGAGATATGACTATCTTCACAAAGTAAGCATCCAACCATTGATGAAAAATTAGAAGCAGCATCTTAGGAGTCCTTGCCAAGCTTCACGACAGAATTCTGCAACAACTTTGCTCTTCCTGGGTTCTCCATGGATTGCAGCTGCGCGCCACGGGTACATATCTGATGAGATAGATATATGAATGGTGCAATGACCCATGGCAGGACCTGACCGTCTCACATGCCGGCCTCCTTTACACAACGAGTGCCACATAGCCAGCCAGCATAATCGATAGACTTGCTTCCTATCGCAAATGTTTGTTTGCTTGTCCAGTTTTCAGCTCTCCTCGTGAGCATGCCTTGCATCATCGTTTTGGAGTGAAAGGACTCAAAAACGTACTACAAAACTGTATTCCAAATTCGAGTCTGTCATCACTTAGACCTAAGCTATTATTAACTTTTTCAAGCTACAACTTGGTTTCATCTCCCTGCACAAACAAAAACTCAGTTCCGTCAAGAGTATGACACAATGTTTGCCAACCAGATTTGTGGTTAAATATCTGAAGGGCTATCTAAATTGTTACAAAACTAGATGAAAGAAAAAGATTAACTAAATCGTTTTGGTTCCTACTTATTCAATGGAACATGGGAACATTCTAAGCTAGAACTCTGTAAATTTCATCATAACTCATAGACAAAACTGGGACACATATTAGGGCATGCCACATATCCAGAGGAGAAGCTACAGCACGGACGGAGCGCCCCAAATCCGGCCGGCTAGGGCCCTCCCCCATCCTCCTCTCCCCTCACCGCCGCCGGAGGACGCCGCCGGCAAAGCCCGGGTGGCGTTGGCGGCGGTGGGGCCGTTTGTAGGTGCGGCAGCGGCGGATCTGGTGGCCTTGGGCGCCGGCAGTGGGATGGGCTCCCGGGGCTGCACGCACCGGCAGTGGTGGGGCTCGTGGTTGCGGCCATGGCTGGCGGAGTGGTGGCAGCGAAGCGGCGCAGAGGAGCTGCATCTGGTGGACGAGGGCGTGCTTCATCTTGCGAGGGGTGCGGACGAGCTGCATCTGGCGTGCGCGGGCGTGCTGCATCCTGCGACGGGCACGGGGAATCTGCATCGGCGGACACGCGGGTGCCGCTCCCGCGTGGGCTCGCTCGGCTCTGGTGCGGCCTGGTGTGGATCCGGAGGTTTCGTCTGGAGGAGCAGCACGGCGGTAGGCTCCGGTTCAGCTACAGCGGGAGGTGCGGGCTGTGGCTCTCGGAGGCGGGCGGGCATGTATCTGCTCGCGGGCGGCTGCGATGGAGGTGCGGCGCGGGCGCTCTTGAGGCCGGCGGCGCGGATCTGCCTCCTGGGGTCGTGAGTAGGGACCGACGACGTGGGGCGAGCGTGCGGGGATGTGCTTCGGATGCAGCGGGGCAGATCTGAGAGAGTGATGGCGGGTGGTGCTTGGACGCCGGGGCGGCGGCCCCGGACCTCTTCTTTGGCAACGACGGTTGTGGTGGCTGCGTGGGCAGTGCCATGGCTGGAGCTCGGGGGCGTCTGTGCTCTGAGGCAGTGCGTCGGCCGTCGGTCGTGCCACGGACGCTTGGTGCTGGCCGGATGGTTGGCTGTGGCTGTTGCACGGGGCTTCGGATCTGACCAGACGTGGCCAGTTATGGCTCCTGCAGTGGAGATGAGGTAGCCTTGTCGACGACTCTGCGTGCTGTGATTGGCGGCGGCGGCGAGGCTGTTCTGATCGGTGGCTCTGGGTCTGTGGAGGTTGGTGGTGGTTAAGGTGGGCGGTGGCTCTCGTGTGCCGGATCGAGGGAAGGGCTACCTTTGACTGCTCGGGGCGAAAGCCTTGCTCCGGCCTTGGCAGAAGCCGGCGGCGGTGACGCCTATGGGCGCCGCACACCTTCTTGGAGGCCTCGTCGTTCGAGAGCCTTAGACCTTTTCGCTCACACTCCGGGGGAAACCCTTGCTCCAGGTTCTTGGAGCGGATGATGGCGGCGCTCTGGTGTCGTGGTCCTTCGTGGAGGCATTGTTCTAGAGTGGTCTTGGCTTGGGAGAGTCATCGGATCGGGTGGTGCGCGGCCTCGGGGCCGGCGTGGAAGTCGGAGCGGCGGCTCCGGATCTAGTCGTCTTGGAGGGGTGCCGGCATTGGTCACGTGGGTGACAGTGTTGTTGGCCAGCCTGGTGCGCGGCCTTGGGGTCGGCGTGGATGTCGGAGCGGCGGCTCCGGATACGGTCGTTGGGTGTGGGCTCCGGTTGCTCGGGTGATGAAGCTCACGGCTCGCCTGGTGCGCGGCCTCGGGGTCGGCGTGTGGGTTTTCTGTCTGTACGTCGGAGCGGCG
Source organism: Secale cereale (assembly GCA_902687465.1). Taxonomy (NCBI): domain Eukaryota; kingdom Viridiplantae; phylum Streptophyta; class Magnoliopsida; order Poales; family Poaceae; genus Secale; species Secale cereale. The sequence continues at coordinate 758,921,407 of LR738712.1, forward strand.
GCTCCGGAGATGGTTGTAGGGTGTCGGCTCCGGTTGCTCGGGCAGCAGAGCAGGCGGCTCGCCTGGTGCGCGGCCTCGGGGTCAGCATGGATGCCGGAGCGGCGGCTTCGGTCTTGGTTGTTGGGTGTCGGCTACAGGTTGCGTGGGTGACGGAGTCGGCGGCTCGGATGGAGCGCGGCCCTGGGCTCGGCGTGTATTTCTTTCGGTTATCCCTGATTAGCCGTGAATGTGAGGTTTTCGGGTCCGGTTTTCCTTATAAACTGGATCAACTCTTTTCTTCTTAATGAAATGCAGGAACCCCTGCCTTTTAAAAAAAATAGACAAAACTAGCACAGCAAGAAAATGTGTTGCGGCCTAGATTGAACACATTCAGGAACCCACCCTCAATTTTCCCCAACCATGTACAGTACGTAGAATAGAACAGTCCAAGTGTCCAAGACTCTCAAACACAAACAAGCAATGTCTCATGTAACTGCACGATAGACTTGAGATCTCGACCAAGACAGACATTGCTTGCTCCCCGGAGAGGAGACAGCCGCGTGGGCTTCATAGTCTCGCTCCCCGGATCCGGGGCGCGGCTAGGCGCATCGCGCCCTAACGGCGGAGCAACGGCTGCTCTTCCCCGGCGGCCGGCGGCGGTGTGAACCCTACAGCGAGGCGGCTTCGAGCGACGCGAGAGCGAGAGCGAGTAGTACCGGGCGCATTGGGCCGCATGGGCTGGCCTTTTTTCGTGTCCACGCGAGGGACGGCGCTGGTAGTTACTTTTTTTTAGTACCATACCGGAAGTTTGATCGAAGCGTGACCCGTTTATTAGAGGGACTCTGTCTACTCCATCGTCAAGACGGGGATGATGTACGGCTGTCAGCTGTGAAATATGCCAAAGCGCACAAACAAAAGAGGCCTCCGAGCCCAACCCGCGACCCAGCACCGATAAGTGCACATGAGCCAAAACAAAAATGCAGTGAAAAGATCTCCTATGAGGGCACAGTTGTAATTAAAAATAGCGCAATTACATCCCCTGGGTTGACACGCGCTATACATTAGCACTGGGCTTTTTGTTCGAATTCTGTTTTTTGATGTACCATCAATAAACTAATAATCCATTCGTTGTCGTTACACACGCAATAAACTACTAATCTCGTTAGAAGATCCCCTATGACGGACCACAGAAACATATAGACACTTACCAGCAGCACACTCCAGTCGTTACACACGCACGCACACATCGAGCATCGAGAGACACAAGATAAACACGCTCACCAGCCAATATCATGATTCCACAAGATAGGCTAGCCTTTGACCAGCCAGATAACATGATGCATCAAATTCGAGTCTGTCATCACTAGGTGACAAGACTTCTCGTCCACTCCTGCGCTAAGGTGTGGTAGGCATGTCTACTGTTATATAGTTTTCTAAAATCACACACATTTGCCAATAATATTGTTATCAAATACTCCCTCCGTCCGGAAATACTTGTCATCAAAATGGATAAAACGAGATGTATGTAGATGTATTTTAGTTCTAGATACATCTCCTTTTGTCCATTTTGATGACAAGTATTTTCGGACGGAGGGAGTACTAGTAATTGTTATGGTTCCTATCACTATTCTTTGTGATGCTCTGAATACGAGTACATAATCAAAAATAAATGCTAATGTTTTGCGAGCAAAGGGCTGTCTATTAAGTGCTGATGTAATAGTCAACACTAATTGTCTTCCTATAATGCATCCAATTTTGCAAAATAAGTGTGCCCAGGTAAAAAAATAAAGATTTGCTGGGGTTCTTGACAGAAACATGTGAATGCCCAAAGCTAGCACAGATGCTTAACAAGAATACCTAAAGTGGTCAGGAACAAACAAGCAAGGCAAGGCAGGCTGCAAATGTTTAAATTTTCATGAAACAAAAATAAATAAATAAATAAATAGAATATGTCAACAAATGTCATAATCAGGGAGAGCTCAATCTGCATGAAATTTGTAAAATGAATACAATAATGCTAGACCTACAATGGTTTACTTAAAAATGTTGCTCAAATGCAAGGCACAAATCGAAAGGAGGCTAATAATGTAAGATCCAGCAAAGTACAAGGAAAATGTGAATCTAAACAACTACTCCCTCTGTTTCAAAATATAAGCCTTTTTTAGAAATTTCAATATGGACTACATACGGAGCTTCTAACAAGCCAATAACAATTGCAATGCATTAGCACCGACTGTTCAAAAACAAAATGAGTCAAAATATAGTTTATTGGCTTACAACACACACTTGCGTCACTTTTCAGAGCTAAGCAACATGTTAAGATAATGTGCAGTGCTTTCTACACTATTCCGAAAGGCTAGAAGCTAATTAACGAGCATTGCGCCTTTTTTTATTTTTAACAACTTATTACACCTCCGGACTTCTTGTGTTATAGCAAAAATTCGATGCACTTCATGTACAAACTGGACAATCTCTTTCGAGGTATCAGGGTTTAGGACGAAAACTCATATGTTACAAAGGCATTTTTTTGAACTTATTTGAACTCCAGATTTTTTGTGTGTTCAAAATGCACCATTCAAATCCACATCATTAATTATCAACCGTTTCTGAATTCATTCGGTTTCATTCATTTACTGATTTGTTTTGAGAGAGCTAAATGACCGTGAAATTGAAAAGCACTACAAAATGAACTCTGAAAAGGTTGAAACTTGGCATGGTATCATCATTTCACCCACATGGCATGTGCAAACAACTAGAGATGGTCACGGAAAAAATTCGATGCACTTCGTGTACAAAATGGACAATCTCTTTCGAGGTATCAGGGTCTAGGATGAAAACTCATATGTTACAAAGCCATTGCATTTTTGTGAACTTATTTGAACACCAGACTTTTTGTGTGTTCAGAATGCACCATTCAAATCCACATCATCAATTATCAGCCCTTTATGAATTCATTTGGTATTTTTCATTCATTTACTGATGTGTTTTTAGAGGGCTAAATGACCATGAAATTGAAAAGCACTACAAAATGAACTCTGAAAAGGTTGAAACTTGGCATGGTATCATCATTTCACCCACATGGCATGTGCAAAGAACTAGAGAGGGTCACGGCAAAAACTGGATGCACTTCGTGTACAAAATGGACAATCCCTTTCGATGTATCAGGTTTTAGGACGAAAACTCATATGTTACAAAGGCATTGCAATTTTTTGAACTTATTTGAACTCCAGACTTGTTGTGTTTTCAAAATGCACCATTAAAATCCACATCATCAATTATCAACCCTTCCTGAATTCATTTGGTATTTTTCATTCATTTACTGATTTGTTTTGAGAGAGCTAAATGACCATGAAATTGAAAAGCACTACAAAATGAACTCTGAAAAGGTTGAGACTTCGCATGGTATCATCATTTCACCCACATGGCATGTGCAAAAAACTAGAGATGGTCACGGCAAAAACTGGATGCACTTCGTGTACAAAATGCACAATCTCTTTCGAGGTATCAGGGTTTAGGACGAAAACTCATATGTTACAAAGGCATTGCATTTTTTTGAACTTGTTTGAACTCCAGACTTTTTGTGTGTTCAAAATGCACC
>LR738712.1:758924993-758942289 GCA_902687465.1 Secale cereale
ACCATTCAAATCCACATCATCAATTATCAACCCTTTCTAAATTCATTTGGTATTTTTCATTCATTTACTGATTTGTTTTGAGAGAGCTAAATGACCGTGAAATTGAAAAGCACTACAAAATGAACTCTGAAAATGTTGAAACTTGGCATGGTATCATCATTTCACCCACATGGCATGTGCAAAAAACTAGAGAGGGTCACGGCAAAAACTAGATGCACTTCACGTACAAACTGGACAATCTTTTTCGAGGTATCAGGGTTTACGACGAAAACTCATATGTTACAACGGCATTGCATTTTTTGAACTTATTTGAACTCCAGACTTTTTGTGTGTTGAAAATGCACCATTCAAATCCACATCATCAATTACCAACCCTTTCTGAATTCATTTGGTATTTTTCATTCATTTACTGATTTGTTTTGAGAGAGCTAAATGACCGTGAAATTGAAAAGCACTACAAAATGAACTCTGAAAAGGTTGAAACTTGGCATGTGCAAAAAACTAGAGAGGGTCACGGTTAAAATTCGATGCACTTCGTGTACAAAATGGACAATCTTTTTCGAGGTATCAGGGTTTAGGACGAAAACTCATATGTTACAAAGGCATTGTATTTTTTTTGAACTTATGTCTGGGGATGCGTGGTTCTCGTGCTGCGGGACAGGGGGCCCGGGAGCTTCTGTCTGGGGATGCGGAATCACCTGGCAGCTCTCCTCGTCGCGTGCAGGGGCCCTGCGGGGCGGCTCACGCCACGGAGCCTCGCGCCTGAGCCCATGGCCGGCGTCGTCGAGCGGAGGTGGAGCCGGGACACCGTGGCCCTCGTTCCCCGCCATGAGCAACGGATGATGGGAGGAGTGAGTTGGCGCAGGTACCTCCCCGGTGGCGTTGACGAGCTCGGTAATGCGGTGGAGCCACTCATCGTAGAGGTTGTCCGCGGGGCGGTAGCGCAGGAGCTCCTGCGCCATCAGTAGCGCCGGCTGTTGGTAGACCGGCCCGCGGCGGATCAGTGAGGATGACGCCGCGGCCGGCGAGGGTGACGGCATCGCAATGCGGCCATCGCGCCGCACGGACAACGGCAGCGACGAGTCCTGCTGCTCGTGGATGGCCGGGTCGGTGGCAGCGTTGGCGACCGGTGAGTGGGGCGGAGCGGTGCACCGTTGCCTGCGGGCGCCGTCTGAGCGACGTTGGCGGCGCGGTGGGCGGCGCGCACTCGGCGTGTGTCCACAATGGCAGCGAAGCAAGGTCGACGACGAGAGTGGGACGAGGTCGTCGGAGAGGCGAGATTTCGACACGCCCCCTACTTGGCGCGCCAAATGTCGGATTACGGGCTCCGCAAACCCAAGAAGTTCGAACACAAGGGCATGAACGAAGATCTTTCCCACTCACGTCTACCTAGCGTCTCACCCTCGTCCGATCAAGAGATTCAAGCGAACAACAAGTAAAACATACACTAATTTACCCAGGTTCGGGCCACCTTGCGGTGTAAAACCCTACTTCCAGCTTTGGTGGATTAGCCTCGGGAGGGCTTGAGTATGAATGAGTACAGAGGTTCCTGAGCTCAGGAGGGTCAAGATGCAAGGGTTCTTGCTCCTTTGTGCGAGGGCGGAGTCTCTGGATCTGATCAGAATGCCTCCATAGTGGAGGCCCTAGCTACTTATATAGGCGGCCAAGGTCCTCTTCCTCCAAAATGTTTAGGCGGGAAGGGATCCCACAACAGCCATTTTGAGCGGGAACACAAGGACGTTCCTATCCTGACAAAAGCGGTCTTCGCCTGCAAAGGGATCAGGCGGTGACGTGGTGGTGGGCTCGGTGATGACATCCTCCCTGTCGTCCTTGCGGTCTTCGGTCTTGTTGCACCAAAGGGGAAACCTTTGTCCCACTCCTTGGGAACCTGTGCCTGCGCTGCCTCCTTTGCACCAAAACGGCAACTGTGCCGCTGGCACGCGCTGGCACCCGCTGGCGCGGTGCGTCACTGCTTGCGTCACTGCCTCCTCCTGAGGCAGGCTTGGCCTTGGATTCTCCGCCCCTCCGGAGCAACCTAGCCGAGGCCGGTCCTGAGGGGGTCTTGACATTGTTCTCCTCGCAAGGTCTAGCCCCCTCGCGAGGGTCTTGAGCAGCTGGTCGATCAGCTGGGCCGTACCAGGCCGTAGTAGGAGCGCATCGCGGCCCGCAGACAGGCACGTCTGGATACCCTGGTTCCCAGGACGCCGACATACGTATGTTAAACATGGAGAGAAACTCCAAAACCTACAGAATCCTGTCGTCGAGCACATTGCACTTAACCTCTACTATTTTAAGTTGCTCCGATATTGCATATGATCTCACAATTGAGGTGTAGCTTCCTTTCATTACCACTTTATGAGTTGGTTCCTATGGTAAGTAGACACATTTAACTAGGATGAATGACTAATTTTGAGAGTGCATCAATTGTCCATTAAGAAGATTTATACCCAGGAAAAGATTTGAAGAGTGAGCTTCTCCAGAACTGGTGATTTTTCCAGAATGCACGATAGTCGATCCAGGTTAGGAGCCTCGCACCAGTACTCATTGAGTAATAATAATTTTACCTTGCTAAATGTAGAGCAATGCTTCAAATCTCTTGAGAAGATGAACTATAGCATAAATACAAAAGTAAACGATCAAGTAATCCTTACATAGAATGCAGGATGATGATCTAAGATCCACCATTGGTGATAATGCATACGTAACCAACACACATAGTACAACACAAATGAGAGATAACATAGAGGAGTAAAGAAGATGAGTGTCATACCTTTGGAAATGTAGACTTGAACGAAGATGTTTAGAACAAGAAATACCATCCAAAAGCCCACTATTGTGAATAGAAACGGACTTCTTGCACGTATTGTTATTAACTCCACAGAAAACACCAGTCATAATTCAAACAAACATCGTAGTCAAAGGCATAAAGATACACAGATGCAGTCTCTAGCAATGCCATGTTTCCAAGTAAAGGGGTTGGACGGTTAAAGGCATCTAGTTCAAGAGAGACAAGTCATGTGGTAGAAATACGAAACCGGCAATCTGGGTCAGCAGTACTGCATTCTCTGATGGTCAAATGCTTCACGAATCAAGACGATACCTATTGGCACAGATGCAGAAACTTTGCATCACAAGATCTTCTAATGATGGACAACTAGCAAAATCAAGCAAGGTCTTCTGTAGGGCTACACACGAAAGGTGCAATGTCTTGAGATGCCTAGACACAAGAGATAGGTCGTCTAGATAGAGATGCCCATCCAAGATAAATAAGGTGAATGCACGAACTTTGCACATGACGGAAAAACAGATCCATAGATTCACATAGGGTTTGTCTTGTTGTGAGAACTCATCGAATGCTATTTCGACAATGTCTAGTTCCGTGCGCTCACACAGGAGCAGCATATGGTCCACGAACTTGTGGGGATCCTTGACACGGATATGATCTTCAGGGTCAGAGTAACCAATGCGCAACCCGGTTGTGGACCTCCAGAGGTGGTTCCAGCGTGAGGAGAGCACGCACGTCTGCACCGCCTCCTGTGTTGGGAGGAAGTAGAGCAGGTGGTGGAGCACTTGGTCGGGGAGGTCTCTTATGCCGTCGACGCCGCCGCTCACTGGCAGTGCACTCTCGTCCTTTACCCCAGAGGCATTTTGTCGAACAGGTGGCATGGACGGTGAGACGCCGCGAGAGGGTGGAAAGGCATAGGATGGGATAGGAAGGATGGGATGGGCTGAAGGACGCCTCGCGGAGGCCGTCAAATCGCCGCCGGAGGTAGCAGGGAAATGGGGAAGAGTATTTGGCACATTCCCTCGGTGTGATGATATAGTGCTGCTTTACCCTAAAAATAAGATATAGTGCTGCTTTTAGGCTGGGCTCAACAATAAATTTCCTAATAATAATAATTGGGCTTGACAAGATGCGGGCCAACTGTGATATATAGTGTCGGAGCTTCACAACTTTAATGAGGTGGCCTAAAATTAAGTAAATGAATAAAGGGTTGGATATCATATCATAATACCGTATCATAATAAATAATATACTAGTACTATGTGTCTTATATGGCAATAAATAAGGTCATTTAAAATATTAAGGATGCCCATAGTTGAAAGTATCATAACTAAGTATCATGCATATGATACTACCATATGATACTACCTCTGTAATGCATACTATTTTTAGGTCACAACAACATTACAGTTAGCTTCTTCCTATTAATTAGCTTGCTTCCTAATTTCATTTTTAGGTGGCAATAATTTTGGAAGTGTAATTATTTATCACAATTAAATCAGCAACTAATTAAAATCTTGTAAGATGTGTTTATTTACCAATGGTAACATAATTTATACCACGGATGCATTTCTCCTAATGCCTGGAAGGAAATTTTTTTGGTATGATCAAACAAATTGATCGCGTGGTAGGAAACATTTTTCTGTTCTACGAACACAATCACAAGTGCTTTAGAAGCATCATTTCAGTGTGATGGAACATATTAATAGCGAAAATATTCATGTGGAAGCATAATAAGAAGCACGAAACATTGAAGGAAATCCACTCAATATGAACAACAATATGCAATGTTTTATTTAATTACAATTGTAACATTATTACAATGACCCTAGCGGACATCAGAGAATGTGCTGAATGGGCTGATTGTGGATATGCGCTCCACATGCTGCAAACTCCTTCTGGCTCTTGGTCCCGTTTGCAACAAAGATAGCCAACCTAAATCATAGAAACATGTCAGGTCAAAGGAAGAATGTATATCCTTATGTGCGGCAAAACATTTACACTGAAGCATCTGTATGAAGCAATGGAAAGCACACCCGTAGAGAATAAAATGTGAGCAATAATGGAGAATTTTTGGTAGTAGTTGAAGCAAATAAAGGAACACCCTAAACAGATACAGGATTACATGGAAGCACGCTGCAACCTTAGTGCATTGTTGGAATAAATGGAAACACACCACAATCAAGGGTGTAAGTATAAGTTCCGACTGTTGTGTGAAGAAGGGTTGTTTTGACTTCTGTGCGGATCGTACAAGGGGATCCTTAGGCTCTAGTATGAGTTGCCACTCCTCTAGGTGTAAGTATTTGGGGACATGAAGGATGGCTCGTAATTGCAGCTGCACAAAATATTTCCGCGGTTCTTAATTAACACTCGGGAGAAAATGGAGTAACAGATGAGCATAGTGTTTTGTCGTGGTGCCTCGATGGCGGCAACTTTGTCATGGAGAACCCATTGGACTTTCTGCAAGACATTCTTCCCCAGTACTTGGAGCTTTATGGGTAAGCTCAACACCTATGTCATCTATGCTGTTAGGTCAAATGACTTCTCTAGAGGCTTCAACGAGCCTATGGCATATATTTAGTCAGCTAGAAGAGGTGAAGTAGGTGGCGAACATTTTACCGACACCTCCCAGACCCATGCATGTGCTATGCACTACTTTTTTTTCCTTAGCACGCCAGCTTAACTTTATTGCGTTGTTCTTCTTCACTTAGCCTATGGTTCCATCACTGGCTAGAAGCTTTATATGTAGCTGCCAACTTTATAGCGGAGCAAAAAATTATGAGGTGGTTGTTGCACCCGTCAATCCGAAAGTGAGCAAATGAATGAGTAAGCCACATTAGCATATGCTCTAAGCTATTGAAGTCACTAGAGTGCAACAGTGCCGCCTCAAGTCGTCATAAATAGTGTGTTACACCCAACAGTAAACACATATGATCCGATGTGATTTGGAAATGTGCACCAAGTGTCGTGTTCAATTCATGGGATTCTTACACACTGCTCCTAGTTACATCTAGACTTAGAGTATGAGACAATTACATTCTAAATTCGTAACGGTGTGTCCGAACGTCGAAATTGTACTCTGTTGGACATGGTGCTATCTATGATGTCTCTCACCGACTTATCGCTGTCTTTTTGGGGTTATACTTTAGAGACTGCCGCATTCACTTTAAATAGGGCTCCGTCAAAATCCGTTGAGACGACACCGTATGAACTTTGGTTTGGCAAGAAACCTAAGTTGTCATTTCTGAAAGTTTGGGGTTGCGCTACCTGAGAAGCTCGAACCCAAATCGAAAAAATGCGTCTTCATAGGATACCCAAAGGAAACGATTGGGTATACCTTCTACCACAGATCCGAAGGCAAGGTGTTTGTTGCCAAGAATGGATCCTTTCTGGAGAAAGAGTTTCTCTCGAAAGAAGTGAGTGGGAGGAAAGTAGAACTTGATGAGGTGACAGTCACCCCTCCCGAACCGGAATGTAGCGCAGCGCAGGAAATTGTTCCTGAGGTGCCTGCACCGACAAGGGAGGAAGTTAATGATGATGATCATGAAGATACAGATCAAGTTACTACTGAACTTCGAAGGTCCACAAGGACACATTCCGCACCAGAGTGGTACGGCAACCGTGTCATGGAAATCATGTTGTTAGATAACGGTGAACCTTCGAACTATGAAGAAGCGATGGCGGGCCCGGATTCCAATAAATGGCTTGGAGCCATGAAATCCGAGATAGAATCCATGTATGAAAGCAAAGTATGGACTTTGGTGGACTTGCCTGATGATAGGCACGCCATAGAAAATAAATGGATATTTAAGAAGAAGACAGACGCGGATGGTAATGTGACCATCTATAAGGCTCGGCTTGTCGCTAAGGGTTATCGACAAGTTCAAGGGATTGACTACGACGAGACTTTCTCGCCCGTAGCGATGCTGAAGTCAGTCCGAATCATGTTAGCAATTACCGCATTCTATGATTATGAGATATGGCAAATGGACGTCAAAACAGCATTCCTTAATGGCTTCCTCAAGGAAGAACTGTATATGATGCAGCCGGAAGGTTTTGTCGATCCAGAAAATGCTAACAAGGTATGCAAGCTCCAGCGCTGGATTTACGGGCTGGTGCAAGCATTTCGGAGCTGGAATATTCGCTTTAATGATGTGATCAAAGCGTTTGGCTTTATACAGACTTGGGGAGAAGGCTGTATCTACAAGAAAGTGAGTGGGAGCTCTGTAGCATTTCTCATATTATATGTGGATGACATATTGATGATGGGAAATGATATAGAATTCTTGGAGAGCATAAAGGCCTACTTGAATAAGAGTTTTTCAATTAAGGACCTTGGAGAAGCTGCTTACATATTAGGCATCAAAATCTATAGAGATAGATCAAGATGCCTCATTGGTATTTCACAAAGCACATGCCTTGACAAGATATTGAAGAAGTTCAATATGGATCAGTCCAAGAAGGGATTCTTGCCTGTTTTGCAAGGTATGAGATTGAGCAAGGCTCAGTCCCCGACCACGGCAGAAGATAGAGAAAAGATGAGTGTCATTCCCTATGCCTCGGCCATAGGTCCTATCATGTATGCCATGCTGTGTACCAGACCTTATGTGAACCTTGCCATAAGTTTGGTAGGGAGGTACCAAAGTGATCCCGGTATGGAACACTGGACAGCGGTCAAGAACATCCTGAAGTACCTGAAAAGGACTAAGGATATGTTTCTCGTCTATGGAGGTGTGTTGTCTACACACGCTTCTACTCTTGTAGACTATGTTGGGCCTCCAAGCGCAGAGGTTTGTAGGACAGCGGCAACTTCCCTCAAGTGGATGACCTAAGGTTTATCGAACTCAGGGAAGTAGAGGTTGAAGATGGTCTCTCTCAAGCAACCCTGCAACTAAGATACAAGAAGTATCTTGTGTCCCCAACACACCTAATACAACTAGGAGTTGTATAGGTGCACTAGTTCGGCGAAGAGATGTTAAATGGCAACTGATATGGATGGCAAAACAAAGTAATATAAATTTGTAATAAAAAGTGCAGCAAGCAAACAAGTGGTAAACGTGAGCACAAATGGTATTGCAATGGTGGAAACAAGGCCTAGGGTTCATACTTTCACTAGTGGCAACTCCCAACAACATTAACATAATCGAATCACATGATATTTCCCATAAAACATGCAAAGGGGACACACTCGGAGGTCATTCCTTCGTGGTCAAGAGAGGACGAGAGTTATGTAGGGCTACAAAAGCACACCTCAAAGTTCATAGTTCTCAATCTAAGGATTTCCCAATGTCACCGCGGCCATCCAAAGAGAGTCCCACAATCACCACAACATATCTAAAGGATAGTCAAAGACAAGCACCAAGAGACTCTCAATCTTCAATCAACACACAAGAGAGGAAATCACTCATGAAAATACTTTTCTAATCCATGTCCAATAGACCGCTGTCACCTTGGTCTCGGGGATTATACTAGATAAAGACAAGTGAGTACATCAATCCAATACATAGAGGAAGGGGAAATATCATGGGATCACCCTAGATTAACATAGCCTATGATCACAACGAAGATCACATCATGGGAGAGAGAATTGACCACATAGCTATTGGTAAGAACCTCAGCCCCGAGGAGGAACTACTCCCGCATCATGGAGGGAGGAAGCAACGTCGATGGAGATGAATCCGGGGGCACTTCCCCGTCCCGGCAGGGTGCCGGCGCAGGAATTCTGGTCCCCCGAAGCTTGATGGCGATGGTGGCGGAGATCGGAATCGCGTCTGGAGAAAAGGGGTCTGGAATCAGGGTTTCCGCGACACGGTGTAAATATATGCCAAAGGGGGGCATCAGAGGGGGTCAGGGGTGCCCAGGCGCCCCCCCGGCGCGGCCAGGGGGGGCGCGTGGGCAGGCCACCTGGAGCCCCTGTGGGTCCCCTCCGGCCCTACTTTGGCCGCATGGAAGCTTCCGGAACGCTGATTTTTTATATAATTTTTCTGGATTTTTTCTGGCAGTTCTCGTAATGTGAAAACCTGAAATACAAAAATAGCCGAAAACAGAAACTGGCACTGGGGTGCACTGAGTTAATAGGTTTGTCCATATATGATCAAAAGTGTATGGAAGTGTATAAATAACATAGCAATATCACCCAAAAGAGGCATGGAGCAAGCAGAAATTATAGATACGTTTTGGACGTATCAAGGTGACGAAGAGCTCGTCGTAAAGGGTTACGTCGATGCTAGCTTCGACACAGATCTGGATGACTCAAAGTCACAAATCGGATACGTGTATATTTTGAATGGTGGAGCAGTCAGCTGGTGCAGTTGCAAGCAGAGCGTCGTGGCGCATGCTACATGTGAAGCGGAGTACATAGCTGCTTGTGGAGCAGCACAAGAAGGAGTCTGGATGAAGGAGTTCATCACCGACCTAGGAGTCATTCCAAGCGCGTCAAGCCCGATGACTCTCTTCTGTGACAACACTGGAGCTATTGCCATTACCAAGGAGCCCAGGTTTCACAAGAAGACCAAGCACATCAAGCGCCGTTTCAACTCCATCCGGAATTATGTTCAAGATGGAGACATAGATATTTGTAAAGTCCATACGGATTTGAATGTTGCAGACCCGTTGACTAAACCTCTTCCACGGGCAAAACATGATCAACACCAGAACTGTCAGGGATATGACTAGCAGGTATAAACCGGCTTTGTTAACATACTTGTTTGTAATATTTAGTAGAGGCTGCGGCCCATAAAGATCTTAGAGCCCATGTATAGAAGTAAGGTTTGTAAACCGACCCATAATGTAACTTGAGAGATAAGAAAGAAAAGACAGAGACCGAGGCGGACACAAATATGAGCCGGCCTCGGGACTCTGTAAACCGGACCAGGCGTACCCTCCATATAAAGGGGCGACCCGGCGACGGTTGAGGGACAAGCAACAATCAACCCGTCGAGACACAGGCAAGCGAATCCGCTCCCTGTAATCCGACGCCCAAGCAATACCAAAACCAACTAGACGTAGGCTTTTACCTTCATCGAAGGGGCCGAACTAGTATAAATCTTCTGTGTCCTTTGTGTGCTATGAACCCCTTCAAGCTAACCCGTGCGATGGTTCCATCATCAAGTCCGCTAAACCGGACATCTGCCGTGTTATTTCCACGACAGTTGGCGCCCACCGTGGGGCCTGCGCACGATGGTTTCGAGTTCTTGAAGGGCGGCTTCGAAGGGCTCAAGGGTTACGCGGTCGGCAGGATGACCAAGAGTCGCCGCGGCCGGATCTACGTCGACGACGCAGGTTGGGGACCAGAGGCCGATTCGATCGAATATGGGTACCGGGTTCCCTTCGGTAGCATCCAAGTCTTCATCGGTAAAATCGGCGAACCGAGGCCTGAGCCGGACATCTTCCCCAACATCGTCGAGCCGGCTCAGCGTGCGAGATTGGTCCGGATTCAGCCTGCCGTGAAGCACGTGTTCGTTGGAGCAATCCACGGAGGTCGAGCCGAGAACGGATCGGAGTCTGATGGTGCAACAATTGTCTACTCAGATGACGAATCTTCATCCGGGGAAACTGAATCTCTGTATCAGTTGCGGGACGGCCGGTCTGAGGGCGAGTCCGATGGAAACAGTATTCCGGGCCCCTTTGACCCGCCAAACCGGGTGGCGGTTTTCATGGCCGGTTCACAGCCCCCAATGAACGGAACGACAGCGGAAGCTGGTGTAGGGGGAAGCGGCTCAAACCCCTCACTTACTGAAGTTCTATCCACCTTGATCGAGGAGTTCACAGCTAAAGCGGTGGAAGCGGTAGCTCCAGCAGACAAGGGCATCACGATGCAGAGCTCCTTCAGTTGAAAGGCCGGATTAATCAGTTAAAGGAAGACCTGAAGGCAGAGAGAGAGATGATAGCGGCGAGACAAGCGGAGTTGGATGATCAAGCCTTTTACTTAAGGATGGAGCAAGCTTCTATGGAAGGAGTAAGGGGGCGAAAGTATCGGTCCCGTATACCGCCGGTTTATGAAGCGACAAATCTGTTCAGGACACCTGGGGCTGGGACAAGTAACAATCCGGCTTCAAACCGGAGGGCACCCCCGGCCAGGGAGGAGCCGGTTCAGCAACCCACCGCAGAACGGGAGCACCAGATTACGTCGGCACCTTATGTTCCCGTCCCTCCAGGTCATTATTCAAACCCTTTGGATAACATTGCTGCAGCGGCGGCGCGTTTGGCCGCTTTACCTGCAGAAGAGACGTCTCCGGTGGCGATAGAGGCGCGCAGGGTCCAGAAGCTACTTAATACGGCGTTGATGCAGCAGCAAGCATATTCTCATAGCAGGGAAAGGTTACATTCAACACCGCGTCCCAGCCGAAGTTATACTAGGCATTGGGAGGAGCCAGAAGTATCTAGCAGTGAGCGTAGGAGACATCAGCGCAGGCAGGATAATCCGGCAGGGGGGGCGATGCCAGCTCCAGACATAAACCGGGCCAGATCAGGTGCCAGGGAGGAGATTCGTCAAACGACACCGGTTCATACAGCCACTGCAGAAACAGGGGTTACGGCGAGTTCCTTCGGGGTACAGTGTCTTGTCCCCGCTTTACGGAGTGTCAAGCTGCCCAAAGATTTCAAAGGGCCCCGCAAGGTACCTAACTACACAGCTGATTTACCACCAGAAGCTTGGGTTGAAAGTTATGAGATGGCCATGGAGATGCTGGACGTGGATGAATCGGCTTGTGCTAAATATTTTACTATGATGCTTGAAGGCACGGCCCGGACCTGGCTAAAAGCTCTACCCCCGAACTCTATTGGATCATGGGGGGAATTGCGCAGCCAGTTTATCAAAAACTTCAAGGATACATGCAAACAGCCAATGTCGGTGATAGATCTAGCAGCTTGTGTGCAAGGAGAGCAAGAATCTACAGCAGCTTGGGTACGGAGAGTAGCAGAGATTTTACACTCTTCGAATGGTATTAACCCGAGCACGGCAATAGTAACGTTAGAGAACAATTGCCGGTTTGAATCTTTAAAGTTGAAACTCGGACGGCTTAAGAGAGACTGCAATGATATGGGAACTTTGATGAGTGCCCTGGTGAAATACGGAGACTCTGATAACACAAAGTATCCGGAAGCAGAAGGAGATAAGGCTGGGAAGGCCGGCAAGTCTGGTAAACCGGCACCGATCAATCCGGTTACTTCAGGTTTTTTGGGCAAACGGAAAGCAGAGGGTGGTTCAGACTTCGTGGCTAACACTCAAGTTCAAGGTGGTTTTCAGCGTAGTCCGGGAGATCCAGCTTCACAAACCGGCGGAGGAGCTTTTGGCTGGGAGCAGGAGTTGGATCAGCCTTGTCCAAAGGATAGCGAAAAAGGGAAGGTGGCGAAGCATACCATGAGAGAGTGCATACCCCTTATGAAGGCAATAGCAGGCCGTTTCAATCCTCCTAATCGACCCCCACATGGCGGCTCAGGGCCTGGATTTTATGGTCCGGGTCATCAGGGGAACAGCTCCGGATCAGGATATAGGGGCAATAACGGTGGTTATCAACCCCGGGCAGGCGGCCAAAATAATCAAGGAAACTATAATAGTCAGGGCAATCAATCACATCATCAAGGTGGTTACAATAATCAGAATAATCAGCAGCAGGGCCAAGGAAGTTATAATAATCAGGGAAATCAGCAGCAACAGCGTCAGCAACAGCAGCCGCAATCTGGATATCAGAGTAATCCGAAGGAGTTAAGCAGTGGGCAATATCATGTCTTCAGCACAAGTTTGTGTAAGAGAGACCAGAAGGTTTTGAAGCGGGCTGTTAATGCAGTAGAACCCGCGACACCGCAATTTCTTCGATGGTCGGAGCAGCCCATTGTATGGAGCAGAGAAGACCACCCCGTACGGGTGGATAATCCGGGACATTTAGCCTTGGTGGTAGCACCTCAGGTGGGAGGTTACAAGTTTACTAAAGTCCTCATGGATGGTGGTAGCAGTATCAATATCTTATATTACGAGACTTTCCGTCGTATGGGTCTGACAGATAAAAAGCTAAGACAATCAAACACAGTGTTTCACGGAGTGGTCCCAGGTAAGTCAGCTTATCCGGTTGGCAAGATTGACTTAGAAGTTACCTTTGGAAACGAGTATGATTCCAGGTCAGAGATGATCACTTTTGAAGTCGTCAAGATTAAAAGTCCATATCATGCTCTGTTTGGAAGGACGGTTTATGCTAAGTTTATGGCTAGGCCGTGTTATGTTTATCTGCAGCTTAAGATGCCGGGTCATAAAGGCACGATTACGGTTCATGGAAGCCGCAAGATAGCAGTGGAATGTGAGGAAGGTGATGCAGCTTATGCAGAAGCAGTATGTGCCACAGAGGAGTTGAAATTTTATAAAGATAATGTTGATCCAGCAGATATGACTCCGCTGAAGAAGCCAACTACCGAGCATGATCCGGCGTTGAAGTTTAAATCAGCTGAAGAGACCAAGCAAGTTGATTTTGTGCCTGGGGATTCGTCCAAGCAATTCACTATTAGTGCTAACCTGGATCCCAAATAGGAAAGCGCGCTCATCGAGTTCATTCGTGTGAACCGTGATATCTTTGCATGGAAACCTTCTGACATGCCAGGTATACCGAGGAAACTCGCTGAGCACAAGTTAAACATTGATCCGAAGTTTAAACCGGTTAAACAGTATTTGCGCCGCTTCAACGAAGAGAGGCGTAAGGCTATAGGAGAAGAAGTGGCCAGACTTTTGGCCGGAGGGTTCATAGTGGAAGTTTTTCATCCGGAGTGGTTGGCTAATCCGGTGCTGGTTTTAAAGAAGAATGGGAAGTGGAGGATGTGTGTGGACTACACGGACCTCAATAAGGCTTGCCCAACTGATCCTTTTGCTCTACCTCGCATCGATCAGATCATCGACGCCACGGCGGGGTGTGAGCGGCTAAGTTTTCTGGATGCATATTCAGGGTATCACCAGATCAAGATGCCGGTGGAAGACCAAGAGAAGACAGCTTTCATAACTCCTTTTGGTGCTTTTTGCTATGTGTCTATGCCTTTTGGACTTAAGTGTGCACAGGCAACTTATCAACGTTGCGTTCAGAATTGTTTGAAGGGGCAGATAGGGAGGAACGTTCATGCCTATGTGGATGACATTGTGGTCAAATCGAAGAAAGAAGGGACAATGATAGAGGATCTCAAGGAAACCTTTGATAATCTTCGGGCTTACAGGATGATGCTTAATCCGGAAAAATGTGCTTTTGGTGTTCCGGCTGGTAAGCTTTTGGGATTCTTGGTCTCAAACAGAGGAATAGAAGCTAACCCAGAGAAGATCAAGGCCATCACGTCTTTGACTAAACCGGTTTGTATCAACGATGTTGAGCGCATAGCTGGCCGGATCACAGCGTTAAGCCGGTTCATCAGTCGCTTGGGAGAGAAGGCGATCCCGCTTTACCAGATGTTGAGGAAAACAGACCGGTTTATCTGGAGTGATGAGGCAAATGCAGCATTTGAGGATCTGAAACGGCAACTAGCAAACCCACCGGTTTTGGCTGCGCCCATTGACAAGGAACCTTTGCTGTTATACGTTGCTGCTAATACACGAGCGGTCAGCGTTGCAATTGTGGTTGAGCGCAAGGAAGCAGGGAAGGAGCACTCGGTTCAGCGCCCGGTTTATTATGTAAGTGAAGTACTCATTGAGTCCAAGCAGAGATACCCTCATTGGCAGAAGTTAGTATATGGGGTGTTCATGGCAAACCGGAAGCTGAAGCAATATTTCCAAGGACATCCGATAACTGTGGTTAGTTCAGCTCCGTTGGGGGATATAATCCAGAACAGGGAAGCTACAGGCAGGGTAGCAAAGTGGGCCATCGAGCTCAGCCCGCATGAGTTGAAATATGTACCACGCACTGCTATAAAATCTCAGGCATTGGTAGACTTCATCAATGACTGGACAGAGTTGCAGACTCCTGAGGAGAAGCCGGATCTTACTTATTGGACGATTCACTTTGACGGTTCAAAACAGTTGGAGGGCTCGGGGGCTGGATTTGTCTTAACTTCCCCCAGAGGTGATAAATGTTGCTATGTCCTCCGCTTATTATTTCCTTGTACTAATAATGCAGCAGAATATGAAGCATTACTTCATGGTTTACGGCTAGCAAAGGAGATGAATTTGAGCCGGGTTAAGTGCCTGGGTGACTCAGATCTAGTGGCACAACAAGTTTCTGGCAAGTGGGATTCAAGAGATCCCCTCATGGCGGCTTATAGATGAGAGGTTGAAGCAGTCGCAGGATACTTTAAGGGATATCAGGTGGATCACATAGACCGACGGAGAAACGAAGCGGCCGACGCTCTGAGCCGGCTAGGCTCGCAGCGTAAACCGGTACCACCAAACACCTTTTTGGATGAATTGCACAGTCCCTCGGTTCAGATACCTTCGGAGGAGAACCTAGCTGTTCCGAACCCAGAGGCGCAGTTAGTTGCAGCACTCCATATTATTCCGGAGTGGACGCTACCCTATTTGGCATACCTGGGCCGAGGAGAGTTGCCAGAAGACGAAGAGGAAGCACGATAGATAATCCGGCGCTCTAAGTCCATGACAATTGCAAACGGAGAGCTTCACCATCGTAGTACTTCTGGAGTATTTCAACGATGTGTTTCAGCTGAGGAAGGTTGTGAGATTCTAAGGGAGATTCATGAAGGGGATTGTGGTCATCATGCCGGTTCAAAATCATTGGTAGCTAAGGCATTCCGACATGGTTTCTATTGGTTAACCGCACATGCAGATGCGGCAGATCTGGTCCGGAAGTGTGATGCTTGTCAGAAATTCTCAAGGCGTGCTCTGGTGCCGGCACAGGAACTCCGGATGATACCAATAACTTGGCCTTTCGCAACTTGGGGGCTTGATATGGTTGGGCCTTTCAAGCGATCCCAAGATCAGAAAACTCATCTACTAGTGGCGGTAGATAAGTTTACAAAATGGGTCGAAGCGGAGCCTATAAGCAAGTGTGATGCGGCAACAGCAGTGAAATTCATCAAAAAAGTGATATTCCGGTTCGGCTTTCCACACAGCATCATCACAGACAATGGTACTAATTTATCTAAGGGTGAAATGAAGGAATTCTGTCAAAGAGAGCATATTCGATTAGACGTATCTTCTGTGGCTCACCCTCAGACCAACGGCCAGGCCGAAAGGGCAAATCAGGAGATTCTGCGAGGTATCAAACCCCGGCTTATGACACCTTTGCAGAGAACCCCAGGATGTTGGGTTGAGGAATTGCCATCTGTTCTTTGGAGTATTAACACTACACCAAACCGGTCTACAGGCTACACGCCTTTCTTCATGGTTTATGGTGCTGAAGCAGTTCTTCCAAGTGATATACGTCATGACTCACCAAGGGTAACGGCCTATGTGGAAGCAATCAACGAGGAGTCAAGACAGGACGGTTTAGACCGGCTGGATGAAGAGCGTGATATAGCTGCAGCGCGGTCGGCAATTTATCAGCAAGACTTGCGCAGATATCATAGCCGCCGGATTAGAACAAGGACGTTCCAGGAGGGTGACTTGGTACTCCGGCTCATCCAAGATCAAACAGATATGCACAAGTTATCCCCACCTTGGGAAGGACCCTTTGTGGTCAGCAAGAATCTACACAACGGCTCATATTACTTGGTGGACATTCGGGAACACAAGGACTCACGGACATCAGAAGAGGAGACGAAGAGGCCGTGGAACATCACCCATTTACGGCCGTATTATACTTGAGCTACGTGCTCCAATGTATCCTATGTATATATTATAAGTAATGAATAAACCGGCACCCTCGGTAAACCGGGGGCTTAGCCCTTTTTCCATATGCAAAAAATCTTGTGAAAGCAACCCATATACATACAAGTTTATCATCAGATACCATATTTCAATATACTGGCCGGGTTAGAAATTGATTTTTTGCAGAATATGCGAAGGAGCAATAGAACTGTCAAGAACATGAGATTATATCCGGTTCAAGGAGAGAAGACTTCACAAATGACCCACCGGTTCAGGAGGAACCCTGGAGGCCCTTTGGAGTGGTATCATCTACTACCAGTGATCGGATTAGTTTCATAGTTCTATCAACCCTCTGAAAAGTTGGACAAATCCACGTTCAGTGATTGGTTTATTGACCCACCGGTTCAGGAGGAACCCTGGAGGCCCTCTGGGAGTGGTATCATCTACTCCCAGTGATCGGATTAGTTTCATAGTTTTATCGGCCCTCTGAAAAGTTGGATAATGCCACGTTCAGTGATTGGCTAGGCCCTCTGGGAGTGTCGGCCAATCCGCGTCCCAGTGATTGGCTCAGTTTTTATTTCCGGTTCTTTCGGCCCTCTGAAAAGTTGGATAATTCCATGTTCAGTGATTGGCTAGGCCCTCTGGGAGTGTCGGCCAATCCGCGTCCCAGTGATTGGCTGAACCTTGCTTTGAGCCTGGCAGCTCTTGAAAAAGCCTCGACTACATGGTCTTATTTGCAAAATTTGCATATTTTTGGTGTTTTTGTGTTTTATAACCTTTTAAAC
>LR738712.1:758942299-758956193 GCA_902687465.1 Secale cereale
CGGCCAATCCGCGTCCCAGTGATTGGCTCAGTTTGTACATTGACCCACCGGTTCAGGAGGAACCTTGGAGGCCCTCTAGGAGTGGTATCATCTACTCCCAGTGATCGGATTAGTTTCATAGTTCTTTCGGCCCTCTGAAAAGTTGGGTAATGCCACGTTCAGTGATTGGCTAGGCCCTCTGGGAGTGTCGGCCAATCCGCGTCCCAGTGATTGGCTCAGTTTTTATTTCCGGTTCTTTCGGCCCTCTGAAAAGTTGGATAATTCCATGTTCAGTGATTGGCTAGGCCCTCTGGGAGTGTCGGCCAATCCGCGTCCCAGTGATTGGCTGAACCTTGCTTTGAGCCTGGCAGCTCTTGAAAAAGCCTCGACTACATGGTCTTATTTGCAAAATTTGCATATTTTTGGTGTTTTTGTGTTTTATAACCTTTTAAACCGGAGTGGAACAGCTACATAAGTTGACCACATATCTATGAAATGGAAAGTCTGGATCATGAATACCAGCATAAGTAAACCGGCGTTCATTAAAACCCGGATCGCGCATCAGGCAAAAGTTACAACTTTCCGAAACAAGATGAACCGGATTTACCATCAAGATGGACCGGAGAATTTCGAGTTTCTACTTGGATCCATGAAGATCTTCATAAAGCGACTTTAAAGTCCTATCGGTTTGAAAGAGTATTGGCCACATATAAGTCTCAGGTATAAGAGTTATCTTTAGTATAAAGATATGCTTATTTGATGTTTTAAGAGAACAAGTTAATCCGTCCAGTGGTAAGCCACTAGGACATATTTTTCGATATTTTTTCTGTATGAGCAGAGGAAGGCAACCAACATCAGACAACAGGTCAACCGGAGAGTATTTCAGAAAAGACAAAATATTCGGATTGAAGCACGATAAGTTTCGGCTAAACTATTACAAGGCATGGCAAGCCCCACAGTTTGGAAACATTGTTTTGACGGAATACAGATCATGGTTACAGCAATAAAATTCGAGGTTATGCTTCTCCTTGCTGAGACGGCTGGCCATCGCCTTGATCCGGAACATCTTCATCCTCGTGAAGCGGTTGGAAGTCCGACGCACGCCAATCAATCTTCGCCAAGGCCCGGAAATACACCTCATCGTTGATAAGTTCAGCAGGATCAACGTCAGGAGCAAAGGTGTGAGGACGAACCGGCGGAATTAAGTTGACGGTATCGTAAACCGGTCGCTCCACCCGCTCGTTCTGCAAATTGTATCCTGGATGATATCTGGACAAATCCGATTCAGCTGCAAGCTTGCTGGCGAGGGGGCGCATCTCTTTCGTCAGGGCATAGAGATCCGTTTCTGTAAAAGGTGAGCCGTCCTCCTTTGTATCCGGAAATCCGGTGAAAGCCTCCTCCGGATCAAGATCCGGGACCCAAGCCTTAGCCCTCGTAAGGGCCAGGAGAGCACCACCCCGCGCAGCAGATTTCTTGACTTCTTCGAGACGAAACGGCAAAACAGACAACTTGTTCAAAGTATCTTGTATTGTCGTAGGGGCCGGTTTACCAAAAGAAGTAGCACTGATGATCCTTTGCGTCCCGGAGTACAGCTGTTCGACCAAGGTGTAGCAAGCTTTGAGTTTTTTCCGTAAGTCATCCCCATGATGGGAGACACGGCGCCTTGCACACAACAATCATAGTTAAACCGGTACAAAGCACAGGTTTCAAAGATAAAGGCAGGAGTTCAAATTATACTTACCAAAAAAAGCAGAGGTCATTAAGTCAATTTGCCATCTTAATCCGGACAATTCTTCTGTCACCGGGTTAAGCGCTCCTTCAGCATCCTGAACCCGTTTCTCCAGATCTTTCTTCTGGACCTCAAAAGTAGTCCGCTCCTCTTCAAAGTATTTCTTCAAGTCTTCAGCGGTCTTTAAGCTCACTTGAAGTTCTTTTTTAGCCTTTGAAGCGGCAGACTCTGTTTCAGTAAGACGGCTTCGAAGCTCATCAATTTCAAGAGCATTCCGGTTCAACTCAGCCTGCAGACACAGTTCAAAAATAAGAGGTGAAAATTAGTCAAGTCTCAAGCACACAACCAAGTTGTCTACTTGACACTTGGGGGTTAATGGCAGTTGAATCAGTAACGAAAAGACAATTTAAAGTTACAAGTCTCAAGCACACAAACAAGTTGTCTGCTTGACACTTGGGGGCTAATGTATAGTTGAAGTATCGTCAGTAATTTTTACAAGTATTAAATACATAAACAAGTTATCTACTTGATACTTGGGGGCTAATGTAAAGGTCAAGGGTTCAATCTACAAAGTTCCGGTTCACCTTCAGCATGCAGCTAAACCGGAACTTGGGGGCTGTTATGACAGAGATACATCAAAAGAACAAAGTCAGAAGAAGAAGTTTACCTCATACTTTTCCCTCATTAAGTTAACCAGGCTGGCTTCATAATCCCGACTGCTGTGGAGCCGGTTCAGATACCCAGAGTAAATTTCTTGAGCGCTCATACTGGAAAGGCTGGATATTTCAGTACTCCACTTCCCCTTTTCTTGAGATAGTTTTTCCGCTTTAGCCGTATGTTTGGCTAAAACGGTGGGCTCAGCTGGAGCAACATAAGCAGCCCCGGTTACCACAACATCAGGAGAGGCTGGTACATTGGGGGGAGTGACAGTATGAGCCGGATCAGGAGACGCCGGATTAAACCGAGGAGAATTAACCCGGGCCGGACTTGGCGGATTCTGGGCATCTTCAGCAGTAGGATGCTCAGGAGCAGAAATGTGATCTGTAGGTACAGGGTCTTCAAGAGGAGCTACGGGCTCGCCCTCTGAAGGAACAGTGGGGGACGGATCAGCAACCGGATCATCGGCAGTGGACTCGGCAGGAGGCTTGTTTGCTTTAGGTTTTTTGCTGGGTTTTGGTTTGCTGGAAAAGTATGCAAAATAAGTTAATATTATAAAGTGAAAGGGATATTAAACCGGAAAAGGTGAGAAAAGTTACCCTGGGACGGTTTTCAGTGGAGGAAGCTGCGTGGCGGTTGATTCACCAGAGGAAGACAATGGAGTTTCTTGATAATCAGGGTCAGACGGTTTAAGAGGTTTTCGGATAAGCCCGGCCTTGGGATGAAGGAGAGTCGGAGAAAGTATCACCTCAGCACGGCGTTTCCGAACCGGAGTTAAGCAAATCCCGGATGACTCCACCGCCAGGCCGCTGTGGCGAGTGGTCCGGCGAAGAGCCTCGTGCTGTTGCTTCTTCAAAATAAAGTTAGGGTCTAACTGAGCATAAGGATGAGAAAATTGGTATTTCCGGACGGTCCGACGACTTTTTTGTGGAAGAGGTTCTGAGTCAGAGGAAAGAAGGGTTACCTCGATTTCAGCCGGGTTATCACCTTCAGGCAATTCCTGTGGAAAGGTATCATTAGATACAATTACAAGTACATGAAAGCAAAAAATCTAAACCGGATTAAAGCATACCTCGGAGTCCGGATCATCATCTTCAGTGGGAGAACCGGCGTCAACGGCTGCTTTCCTCTTCTTATTGGCAAAGGTTTTTCGGCGAACCTGTTTGCCGGTTTTCTCCTGAGGCTTTCTCTTCCAGAAAGGGTCATCAGCCTAATCAAAAGAAAGAAAGACAATTGAAGGACGGTTTAAACAAAAAACGGATTACAAAGACAGGGTAAAGTGAAACTTACTGCGGGTAGCTTATTCTTCTTATAGTATGGAGCTAAACCGACCTTGCCGCAGTCTGCTAAAGAGACATTGAGGATCTTCTTGGCTGATTCTACTACTTCCGATTCAGAAAGCTTGTCTTTGGTAAACCTTTGGGGATCATCCGGTTTACCAGAATACTTGCACATTAGCTGAGAACGCCGGCTCAGGGGAAGGATGCTCCAAGACAGCCAGCAGCGTAGAAAATCGGTTCCGATCAGACCATTTGCTATGAAGGCTCTTAACTTGGAGAGCTGTGATGAGAACCGGGTCCGTTCAACAGCGCCGAGCCGTGGTGGTAAAGGATGATTCTCTGGAATACGAATTTCACGGTAACCCGGCAGAGGGTTCTCCCCTTCAGGAGAAGTGTCAACGCAGTAAAACCAGGTCTTATTCTAGTCTTTTGGATGAGAGTGTAAAGAGGCATGAGGAAACACCACATCTCTCCTTTTCTGAATACTAACGCCACCGAGCTCCTGATGTGGTCCGCTGGTAAACTCGGTGCGCCGGTTCAAATGAAAGAAATCCCGGAATAGATCGACAGAAGGTTCTTCTTGCAGATACACCTCAGAAAACACTTGGAAGTCACAGATGTTTGAGACAGAATTGGGTCCAATGTCCTGCGGGTGCAGTTGGAAAGCAGCAAGAACATCCCGGAAAAACTTTGAACCGGGGGGAGAGAAGCCTCAAGATATATGATCCAAAAACACAATGACCTCCCCGGACCTGGGAGTAGGGGTACATTCATTACCCGGGGCCCGCCACTTTAATTCAGACTGAGGTCCTAACGTGCCAATTTCAGACATCTTGATTAAATCGTCCTCAGTAATGACAGAAGGAACCCAATCGCAGGAGACATACTGCTTAGCCATTGCAACGAAAGAGCAAGGTACTGGAAAAGATAAAATACAGAAAACGGATTATGAAAGTACAACGGTATAAACCGGAAACTATCTATGAGAGTTACGCAACGATTTCACTGAGGACAAATGGCGTGGTTAAACCGGCAATTATGACAAGCTACACCATTTCCGGTTAATGGCAGTTGAATAGGAACGGCTAAACCGTTGCGTTAAGTTACAAAGTTTCGCAAGAACAGGGCATATCAGCTTAAACCGGAGCATACATAGCAGATCTACCGAGGAGAAAAACAGGTTTTTAAAAGACAGCTAAGGAGGAATAGATCTGAGCATGCTAAGAAAATAGAAACTAATGTAAGAGTATACGGGAAGGAGCTACAAGGATCTTATACTAAGCGGATAAGTCTACAGGCTAGACAGGAACAATGGAGATCCGAAGTATTTACAGCAGGGTAAAAGTACAATTTAAAGGCAAGATCTGAAGGACAAAGTTACTAGAAATCATTGGCTTAAGGTCGAACAAGATGAAGCTTCTAATTCAAGCTCTAATGGCGGAGACGTGGGAAGAAACCCTAGAAGTTGCAGACTAATAATAAAGAAGAAGGACATACCTGGAGCGGCAAGAATCGGCGGCGGAGGTTCTCTGGTCAAGCTCAGGGTGATGCAACGGCCGGCGAGGACTTGGATCCAGCGGTCGACGGCGGCGGTTCGAGCTCGGGCGACGACGGAGGAAGAAGACGGAAGAAGAAGACGGAGCGAGAAGAAGATAATGAATGGGGGTAGCGGTATTTATAAAGGAGAGTCAGATCTGAAGCGACAGGTGCGGGATTCGAGGAGGCAAAAAATCGGATAAAGATCCTCTGGCCCCTCGATTCTCGGGATAACCCTTAAATAAAACTACAGTACAGCTCACGGCGTTAAATGCGGAGATGATGTCACTGTCAAATTGAATGATCCCTGAGGATGACGTCAGAGCCGGTTTATAAGGATGAGAAGACAGAATAAAACTATACAAGAGAAGACTGATATGAACAAGTTCAAATCATTCTGGGGCCTAATGTCAGGGATATGACTAGCAGGTATAAACCGGCTAGTATAAACCGACTTTGTTAACATACTTGTTTGTAATATTTAGTAGAGGCTGCGGCCCATAAAGATCTTAGAGCCCATGTATAGAAGTAAGGTTTGTAAACCGACCCATAATGTAACTTGAGAGATAAGAAAGAAAAGACAGAGACCGAGGCGGACACAAATATGAGCCGGCCTCGGGACTCTGTAAACCGGACCAGGCGTACCCTCCATATAAAGGGGCGACCCGGCGACGGTTGAGGGACAAGCAACAATCAACCCGTCGAGACACAGGCAAGCGAATCCGCTCCCTGTAATCCGACGCCCAAGCAATACCAAAACCAACTAGACGTAGGCTTTTACCTTCATCGAAGGGGCCGAACTAGTATAAATCTTCTGTGTCCTTTGTGTGCTATGAACCCCTTCAAGCTAACCCGTGCGATGGTTCCATCATCAAGTCCGCTAAACCGGACATCTGCCGTGTTATTTCCACGACAAGAACTCTATGGGTGTTCGATTCATCACAATGTAACTAGATTATTGACTCTAGTGCAAGTGGGAGACTATTGGAAATATGCCCTAGAGGCAATAATAAAAGTATTATTATTATATTTCCTTGTTCATGATAATTGTCTGTTATTCATGCTTGAATTGTATTGTACGGAAATAGCGATACATGTGTGAATATATAGACCACAATGTGTCCCTGGTAAGCCTCTAGTTACTAGCTCGTTGATCAACAGATGGTCACGGTTTCCTGACCATGGACATAGGATGTCAGTGATAACGGGATCACATCATTAGGAGAATGATGTGATGGACAAGACCCAATCCTGAGCCTAGCATGAGATCGTATAGTTCGTAATGCAAAAGCTTTTCTAGTGTCAAGTATTTATTCCTTAGACCATGAGGTTGTGCAACTCCCGGATACCGTAGGAATACTTTGGGTGTGCCAAACGTCACAACGTAACTGGGTGGCTATAAAGGTACGCAACGGGTATCTCCGAAAGTGTTTGTTGAGTTGGTACGAACCGAGACTAGGATATTGTCACTCCTTATGACGGAGAGGTACCTCTGGACCCTCTCGGTAAGACATCATCATAATGAGCTCAAAGTGACTAAGGAGTTATTCACGGATGATGGATTACGGAACGAGTAAAGAGACTTGCCATGACGAGATTGAACAAGGTATCGGGCATACCGACAATCGAATCTCGGGCAAGTACCGTACCGATGGACAAAGGGAATAACATACGGGATTGAGTGAATCCTTAACACAGTGGTTCATCCGATGATATCATCGAGGAACACGTGGGAACCAACATGGGTATCCAGATACCGCTGTTGGTTATTGACCGAAGAGTCGTCTCGGTCATGTATGTGTGTCTCCCGAACCCGTAGGGTCTACACACTTAAGGTTCGGTGAAGCTAGGGTTGTAGAGATACATGCACATGGAAACCCGAATGTTGTTCGGAGTCCCGGATGAGATCTCGGACGTCACGGGGAGTTCCGGAATGGTCCGGAGGTAAAGAATGATATATAGGAAGTCCAGTTTCGGCCATCGGGTGAATTCCGGGGGTCACCGGGAGTGTCCCGGGACCACCGGAGGGGTCCCGGGGGTCCACCGGGTGGGGCCATCCATCCCGGTGGGTCCCGTAGGCCGCAGGGGGGAAGGGGCCAGCCCTTGGTGGGCTGGCGCACCACATGGGCCCCCCTCCATGCGCCTAGGGTTGAAACCCTAGGGGGAGGGGGCGCCCCGTATGCCTTGGGGGGCAAGTCTTCCCCCCTGGCCGCCGCCCCCCTTGGAGATCTAATCTCTCTAGGGCCGGCGCCCCCCTGGCCCCTATATATTGTGGGGGGGAGAGGGCAGCCGCACCCCAACCCTCTGGCGCCTCCCCCCCCCCCTCCTGTCACTCTTCCATCTCCTCTCGCAGGGCGCCGGCGAAGCCCTGCAGGTTTTCCTGTTGCATCCACCACCACGCCGTCGTGCTGCTGGATCTCCGACAACCTCTCCTCCGCCCTTGCTGGATCAAGAAGGAGGAGACGTTGCTGTACCGTACGTGTGTTGAACGCGGAGGTGCCGTCCGTTCGGCGCTGGGATCATCGGTGACGAGGATCGTGAAGAGTACGACTACTTCATCCACGTTCCTTCGAACGCTTCCGCTCGCGATCTACAAAGGGTATGTAGATGCACTCCATTATGCTCGTTGCTATATGACTCCTTAGATTGATCTTGGTGAAGCGTAGGAATTTTTTTGAATTATGCTACGTTCCCCAACACCTTTGTCAGCATCAGGTGCTCACTCGCCTCTGCGTCGCCGAAACTGAGACGAATTCTCTCGTCGTGGGTCTTAAACCTTCCGACGAGATCCTCAACCGTGAGAGTTTTCAGGTCGAGACATTGCTCGATCGACGTGACGATCTGGACGTAGCGTGCCGGCGCGGCGCGCAAAAATCTTCGGACGATCGCACCTTCTTCTAGGGTTGAACCATAGCTGTGTATGCCGTTGACGAGGGTCTTGAGGCGGGCGGCAAACTGATCAACCGTCTCACTTTCATCCATCTTCAGGCACTCGTAGCTTCTCATCAGGGACTGAAGGTGTGCTTCTTTGACACGGTCATGACCTTGGTGCAGGATCTTGATGGTCTCCCATGCCTCCTTCACCGATTTCTTTCCGACGAGGTGCTGCAGCACATCCTTCGGCTGCCCATATGTAGTAACGCTGGAATATTGTGTTGTGAAATAGTGAAAAATAATAATTGGTTTTTCTTTTACCTATGTTGCTTGATCCATCTAGCTATGTGTTTCGAAAATGTGTTCTTAATCTTAATTTTGCTAGATTCTAGGACGCACATGCCATCCAATAATAGTTGCAAAGCGCTCAATTTATTGAGTTCTGCATGATTTAGTCAATCATATGACTTTTTTTCACAACGTAAGCATCCAACCAATAGATGAAAAGGTAGAAGCAGCATCTCAGGAGTCCTTGTCAAGCTCCCCCGGGTTCTGCATGGATTGCATCTACGCCACGGGCACATGTCTGATGAGAAAGATATAAGAAGGCCATATAAGAATGGTGCAATGGCCAATGGCAGCACCTGACCGTCT
This sequence comes from Secale cereale, assembly GCA_902687465.1. Classification (NCBI taxonomy): domain Eukaryota; kingdom Viridiplantae; phylum Streptophyta; class Magnoliopsida; order Poales; family Poaceae; genus Secale; species Secale cereale. The sequence continues at coordinate 758,951,009 of LR738712.1, forward strand.
CACATGCTAAGCCTCCTTTGCACAACGAGTGCCATACACACAGATAGCCAGACAGCATAATCGACAAACTTGCTTTCCCTCACAAAATGTTTCTTTGCAGAGAGAACTAGCACTCAAGCAGGTACCTAACTTGCTTCCTCTCGGGAATATTTCTTTGCTTGTCCTTTTATCTGCTCTTCTAGTGAGCATGCCATGTGCCATCATTTTGCAGTGAAAGGACGAAAAAGCATACAAAACTGTATTCCAAATTGGAGTATGTCATCACTTAGACCTAGTTATAGGTGACAAGACTTCACTTAGACATAGCTATAGGTTGGGTAGGTATGTCTACTGTTATATAGTTTTCTTAAATCACACACATTTGCCAATAACAATGCTAACTAAAGATTCTAGGATGAAAGGAATTGCATAGCGGACGCCTCATTATTTAGTTATCTGGTCATGCAGTGCTAATAGTTCAGAACTGCAGCTCATTTTTTGTTATCTCGGTAGGTTTGCAAAACATCGAACAAACAAATTGACAACCTAACACCTCTTGTTTCAGCTTTCCAAACATCCAGATGTTACCAAGGAGATAGAATTAATGTTTCACAGCATAACAGAACAAGTTATGCGCCCAAGCCAAACACATAATCGTTAAGAGAGCACCAACCAGACCAAGAACTGAATAACATAAGCATGAACCAAAAGTATAATAGGATAAAACCAAGTCCCTCTATGAACAGGGTGGTGTAAGTTGATAAGTTAAGTACTGCGGATTGTACGCCATCACATATGATGCAGACACAACAAAGAAGATCACAACACAGCCACGGCCTGTCCACCTTCAACCAGATCTTCTAGCCCTTCCTGGTATGGAAACTGAATCCTGTACAGAAATGGAAGGATAAAAGTAGACCTGGCCAAACATCGGGCCGGGCCGGGCTTCGGGCCGGGCCTAGCCAAGCCCGAGCCAAAAAACCTAGGCCCGAGCCCGGCCCGGCCCGGCCGTCGGGCCTGTTTTCTGGGCCCAAGCCCGGCCCGAACATGCAAAAGCCCGTCGGGCCTCGGGCCACGGGCCGGGCCCCTTCACAAAACAGCAAAAACGACGGGCCCGGGCCCGGCCCGAACTAGCCACCGGGCTCAACATCTAGGCCCGAGCCCGGCCCGGGAGCAGCGTCGGGCCGGGCCGGGTCGGGCTTTTTCGGGCCGGGTCGGGCCGGGCCGGCCGGGCCGGGCTGCCCATGGCCAGGTCTAGATAAAAGTGTCTATTGCATCTCCAGAAGTAAAAAAAAAAACTCAGTTATTTGACAATGAAGATGAAGATACTGGAACAGAATTCGCAAGTATGAAGGACATTCACTGCAAGTGCAACTTATCTCCAGGGACAAACTTCATTACATTTGGTCTGGCCATTTCTAGCTGATAATAATCTAAAGAGGAAATTGCAACCAGGATACAAAACTTGGCTAGTGGGAACAAAGACGCCTTTTTGCCCTGGTTGACGGGATGGTAGGCACGGGCTCCTGCCTGATGCTGGCCAAATAGGCGACCAATCTTCCTGGTCGATGGAACTTTTATACATGTCCGCATTTTTGTGCTCTTGGTCGCTGGACCGGCCAGCTGACACCTGGGGCTACAATAATCTCCTTTCTTGGTCATGAGCTCGCGACAGCACATGGGTTAGAACATGTTGAAAGAATGTCGAAGACAAAAACATAGCAGCCCAAACTAGAGGCTACACTCGGCCTCGTTTAGAACAACTATCCCAGAAGGTTTCACAGACTAGGAAGCACACAACCGGTTCCCCATATCTCTCAATCCCAGGCTTGTTATTTGGCTATCGTTCAAATGCCAGATCAGAACCATGGCAATCAACTTGACCTGTATATCTTCATCCATCTCTTTAACTTTGTAACAACGGTAGATGGTATAGATTAGTAGTATAGTGTTTGCTCTATGGTACTACAACCACCTTTTATAGCATGGTTTGTCTAGGTTTAGATGTAGGCCCTTGCACACTTTTAGTTGTCTTTTTGACGCCATAATAATGTTCAGGCTCTCAGAAAAAAATGTTCGACCAGATAAGGGCTACATAAGATTTGTTGCAACTGTGAGATATCATGTGGTTATTATCTGAGTCACTTTTATGTTCTCTCCGGGACTTTTGCTGCTCCTGTTAATGAATCTTCTTTTTTTGCGGGTAATGTTTATGAAACTTCAGTGGTACGTAGGCAATACGGTTGCAGCGGTTTCCAAGTATTTGTTTTACTTCAAATCTCGTACATATAGTTCATCATCTCCTTAATCCCTAGAGTATATATCTCTTTTTAGGGGCTCACATACAGCGTATTAAACAAGAGAAGAATAAAGTCACCCCAAATCCATGGTCTCACATGCCGGCCTCCTTTACACAACGAGTGCCACATAGCCAGCCAGCATAACCGATAGACTTGCTTCATATCGCAAATGTTTGTTTGCTTGTCCAGTGTTGAATATATGGTTTATGCATGTATATTGTATAGCCCGGCCCTGGCAGGGGAGATGGCTTTCCAAGGCGGCCCGGACTATTCTTATCAACTCCTCCCTCTCCAGCCTCCTCTTATTTCTTATGAGTTTCTACAGCCTCCACGAATCTCTCCATAAGGAGATCGCCAAAATCCAGTCCCGCTTCTATTGGGCTGGTGAGCACGGCAAGCAGAAGTATCACATGGTCAGCTGGCCTGACATCTGCAAGCCTAGGGAGCAGGGTGGATTGGGAATCATGTGCTCTAAGCGGATGAATATTGCCCTCCTATCCCGGTGGCTGTGGCGCATCTCGCAGGGTCATGGTGGCCTCTGGCTGGACATTATCCGGAATAAATACCTGCGCGGCCAACCACTTGCCTTCTGCCAGAAGTCGGGTGGCTCTCAGTTCTGGCAGTCCATCGTCCTGCTCCTCCCTGTGCTCCGCATTGGTACCTCTATCTCGGTAGGGTCCGGCCTCTCGACGCTCTTCTGGTTTGACCGCTGGGCCGGCGACTCCCCCTTTGCGGCTCGCTTCCCCATCCTCTTCTCTATCTCGGTCGACCCCATGATTTCTGTTGATAGGGCCCTCACTGACTTAGGGCGCCTCGCTTTCCGTCGGCCATTTGGGCCTGCGGAATCCAATGGCCGACGGAATCCGCCGCCTGGCGTGAGCTGCTTGATTGCGTCGCTCTGCATGAGCCATTGGTAGATGGAGTCCATGACTGTGTGCGTTGGCATCTGGAGCTGTCTGGCCAGTTCTCTACCAAATAGCTCTACTTGGCCATTGCCCCCTCCCCCGCTCCCCCCCCCTCTCGATGGTGTGGTCCGTCCGTCTCCCTCTGAAGATCCGCATCTTCATGTGGCAGTGGATCCGGGGACGGATCCCTTCCGGTGTGGAGGTCCGCAAGCGTAATGGCCCGGGCACGGGTATTTGCCCCCTCTGTGCCGTCCCCGAGGACTCCAACCACATCTTCTTCGCTTGCTCCTCCACCCAGTTCCTCTGGAGCTGCTTTCGCGAGATTGTCGGGGGAAGTTGGACTCACACCAACTTCCCCGACTTATTTGCTGAACTCCAAGCGTCCCCCTCGTCCTCCTGCCACATTAGGTGGCTGGAGGTTGGGGGTCCTAGCCTGGACTCTTTGGACTGTTCGTAATAAGCTTGTGATCGAGCATTCCCCTCTTCGTCGTGCTACTGACGCTCTCTACAAATTCTCGGGTTTCCTGCAGCTTTGGCGGGCCGCTTAGCCGTCCCCTGGAGCGCGACGCCATCTCTACCTTCATCGCCGATCTTCGCTCGATGGCCGTCCGCCTATCGCCGCCGCCGCCGCCGCCTCCGCCGGAGCCTGACTAGATCCCCTGCGCGGGTCTCGCTCTATTTTTCTCCTTCTTTGGGCTTGTTGAGCTGTGACCTCAGCAGAACCTTTTGAATTTGGTGTGGTACTTGGGTGTGTGTGTTTGAACCTGGTGTGGCTGTATGTCTTGTGGCGGTTTGCTTTATCTATAAAGCGGGGCGAAAGCCTTTTTCGGTATAGCCCGGCCCACCTCCTAGTCTCTATATAGTTGAGGTTGTGGCCCACCTTGTACTCCATATATACGTGCGCTATGCACCGATCAATACATCGTGAAGCATTGCCAAAACAATTGCCTCCAACATGGTATCATACCTACGATCCTAACCCTAACCCTGCCGCCGCCGCCGCCGCGATCCCATCGCCGCCGCCGCCACCACGCGCCGCCGCCGCCGCGTTATCTACGCCGCCGCGCCGCCGCCTTGTGAACCGCCGCCGCCGCCGCGTTACCTACGCCGCCGCGCCGCCGCCTCGTGAGCCACCGCCGCCGCCCACGCTTCCGCCCATCTCCCGCCGTGCCTCCCTCTATGCCGTGCTGCCTACCCGCGTGCCGCCGCCTCCATCTTCCCATGGCTTCCGGGTCCTCTGCCACCGCCCGCAGCCGCCGCTCCAACCCGTTCGACGGTCCCGACCCCGTCGTCATCCGCGATCTCAACATCCTTGCCCGGGTTCCCGTCGTCCTCGATCACCTCACCTCCACGTACTATGAATGAAAGACGTACTTCACCCTTGTGTTCCGTGAGTACAATCTTCGGGATCACATCGATGGCTCCTCCTATTCCCGGTTCATGGAGGACGATGAGGACTGGATGTCCATTGACGCCACTCTCATCCGCTGGTTTTACACCACCATCTCGAAGGACCTCTTTCACACGGTGGTCTCCGCCGATAATGATGCTCGCGCCGTTTGGACCAAGCTCAATGGTCTCTTCAACGACAACGCGCTCCAACGCAAGGTCTTCCTTCACGGTGAGTTTTTTGGGTGCCAGCAGCTCGACTCGTCTGTTGACGACTATTGCATGCGCCTCAAGAAGCTTGTTGACGAGCTCCGTGACCTCGGTGAGAAGGTCTCCGACGAGCTTCTTCTCAGCACCCTCATTGCCGGACTGAACGCCGACTTCGGGAACGCCGCCTCCAACATTACCCTCATCACCAACCCGACCTTCCCCAAGATCGTCGCGTACCTGAAGCTGGAGGAGAGGAGGATGCGGATATCGCGCACCCGGGCCACCCACACGGCCCTCACCGCCGGTACTCGCGGTGGTGCGCCGCCCACGGCCCCGGCTGCCCCGCCGCGGCCCACCCCGGGGGCCTTCCAAACGCCGCCGCCCGGGTTCCCCTACCCCCCC
>LR738712.1:758971505-758997140 GCA_902687465.1 Secale cereale
ATAAGAGAGAACACTTCTCTCTATTAATTAGCTAGCTAACACAATATATGAAACACCTAAATTAACCCCCAAAACCTAAAACCCCCCTCCCCTTTCAAAAAAAAAAACAAAAACCACAGCCACAGAAATGCTGACGCGTGGATGCCTTTTGGTCCCGGTTGGTACCACCAACCGGGACTAAAGCCCCTCCTGCCTGGACTCGGTGCACAGGCCACGTGGACACCCTTTTGCCCCGGTTCTGGATTGAACCGGGACTAAAGGGTCAGAGCATTAGTACCGACCCTCTTGTCCCAGTTCCAGAACCGGGGCTAAAAGGCCCAAATGAACCAGGGCTAAAGACCCTTTATCTACTAGTGCATCATACCCGTTTGAGTTAATTCATAGTGATGTTTGGACCTCTCCTGTTGCAAGTAATACGGGCTATCTTTATTATCTTGTTATACTTGATGATTTTTCGCACTATGTGTGGACCTTCCCGTTGCGGCGAAAGTCGGATGTTATTGCCACTCTCACCGCCTTCTACTCCTATGTCTCCACTCAGTTTGGACGTCCCATCCATGCGTTTCAAACAGACAACGGGAAGGAGTTTGATAACCTTGCAATTCGCAACCTTCTCGCCACACACGGCACGATCTTTCGCCTCACTTGCCCGTACACTTCGCAACAAAATGGCCGTGCTGAGCGCATGCTTCGCACTCTGAACGACTGCGTTCGCACCCTTCTCTTTCATGCCAATGTGCCACCACGTTTTTGGCCTGACGCGCTCGCCACCGCATCACTACTCATCAACATCCGCCCCTGTCGCACTCGCGGGAATTTTGCACCCCATCACCTTCTCTTCGGCACGCCACCCTCCTATGCAGAGCTCCGCATCTTTGGTTGCCTGTGCTATCCCAGCATCGCTACCACTACTCCTCATAAGCTCGCACCTCGGTCTGTGGCCTGCATCTTTCTCGGCTATCCCCCCAACACCAAAGGCTACCGCTGCTATGATACTATCTCACATCGGGTCATCACTTCCCGACACGTGTACTTTGATGAGATGGTTTTTCCCTTCCAGCAGGTACCTTCGGATGTTGCGGCTTTGCCCGCTCCCGGTGACGGCTGCCAGGCTTCTCTTGGGCCGCCTCCCGGCTTTGAGGATGTTCCCCACGCCACGGGTCCAGTTTCTCCCCGGCTGGCTGCCTTAGGGGCTGCACCCTCCCCGACGCCCGCGACTGCCTCACCGACGGCCTCCCCGGCGGCCGCGACGCCTCCCGCGTCACCTACGCCCGCCGCGGCGGCCTCATCCGCGACGGCCTCGCCCGCGACGGCCTCGCCCGCGGAGGCCTCGACCGCGGCCTCCCCCGCGGCCTCGGAGGTGGCGGGCTCTTCATCGTCCTCGCCCGCCGCCGCCCCGACCTCGCTGCCCCGCCCGATGACTCGCTCTCGGGCTGGCACCCTCCGACCGAGCACGCGGTACACCAGCGATGAGTACCTGCTCACTGCTTCCGCCTCTGAGCCGTCCCCTCTCCCATCGTCAGCTCGAGCAGCACTTCGGGATCCCCATTGGCTCGCTGCGATGCAGAAAGAGTTCGACGCGCTCCAACGGAACCACACCTGGCAGCTTGTCCCTCGGCCGCCTCGTGCCAACATCATCACGGGCAAGTGGGTCTTTCGGCACAAGACCCGTCCGGATGGCACTCTCGAGCGCTACAAAGCTCGCTGGGTGGTTCGGGGCTTTCGGCAACGTGCGGTCGTGGACTTCACCGACACTTTTGCCCCGGTTGTCAAACCGGGCACGATCCGCACCGTGCTTCAGCTAGCCTTCTCCCGAGCCTGGCCTGTGCATCAGTTGGATGTTTCCAACGCCTTCTTGCATGGCCACCTCGCTGAGAAGGTGTTCTGTGAGCAGCCTACCGGCTTCGTCGATGCTTCGCATCCCGACCATGTGTGCTTGCTCTCCCGCTCTCTCTACGGGTTGAAGCAGGCGCCTCGGGCCTGGTACCAGCGCATCGCTGCTTTCTTGCAGACGCTCGGATTTACATCGACTCGCTCCGATGCATCTCTCTTCGTGTACCATCACGGAGTTGACACGGCCTACTTGCTGCTCTACGTCGACGACATCATACTGACAGCATTCACTGTCGCGCTTCTTCAGCGGCTCACTGCTCGTCTTCGCGATGAGTTTGCCCTGAAGGACTTGGGGCCCCTGCACTACTTCCTTGGTATTGAGGTGGTTCGACGGCCAGATGGCCTTTTCCTGCACCAGCAGCGTTATGCCCATGAGCTTCTTGATCGAACCGGCATGCTTAACTGCAAGCCTGCTCCCACGTCTGTCGACACCAAGGCCAAGGTTTCCGCTCTGGAGGGTTCTCCCGCATCCGATGCGGCCTTCTACCGCTCCATTGTGGGTGCTCTGCAGTATCTGACACTGACGCACCCCGACTTGCAGTATGCTGTTCAGCAGGTTTGTCTTCACATGCATGCTCCGCGCGACTCTCACTGGACCTTGGTGAAGCGTATCCTCCGTTACATACGCAGCACCACGTCCATGGGACTTACGCTGACAGCCTCCGCCTCCACCGACCTCGTCGCCTACTCTGATGCGGACTGGGCTGGCTGCCCGGACGCACGACGCTCCACTTCGGGGTACTGTGTCTATCTTGGGCCGTCTCTGATCTCTTGGTCCTCCAAGCGACAACCCACCGTCTCCTGCTCGAGTGCCGAGGCAGAGTATCGGGCAGTGGCTAACGCCGTTGCTGAATACTCTTGGCTTCGTCAGCTGCTCCAGGAGTTGCTTTGTGATGTTCACAAGGCCACGCTCGTCTACTGCGACAACGTCTCAGCCGTGTACCTCTCCGCCAACCCGGTCCACCATCGTCGAACGAAATATATCGAGCTTGACATCCACTTTGTTCGCGAGCAGGTGGCTCTTGGGCACTTCCGGGTCCTCCACGTCCCGACGGCACAGCAGTTCGCCGACGTCATGACAAAAGGACTGCCTACTTCTGTTTTCGAGGAGTTTAGGTCCAGTCTTTGCGTCTCCGGCGACGCTTCGACTGCGGGGGGTGTTGAATATATGGTTTGTGCATGTATATTGTATAGCCCGGCCCACCTCCTAATCTTTGTATAGTTGAGGTTGTGGCCCACCTTGTACTCCATATATACGTGCGCTATGCACCGATCAATACATCGTGAAGCATTGCTAAAACAATTGCCTCCAACATCCAGTTTTCAGCTCTCCTCGCATCATCGTTTTGGAGTGAAAGGACTCAAAAACGTACTACAAAACTGTATTCCAAATTCGAGTCTGTCATCACTTAGACCTAAGCTAGTGTTAACTTTTTCTAAGCTACAACTTGGTTTCATCTCCCTGCACAAACAAAAACTCAGTTCCGTCAAGAGTATGACACAATGTTTGCCAACCAGATATGTGGTTAAATATCTGAAGGGCTATCTAAATTGTTACAAAACTAGATGAAAGAAAAAGATTAACTAAATCGTTTTGGTTCCTACTTATTCAATGGAACATGGGAACATTCTAAGCTAGAACTCTGTAAATTTCATCATAACTCATAGACAAAACTAGCACAGCGAGAAAATGTGTTGCCGCCTAGATTGAATACATTCACGAACCCACCCTCAATTTTCCCCAACATTAGACTTGAGATCTCGACCAAGACAGACATTGCTTGCTCCGGGGCGTCGCGGCCTGACGGAGAGGAGACAGCCGCGTGGGCTTCATGGCCTCGGCAGCTCGGCGGCATCGACAAGTCTCGCTCCCCGGATCCGGGGCGCGGCTAGCCGCATCGCGCCCTAACGGCGGAGCAGCGGCTGCTCTTCCCCGGCGGCCGGCGGCGGCGTGAACCCTACAGCGAGGCGGCTTCGAGCGACGCGAGAGCCAGAGCGAGTAGTACCGGGCGCATTGGGCCGCATGGGCTGGCCTTTTTTCGTGTCCACGCGAGGGACGGCGGGCGCTGGTCGTTAGTTTTTAATAGTACCATACCGGAAGTTTGATCGAAGCGTGACCCGTTTATTAGAGGGACTCTGTCTACTCCATCGTCAACACGGGGATGATGCACGGCTGTCAGCTGCGAAAGATGCCAAAGCGCACAAACAAAAGAGGCCTCCGAGCCCAACCCGTGACCCAGCATCAAACGGTGCGCACGGACGAAAAGATGGCCTCCGAGCCCAGCCGTGACCCAGCACCGATAAGTGCGCACGAGCCAAAACAAAAATGCAGTGAAAAGATCCCCTATGAGGGCACAGTCGTAAGAAATAATAGCGCAATTGCATCCTTCGGGTTGACACATGCTATACATTAGCACTGGGCTTTTTGTTCGAATTCTGTTTTTTTATGTACCACCAATAAACTACTAATCCATTCGTTGTCGGTACACAAGCAATAAACTACTAATCTCGTGAGAAGATCCCCTATGACGGACGACAGAAACATATAGACACTTACCAGCAGCACACTCCAGTTGTTACACACGCACGCACACAACGAGCATCGAGAGATACAAATCACACACATTTGCCAATAACATTGTTATCAAATGCTAGTAATTGTTATAATTCCTATCGCAATTCTTTGTGATGCTCTCAATACGAGTACATAATAAAAAATAAATGCTAATGTTATGCGAGCAAAGGGCACTCTATTAACTGCCCGAGTAATAGCCAACACTGACAGTCTTCCTGTAATGCATCCAATTTTGCAAAATAGGTGTGTCCAGGTAAAAAGATCAAGATATACTGGGGTTCTTGTCAGAAACATATGAATGCCCAAAGCTAGCACAGATGCTTAACAAGAATACCTGAAGTGGTCAGGAACAAACAAGCAAGGCAAGGCAGGCAAGGCAGGCTGCAAATGTTTAAATTTTCATGAAACAAAAATAAATAAATAAATAAATAAATAGAATATGTCAACAAATGTCATAACCAGGGAGAGCTCGATCTGCATGAAATTGGTAAAAAGAATACAATAATGCTAGACCTACAAAGGCCTACAAAGGTTTACGTAAACATGTTGCTCAAATGCAAGGCACAAATCGAAAGGAGGGTAATAATGTAAGATGCAGTAAAGTACACGGAAAATGTGCATCTAAACAACTACTCCCTCTGTTTCAAAATATAAGCCTTCTTTAGAAATTTCAATACGGACTACCTACGGATGTATAAAGATTCCAGGATGCAAGGAACTGGATGGTGGACGCCCCATTATTTAGTAATCAGGTGAGACACGACTAATAGTTCAGAACTAAAGCTCATTTTCAGTTCTCTGTGTAGGTTTGCAGAACATCAAACAAATAAATTGGCACCTTAACACCTTTTGTTTCAGTTTTCCAACCAACCAGATTTTGCGGAGATAGAATAAATGGATCACAGCATAACTGTACAAGTTATGTGCCCAAGCCAAAAATATAATCGCTGAGAGAGCACTAACCAGTCCAAGAACTGAATAAAATAAGCATGATACAAAAGTATAGTAGGATTAATCCAAGCCCCTCTATGAACTGGGTGGTCTAAGTACTGTGGATTGTACGCCATCACATATGATGCATGAACACCAAAGAAGATTGCAACACCGCCACAGCCTATCCGCCGTCAACCAGATCTTCTAGCCCTTCCTCGTATGGAAACTGAATCCTGTACAGAAATGGAAGGATAGTGTAAGTGTCTATTATATATTTAGAAGTAAAAAAAACTCAGTTATTTGACAATGAAGATGAAGATACTGGAGCAGAATTCGAAGGTATGAAAGACATTCACTGCATGTGCAACTTATCTTAACATGAATCCAGGGAGAAACTTCATTACATTTGATCCGGCCATTTCTAGCTGATAATAATCTAAAGAGGAAATTGCAACCAGGATAATAGAACTTGGCTAGTGGGAATAGATTGGTACAAGAACTTCAAACACATTCACCACCGAACAGGAACTTGGTTTTCGTGTTGATCGGTGGTACAAATCATTCCGTAGCCCTCTGCTCTTTTCCCCTGGTCCACGGAGGTACCGTACTCGGCAACGGCGCGGCACACCATCATCAATGTGCTGGACGGGAAACGCAGCACTGGCATCTGCATGGGGTCCTCTGAATTAGGGAGGGGGTGGGGTTGGGGTCAGCTGGCGTCGGTGTTGCGAGCTTGTCCACGATGGATCACCCACCCGGCATTGTGGCCTGGATGCTCCAGTTCGCATACCTGACATGGGCTGCTCCGTCGATCGCTCGAATCATGATCTAGCAATGATGGAATCTATATTCTCTTTATTGAAGCCGAGGTGGATCCTATTGAGCTACCACCACCAGAATTGAGTTCCTCGTCCCACCACCCGCATCGGTTTCACCTGGAGGCGACCGGCCTTCACCCCCACCTTGCCGGGGCTGGGGCTTTGCCGATCGCTGCTATGGCTCCAGAGCACCTCAGTCGTTTTCTAAGAGGCGTGATGCAATTCCAGAGCGTAGGACGCGTGTGAAGCGTGGTCCACCTTGGTTCCGCCGAGGATGATATAATCGTAGTGCGGTAGGTGGTCACCAAGGCTGTGGAGCCCGCACAGGAGGCGGACGACCACCTCGATGAGGCACCACCAAAACCTCGACGATCATGTACCAGTGTGATGAGGTCACTTTCAGAGAAATTCATCAAACAGGTGGTGGGCGGTGAGACCAACATGGACATAGCCAGGAGAAGGAGAGGGAGGGGTAACCTGTTGCGCCATGAAAAGTCATGGCGGGAGCAAGCAGGCGGGGCACCGCTGTCCCGTGATTGGCCACAGCCATTGTCGACTTGTTCGTCGTCTCGCTGATGCGGGTAAGGTGCCATGGCGATTATGTTGTCGCTGCTGCACCGCACCACGTTGGAGGGTGCCGCTATCCTAATCGACTGTACGAAGCTAGATCGATATGTATGCTAATTGATTCGCCGCCGGCCGGAAACGCAAATTAGATAGCAGATACGCTAGTCCAGGTCGCCATTAAGTTCGACAAGGCGTTTGGTGTGGGAAGACTGGGGAGGCGCTGTCCTACTAGAACATCTGGGCGCCGACTCGTTCGTCCTTAACAGCGACATGCTGGATGTATACGCAACATCCTCAACACGGTCTCCGCTCGCGTGTCATAGCACCTGTACCTAGTGCTCCTAAAACCCCACGGTAAGATGATCCTGCTCGGCATCTCCTCAAGCCCTGCTGCGACCAGCTACGGAAGTTAATTCGTGATACCTCTGTAGTCCAAGTTGTTTCCTTAAAAATCCAACAGCGTGTTATGCCATGTGTACCTTCGATAAACACAAAAGCCAAGTTGTTGTACTCGTGATGAATGTTTTCATAGTTTTTGTACCAATCTGCTCCCACCTGCATACTTCTTGTACCTAGGGTGAAATTACCTCTAATGTAAAACAGGAACAACTAGCTAAACTGCCCCCAAATTAGAATGCAAAAAATGTGAAATAGGGAATCATGACATACAATACTAAACATGTTAGGAACAGACGTTTATATTTGAACAAAATGTTATGTAAACTGTAAATACTTCCAAGGAACAAAGTGAGGAATTATAAGAAAATTGGGAGCTGAATAATTTAGCCCATAAGGGCAAGGAGCTTCTAACAAGCCAATAACAATTGCGAGTTCAAAAAAAAGCCAATAACAATTGCAAGGCATTAGCACCGACTGTTCAAAAAAAAAAAGAGAGTCAAAATATAGTTTATTGGCTTACAGCACACATTTGAGTCACTTTTCAGAGCTAAGCAACATGTTAAGATAATGTATCACTACCCTGAATGAATCAATTTAGACATTTCAGCCAGTGCCCACAAGGCCAGAAATAATCAAAAAGTCCACATGTTGTTTTAAACTTATTATTTCTGCACCAAAGTTTAACTTAAACATCCCTTGCCAACAAAATGGATTACAATGGTTTTAGTTTTTTGCAACTGATGATCACACATGGTCCAGAATTTTCAAGCTGCGAACCATTCAGTATTCCTACAAAATGTTTCTACATAATTTGGGATTTCCTTCTTTACTGCTTACTCTATTAGTTTCTTTCTCATATACACCCTCTATACCATAATATTTGTCGTTCTAGCAGCTCAAATATTATGGTACAGAGGGAGTATGGAAACTTATACAGAATACGTAAAGCATGCAAGGGGTCATTGCTAAGCTTACGTATGTTAAACGCAGAGAGAAACTCCAAAACCTTGAGAATCCTGTCGTCCACCACATTGCACTTGACTTCAACTATTTTAAGGGGAGCTGATATTGCAGACGGTCTCTCAATCGAGCTGTAGGTTCCTTTCATTTGCACTTTATACACTGAATCCTATGGTAAGTAGAAACATTTAACCAAGATGAATAATTGATAATAACTTTGAGAGTGCAGCAATTGCCCACTAAAAAGATTTATACCCAGGGAAATATTTCAAGAGTGAGCTTCTCCAGAACTGGCGAGTATTTCAGAGTGCAAGCTAGTGGATCCAGATCAGGAGCCTCGCACCAGTACTTATCCAGTAATAATGTTTTTAACTTGCTAAATGTAGAGCAATGCTTCAAATCTCCTGAGAAGATGAACTGTAGCATAAATACAAAAGTAAATGATCAAGTAATCCTTACTGAGATTGCAGGATGATGATCTAAGATCCACCAATGGTGATAATGCATACGCAAGCAACGCACATAGTACAACATAAATGATAGATAACATAGAGGAGTAAAGAAGATGAGTGCCATACCTTTGGAAATGTAGACTTCAACTCAAGATGTTTAGCACTAGAAATATCATCCAGAAGCCCACTGTTGCGAACAGAAACACAATTCTTGCATGCATTGTTATTAGCTCCACAGAAAACACCAGAGTCATAATTCAAACAGACATCGTAGTCAAAGCCATAAAGATACACAGATGCAGTCTCTAGCAATGCTATGTTTCCATGTAAAGGCGTTGGATGGTTACAGGCATGTAGTTCAAGAGAGACAAGTCCTGGGGTAGAAGTACGAAACCGACAATCTGGGTCAACGGTACTGCAATCTCTGATGGTCAAATGCTTCACGGAACAGGACGATATCCTATTGGCGCAGATGCGGCAATTGTGCATCATGAGATCTTCTAATGCTGGACAGCCAGCAAAATCAAGCCAGGTCTTCTTTAGGGCTACACCGGCAAGATGCAATGTCTTGAGATGCCGAGACACAAGAGGCAGATCGTCTAGGTTGAGATGCCCGTAATAGGTATAAAAGGTGAGTGCACGAACTTGCACATCACAGCAAAGCGGATCCATAGGTTCACATAGGGTTGGTCTTCTTGTAAAATCTAGTCGAATGAGATATCGACAGTGTCTAGATCAGTGCGCTCACGCAGGAGCAGCAGATGGTCCACGAACTTGTGGAGATCCTTGACATGCAGAGGATCTTCAGGGTGATAGTCACCGATGCGCCGTCCTGTGGTGGAACTCCAGAGGTGGCACCAGCGCGAGGCGAGCACGCACGTCTGCACGGCCTCCTGTGCTGGCAGGAAGGAGAGCAAGTGGTGGAGCACCTGGCCGGGAAGATCGCTTCGTCGCCGCTCACCGGCAGTGCGCTCCCGTCCTTTTCCCCGGGGGGCATTCTGTCGAACAGGTGGCAGGCAACGTCGCTGGTGCGAGGCAAATAGACGGTCACACGACACGAGTGGGCGGAAAGAGAGGGATGGGCATCGACTCGCCGCCGGCAAGCCCGCTCGTGGCGAGTAGCAGGTAGCAGGGAAATGGGGAGGAGTATTCGGCACACTCCCTCGCTGTGATGATATAGTGTTGCTTTACCTTAAAAAAAAGATAGTGCTGCTTTTGGGCTGGGCTCAACAACAAAACCCCTAGTAATAATTGCGCTGTGATGTCCGCTTTTTTCATGCACATTGTACATATTTTGTATACATTGGAGATATTTTTCAATACACATTTCCCATTTTTGAACTGCATTATTAACATTTTTCCAAACAAATTAAAAACATTTTTTAATTTGTACCTTTTTTCCATATGCATTGTACATTTTTTTGTACACGTCAACATTTGTTCAATATGCACTTAACATTTTTCAAAAAAATATAGAAAAAATATAATATTTTTTATTTCTCATTTTTTCCATGCACATTGTACATTTGTTTTATACATTTTTGTACACACTTAAAAAATTTAATGCATGATTAACATTTGTCAAAAAAGTCGAAAACATATTGTACTTTTTGATTTCTACCTTTTCCCATACACATTATACAACTTTTAGTACATTTTGGTTATACTTTGGAAACATTGTTTCTATACACACTTAACACTTTCTTAACACAAGATTTACATTTGTCAACTTTTGTATATAAGATAATACCTATAATAGATCATACTGTTGCCGTTCAAATCGGAAAATTTCAGAAGAAATGAATTGTTTTGCTTGGTACCCAGTTCTCTCATGGGGTAGCGAGAAACCCTGATACCTGGTGGTATCTGAATTTTCCGCCCAGTACCCAAAGCCCTGACGGCAGCACAGTGCGGCTCCGCGTGGTTGGGAAGAGTTCCAATCAGCTGCGACTGTGCAAACAGGCGGAGGCAAAGGCCATGCAACGATAAATTACCAAGTTGCTGTCAACCTAAACTCTGAGAGAACGGCCCTAACGGCTGGGTCAACTTAATACTGCACCTTAAAACATACTATGATGTACTGTAAAAAGCATCTTAACCCTCTCATGTGCCCTTTGCCACTCCTACTACTTCACACGCCAACTCACTTTCAACTACGACGAAATAGCTTACATCGGAGACCTAACCATCTTGCTACATTGGAGCAATGATCATTGAGGGTGCCATGTTTAGTGAAGAATATGTTGCGGACATTGCCAGAGCGTTTTACATCCCGCGAGGGTTTGGTCATTTTCGACGAGCATGACCAGATGGTAGGCGTGGGCTCCCATACCGATCCTGGCTAGGCAGGTTAGTGAGCTCACCTGCCGATGGCTTCCTTGTCCTTGTTTTCATATTTCTTATGCTCGTGGTAGACAGATCTAAATCCAGACACTTGGGGCTACGATAACCACACAAGCCTCAGTCATGAGCTCACAAAGAGTGCTTAGAAGTGAAAGAAAGAAACATAGCAGCCCAAACCAAAGGTTACACTCAGCCTAACTCAGAACAACAATGCCTAAGAAAAAACTTCGTCCTGCTGAGCTGCACCCAACCATTTCCCGACGCCTCTCACTCTCAGCGCCACGAGTTTCTATTTCGCTCGCATGCAAAGGCATGGTCGGAACCATGGCAATGACCGTGATTTGTCTCTCTTCAGTTCGTCTCTTTAATTTTGGAACTATTGTAGGTGGCAGTCTGGCAGTATCAGGTCTGCTCCATGCCACTGCATCTATCTTTTATAACAGAGTATTTAACCAAAAACTACCATATTTCGTGGATCCGTGCCCACAAACTACCACTTTACGAATTTGTGCCGAAAACTACCACTTTTTTGCTAATCTATGACTAAAAACTACCACATCGACTTAATGACTGATTAGCAAAAATTAAACTTGATTATGACAGGTTAAGGCCCACATGTCATTCTTCTTCTTCCTCCTCTTTCCCTGTCTAACATTTTAACAAACACTTCATGTACATCAACTGACAAAAGGAGTGACTGGTGATGTTGTTCGAGCACACGTGTCAGGTGCAGCCATGGGCGTGGCCGCGAGCGCCACCACGGCTATTGGCGGGTGCTCCCCTACACCACCATCTGGAGCAGCATCCCATGGTCGGGCTGGGCGTCGCCGCTCTTCCACCGTCGCATCCACCCAGCCCGTCGCCGGAGTGGTCCGTCCAGGCCAAAGACCTACTCCTCCGCGGGAAAGAAGCCGGCTGCTGCGCCCTCAGGCCAGTCCTCGCGCGCACCGCCCATGGGCACCTCCTCTCCTATTCTCCGTGCTCTCCTCCTCCTCGTCCTCTTCTCGGCAGCCGGCGTCCACGACACGTCCAGCTCAGGCGCCGCGCCATGTTCGCCGCTGGACCCGCTGTGCGTCAGCCTGGGCAGCTTCCCGCGCGCGCGAGTAGGCTCCTCCTGCCGCGCCGCCGCCAGACGAGCGCTGGCCTCCGTGCAGCCGGGCGAGCTAGTTGCCGGCGTTGACTTACGATGCCACGACAGCACTTACATGCGGGCCAAGCCTGTCATAAGCGTGTTGAAAATAGACGAATCAGTTGATTTAGAGACATGGTAGTTTTTAATCATAGATTGGCAAAAAAGTGATAGTTTTTGGCATAAATTCGTAAAGTGGTAGTTTGTGGGCACGGATCCACGAAATGTGGTAGTTTTTGGTTAAATACTCTTTATAACATGATTTGCCTAGGTGCACATGTAGGCAGTTCCACACTTTCTTATATATTTCTGGCCCCATACTAATCATGTACTAAATAATGCCGATAGTTATTTGTTGCACCTTTAAGGGAGCATGTGGTTCTTATCTAGGACCACTTCTATTTTCTCTCCGAGAATTTTGTTGCTCAAATTTATGAAGCTTGGGTTTTAGGTAATTATCATGGTGTTACATAGCTTAATTAAGCTGCTAGTGCCTCTGAGTGCTTCTCAGACGAAAATAATATTACACTTTTGACATGTTCTTTGTTCTAGTTCAAGAGTTCACCTAGAAATGTCAATGTTTTTGTTGCATTACAAAAAGATGTCTCTAGCTGATAATACTGTGACCAAATTGCAGTGATGGAAAGGGAAGTTGAGCACCAAAGCTAGTTGGCTCACGTTTTGTCAATGTGGTGCTCTCGTCCATCGTTATTTATAGTAACTAGATGATACCCCGCGCGTTGCCGCGGGACTTTGTTGCAAAAATTTCCGAGCAACATCCACATCACAAAGATGATAACAATTGGAATCAATTATATGATGGATTTCACTTACATGCAATGAAATGTGTAGAACTTTAGGAGTTTTAGCATTAATTATGGTGTTAACAATCATGAAACTGCAAATGTAGTGTCTTGTCTATTGTAAAGAAAGCAACCTTGAAGCATCCCCGACACTATGACCTACACCACCATTAACAGGTCATGGACACACCGCCATGATGATTTAAAAATGATAATTACAGTTGCTGAAAATATAAGATGTTTGCAAACACAACCTGGAATGTGAGTAAAGATATCAATATGGCCCAAGAGCTGGAATAGTTCTGGCACCGGTTGCTTCTGATATAGTCAAAAGGCCATATAAAAGGATTAGCATGAGGAACTAAATCATTCAATGTAGCAGCCCTTGGTATAGGAATAAATCATAGTAATCCATCAGAAAATAAATGATATTAGATGGTAGCATCGACGTAGTATATTCTCATAAAAAATATCAATATTACAATACCAGAACATTGCTGCAGAAATTCGTACAGATAAGTGTACCTAAAGTGAGTTAGAATGCAGTACAAATTTTCTAAAGAGCACAAATGTGTGGCCATGATTGCGACAAAGAAACAAAGAGTATGGTGTTGTATAATTTTTAGATATGCAAGAAAGAAACTGTCACTATCAGTAGCAGAAGGCATAATTGTTGGAACCAAGGATCGACATTCAATCACAAGAACTCGAGGAGACGGAATTTTGTCGGGCGACGAACACCCGCGGCGACGGCCGCCCGCCCCGGCGACGAACGCCGGAGCCTTTTCTTCCTCTGTATTCACTTGGCTCAACCAACAAGACGCAATACATCGGCTTATATAGCCTAGCACACACAGGGGACGGCCGCCACACTCGGCCACGCTTGCACGCAGCACCCACTAACCAACCCTACATGCACGTCCCTATCCAGCTCATGCATGCACGCACTAACCAACTAACCTACTCCTAGCTAACAACCTTATCCGGTCAATCGTGAGCACGCCTGCTCGTCCGCACGACCTGGATTGCTTTGCTGCATGCTATCACCGTCGTCCTACTACCACAAGCCTGGCCACAAACCGGCTCAAACTACACACATGAAGTCATGATACACACTGGTCACCACGGCGAGTCGTGGTTTATGCCTAACAATAATAAAGTAGAACAAAATAACCAATTTTTTAAGGGATCATAAAATACTACTACTTCTTCTTTCAGACCCAATTAGGTCTTACTCAGTTTTATACATGTAACGAAGAAAATAGTAGTAAAAATGAATGGTTGTCAACATCTTTCAAGAACGTATCCTCAAATCTAAATGATGGCAGCAATATTTTTCGTCCTCTACAACACAAATTTTATGTTGGATCCTAAGTGTGTATCTCTGCAAACACACTCTTCATAAAAAAAAATCCACAATGTCTTCCAGAATGTTCAGTAACCCACATAGATTGCTCCTTACAGATGGATCTCGAAATACCTTCCCGCGGTCCTCGACTTGGTGTTGGGGATCGCCGTGACGCGCCGGCCAGCCATGCTTCTAGGCAGTGCTCATACACCGAGGTTCTCTTAGCACCACCCCTTGGAGATCGCTTGGCTCGTAGTGTGGAAGGCAGCATCTTCCCTCACGCTCCTGTTGAGAAGGATCTCCTTGCTGCTATGCTCTCGGCTAGGCCGGTGGGCATCGATCCGTGGCCTAATGATCCTATGCTTGATGAAACAATGGCGCCTCCCCCCCCCCCAGGTTTTGCGTGACATCATTGGCCCTAGGGACTGCTCCGCTTGGGGCGATGACATGTGGTTCAGCCATGGTGCCTCGTCCGTAGGGAGTGAGGAATATGTTGATCCTATGTGCTCACAGGCTACTCTTCTGTCGCCACACTCTGGAGGCTCCTCCTCGTCTTCCGTGGTGCACTCCCTTGTGCGTCTGATGCCGAGTCCAGAGGATTCGCTCGGTTTCAACGCGCCTGATGTTCTGGTTGAGCCTATGGTTGAGGTGTGCAATGTTGTTGCGAAGGTGGCGCAAACTAAAGCGGCACCATTATCTCTAGAGTATTTTGTCAGCAAGGTTACTTGTCCGCTCCCACAACCTCTGCTTGGGACCCCAGTGCCTTCGCATGGGGAGAAGAATGGTGGGCGACAGAGCGGGCGTCTGGATAAGAAGAACAACGCGTGCAACATCCCGACATCCAAGCATGCAGAGCATAGAATGTTGGAGGCTTTTGATGAGTTGCCGGAAGTCAGCAAAGCAGAGGGGCCAGAGCAAAAGATGCAAGTATACCTGGGCATGTACAAAAAACCGCTTTCACCGCAAATGATCGAGGCATTGAGCTCTTTGGCAAGGATCGCTGGGAAGTCAAAGTTGGACCTGTCAGGATGTTTTCCACACGATAATGTTAGCACACGATTCTTTGAGGCCGAGTCAGAAGAGTCTTTCAGTATGAACAGTTTCTCCTCGGCGAGTGGCAGTCGTTTTGGTTGCACTTAAGCCTCGTCTAACTGCTTTGGGCCTGGGTGCTCTGGTGTCTGGCTCTGATGATGTCCCTTGATGCTGCAGTTGTCTTGTCCCTGTCCGCAAGTTCTAGGGCTTTTTTTCATTTTCTTTTTTTCTTTCTTTTTGGGTTTTCATCCGGTTTTCCCTGATTAGCCGAGAATGTTAGGTTTTCTGGTCAGGTTTTCCTTATAAACTGGACCAACTCTCTTCTTCTTAATGAAATGCAGGAACCCCCTGCCCCTTTCGAGGTGTTCTAAAAAAAACCATTTGTTTCAAAATAGTACCTCAACCTGCAAGGTACAAAGAATGGAATAAAAAGCTGACATATATGGATAAAGGTCTAATCTGAATGAGGATTCTTAGTTTGTCAGTTTAGTTAGTGAACATCAGCATTGAGAGGATGTTGTTTGGTTGATACCAAGAACATGATCAAATGAGTTGCCGAGAAATTGAAGACATCATACCGCGGAACTGAAGATTCTAGGTAGCTTCATGAATCTAACAAATCTGTGCTAAGTATAGTGAGAAAGGCAAGATTCATATACTGGTTGACGAAATACATATTTACTACCAAATAAAAGTAATGAACGGTTTTTCTCTGAAGAAAACAGTACAAAGAATCTCTATAAATAATCAATACACATACTTGGACATGACTGTACCTGAGCTATAAACATGGCGATGTATTACCATGACTTGGATACTAAGAGTTCTACCAAATTCAGTATATACCTGCAAAGTTACAGGAAAGAAAAACAACAAACCATATCCATCCAAGGGTGAGGGCCACCATCACTCTGTTAGGAGATAATCTACAACTGTACTACTTTGAACAACAAAGGCTTGACTACCTGAGAGGTGGGAGAGGGGAATTAAACCAAGATGGGGGCCGGGGCGTCCAATTCTTCCAGTATCTGAGGAAGTCCCACATTATGAATTTATGATTCAACCGGCAAGCGTGTCATACGGAATGTCGAGGAGGACAAGGGAGGGAGTTATGATGGCAGGCGCCAACACGTATGAAGGACGGTGGGAATAAACTGAGTTCAGGTGGAGCACCCAATTTAAATGGAATCCGTCAGTTTCTTGTGTTCGTGGAGATAGTGGGGAGACGAAGTGAACTGTCAATCATCAATGACCTACAGCCCAAGGGTTTCTTTGCTTTAATTTTTTGGAGAAGCGTTCATTCGTGGGTCGTATAGTTGGGACTTGGGAACATAGAAGAAAAAAATGTGGGCCGTTTGGAGCATTGGGCTGCACAGGCGGAATTCCTGCACATGCGTTCAGGTAGTGGGCTGTGTGGTTAGTGTCAGCAAAAGAAACATTAGTGAAGAACAACAGGATTAGGCTGGTTGTAATGGGTAGTATCATATACTAGTATCATGCATATAATACTAGTGTATGATACTACCTCCGTAATGCATATTATCATATATTAGTATCATGTAGTACTCTATTTATTGTCATGCATGACACAAAATTGCATAGCATTTATTATGATACGGTATCATGATATGATACTACATCCTCTCTTTCTCATTTAATGCTATGACACCTCATCAAAATTGCCTAGTTGGCATGCATGATACTAGCTATGATACTACCATTACGACCATCCTTACATGACCTCCAACTTCAAATGCTTAGTCATTAGGAGTTAAGTAAATGCAGCCGTGCTCACCTGATAAGCCATGTGTCAAACCGGAATGTCAGGTCCAGGGAAAGATGTTGGTACTTGTCAGGGATATTACTAGCAGGTATAAACCGGCTAGGGAGATCCGGATTACGGTAATGTAGATGTATTGTTACAAACTCAGTATGGATTATGGCCCATAAAGGCTTAGGGCCCATGTGTAATGCTTACGGTTTATAAACCGTCCTATTATGTAACTTAAGGTACAAGGAAGAAAGAATAGAGACCGAGACAGACACGATTATGAGCCGGCCTCGGGACTCTGTAAACCGGACCGGGCGTTGCCTCCTATATAAAGGAACGACCCGACGACGGTTCAAGGACAGGCAACAATCCGTCGAGAGGCAGGCAAGCAATCTGCTCCCTGTTCATCGACGCCCAAGCAATACCAAACCAAACTAGACGTAGGCTTTTACCTTCATCGAAGGTGCTGAACTAGTATAAACCCTCTGTGTCCTTTGTGTGCTTTTAACCTCTTCAAGCTAACCCGCGCGATGGCTCCACACCTAAGTCCTTTAAACCGGACATCTGCCGTGCTAATTCCACGACAGTTGGCGCCCACCGTGGGGCAATCGCACGATTGTTTCGAGTTCTTGAAGGGCAGCTTTGAAGGACTCAAGGGCTACGCGGTCGGCCGGATGACCAAGAGTCGTCGCGGCCGGATCTACATCGACGATGCAGGCTGGGGCCCGGAGGCCGATTCAATCGAATACGGGTACCGGGTTCCCTTCGGCGGCATCCACGTCTTCATCGGCAGGATTGGTGAACCGGGACCTGAGCCGGACATCTTCCCCAACATCGTCGAGCCGGCTCAGCGTGCGAGATCGGCCCGGATTCAGCCTGCCACGAAGCGCGTTTTTGTTGGAGCAATACATGGGGTCCAAGCCGAGGACGGATCGGATTCTGGTGGCGAGACAGTTGTCTATTCCGACGATGAATCCTCATCCGGAGAGACTGAATCCTTGTATCTGTTGCGGGACGACTGATCCGAGGGTGTGTCCGATGGCGACAGTATTCCGGACCCTTTTGATCCGCCAAACCGGGTGGCTGTCTTTATGGCCGGACCGCAATCTGCGCCGCAGCCCACGGTGACCGGGGCGTTCACAGTAGAGGCTGCTGCAGGGGGGAGTGGCCAAGCCCCCTTGCCCTCTGACGCTCTATCCGCCTTAGTGGAGGAGTTGACAACCCGGGCAGTAGCAGTGGTGGCTCCTGCTGACAAGGCGCAACACGATGCAGAAATCCTTCAGCTGAAGGGCCGGATCGAACAAGCCAGACAGGATCTAAATGCAGAGAAAGCTATGATAGCAACAAGGCAGGCAGAGCTGGATTCTCAGGCTTTCCGGCTCAGGATGGATCAGGTCTCTGCGCAGAGAGTAAGGAACAGAAGGTATCAGACTCGTCTACCGCCGGTCTATGGGGCGATGAATCTCTTTGGCACGCCAGGAGCGGGAGCCAACAATAATCTAGAAGTAAACCGGAGGGAATCCCCAGCGACAGGTGCACCGGTTCAACAACCCACTGCGGAGCAAGATCGTCGGGTTATACCCACGCCGCACGTCCCCACTCCTCCTGGCCCTTACTCAAACCCCCTGGATAACATTGTCGCCGCCGCTTCACGCCTGGCCGCTTTACCCATTGAGGGAACATCCCCCGTGGCGATGGAAGCACGCAGGGTCAAGGATCTGCTCGACACGGCATTGACACAGCAGCAGGCGTACTCCTACAGCAGGGAGAGACTTCATTCAACACCCCGTCACAGCCGGAGTTATACTAGGCATTGGGATGAACCGGAGGTGTCCAGTAGTGAACGGAGGCGTCACCGTCACAGACAGGATAATCCGGCAGGAGCAGAGGCGCAAGCCCAGGAGGCGGTAAACCGGGCTAGACATACGGCCCGCGAGGACATCCGCCAGACGACGCCGGTTCACACAACCACATCAGAGATGGGAGTCACGGCGAGTTCCTTTGGAGTGCAGTGTCTCATTCCCGCTTTACGAAGCGTAAGGTTACCCAAGGACTTCAAAGGTCCACGTAAGGTGCCTAACT
The DNA here is from genome assembly GCA_902687465.1 of Secale cereale. Taxonomy (NCBI): domain Eukaryota; kingdom Viridiplantae; phylum Streptophyta; class Magnoliopsida; order Poales; family Poaceae; genus Secale; species Secale cereale. Next base: position 758,990,611 of record LR738712.1, read on the forward strand.
ACACAGCAGATCAGGCTCCAGAGGCTTGGATTGAGAGCTATGAGATGGCTATGGAGATGCTGGGCGTAGATGAAGCGGCATGCGCAAAATATTTTACGATGATGCTTGAGGGTACAGCCCGGACATGGTTAAAGGGCTTACCACCTAACTCCATCGGATCATGGGGTGAGTTGCGCCGCCAGTTTATCAAAAATTTCAAGGACACGTGCAAACAGCCAATGTCAGTAGTAGACCTAGCGGCATGTATACAAGGAGAGCAGGAGCCTACGAGCGTATGGGTGCGACAAGTGTCAGAAATCTTACACTATTCGAACAATATCAGTCCCAGTACGGCGATAGTAACACTGGAAAACAATTGCCGGTTCGAGTCTCTGAAACTGAAGCTGGGACGGCTCAAGCGGGATTGTAATGACATGGGAACACTCATGAGCGCTCTAGTGAAGTATGGGGACTCTGACACCACTAAATACCCAGAGGCGGACAAGGATAAGTCCGGAAAAGCAAATAAACCTGGTAAACCGGCGTAGGCTAGTCCGGTCGGATCAAGCTTCCACGGTAAGAGAAAAGCAGAGGGCAGCTCTGATTTTGTGGCCAATACCAACGTTCAAGGAAATTTTCAACGCAACAAGAATAGACCGCCTCCACGGAGCGGCGGAGGATTCATTAATCTGGAGCGACAGTTAAACGAGCCTTGCCCCAAGCACGGCACGGAGGAACGCCCGGCTAAGCATAGATGGGGGCAATGCCGGGTCGTGATGGAGGCTGTAAACCGGGCCAAATTCAACAACGGACCACCGGGCGGCGGTTCAGGTCCCGGGTTTCATGGTCCGGGTCACCAGGGTAATGGCTCCGGATCAGGATATCAGGGTGGCAATAATGGCTACAACCAGGGCAATTATCAGTATGGTCAGGGCGGTTGCAATAACCAAGGCAACCATCAGTATGGTCAGGGCGGTTATAAAAACCAAGGCAACCAACAGCATGGCCAGGGTAATCACAATAACCAAGGCAATCTGCAGCGTCAGCAGCAACAGCAGTCCGGATATCAGAGTAATCCGAAGGAGCTGAGTAGTGGACAGTATCATGTGTTCACTACGAGTTTGTGCAAACGAGATCAAAAAATCCTAAAGCGGGCGGTACACATAGTTGAACCGGCAACACCACGATTCCTGCGCTGGTCGGAACAACCTATTGTGTGGAGCAGAGAGGATCACCCGCCGCGGGTTGATAATCCGGGTCAGTTGGCCTTAGTAGTGGCACCACAGGTGGGTGGCTACAAATTCACTAAGGTACTCATGGACGGCGACATCAGTATCAATATCTTATATTATGAGACTTTCCGTCGCATGGGATTAACGGACAAGAAGCTAAGGCAGTCAAATACGGTGTTTCATGGAGTGGTGCCAGGTAAATCAGCTTACCCAATTGGGAAAATTGATCTAGAAGTTACCTTTGGAGATGAACATGATTCCAGGTCAGAGACGATAACCTTTGAAGTTGTAGATATCCGGAGCCCCTATCATGCCCTGTTTGGACGGCCGGTTTACGCCAATTTTATGGCTAGACCGTGCTATGTTTATCTACAACTCAAGATGCCGGGTCACAAGGGAACCATCACGGTTCATGGAAGTCGCAAGATCGCATTGGAGTGCGAGGAAGGAGACGCTGCTTATGCAGAAGCAGTATGTGCTACGGAGGAGTTGAAGTTCTATAAAGACAACGTGGATCCGGCAGACATGTCCCCGTTGAAAAAGCCAACTACAGAACATGATCCGGCGTTGAAGTTTAAATCGGCAGAGGAAACCAAGCAAGTCGACTTTGTACCGGGCGACTCATCCAAGCAGTTCACTATCAGCGCTAACCTTGACCCCAAATAGGAAAGCGCGCTCATCGAGTTCATCTGTGAGAACCGGGATATCTTTGCATGGAAACCCTCTGACATGCCAGGTATACCGAGGGAACTCGCTGAGCATAGTCTTAATATTGATCCAAAAATCAAACCGGTCAAGCAGTATCTGCGCCGCTTCAATGAAGAAAGGCGCAAGGCTATATGTGAAGAAGTGGCCAGGCTTTTGGCCGCGGGGTTCATAGTTGAGGTGTTCCACCCAGAGTGGTTGGCTAATCCGGTTCTGATGTTAAAGAAAAATGGAAAGTGGAGGATGTGTGTGGATTACATAGACTTAAACAAAGCTTGCCCAACGGATCCTTTTGCTCTCCCCCATATTGATCAGATCATTGATGCTACGGCGGGATGTGAGCGGCTAAGTTTTTTGGATGCATATTCAGGGAATCACCAGATCAAGATGGCAGTTAAGGACCAGGAGAAGACAACCTTCATAACTCCGTTTGGTGATTTTTGCTATGTATCTATGCCTTTTGGGCTCAAGAGTGCCCAAGCAACTTACCAGCGTTGCGTACAGAACTGTCTTAAGGGGCAGATAGGGAAGAATGTCCATGCCTATGTGGATGACATCGTGGTAAAGTCAAGGAAGGAGGAGACGTTGATAGAAGACCTCAAAGAAACCTTTGATAACCTTCGGGCCTATAAAATGATGCTTAATCCGGAGAAATGCGCTTTTGGTGTTCCAGCTGGCAAGCTCCTTGGATTCTTGGTGTCAAACAGAGGAATAGAAACCAATCCGGAGAAGATCAAGGCAATCACATCCCTGACTAAACCAGCTTGCATCAATGATGTCCAGCGTATCGCCGGCCGGATTACAGCGTTAAGCCAATTCATCAGTCGTCTGGGAGAGAAAGCAATTCCGCTTTATCAGATGCTAAAAAAGACAGACCGGTTTATATGGAGTGATGAAGCAAACGCCGCGTTTGAGGACTTAAAGCGGCAACTGGCGGAACCACCGGTCCTCGCTGCTCCCGTTGATAAGGAGCCGCTACTGTTATACATGGCCGCCAATGCACAGGCAGTTAGCGTGGCAATCGTGGTCGAGCGCAAAGAAGTAGGCAAGGAATATCCGGTTCAACGACCGGTTTATTATGTCAGCGAGGTTCTCATTGAATCCAAACAAAGGTACCCGCATTGGCAGAAGCTGGTGTATGGCGTGTTCATGGCAAACCGAAAGTTGAAGCATTATTTCCAATGCCACCCAATAACTGTCGTCAGTTCAGCTGCGCTGGGGGATATAATCCAGAACAGAGAAGCCACTGGCAGAGTCGCAAAGTGGGCCATTGAGCTTAGCCCGCACGGATTGAAGTATGTGCCACGCACCGCTATCAAATCGCAAGCATTGGTAGATTTTATCAATGATTGGACAGAGTTGCAAGCACCAGAGGAAAAGCCGGATCATACATACTGGACTATTCACTTCGACGGTTCAAGACAATTAGAAGGCTCGGGGGCTGGAGTTATGTTAACTTCCCTGCGGGGTGACAAATTTTGTTATGTCCTCCGTCTAATGTTTTCTTGTACTAATAATGCAGCAGAATATGAAGCATTGCTTCATGGCCTGCGGATCGATGGCTAAGGAGATGAACTTGAGCCGGGTCAAGTGTTTTGGTGATTCAGACTTAGTGGCATAGCAAGTATCCGGCAAGTGGGATTCTAAAGACCCTCTCATGGCAGCCTACAGACGAGAAGTTGAAGCAGTCGCAGGATATTTTAAAGGATATTAGGTGGATCACATAGACCGGCGGAAAAATGAAGCGTCGATGCTCTAAGCCGGCTGGGTTCTCAGCGTAAACCGGTGCCACCAAATACCTTTTTGTATGAGCTACACAGTCCATCAGTTCAGGTACCATCGGAGGAAGATTTGGCTGTTCCTGATCCGGAAGCGCAGTTGGTTGCGGCACTTCATGTTATTCTGGATTGGACGCTCCCTTACTTGGCATATCTAAGCCGTGGAGAGTTGCCGGATGATGAGATTGAAGCAAGGCAGATAATCCGGCGATCCAAATCCATGACAATTGTAAACGGGGAACTTCACCATCGCAGTGTTTCTGGAGCGTTTCAGCGATGTGTATCATCCGAGGAAGGCTGTGACATCCTGCGAGAGATTCATGAAGGGGATTGTGGTCATCATGCCGGTTCAAAATCCTTGGTAGCTAAAGCTTTCCGTCATGGGTTCTATTGGCTGACAGCCCATGCAGATGCGGAGGATCTAGTCCGGAAGTGCGATGCTTGTCAGAAATTTTCACGACGTGCTCTTGTTCCGGCACAGGAGCTGCGGATGATTCCAATTACTTGGCCGTTTGCGACTTGGGGGCTTGATATGGTTGGGCCTTTTAAACGATCCCAAGATAAAAAAACTCATCTGCTGGTTGCTGTGGATAAGTTTACAAAGTGGATTGAGCCAGAGCCTGTGAGCAAGTGTGATGCGGCAACATCGGTTAAATTCATCAAGAAGGTAATTTTCCGGTTTGGCTTTCCACACAGCATCATCACTGACAATGGCACCAATTTATCTAAAGGAGAGATGGAAGAGTTTTGTCAAAGGGAGCATATCCGCCTAGATGTGTCTTCTGTAGCTCACCCTCAATCCAATGGTCAAGCTGAAAGGGCCAATCAAGAAATTTTGCGAGGTATCAAGCCTCGGCTTATGACTCCCTTGCAAAGAACACCAGGATGCTGGGTTGAGGAATTGCCCTCTGTCCTCTGGAGCATCAATACTACGCCGAACAGGTCCATAGGCTACACACCTTTCTTTATGGTGTACGGTGCTGAAGCGGTTCTTCCAAGCGATATCCGCCATGATTCACCACGGGTGGCGGCTCATGTTGAAACAGCCAATGAGCAAGCAAGAGAGAACAGTTTAGACCGGCTAGATGAAGAGCGTGACATAGCAGCAACAAGATCTGCAATTTATCAGCAGGACATGCGCAGATACCACAGCCGCCGGGTTAAAACCAGGACGTTCCATTAGGGGGACTTGGTACTCCGGCTCATCCAGGACCAGACAGACATGCACAAGCTATCCCCACCTTGGTAAGGGCCCTTTGTGGTCAGCAAGAACCTACACAACGGTTCATACTACCTGGTGGACGTTCGAGAGCACAAAGACTCACGGACATCAGAAGAAGAGACAAAGAGGCCGTGGAACATTGCCCTCCTGCGGCCTTACTACACCTGAGCCATGAGCTCCACCTTATGTATCCTATATATATTATGACTAATAAATAAACCGGCACCCTCGGTAAACCGGGGGATCAGCCTTTTTTTCTTCTAAATATATGTCCTATGAAAATTATTACTGATATTTCGAACAAACTATTTTATGTAGAAGGGACCAAACTAGGGGGCTACGGATCACATATGAATCCTCGCTAAAAGTCTTTTCTGGTTCGGTCTACATGATTATCTTCACATCAGCGCCCTTTGGATAAACTCCATCGATTGGCAAAAAACTGTTCTTGCCCCTAGGGAACCTTCCTTTGATGGCAAATGCAAAATTTCTTGCCCCTTGGTTGATCACTCCCTTTGATGGCAAAATAAAAAACTGTTCTTGTCCCTAGGGAACCTTCCTTTGATGGCAAATGCAAAATTTCTTGCCCCTTGGTTGATCACTCCCTTTGATGGCAAAAGAAAAAACTGTTCTTGTCCCTAGGGAGCCTTCCTTTGATGGCAAATGAAAAATTTCTTGCCCCTTGGTTGATCACTCCCTTTGATGGCAAAAGAAAAAACTGTTCTTGTCCCTAGGGAACCTTCCTTTGATGGCAAATGCAAAATTTCTTGCCCCTTGGTTGATCACTCCCTTTGATGGCAAAAGAAAAAACCGTTCTTGTCCCTAGGGTACTTCCTTTGATGGCAAATGCAAAATTTCTTGCCCCTTGGAAGATACATCCCTTTGATGGCAAAATAAAAAGTTCTTGTCTCTTGGAGTACATCCTTTGATGGCAAAAGAAACAGTTCTTGCCCCTTGGAGTACATCCTTTGATGGCAAAAGAAAAGAGTCATAGCCCTTTGGGTCGCACCCATTGATTGGCACATATGGAGCCTGGCAGCTCATAAAAAGCCTCGACTACATGATCTTATTTGCAAATTATGTTTTATGTTTTGTGAATTTATTTTCCAGTATATTCTATGGTTTTTTGATCCGGAGCTGGACAACTTCAAAGTTGACCAAATATTTTCAAAAGACTGGCCATAGAGCTCCAGCATTATTTAAACCGGTAGTTATTATAACCCGGAATAATCATTGGGCAAATACCAACAGAGCCAAGAGCCTCCTCAGCATCTACAATGTTCGCCGGATTAAGGATGTCAAGCACACTTAATCAAAGGTACGAAATCATTTTTGGTATAAAACAGATACTCGTTTGATACGTCCAAAACGTATCTATAATTTCTGCTTGCTCCATGCCACTTTTGGGTGATATTGCTATGATATTCATACACTTCCATACACTTTGGATCATATTTGGACTAACTTACTAATCCAGTGCACCCCAGTGCCAGTTTCTGTTTTCGCCTGTTTTTGTATTTTAGGTTTTCACGTTACGAGAACTGCCCGGAAAAATCCAGAAAAATTATATAAAAAATCAGCGTTTCGGAAACAACCGTGCGTCCGAAGGACAGC
>LR738712.1:758997221-759070356 GCA_902687465.1 Secale cereale
GGGCGCCACCAGGGCTCCAGGCGCCCTGGCGGCGCGCCCCCCTGGGCCACGCCGGGGGGGCGCCTGGGCCCCCCGAAGCTTCCCCGATGCCCCCCTTTGGCATATATTTAAAGCGTCCTCCGAAACCCTCAGAACAGGAACTCTTTTCACGATCCCATCTCTGTTCCGCCGCCGCCGCCGCTTCCAAGATCGGGAGCACCAGGAGAACTCTTCCCGGCACCCTGCCGGAGGGGAGGATCACCACCGAGAGCTTCTCCACCACCATGGACGCCTCCCGGATGAGTCGTGAGTAGTCTCCCTTGGACCATGAGTCCATGACCAGTAGCTATATGATGTTCTCCTCCCGTTCTTGTGCTTCATTAATTAGTCCTCGTGAGCTGCCCTACATGATCGAGGCACATATGTAATCCTTATGCTGTTGCTATGTTGAGTTTGCTGGGATCCGATGGATTATGAGATTATGTTCAGATTGATCTTGAATAATATATTTGATCTACCTCTTTTATATTTATGTTCATAAGTAATTCTTGCATGTTCTCCGTTGTTATTTACTGCTTTGGCCGAGTAGTAGGTAGTGACTCCAAGAGGGAACGTTATGCTCGATTGTGGGTTCATGCCTCTCGATGACTAGCTTGAGTGACAGAAACATGAGTCTAGGGGATGTGCTGTTGCCACAAGGGGGAAAACAACGGTGCTTGTGCTCGCGGGTGCAAGGATTGTTTACTTTACCAAAGTTCTTTTAATGCAGTTGTCTGTTGCTTTGAGTTTACACTATGGGTGGGACTCGCAACTTAATACCAGCGAGATGTTCTGGATAGATATCTCAAGGTGGATGATTAGTAGTAGATATTGATGGATTTCGGTCTACTTACTTTGGCGTACCGCCCATGCTTTGAACCTCAACCTTTCTTGCAATGTAGTCAGCATTGGTTTGCGTTCGTGGTCCTGTCAATTGCCCAGCTGTAATTCGTTTACCTCACATAGCTGTTTTATCGTCTTTTGGGAGAGAGACATTACTAGTGAACATCATGAGACTCCGGTCCATATTACCATCATTGATCACATCCGCTATTTACTTTTCGCTATTATTTACTATTGCAAACATTATCTATCACTACTATCATTGCTTTTAATCCTTTGTGAACTACAAGGACGGAGGGATTGACAACCTCTCTGTACTCGTTGGGAGCAAAGTTATTTGTATCTTTGTGCAGGTCCATGTTGATTGCTAATATCTGGCGCCATTAGCAGTTGACACCTACTTGTTGAACCTAGGAGTCTCTGGGGATTCGATCCTTGGCATCTTTGCTAAGGGAAAAACTTCCACAACACTGCATCTTACACCTTCCACTTGGGGTAACCAACGAGGGGTTAGAGGCCCATCATCGTTCGATATATATAAACATATGAGAGCATTTTAATCGGTCCGGCGGTAAACCGCCAAGGCATTTTTTCAGTGTTATCTATGCAGATACAGATAAACCATAGCAGACAAAGGATTCGAATTGGCAGACGCCAAAGCAAAGCTGTGACATCCGGATTAAGATGGACAATGTTTCGAGCTATCCTATTACAAGGCACTGCAAGCCTGAATGGATTAAAGTTTTTCTCGACAAAAGATTACAGCATCTAAAAGTTAAACTGAGCGGCTTATGCTTCTTCTTCCTGCTGCGAAGGCTGATGATCGACTTGTTCCGGAGCTTCTTCATCTTCTTGAAGCGGTTGAAAAGCAGGAATGCGCCAGTCGATCTTTGATAAAGCACGGAAGTACATCTCCTCAGTAATTAGATCAGACGGATCAATATCTGGGGCGAAAGTATGGGGGCGCACTGGTGGGATTAGATTTTCGGTGTCATAAACTGGACGATCCGCCCGCTCATTCTTTAAGTCATACGCCGGATGATACCTGGTCAAGTCCGATTCATGAGCAAGCTTGCTGGCAAGAGGACGCATTTCTTTAGTCAAAGCATTAAGGTCTTTGCCAGAGAAGGCCGATCCATCCTCCTTGGTGTTGGGGTACCCGTTCATAGCTTCTTCCGGATCAAAGTCCGGAACCCACGCTTTGGCTCTGGTCAGTGCTACAAGAGAACTGGCCCGTGCAGCAGATTTCTTCACCTCTTCCAAGCGTACATGCAATATAGAAAGCTTCTCCAGAGTACCTTGGATAGTGGTGGGGGGCGCTTTGTAATGAGACATCGCGCTTATAATCCTTTGAGCGTCGGAATACAGCTGCTCAACCAGAGTATAAGAGGCCTTGAGTTTCTTCCGGAGGTCATCCCCAAGATGGGTGACGCGTCGCCCTGCATATGATTATTACAATTAAACCGGAGCGAGATAAAGATTGCACATATGAAAGCATATGCACGTTAAGTACTTACCAAAGACAGCAGAGGTCATAAGCTCTATTTGCTGCCTTAAACCGGTCAGCTCTTGCGTCACCGGGTTAAGCGCCTCTTCAACATCCTTTGCTCTTTTTTCAAGAGCATTCCTCTGTACTTCCCAAGCTGTCCGCTCTGCTTGAAAATCCTTCTTTAACTGTTCAGCATTGGTTAAGCTCAACGCCAGCTCATCTTTGGCCTTGGCAGAAGCAGTTTCAGTCACAGCGAGTCTATTTCGGAGCTCAGTTATTTCTGCAGCTCTCCGGGTCAAGTCAGCGTACAAGAAAATCAAGTCGAATAAATGACAGTTCAGAGAAGTCTCAAGCACATAACTAAGTTATCCACTTGACACTTGGGGGCTAATGGGAAGTTGAAGTATCAAAAGGTGACAATTAAAGACAAGTCTCAAGCACATAAGCAAGTTATCTACTTGACACTTGGGGGCTAATGGGCAGTTGAAGTATCGAAAGAGAGATTCAGACAAGTCCCAGGCACATAAAACGAGTTATGCCCCTCTCACTTGGGGGCTAATGTAAGATCATTTTCATACATTTTGAAGTACCGGTTCACCTCCAACAAAGCTAAACCGGAACTTGGGGGCTACCATGACATAGACAGAAATACAAAGAAGGCAAAAGCAAAGACAAGTAAGGTACCTCGTATTTGTCCTTCATCATATTAACCAAGCCCAATTCATAGTCGCGGCTGGTATGAAGCCGGTTCAAGTACCCGGAATAAAGTTCCTGGGCACTCAGTTCGGCATAATTGGACAAATCTGTACTCCATTTGCCCTTCTCTTGCTGAAGCTTCTCCGCTTTAGCAGTGTGCTTGGCTAAGACGGTAGGCTCAGCTGGAGCAGTAAAACCCGTCCCGGTTACTTGAACATCTGGAGAGGAAGCAGTGGTTGGCTGCGAAGGGGCAGCAGTACGAGCCGGACTAGCTGGAGCCGGGCTAGTCCGAGGAGGGCTAGCCCGGACAGGACTCGCCGGTTCAAGGACATCTTCTACATTGGTATCTTCAGGAGCAGCAATGTAGTCATGGTCCATGGGAGCAGGATCGTCAAGCTGAATTGTAGGCTCGCCCTCTGGAGGTATGACTTCATCCGGATCAGCCACCCGATCAGCAGCGGCAGTCTCGGCAGCCGTTTTGCTGGCCTTTGCCTTTTTGCTAGGTTTAGGCTTGTTGAAAGAAATTGAAGAGGCAATCAGAGTTATAAAGGGCAAATACAAAGGTAAACCGGATGAGGTAAAGGACTTACCCAGGGACAGTTTTCAGTACTGGGACCTGTGTGGCAGTCGATTCACCGGAAGATGATAAAGGCATTTCCTGATAGTTAGGATCAGACGGTTTAAGCGGTTTGCGTATAATTCCGGCCTTGGGATGAAGAAGAGTTGGAAAAAGTAAAACCTCAGAGCGGCGCCTCCGAGCCGGAGTGAGAGATATTCCGGAAGACTCTACAACATGGCCACTATGGCGTGTAGTCCGGCGGGCTTCATGTTGCTGCTTCTTCAAAAGAAATTTAGGGTCCAGTTGAGTGTAAGGATGAGAAAAAGGGTACTTCCGAGATGCCCGACGAGTTTTGGGCACCGGCGGTTCAGAATCTGAAGAAAGAGTGATTACCTCAGTTTCTGCCGCTTTATCAGCTTCAGCCAAATCCTGTGAAAAGACACCGTTAACATAAATATGGATAAAAGAGATCAAAACATATCAGGATCAACTCATACCTCAGAATCCGGATCATCCTCCTCATGATGTGAACCGGAACCAGCAACTGCCTTTTTCTTCTTGACAACGAATGTTTTCCGGCGTGGCTGTTTACCTGACTTGTCTTGAGATTTTCTCTTCCAAAACGGATCGTCGGCCTATGCAGAAAAGGAAAAATAAATACAAGGGGTAATTGATATGAACGGAGTAGAAACCAGCTGAAAGGATTAACTTACGGCTGGCAGTTTGTTCTTCTTATAATATGGAGCCAATCCGGTTTGGCTGCATTCTTCAAGAGAGATGTTGAGCAGTTTCTTGGCAGATTCAGTAACTTCCTTCTCAGGAAGTATTATGTCAATGTGGCGTTGAGGGTCATCTGCCTTTCCAGTATACTGATACATCAGGCCGGAGCGCCGGCTCAGAGGAAGGATACTCCAGGCAAGACAACAACGAACGAAGTCGACTCCAGTCAAACCATTGGCCATAAAAGCTTTGAGCTTGGCAAGCTGAGGGGCAAACCGGGCTCGCTCTGCGGAGCTAAGACGCTATGGCAAGGGATGATCTTCTGGAAGACGATGTTCGCGGTAACCAGGCTGTGGGTTTTCTCCCTCACACGAGGTATCTTTGCAGTAAAACCAAGATTGGTTCCAGTCCTTGGGGTGTGTATGGAGTGCGGCATGAGGAAAGACCACACCTCTTCTCTTCTGAATACTAACACCGCCCAGCTCTTGATGTGGTCTGGCAGTAAATTCTGTCCTCCGGTTTAAGTGAAAAAAATCCTGGAACTAGTCCACTGACGGTTCTTCTTTAAGGTACACCTCGGAGAAAACTTGGAAATTGCAGATGTTTGATATGGAATTTGGACCTATGTCCTGAGGGTGAAGTTGAAAGGCGGCCAGCACATCCCGGGAAAACTTTGAACCGGGCGAGCTAAAACCTCGGGCCAGATGATCAAAGAAAACGATAACTTCTCCTTCCTTAGGGGAAGGAGGACACTCATCCCCTGGGGCCCGCCATTTAAGAGTTGCTTGGGAACCAAGAACACCAATCGAAGCAGCGTTGATTAAATCCTCTTCCGTAATACGGGAAGGGACCCAGTTGCAAGAAACAAACTGTTTGGCAGTCATTTGAGCAAAAGGAAAAGCTGAAAAGAGTAAAGTACAAAATCCGGATTATTCAAGTGCTGAAGCATAAACCGGATAGTACTATCAACTTACATCGACGGTTTAGACAGGGGACTAATGGCATTGTCAACCCGGAAGCAGATGGGAGACGAGCTACTACCGGTTTATGATAACAAAAAAGAGGAGGCTAAACCGTCGTGCTAATGGTTAATGTTTTACAAGAAGAGCATATAATTGGTTAAACCGGCGAGTAACTTGCAGATCCATCAAGAAAAAGAAACAGATGTTTACAGAAGGATAAAGTAAAATGGATCTAAGCGGTAAGGAAAAGATGAAATATACGCAAGTCTATCACAGGAAGAACTACGAAGGATTTTTCACAGATTCACAGATCAAATGAATCTAAGGGGCAAATTTAAAGGTTCGAATCTAAGTTCAAACTACGGAGCAGGCAAGCGTTTGAAACAAATCTAGGGTTGGAGTCAACTGCAGACATATAAGATGAACATCAGAGCTTCGAGGTCTCATGGCGGAAGCAATGAAGGAACCCTAGATTGAAGATCTACAACAAGAAGGCAGGAATACCTGAGACGGAAGGAGATGGCGGCGAAGTGGCTCTGGACGCGTTTCAGGGTGATGCAGCGGCCTGGTTTACGACGGCGACGAGCTCGAAGGCAGCAGCGGAGCTTCAGGCGACGGAGGAAGAAGAAGAGCGGAAGGAAGAAAGATAACAAGGCGCGATGGTATTTATAAAGGCTGAGAGATGAAACGGCGGGCGCGGGATTTGAGGAGGTCAGATCAGATAAAGATTTCATTGTCGCCTCGATTTTCGGGATAGCCTTTAAACAAAGGTAACAAACAGCTGTGAGCAATAAAAGCGGAGGTGATGTCACGACCGAATAAAATGATTTCCAGAGATGACGTCATAGCCGGTTTACAAAGCGGAGGAGTGATACGTCCAAAACATATCTATAATTTCTGCTTGCTCCATGCCTCTTTTGTGTGATATTGCTATGATATTTATGCACTTCCATACACTTTTGATCATATTTGGACTAACCTATTAACTCAGTGCACCACAGTGCCAGTTCCTGTTTTCTGCTGTTTTTCTATTTCAGGTTTCCCCCATATTAAAAGTGCCCTAAAAATTCTGGGAAAAATACAGGAAAAATCTGCGTATCGGGAGCTTCCAGAATAACCAAAGCAGGGCCAGAGGGGAGCCTGGGTTGGCCCAGGCGGCCACCCGGCGCGGCCCCACCCCTAGCCGTGCCAGGGGGGCGCCTGGGGCCCCACCTCCGCCTCTGGTGATCCCCTTTTGCATATATATTGCTCGCGTCCCGAAACCCTCGAGGACGGAACCCTTTTTTGCGATCTCATCTCTGTTCCGCCGCCGCCGCGCTTCCAAGATCGGGAGCACCAGGAGAACTCTTCCCGGAACCCTGCTGGAGGGGAGAACCACCACCGGGAGCTTCTCCACCACCATGGACGCTTCCCGGATGAGTTGTGAGTAGTCTCCCTTGGACCATGGGTCCATGACCAGTAGCTATGTGATGTTCTCCTCCCCTCTTTGTTCTTCATGGATTAGACCTCGTGAGCTGCCCTACATGATCGAGGCACATATGTAATCTTTATGCTGTTGCTCTGCTGAGTTTGCTGGGATCCGATGGATTATGACACTATGTTCAGATTGTGTGTGAGTAATATATTTGATTCACCTCTTTTATATTTATGTTCTTGAGTAATTCTTGCATGTTCTCCTTTGCTGTTTATTGCTTTGGCCGAGTAGTAGGTAGTAACTCCAAGAGGGAACATTATGCTTGATTGTGGGTTCATGCCCCTCGATGACTAGCTTGAGTGACAAAAACATGAGTCTAGGGGATGTGTTGTTGCCACAAGGGGGAAAACAACGGTGCTTGTACTTGCGGGTGCAAGGATTGTTTACTTTACGCAAAGTTCTTTTAATGCAGTTGTCTGTTGCTTTGAGTTTACACTTTGGGTGGGACTCGCAACTTAATACCAGCGAGATGTTCTGGATAGATATCTCAAGGTGGATGATTAGTAGTAGATGCAGATGGATTTCGGTCTACTTGCCTTGGCGTACCGCCCATGCTTTTGAGCCTCTACCTTTCTTTACATCATAGTTAGCATTGGTTTGCGCACATAATCCTTTCAATTGCACTGCTGTAATTTGTTTACCTCGCTTAGCTGTTTTATCGTCTTTTGGGAGAGAGACATCACTAGTGAACATCATGGGACTCCGGTCCATATTACCATCACTGATCACACCCGCTATTTACTTCATGTTCCTATTTCCTAGTTGCAGTCATACCTATCACTATTATCTCTTGCGTTTGATTCTTTGTAAACGACAAGGCCGGAGGGATTGACAACCTCTCTGTACTCGTTGGGAGGAAAGTTATTTGTATCTGTGTGCAGGTCCTGTCAAGCAAAAGTTTCTGGCGCCATTGACACCTTCTTGTCGACCCTCGGAGTCTCACGGGATTCGATCCTTGGTATCTTTGCCAAGGGAAATTTGCCGCTACGCTACATCTCAAACCTTCCACTTGGGGTAACCAACGAGGGGCGAGAAGCCATCAAGCAAGTTTCTGGCGCCGTTGCCGGGGACTCCACTCTTCAAGATAGGGGAGTTGCACGCTATCTTTTATCTTTGCTTTTTAGTCTTGTTAGTTTACCTTTCAGTTTTTGCTTTAGTGTCTTCTATCAAAAATCACAAAAATAGTTATCTTGCTTGCTGCTATGGGTTCCACCGAGAACACCAAGTTGTGTGACTTCACTAGTCATAACAACAATGACTTTATCTGCACGCCTATTACTACACATGCCACTTCAGCACCCTCTTATGAGATTAAACCTGCTTTACTGAACCTAGTTATGAAAGATCAATTCTCCGGTGCTGGAAATGATGCTGCTTTGGACTAAAATAATTTTGTTGAACTCTGTGATATGCAAGAGTACCAAGAAATAGATGGTGATATTGTTAAGCTTAAGCTTTTTCCTTTCTCCTTGAGAGGAGGAGCTAAAATCTGGTTTCAATCCTTGCCTAGAAATAGCATAGATTCTTGGGACAAGTGCAAGGATGCCTTTATTGGGAAGTACTATCCCCCTGCTAAAATTATCAAACTAAGGAGTAATATAATGAATTTTAAACAATTGGATAATGAACACGTTGCCCAAGCTTGGGAACGCATGAAATCTCTTGTCAAGAACTGCCCTACTCATGGTTTGACTACTTGGATGGTTATCCAAACTTTTTATGCAGGCTTGAACTTTACCTCGCGGAACTTGTTAGATTCGGCCGCGGGAGGAACCTTTATGTCAACTACACTTGGTGCTGCCACGAAACTTCTCGATGAGATGATGACCAATTATTCCCAATGGCACACCGAACGCGCTCCAACAGGTAGGAAGGTAAACTCTTTCGAGGAGATTTCCTCCCTAAATGAAAAAGTTGACTTGATCATGTCTCTACTTTCCAAGCAATCTTCTATTGATCCTCATGATGTTCCTTTAAATTCTTTGATTGCTCAAGATCAAGTAGATGTGAACTTTATCTCTAGAAACAATTTCAATAACAATGCTTATAGGAGTAATTTTGGTAGCAACCCTAGACCGTTCCCCTCTAATTCCTATGGGAACAACAATGCTTATCTTAACACCAAGAACTCCACTTCTGAACTAGAGATTATGCTTAAAGACTTTATCACTACCCAAAAAGCCTTCAATAAGAGTGTAGAAGAAAAACTAAACAAACTAGATAATCTCTCTTCGAAGGTAGACAATTTAGCCCATGAGGTAGAGTTGCTTAAAATTAGAACTTCTCCTCTTGAGGAGAGGAAGACCACTCCTATGAATGCTATTCAAGTGCAAATTAATGAAAACATTAGGATGATGGCTAAACTTAAAGAGAGATGGGCTAGAGAAAAGAAGGAAGAAGATAGAATTAAGAGCCTTCCTACCCACCACACTGTGGCTACTATCCAAGTTGTTGATGATATCCAAACTCTTAGCACCCAATGCACTCCTAGTCCCATTGGACCTATTAATGGTGATGCTATGACCTCAACCGTAGAAACTCCTATGACCATAGAAGCTACCAAACAAGTGAGACTAAAGGACACCACTACCACTTTACTTGATAGTAGTGACCATGATTTTGATAATTGCACCCTTTCTGAAGTTATTGATTTTCTTCACAAAATGTCTAGAGATCCCCACACTAGCACACTTAATCTTGCCTTCACAGAGCATATCACTAATGCTCTCATCAAAGCTAGGGAGGAGAAGCTTAGGGTAGAAGCCTCCATACCTAGAAAGCTAGAAGATGGTTGGGATCCTATGATTAAAATTAAGTTGAATAACTTCTCTTGCTATGCTTTATGTGATGTTGGAGCTAGTACCTCCGTTATGCCCAAAAGAATGTATGATATGCTTAAATTGAAATCTTTTGATCCTTGTTCTTTTGGTGTTCGTCTTGTTGATTCTTCTGTAAAGAAACCTTTGGGGAAGATCGACGATGTTCTTATCATTGTCAATGACAATTATGTTCCCGTTGATTTTACTATTATGGATATTGAATGTGAACTTTCATCTCCAATTATTTTGGGACGTCCTTTTCTTCGCACCGTTGGTGCTAGCATTGACATGAAAGAGGGGAATATAAAATTCCAATTCCCTCTCAAGAAAGGAATGGAACACTTCCCTAGAAAGAAGATTAAGTTACCTTTTGAGTCCGTTACACGGGCTAGCTATTCTTTTACTCTTGATAAAACTTGATCTTCTCTCTTTGCATTATGCCTAGCTTAAAGGCATAAAAGAAAGCGCTTTTGGGAGGCAGCCCACAACGAATAAAATTTTCTTTTTCTTTTGTTGTGTCTTGATGTTTGTTACTACAGTAGCATCCTCATTGTATCTTTTCTTTTCAGCTTTGTGCCAAGTTTAGCCTCCGATTGCAAGAAAGTTCAAAAGTTGTGACGTGTAGTCCAGAAAACAGATTCTGTCCTTGGACATAAAAATTCGTATAAAATCACCAGATCATCTTTTTGGTCTGAATTTTTTTGACAGAGTGCTCTATACAATTTGCTTTCGGGCGTCTGTTCTGAGTTTTTTGATTTGAGTTGCAGAAGTGCCCCGAAAAAATTATTTACTACCTGCTGGTCTGTTTTTCACAGATTCTGTCCTGTTTTGCCTTTTCTTCGTTTTGCAAACCTTGAGCTTGCTTTTTCTTTGCAAAAAACTTTTGGCAATCTTGAGAAACAGTAGCTCATCAAGATTATCTTTATTTCCAGCAAGGAAAAGTTATTTTATTGTGGGTACTAACCTCGCTAATCAGATTATGATGAGTTATGTATGAAGGGAGTTTTCAAGTGTGCGAGGGAAGATGATAAAAAGATTCAGGAGGGTCAAACGCTCAAGCTTGGGGATGCCCCCATGCACCCCCAAGAAATATTCAAGAAGACTCAAGCGTCTAAGCTTGGGGATGCCCCCGTGCATCCCCTTCTCCATCAACAATTATCAGTTCGTCTTTCGTTCCACTATATTTTAATCACTTCATGCGTTATGTGCTATGCTTGGAGCGTCTTGCTCTTAGTTTCCTTTTTAGTTTTCTTTAGCTTTGCTTGCTGTTCATAACAAGTTAGAACCCAGCTTTCTTTGTGTGGGAGAGAAACACGCTCCACTTCAACCTAGAACACAACATAGGATTTTTATGCTTATCTTTGCTGTGTGTGTTCTTTGTCTTTCCATAGCTACTGTCATGTTTAGCTCTTAGTTTTCATGCTTTTCTTTTTAAAGAGCTTTTGTTTAGTTGGTTGTTGAACTCTCTTGAGTTTTCATGTTTATCTTGTAAGAGAGTTTGTCTGTTGCACTGAGTTGTGTGTCTTAACTTAAAGTAGGTAATTGAGGTTGCTATTTAATTTTAGTAGTAACTTGCAATAGTTTTGAGGTATTGCCATGAGTAATGTCTGAACTTTTGGTGTCAAGAGCTTTAGCCTATTAGTGATAGATGTCGTATTTTGGGCAATCCGTGTTTATTTTCGAAAACCTACAAAATAGTTGAGAACTTTAGCTACTAAATGGATCACTAATCTTTGGAGGGATCGAATATTAGAGTACACTCACGTACCATGGGTCGAGGATGCGCAAGGGTAACCAAACCCCCATACACTCCTCCTCGGGGTACTTGTCTCTTTGTGAACCTCCTAATTAGATTGAGAGTTACCGATAATAAGTGCATGAGTTCTTCGGACTAATGTGAATATTCGAAGGTTGACACTTCCACCTAACCATATTTTTCTAGCCTCTTCGGTACCGTGCATTGCCCTTTCTCACCTCGAGAGTTGGCGCATACTTCGCCGGTGCATCCAAATCCTTGGCACGATACGCTCTGTCATCATAAGCCTCATTATATCCTTCCTCAAAACAGCCACCATACCTACCTATTAAGGCGTTTCCATAGCCTTTCCGAGATACATTGCCATTTAACATCCATCTTCTCATGACTTGATCTTCATGTCATACATGCTTTTTGCTTGATCGATGAGCCTCATGCTAGTTGGGCCTTGCCCTAATCATTGCTATATGACGCGCTAGTATCATTGCATATCCTGCTACACTGGCAGAGGCATACATTTGCATACATCATGATAGTTTCATTTTCTTTATGTTGAGTACTTTTGTAAAGTGTGAAAGATCTTCTATACTTCTTGTAATACATAGAGTGTTGCCCCTAAAGTGAGGAAAAGATCCCAAAGAGGACAAATCAAAAGATCCCAAAGAGGACAAAATCAAAAGATCCCAAAGAGGACAAATGAGAGATAAATAGAAAGAGCCATTGAGGCCACAAAAAAAAAGAGAAAAAGAAATAAAAAGAGAGAAGGGGGCACACTACTATTTCCTTTTGAGAGATCCACACTCGTACTCCATCTTATACCTTGTACTCCATAGAGATTATCATTCATGCATATAGCTATGTGGGTGTTGGGGAACGTAGTATTTTAAAATTTTCCTACGATCACGCAAGATCTATCTATCAGATGCATAGCAACGAGAGGGAAGAGTGTGTCTACGTACCCTCGTAGACCGGAAGCGGAAGCGTCAAGTGACGCGGTTGATGTAGTCGAACTTCTTCGCGATTCAACCGATCAAGCACCGAACGTACGTCACCTCCGCGTTCAGCACACGTTTAGCTTGATGACGTCCCACGAGCTCTTGATCCAGTTGAGCTTCACGGGAGAGTTTCGTCAGCACGACGGCGTGGTGACGGATATGATGTATCTACCGGCGCAGGGCTTCGCCTAAGCACTGCAACGGTATGACCGAGGTGTGTTTCTGTGGAGGGTGGCACCGCACACGGCTGGAACAATTCAACTTGTGTGTCCTAGGGTGCCCCCTGCCCCCGTATATAAAGGAGCAAGGGAGAGGCCGGCCCTAGAGGGGGCGCGCCAAGTGTGGGGAGTCCTACTAGGACTCCCAAGTCCTAGTAGGATTCCCCTTTCCTTTCCGGAGCAGGAGAGAAGGAAAGAGGTGGAGAGGGGGAAGGAAAAGGGGGCTACACCCCTTGTCCAATTCGGACCAGAGGGGGGGCACGCGCCTCCTTCCTTTTGGCCTTTCTCCTCTATTCCCGTATGGCCCAATAAGGCCCATATACTCCGAAAAATACCCGGATCACTCGGAACCTTTCCGACGTCCGAATATAGTCGTCCAATATATCGATCTTTACGTCTCGACCATTTCGAGACTCCTCGTCATGTCCCCGGTCTCATCCGGGACTCCGAACTCCTTCGGTACATCAAAACTCATAAACTCATAATACCGATCGTCATCAAACGTTAAGCGTGCGGACCCTACGGGTTCGAGAACTATGTAGACATGAACGAGACTCATCTCCGGTCAATAACCAATAGCGGAACCTGGATGCTCATATTGGTTCCTACATATTCTACGAAGATCTTTATCGGTCAAACCGCATAACAACATACGTTGTTCCTTTTGTCATCGGTATGTTACTTGCCCGAGATTCGATCGTCGGTATCTCTATACCTAGTTCAATCTCGTTACCGGCAAGTCTCTTTACTCGTTCCGTAACACATTATCTCGTGACTAACTCATTAGTCTTTTGCTTGCAAGGCTTATTATGATGTGTGTTACCGAGAGGGCACAGAGATACCTCTCCGACACTCGGAGTGACAAATCCTAATCTTGATCTATGCCAACACCACGAATACTTTCGGAGACACCTGTAGAGCATCTTTATGATCATCCAGTTACGTTGTGACGTTTGATAGCACACAAGGTGTTCCTACGGTATTCGGGAGTTGCATAATCTCATAGTCATAGGAACATGTATAAGTCATTAAGAAAGCAATAGCAGTAAAACTAAACGATCATAGTGCTATGCTAACGGATGGGTCTAGTCCATCACATCATTCTCCTAATGATGTGATCCCGTCGATCAAATGACAACTCATGTCTATGGTTAGGAAACATAACCATCTTTGATCAATGAGCTAGTCTAGTAGAGGCATACTAGGGACACTCTGTTTTGTCTATGTATTCACACATGTATTAAGTTTCCAGTTAATACAATTCTAGCATGAATAATAAACATTTATCATGATATAAGGAAATATAAAATAACAACTTTATTATTGCCTCTAGGGCATATTTCCTTCAGTCTCCCACTTGCACTAGAGTCAATAATCTAGTTCACATCGCCATGTGATTTAACACCGATAGTTCACATCGTCATGTGAATAACACCCATAGTTCACATCGCCATGTGACCAACACCCAAAGGGTTTACTAGAGTCAATAATCTAGTTCACATCGCTATGTGATTAATACCCAAGAGTAATAAGGTGTGATCATGTTTTTCTTGTGAGAGAAGTTTAGTCAACGGGCCTGTCACATTCAGATCCGTATGTATTTCGCAAATTTCTATGTCTACAATGCTCTGCATGGAGCTACTCTAGCTAATTGCTCCCACTTTCAATACGCATCCAGATTGATACTTAGAGTCATCTAGATTTAGTGTCAAAGCTTGCATCGGCGTAACCCTTTACGACGAACTCTTTATCACCTCCATAATCGAGAAACATTTCCTTAGTCATCCAGTTACTAAGGATAATTTTGACCGCTGTACAGTGATCTACTCCTGGATCACTATTGTACCCCCTTGACAAACTCATGGCAAGGTACACAACATGTTTGGTACACAGCATGGCATACTTTATAGAACCTATGGCTGAGGCATAAGGAATGACTCTCATTCTCTCTATATTTTTCTGCCATGGTCTGGCTTTGAGTCTTACTCAACTTCACACCTTACAAGTCAGGAAAGAACTCCTTCTTTGACTGATCCATTTTGAACTACTTCAAAATCTTATTAAGGTATGTACTCATGGAAAGTCTTATAAAGCGTCTTGATCTATCTCTATAGATCTTGATGCCCAATATGTAAGCAGCTTCACTAAGGTCTTTCTTTGAAAAACTCCTTTCAAACACTCCTTTATGCTTTCCAGAAAATTCTACATCATTTCCGATCGACAATATGTCATTCACATATACTTATCAGAAAGGTTGTAGTGCTCCCACTCACTTCTTGTAAATACAGGCTTCACCGCAAGTCTGTATAAATCTATATGCTTTGATCAACTTATCAAAGCGTATATTCCAACTCCGAGATGCTTGCACCAGTCCATAGAAGGATCGCTGGAGCTTGCACATTTTGTTAGCACCTTTAGGATTGACAAAACCTTCTGGTTGCATCATATACAATTCTTCTTTAATAAATCCATTAAAGAACGCAGTTTCGTTATCCATTTGCCAGATTTCATAAAATGCGGCAATTGCTAACATGATTCGGACAGACTTAAGCATCGCTACGGGTGAGAAAGTCTCATCGTAGTCAACTCCTTGAACTTGTCGAAAACCTTTCGCAACAAGTCGAGCTTTGTAAACAGTAACATTACCATCGGCGTCAGTCTTCCTCTTAAAGATCCATTTATTTTCAATGGCTTGCCGACCATCGGGCAAGTCAACCAAAGTCCATACTTTGTTCTCATACATGGATCCCATCTCAGATTTCATGGCCTCAAGCCATTTTGCGTAATCTGGGCTCATCATCGCTTCCTCATAGTTCGCAGGTTCATCATGGTCTAGTAACATGATTTCCAGAACTGGGTTGCCGTACCACTTTGGTGCGGAACGTACTCTGGTTGATCTACGACGTTCAGCAGAAACTTGATCCGAAGTTTCATGATCATCATCATTAACTTCCTCACTGATTCGTGTAGGAATCACTGGAACTAGTTTTTGTGATGTTCCACTCTCCAATTTGGGAGAAGGTACAATTACCTCATCAAGTTCTACTTTCCTCCCACTCACTTCTTTCGAGAGAAACTCCTTCTCTAGAAAGGATCCACTCTTAGCAACAAAGACCTTGCCTTCGGATCTGTGATAGAAGGTGTACCCAATAGTTTTTTTTGGGTATCCTATGAAGATTTACTTCTCCGATTTGGGTTCGAGCTTATCATGTTGAAACTTTTTCACATAAGCATCACAGTCCCAAACTTAAAGAAATGACAGCTTAGGTTTCTCATCAAACCACAGTTCATACGGTGTCATCTCCACGGATTTAGATGGTGCCCTATTTAACGTGAATGTAGCTGTCTCTAATGCATAACCCGAAAAGCAATAGTGGTAGATCGGTAAGAGACATCATCGATCGCACCATATCTAATAAAGTACGGTTATGACGTTCGGACACACCATTACACTATGGTGTTCCAGGTGGCGTGAGTAGTGAAACTATTTCACATTGTTTTTACTAAAGGCCAAACTCGCTAACTCAAATATTTTACCTCTACGATCATATCGTAGAAACTCGTATTTTCTGTTACGATGATTCTCCACTTCACTCTGAAATTCTTTGAACTTTTTCAAATGTTTCAGACTTGTGCTTCATTAAGTAGATATACCCATATCTGCTCAAATCATCAGTGAAGGTCAGAAAATAACGATACCCGCCGCGAGCTTCAACACTTATTGGTCCGCATACATCAGTATGTATGATTTCCAACAACTCTGTTGCTCGCTCCACAGTTCCGGAGAACGGAATTTTAGTCATCTTGCCCATGAGGCATGGTTCGCAAGCACCAAGTGATTCATAATCAAGTGATTCCAAAAGTCCATTAGTATGGAGTTTCTTCATGCGCTTTACACCAATATGACCTAAACGGCAGTGCCACAAATAAGTTGCACTATCATTATTAACCTTGCATCTTTTGGCTTCAATATTATGAATATGTGTATCACACGATCGAGATCCAACAAACCATTTTCATCGGGTGTATGGCCATAGAAGGTTTTATTCATGTAAACAGAAAAACAATTATTCTCTAACTTACATGAATAACCGTATTGCAATAAACATGATCAAATCATATTCATGTTCAACACAAACACCAAATAACACTTATTTAGGTTTAACACTAATCCCGAAAGTATAGGGAGTGTGCGATGATGATCATATCAATCTTTGAACTACTTCCAATACACATCGTCACTTCATCCTTTAACTAGTTTCTGTTCATTATGCAACTCCCATTTCAAGTTACTACTCTTTAGCAACTAAACCAGTATCAAATACCGAGGGGTTGCTATGAAGACTAGTAAAATACACATCAATAATCTGTATATCAAATATACCTTTGTTCACTTTGCCATCCTTCTTATCCGCCAAGTATCTAGGGCAGTTCCGCTTCCAGTGACCATTTCCTTTGCAGTAGATGCACTTGTTTCAGGCTTGAGTTTAGCTTTGGGTTTCTTCACGGAAGTGACAACTTGCTTGTCATTCTTCTTGAAGTTCCCCTTCTATCCCTTTGCCCTTTACTTGAAACAAGTGGTCTTGTTAACCATCAACACTTGATGCTCTTTCTTGATTTCTACCTTCGCCGATTTCAGCATCGCGAAGAGCTCGGGAATTACTTTCGTCATCCCTTGCATATTATAGTTCATCACGAAGTTCTACTAACTCGGTGATAGGGACTAGAGAACTTTGTCAATTACTATCTTATCTGGAAGATTAACTCCCACTTGATTCAAGTAATTGTAGTACCCAAACAATCTGAGCACATGCTCACTGGTTGAGCTATTCTCCTCCATCTTGTAGGCAAAGTACTGTCAGAGGTCTTATACCTCTCGACACGGGCATGAGTATGAAATACTAATTTCAACTCTTGGAACATCTTATATGCTTTGTGGCGTTCAAAATGTTTTTGAAGTCCCGGTTCTAAGCCGTAAAGCATGGTGCACTTAAACTATCAAGTAGTCATCTTACCGAGCTTTTGTCAAAACGTTCATAACGTCTACATCTGCTCCTGCAATAGGTCTGTCACCTAGCGGTGCATCAAGGACATAATTCTCTGTGCAGCAATGAGGATAATCCTCAGATCACGGAACAATTCCGCATCATTGCTACTAACATCTTTCAACTTAGTTTTCTCTAGGAACATATAAAAAATAAACGTGGAGCAACATCGCGAGCTATTGATCTACAACATAGATATGCTAATACTACCAGGACTAAGTTCATGATAAATTAAAGTTCAATTAATCATATTAGTTAAAGAACTCCCACTTAGATAGACACCCCTCTAGTCATCTAAATGATCACGTGATCCAAATCAACTAAACCATGTCCAATCATCACATGAGATGGAGTAGTTTCAATGGTGAACATCTTATGTTGATCATATCTACTATATGATTCACACTCGACCTTTCGGTCTCCAGTGTTCCGAGGCCATATCTGCATATGCTAGGCTCGTCAAGTTTAACCCGAGTATTCTGCGTGTGCAAAACTGGCTTACACCCGTTGTATTTGAACGTAGAGCTTATCACACCCGATCATCACGTGGTGTCTCGGCACGACGAACTTTCGCAACGGTGCATACTCAGGGAGAACACTTATACCTTGAAATTTAGTAAGGGATCATCTTACAATGCTACCGTCATTCTAAGCAAAATAAGAAGCATAATAAGATAAACATCACATGCAATCAAAATATGTGACATGATATGGCCATCATCATCTTGTGCTTTTGATCTCCATCTCCAAAGCACCGTCATGATCACCTTCGTCACCGACGCGACACCTTGATCTCCATCATAGCATCGTTGTCGTTTCGCCAACTATTGCTTCTGCGACTATCGCTACCACTTAGTGATAAAGTAAAGCAATTACATGGCGATTGCATTTCATACAATAAAGCGACAACCATATGGCTCCTGCCAGTTGCCGATAACATTACAAAACATGATCATCTCATACAAAACCGTATAACTCATCATGTCTTGACCATATCACATCACAACATGCCCTGCAAAAACAAGTTAGACGTCCTCTACTTTGTTGTTGCAAGTTTTACGTGGCTGCTACGGGCTTAGCAAGAACCGTTCTTACCTACGCATACAAAACCACAATGATGTTTCGTCAAGTATGTGCTGTTTTAACCTTCACAAGGACCGGGCGTAGCCACACTTGATTCAGCTAAAGTGAGAGAGACAGACACCCGCCAGTCACCTTTAAGCAACGAGTGCTCGAAACGGTGAAACCAGTCTCGCGTAAGCGTACGCGTAATGTCGGTCCGGGCCGCTTCATCTCACAATACCGCCGAAGCAAAGTATGACATGCTGGTAAGCAGTATGACTAGTATCGCCCATAACTCATTGTGTTCTACTCGTGCATATCATCTACGCATAGACCTGGCTCATGATGCCACTGTTGGGGAACGTAGTATTTTAAATTTTTCCTACGATCACGCAAGATCTATCTACCAGATGCATAGCAACGAGAGGGAAGAGTGTGTCTACGTACCCTCGTAGACCGGAAGCGGAAGCGTCAAGTGACGCGGTTGATGTAGTCGAACTTCTTCGCGATTCAACCGATCAAGCACCGAACGTACGGCACCTCCGCGTTCAGCACACGTTTAGCTTGATGACGTCCCACGAGCTCTTGATCCAGTTGAGCTTCACGGGAGAGTTTCGTCAGCATGACGGCGTGGTGACGGATATGATGTATCTACCGGCGCAGGGCTTCGCCTAAGCACTGCAACGGTATGACCGAGGTGTGTTTCTGTGGAGGGGGGCACCGCACACGGCTGGAACAATTCAACTTGTGTGTCCTAGGGTGCCCCCTGCCCCCGTATATAAAGGAGCAAGGGAGAGGCCGGCCCTAGAGGGGGCGCGCCAAGTGTGGGGAGTCCTACTAGGACTCCCAAGTCCTAGTAGGATTCCCCTTTCCTTTCCGGGGCAGGAGAGTAGGAAAGAGGTGGAGAGGGGGAAGGAAAAGGGGGCTACACCCCTTGTCCAATTCGGACCAGAGGGGGGGGGCACGCGCCTCCTTCCTTTTCGCCTTTCTCCTCTATTCCCGTATGACCCAATAAGGCCCATATACTCCGAAAAATACCCGGATCACTCGGAACCTTTCCGATGTCCGAATATAGTCGTCCAATATATCGATCTTTACGTCTCGACCATTTCGAGACTCCTCGTCATGTCCCCGGTCTCATCCGGGACTCTGAACTCCTTCGGTACATCAAAACTCATAAACTCATAATACCGATCGTCATCAAACGTTAAGCGTGCGGACCCTACGGGTTCGAGAACTATGTAGACATGACCGAGACTCATCTCCGTTCAATAACCAATAGCGGAACTTGGATGCTCATATTGGTTCCTACATATTCTACGAAGATCTTTATCGGTCAAACCGCATAGCAACATACGTTGTTCTTTTGTCATCGGTATGTTACTTGCCCGAGATTCGATCATCGGTATCTCTATACCTAGTTCAATCTCATTACCGGCAAGTCTCTTTACTCGTTCCGTAACACATTATCTCGTGACTAACTCATTAGTCTTTTGCTTGCAAGGCTTATTATGATGTGTGTTACCGAGAGGGCCCAGAGATACCTCTCCGACACTCAGAGTGACAAATCCTAATCTTGATCTATGCCAACACCACGAATACTTTCGGAGACACCTGTAGAGCATCTTTATGATCATCCAGTTACGTTGTGACGTTTGATAGCACACAAGGTGTTCCTACTGTATTCGGGAGTTGCATAATCTCATAGTCATAGGAACATGTATAAGTCATGAAGAAAGCAATAGCAGTAAAACTAAACGATCATAGTGCTATGCTAACGGATGGGTCTAGTCCATCACATCATTCTCCTAATGATGTGATCCTGTCGATCAAATGACAACTCATGTCTATGGTTAGGAAACATAACCATCTTTGATCAATGAGCTAGTCTAGTAGAGGCATACTAGGGACACTCTGTTTTGTCTATGTATTCACACATGTATTAAGTTTCCAGTTAATACAATTCTAGCATGAATAATAAACATTTATCATGATATAAGGAAATATAAAATAACAACTTTATTATTGCCTCTAGGGCATATTTCCTTCAGTGGGGACCTTCACACTATAGAACTTGGCTTGTATATTCCAATGATGAGCCTCCTCAAAAGAGCTCTAGGTCTTCTTGAGCAAGCAAGTTGGATGCACCCCCACTAGTTCCATTGGAGAGCTTACCTTAGCTCATATGTGCATCCGTTGCATGGCAATCCCTACTCCTCACATCATATCTATCATTTGGCTTTCTCTCGCCGATGATTGTCCTCATTGATGTGAGCCTTTCACACCTTTTTTGTCTTCCCCTTCATCATTTTTCTCTCTTTGCCATCCTAAGTGTCGACTCTCTTGCTTACGCTCATCCATTGCATGAGTGCTCAAAATATCGAAAGGGAGTGGATCATTTTGACTTGTACCTGGCTGCCGGTCTGGGGATGAGTCAAGATAGGATTCCAAAGAAGACCAAGTGTGAAACTTTAGTAGATTAAGTTCTCAACAATACAAAAACTATGTTTTACTCTCTCATATATCCCTATCCCCTTTCTTGCACGCAAACACCATTTGGAGACATTCGAGTCACGGACAGCGAGAGCTCTTGGACCTTTATGTTCTTATGTTACTTGGTACAATGCTAATATAGACTCTTGCTTGTTATGACTTGAATTGAATTACATGCCTTGATTGCTTTACTTAAAAGTTCTTATATGGTTGGTAGCATGTCACCACAGAAATTATGCTTGTTATCATTTACCTACTCGAGGACGAGCAGGAATTAAGCTTGGGGATGTTGATACGTCCAAAACGTATCTATAATTTTTGCTTGCTCCATGCCTCTTTTGTGTGATATTGCTATGATATTTATGCACTTCCATACACTTTTGATCATATTTGGACTAACCTATTAACTCAGTGCACCACAGTGCCAGTTCCTGTTTTCTGCTGTTTTTCTATTTCAGGTTTCCCCCATATTAAAAGTGCCCTAAAAATTCCGGGAAAAATACAGGAAAAATCAGCGTATCGGGAGCTTCCAGAAAAACCAAAGCAGGGCCAGAGGGGAGCCTGGGGTGGCCCAGGCGGCCACCCGGCGCGGCCCCACCCCTGGCCGCGCCATGGGGGCGCCTGGGGCCCCACCTCCGCCTCTGGTGACCCCCTTTTGCATATATATTGCTCGCGTCTCGAAACCCTCGAGGACGGAACCCTTTTTCGTGATCTCATCTCTGTTCCGCCGCCGCCACGCTTCCAAGATCGGGAGCACCAGGAGAACTCTTCCCGGCACCCTGCCGGAGGGGAGAACCAACACCGGGAGCTTCTCCACCACCATGGACGCTTCCCGGATGAGTTGTGAGTAGTCTCCCTTGGACCATGGGTCCATGACCAGTAGCTATGTGATGTTCTCCTCCCCTCTTTGTTCTTCATGGATTAGACCTCGTGAGCTGCCCTACATGATCGAGGCACATATGTAATCTTTATGCTGTTGCTCTGCTGAGTTTGCTGGGATCCGATGGATTATGAGATTATGTTCAGATTGTGTGTGAGTAATATATTTGATTCACCTCTTTTATATATATGTTCTTGAGTAATTCTTGCATGTTCTCCGTTGCTGTTTATTGCTTTGGCCGAGTAGTAGGTAGTAACTCCAAGAGGGAACGTTATGCTTGATTGTGGGTTCATGCCCCTCGATGACTAGCTTGAGTGACAGAAACATGAGTCTAGGGGATGTGTTGTTGCCACAAGGGGGAAAACAACGGTGCTTGTACTTGCGGGTGCAAGGATTGTTTACTTTACGCAAAGTTCTTTTAATGCAGTTGTATGTTTCTTTGAGTTTACACTTTGGGTGGGACTCGCAACTTAATACCAGCGAGATGTTCTGGATAGATATCTCAAGGTGGATGATTAGTAGTAGATGCAGATTGATTTCGGTCTACTTGCCTTGGCGTACCGCCCATGCTTTTGAGCCTCTACCTTTCTTTACAACATAGTTAGCATTGGTTTGCGCACATAATCCTGTCAATTGCCCAGCTGTAATTTGTTTACCTCGCTTAGCTGTTTTATCGTCTTTTGGGGGAGAGACATCACTAGTGAACATCATGGGACTCCGGTCCATATTACCATCACTGATCACACCCGCTATTTACTTCCTGTTCTTATTTCCTAGTTGCAGTCATACCTATCACTATTATCTCTTGCGTTTGATCCTTTGTAAACGACAAGGCCGGAGGAATTGACAACCTCTCTGTACTCGTTGGGAGCAAAGTTATTTGTATCTGTGTGCAGGTCCTGTCAAGCAAAAGTTTCTGGCGCCATTGACACCTTCTTGTCGACCCTCGGAGTCTCACGGGATTCGATCCTTGGTATCTTTGCCAAGGGAAATTTGTCGCTACGCTACATCTCAAACCTTCCACTTCGGGTAACCAACGAGGGGCGAGAAGCCATCAAGGAGATACAAAAAAAAGTTTATGCAAGGTTTAGAAGACTGACATGAACAAGTTCAAATCACTCTGGGGCCTAATGTCAGGGATATTACTAGCAGGTATAAACCGGCTAGGGAGATCCGGATTACGGTAATGTAGATGTATTGTTACAAACTCAGTATGGATTATGGCCCATAAAGGCTTAGGGCCCATGTGTAATGTTTACGGTTTATAAACCGTCCTATTATGTAACTTAAGGTACAAGGAAGAAAGAATAGAGACCGAGGCGGACACGATTATGAGCCGGCCTCGGGACTCTGTAAACCGGAACGTGCGTTGCCTCCTATATAAAGGAACGGCCCGGCGACGGTTCAAGGACAGGCAACAATCCGTCGAGAGGCAGGCAAGCAATCTGCTCCCTGTTCATCGACGCCCAAGCAATACCAAACCAAACTAGACGTAGGCTTTTACCTTCATCGAAGGGGCCAAACTAGTATAAACCCTCTGTGTCCTTTGTGTGCTTTTAACCTCTTCAAGCTAACCCGCACAATGGCTCCACACCTAAGTCCTTTAAACCGGACTTGCGTGCTAATTCCACGACAGTACTGATGGAACCGGGCTCCTCACCCTTGACGACGGCCGCAAAGCAGAGCAACCGCGCACAGAGGCTCGGCTAGCTGACATTCTAGGTGGCAATTGCGGTAACTGAACGATGGACGGCCAGTGTCCCGATCGCGGCTATAGGCCCAGAGCAGAGGAACTGGGTGCCCCCAGTCCAAGCCGGCTTGCTCCTCAATGACCTGGTGTGGACAGCAATGGAACCGTGCCTGGCTCGCATCCCAGCGCCCATGGAGACAATGTACTAGCGGCGATCAAGATCGGTGGCTGTGCAGGATGATGGTGTGTTGTGACTTGTGAGGCGGGGCGACACACAGCCGAAGGGGGCTGTGAAATTCGGCCGGGCGGTGGAGGAGGCGTACAAAGGCGATGGCGCACATGGAAGGCGCGGTGGGGGCATGGTCGCCGCGGGCTCAGCGGGGGGAGGAGGAGACAGGAGGGAGGAGAGGAGGAAGGGCGGCGCACGGGCAGCGCGCCGGTGGTGGAGTGCGGGAGGAGCGACGAAGACCTGGCGGATTGGATTGGGACCTCGTGTGCTGGATGAGCGGCGGCGAATTTTTTTGTCCTTTTCCACCACCGTCCGTAGCTGTAAGGTAAGGCCGAAGGAGGAATCAGTGCGATTGGTTTGTTTTTGCAAACTGAAGGCTGATGTGGCATTATGCTGATGTGGATAGTGTGCATGTTAAGAGAATCGTTAGAAGTGGGGATTAACTTCTTAAGAATGTAAGATATATTAATGGTAAAAATTTGGGCTCCTCGGTAATTAAGGGGATCAATAATGTTTGCTCTATAAATCTACCATAGAGACAAATTGCATGGAGGTTTCATGTTTGGTACTGTAAGTTGGATTCAGAGTGATGTAGTAGGTCGGGGGTCATCAACTTTAGAAAGAGATATATCAATTGATGAAAAGAAAAAAGACCATGCTAGAACGGCATCCTTTTGACCAACTGCCTGAAATGTGTATTTTTACCTTGCAAAAAGAAGAAGAAAATGTCTGAAACGCAGACACACATGATGCTGCCCCCCCCCCCCCTCCTCCTCCCCCAATCGGGCAGTTTTTACTTAATTAATTCGTAAAGAACATGAATGAAAAAAATATCACATAAATGAATTGAACAGGAGGATCCGGTACCGGTAGACCTCCGCGACTTCTCCATGGCACTTTCCGGTGTGGAATCAGCAACGACTTTATACATGGGTGGCGGCGCCATGGGATCCACCTGAGAGTTCTGCTTCATCCCCTCATTCTTCTGCTGCATCTGGACCTGGCCGTCGGCATAGCATGCCATCCCGGTAGTGTGGCGCCGCGGCATGTCTCGGATCAGTCCGAGAACCCTAGCACCCCCGCGATCAACACTTTCCATTGCAAGCCGGTGGCGAAGGCGCATAACGTGACCTCGGCGCCATTGGAGTGTCTGGCATGGAAGAAGCGATGGACGAGGAGAAGTGGTCGATAGTGATGACGCTGAGAGAGGGGTTGCAGTATCCGTGCGTCCCCCATGTGCAGCTAATGGGCGACCGAAATCACAGTTCCAAACACGATAGATATATGTACCAAAACGATACAGGCGCGTTGTCCCAATGCCCAAAGTGCACACTCCCAATAAAGAGATACTTAAAGCTCGCCTCCTAAAACGCCACACTCCCCCATCCGAAGGCTACGCCCGGCCCAACTCGGTACAACAATGACCAAACGCAAGACGATAAGATTCCATAAAGTTGAGATGTAGGCCGTTCCACAATTTGTTTTATCTTTTGATGCTATAATAATGTTCTAATAAATAATAGCCACATATTATTCGTTGCGCATGCGAGGGAGCATGTGGTTCTTATTCGGGATCACTTTTATTTTCTCTCCTGGACTTTTGGAGCTAGTGTAAATGTAGCTTCTGTTCTAGGCAACATTTTCATCATGCATGGCATAGTGCATCTTGGTTACTTGCATTACAAACGGAATACTACCGTGCAATAATCCCATCAATAAGAAAGAATTGTCTGAATTATACAGTAGTGTACAAAATCAACAAATCTCAAATTAAATTGTCATGCTTGTCTCACAAAGATAATATTCCATTTTTTGACAGATTCCGTTCTAGTTAAGAAAAAACACCCCTAGAGATATCTAGGGCTGTTGTTGCATTACAAGAACATTGCAATGGCCAACCTGCAGCCTGTCTGGAATAAACCTATCACCAAGTTTTAGTGGACCGCTCATGTTTTGTCAACACTGTGCTTCCATCCATCCTTAATTATCTATGTTAATTAAAATTAATCTGTTTGGACTCCTCGGAAATAAAGGAGATTGAAGTTCTTCGTAGGATCGAATTTCCTCTATGAATCTGCGGAAGAGACAAATTGCATGGACGTTGCATGTTTAGTCAGCTGGAAGAAGGTTCAGAGAGTAGGTTGGAGGTCATCGGCCTTAGAAAATTTAGTTAGCTGCGCTTGCACTGGAAGCCTGTAAGGGATATCAATGAGGAGAAAAAAGACTGTCCTGGATCATAGCATTACCGAGTAACATTGTGCACTGTAGCCATCAGCTCTGCCACCTCTGTGGTAACTACCTGAAACCAAGACGCACTTGATGTCCTTCAGGGCCCTAGCTCAAGGTAATAGTTCAGCACCATACGTTGTGGACGTGTCGGCAACGTCCGCCTCTATCCGTGCAGGTACTTCAAATCGAGGGTGTTGTAGAACTGTGTTTTCTCGCGTGCATGGACGGGATGTGGTTCTTGAAGAACCGCGGTTTGCTTGCCCAGATGGGCAAGGCGTGGCTGTGGTCAAGGCTGTTGCTGAACTGCGTCTTGCCTGGCAAAATATACTTGGACAATGTAGATACGCCTGCCTATACGCCCAAGCATCAGCACTAGTTTGTCGATGCACACTAAGCACTCAATTCCCGATGTCACATATTCTCAAGCAAGCACCCTTTTTTCTTGCTAAAAATAGGCTGTTATAGGAGAGAAAGCTGTTGAGGGTCCATGGGTTGTGTCCTAGTTATGAATCATATAGAACACAATCCATCGGTGGTCGTATTTATAGAGATGATTTTCCTTCACTTGATCCAATTACTCATAACATTTATATCGGACAAATTTATATGATATTTAAACTCGGAAGGTCTTCAAATAATGGAAGTCTCATGATATACAACATGGGCATGTGGCATCATTTATTTGGGCTTGGTTAATACGCGTTCTTCCAAATTGGTACATCCTCTTCCAAACTAAATGACTTCACACGCTGCCGGAAAGCTCGGATGTAGCTATGAAATATTGGTACTGCATCGCAAGGACAAATTATGTTAAGTTGGCAAATTAATAGTTCGAGGAATGTATAGTGATATTTTGGCGATACAAAATGGATGCCATGCTTGATGTGTTTAGTAGCCAGTGGTATCCTGGGTTGGCAGAGAGGCACACTGGAGAGATGTTGTCACGGTACAACACGGTAGACTTGGCAACGTCGTAGTGAAGCTCCTGAAGTAGTTGCCATAACCATGAGCACTGAGCAACCACATAGATTTAACGAAAATGCGCTTGGCCAGGTTCGATTTGATGTCCCGTGGCGAGTGCATGTGCAAGCACACTTGCTGGACGGTGTAATGCAGATCAAGCCAGTTGATCATCAGGTATTCAAAGGCTGAGACGGTATAATGTGGTAGAACTGGGTCGGAGGCAGGAGCACCATCATACTAAGAGAGCTTGGACTTTGTGTCCACGGGCTTGACAATGGGCTTCAAGTTGAGCATGCCGGCAAGGTCAAGGATGTCGTGGGCGTATTTCTGCTGTCAATAGCCATCGTCATACGAGGTGGCCAAGATGCTGAGGAAGTAATGGAGGGCCCGGGCCCCATGTTCCTGAATGGTCTATGTTTTTCCCAGTCAAGTGTATTCCCAAAACCTAAGTCTTTAGTCATGGCTGATAGAAAATGTTACAGACCTGGAAATTAATTATTTCACCTTATCCCCGCTTTACAATGCAAGAATGTAAAATGTTAGTTATCCTTATCCCTCATGTGCAGGTTGACATGTCATCTCTACACGGCTTTGTATGACAGTGTTTCTTTGTTGTGAGTGTAATCATACCGCTTGTTCAATTGTACAGTCAAATGATCTTCCACAACAGATTTTTCTAAAGATCTATGGATAGTTCTAGTGGGAACACAGAATCGCAAGCATCTTAGACAGAGCCATTGGAAGCATCGAATCGTATTGTGGCCTCTGGCAGCCATGGTTAATCAGGGGTGGCTACATCGAGAGACCCGAGCTCTCTGGCACCCACAAAGAGGGCTAATACTATGCACATGAAGCGATAGATGATGTTCTGATAATTGGTAGTACGATAATGCCACATTCTTTGTCAGTCAAGGAAAGAGGACTGACCATAAGTGAAATACAGATATATAGTGTGAGAGGAAAACAAGGTTAGCGTGCACATTATCCCTTCCAGATACTCCCATTCAACGCCGCCATAAGCCTTGATCATATCGATCTTGACCGCACACCAACCTTGTTTTCCTCTCTTTCTTCGCTGCATATGATCAAGGTTTATGACCGCGTTGAATGGGAGTATCTGTAAGGGATAATGCGCCAACTTGGGTTTCATGATTGATGGATAGCCCTTGTCATGTCGTGTGTGACGACAGTGAGCTTCCAGGTGAAAGTCAATGGGGAACTGCTGGCGGTGTTCTCACCGTCGAGAGGTTTCCGTCAGAGGGACCCAATCTCACCATATCTATTTCTGCTATGTGGGGAGGGCCTCTCATGTTTGATGCACAACTATGATGGAGGATGGATAGATAGGGGAATCAGAGTTAGCAATACTGCCCCGTGGATTTCCCACCTCTTATTTGCAGATGACTGTTTAATTTTCATGAAAGCCGACTCCAGAAGCGCCACTAGGCTAAATGAAATTTTGCATCAGTATAGCATTGGCTCTGGACAGAGTGCAAACAAGTAGAAAAGCTCCATGTTTTTAGCCCTAATAGTGGCTCGTCAGTAAAGAGGGGTGTCAAGGCAGCCTTACAAATCCAAAGAGAAGCGATGTCAAAAAAATACCTTGGGCTCCCAACAGCGGCGGGAAGAATTATAGAACAAAGTTTTGAACATATTAATGAAAGATCGAGGGCAAGAGTACAAGGGTGGCACGAAAGGAAAATGTCATGTATAGCGAAAGGAGTTCTTTTGAAGTCAGTGGTCCAAGCTTTACCATCCTACACTATGAGTTGTTTCAAACTCACAAAAGGTTTGTGCAAGAAAGTGACGACAAATATGTCCAAATATTGGTGGGCTGGATCACTTGACAAAAAAGGAATGCATTGGCAATCTTGGGGTAAGATGTGCTTTACAAAGTCACAAGGAGGAATGGGATTTCGAGACTTGGAAACTTTCAATGATGCGATGTTGGCAAACCAAGCATGGAGGCTTCTCGAGAATCCAAATAGCTTGTGTGAACGAGTGCTTAAGACATGGAAAGCAATTATCATAGGGAGAGATATGTTGAAGAAGGGACTCATTCAGCGAATTGGTAATGGAGATACCACCGAAGTGTGGCATGTTCAATGGATAGATGGAACCATATCTATGAAACCATTGGGAGCCCTCAAGCAAAACTCAGTCCAGTTAGTGTCGGACTTGATTGACCCGGTGTCAAATCAGTGGGATAAGGAGCTCGTTCAGAGCATTTTCTATGCCCCAGATGCGGTAGCTATTTGTTGAATATATTAGCAATTCATCATATGGTTTAATCCGAAATATCATAAAATTAATCATGACAGAAGCAACTAAAGCGAGCATGCAAATATCTAGTACAATGGGGAAACAGATCCAATCTACGGCAAGTACTAGACATAGAAATTGTAGCGAGATCTGATACAGATGAGAGACAGATGCATACGTTGCAGCAGCTGTAGTAGCGGCTGTGTTGTCCCCGGTCTGGGCCATGTCGTCGTCGAGGAAGAGGTTGCCGATGTCGGGGAAGAAGTCGTCGTTGGGGAAGTGATCGCTGTCAGCAGTCGAGCGAGAGCTCTCCCCAAAAACCTGATCGCCCCTCTCCCGTACAGGATCGCAAGAGGCGAGGTTCCGGAGGCCTGCTGTCCCTTCTTCTGGTGCACGCCGGAAGGAGGGATGGAGAAGGCTTGAGTGGCGGCGCAATATTTTGGAACGGTGAGAAACCATACGAAAACAACCTGCTCTCAAGGCTGGCTTGGTACGGGTTTATATAGTGTATGTTGGGAGTCAAAGCAGCCGCCATAAACGCGTCCGTTTATGATTTAGAAACTGCCGTACTTAACACGTCCGTTTATGAAATAGAAACAGTAACAATAAACGCGTTTGTTAATGAGTCAGAAACGGTCGTAATAACCGCGTCTGTTAATGAAATAGAAACAGCCCCAATAAACGCGACCGTTACTAATTAATCAATGACTCATTAATTTTCCCAATTAACAAAATAATAATGTGTCAATGAGAATTTCTGAATTTATTTGGACTAGTAAATACTAGTAAATTCCAACAATCCCCCACAAAATCTCATAGACACATCTCCTGATTTTTAAGTTCCAAAGCATTGTTTATATACCGGTACTTAGTGGAGACTGTTAAGTTGAACTTCCACCTAGAATGTTATGTTACACTAATTCACAACTTGGATAGTGGACTATGCCTTGAACTACAAGTTTGCTGTGATACCAGTTTCACACAACGTCTAGACCGATACTAGGCTGCCGCAAGGCTTCCCCGCGGTTGGAGCTTATGCGTCATACTCCGAAGGCCTTTCATGAGTTTATTAGAGAACACCCAATTCTCACAGATTGCGACGTTCAACAATCAAGCTCATATAGGTGAGTTCCTCAAGAGATGCTCTGTAGGACACATCTCCGCTTATATAAGTAAACCACTTGGAACACATTAAGACAAATGTCAACCTACCATACAGATTAGGAGAATATTGCATCTTCACAGAGTGGGATAAAATATAAGAATACTCTCCTCTCAGCTGACCAACAGCTTGTCTCTTACTTCTAACTCACGGGATCTCCGATCACATAGAGTAGGTTACCACTGTGGACAACTCATACCGTGGGTCTCAAACCCATCTCCCTCGATGCATTATCTATCACATTACGTGATAAACCCTTTGTGAAGTGATCTGCCAAGTTCATAGTCGTTTGGATATAATCCACTGTAATAACTCCGGAGTTTTTCAGTTTCCTGACAGATTTCAATCTCCTCTTCACATGCCTTGATGACTTCATATTATCCTTAGAACTGTTCACTTTGATGATCACAGTTTGATTATCACAGTTCATTAGGATTGCGGGTATTGGTTTTTCAACCACACGCAAGTCCATCAAAAGCTCACGAAGCCACTCTGCTTCAACAGTGGCTGTATCTAATGCTGCGAGTTCTGCTTCCATAGTTGACCTCGTTAAGATGGTCTGCTTGCAAGACTTCCAAGAAACAGCGCCACCACCAAGTGTAAATAAATAACCACTAGTGGCCTTAATCTCATCAGCATCAGATATCCAATTAGAATCACTATAGCCTTCCAGAACCCTCGGGTTTCCGGTATAGTGAATTCCATAGCTCGCTGTGCCTTTTAAATAGCGCATAACTCTCTCAAGCGCATGCCAATGATCATCTCCCGGATTGGAAACAAACCGGCTCAATTTGTTCACAGCAAAAGAGATGTCAGGCCTCGTGGCACTCGCCAAATACATAAGCGAGCCTATTATCTAAGAATATCTCAGTTGATCTCTAGCAATCCATCGATTCTTTCGAAGCAATACACTAGGATCATATGGAGTTGGAGAAGGCTTACAGTCGCTATACCCGAAGCGACTCAAGACCTTTTCCACATAGTGAGATTGAAGCAGTGTAATCCCACCATTATCATCTCTCAGCAGCTTGATGTTCAAGATAACATCAGCCACTCCTAGATCCTTCATCTCAAAACAACGAGATAAGAAATCCTTAACTTCCTTAATTAAATCAGGATTGGTTCCAAATATCAATATGTCGTCGACATATAGACAAAGAATAACTCCCTCGCCCCCACCATGGCGATAGTACACACATTTGTCAGCTTCGTTTACAACAAAGCCTTCAGAAGTCAAAGTCCTTTCAAACTTCTCGTGCCATTGCTTAGGAGCTTGCTTGAGGCCATATAATGACTTCAATAACTTACACACTTTTCCTTCCTGGCCGGGCATTACGAAACCGTCTGGCTGCTCCATATAAATTTCCTCATCCAACTCTCCATTAAGGAAAGCTGTCTTAACGTCCATTTGATGAACGAGAAGACCATGCGAGGCAGCCAAAGACAGTAGCACTCGGATAGTGGTCAATCTAGCCACAGGTGAGTAAGTATCAAAGAAGTCTTCACCTTCTTTCTGAGTATAACCCTTGGCCACAAGCCTTGCCTTGTACTTTTCAATTGTACCATCAGGCCTAAGCTTTTTCTTGAACACCCACTTACACCCTACAGGTTTACACCCATAGGGACGATCGGTGATCTCCCAGGTTCCGTTAGCCAGGATGGAATCCATCTCGCAACGGACAACCTCTTTCCAGTAGTCAGCATCAAGAGATGCATAGGCTTCTGAAATAGTCCTAGGTGTGTCATCCACGAGGTACACAATGAAATCATTACCAAAGGACTTTGCAATCCTCTGTCTCTTGCTCCTAACAGGAACTTTATTGTCATCCTCCAAGGGATTCTCAGCGTGTTCTATTGGAATGGTGGGTTCAGGAATCTCAGTTATTTCCTGACTCGATAAAATAGGTATTTCCTGATTTGATGAGCTAGCCATATCCTTCATAGGAAATATGTTCTCAAAGAAATTTGCATCATTCGACTCCATAATCGTACCGACATGCATGTCGGATACCTCAGATTTTACTACCAAAAATCTATAACCGATGCTATTAAAAGCATAGACCAGAAGAACACAATCTACGGTTTTAGGTCCAAGCTTGCGCTTCTTGGGAATTGGTATATTGACTTTCGGCAAACAACCCCAAGTACGTAAGTAAGAGAGTTTCAATCTTTTCCTTTCCCATTCCTCAAATGGAGTAATGGTTTTATTCTTTGTGGGAACTCGGTTTAGGACATGACATGCAGTCATTAGCGCCTCCCCCCACCATGCCTTGGAGAGACCCGAAGTGTCTAACATGGTGTTAACCAAATCAGGCAGAGTTCGGTTCTTTCTTTCAGCCACCCCATTTGACTGAGGTGAATAGGGAGGCGTCCTCTCATGGATAATACCATGTTCCGCACAAAACGAATTGAATTCATTTGAAAAATACTCTCCACCACGATCAGACCTAAGCCGTTTAATTTTACGATCAAGTTGGTTCTCTGCTTCGACTTATAGTTTTTGAAGTAAGTTAAAGCCTCATCTTTTGTTTTCAGAAGATACACATAACAATATCTAGTGGAGTCATCAATGAGTGTCATAAAGTATTTCTTTCCACCCTTTGTCAACACGCCATTCATCTCACAAAGATCAGAATGTATAAGCTCCAGTGGTGCTAAATTTCTTACCTCCGCAGTCTTATGGGACTTGCGAGGTTGCTTAGCTTGAACACACACTTGACATTTGGAACCTTTCACAGTAGTAAATTTCGGAATTAAACTCATATTTGCTAACCGCGTCATGCAACCAAAGTTAATATGACAAAGTCGTGAATGCCAAATATCAGATTCATTATCGTGGCAAACATGATTAATAACTTTAGTGCATAAGTCTGACAAAGATAGGCGGAACAAGCCTCCGCACTCATAGCCTTTACCAACAAATTGTCCATACTTGGAAATTACAACTTTATTGGACTCGAAAACCAACTTATAACCATCTTGACATAAACGCGAACCGCTGACGAGATTCTTATTGATGGAGGGCACATGATGCACGTTCTTCAGTCGCACGATCTTCCCCGAAGTAAACTTCAGATCGACCGTACCAACAACACGAACAGTGGCATGTGACCCGTTCCCCATCAGCACGGGGGAAGTCCCTGTGACCTGGTAAGAAGAGAACATGGAGGCATCAGCACAAACATGTACATTGGCACCTGTGTCAATCAACCAATCAGGAGAATGACAAATTGAAAGAATGGTAGGAATTATACCGTACCCAATATCCTTCATCTCGGTGTCAGCCATGA
Organism: Secale cereale; assembly: GCA_902687465.1. Lineage (NCBI taxonomy): Eukaryota > Viridiplantae > Streptophyta > Magnoliopsida > Poales > Poaceae > Secale > Secale cereale. The sequence goes on from LR738712.1 coordinate 759,031,076, forward strand.
CAACATTAGCGGTCTTGCCGCTATTCTCCAGCTGCTGCAGCTCATGCCGTTTGGGGCATCTCGGAGCCCAATGGCTCAGGTCGCCACAAACGTGGCATGATCCCTTCTTCTTCTTAAAGTTGGTAGAGGACGATGGCTTAAACTTGTTGTCAGGCTTGCCTTTACCCTCGTATTTCTTCTTGTTATATTTAGGCTTGTTGGGCTGGTAGTTTTTCTTCTGCACCATGTGCGCAGCAGAACCTACCTCAGCAACCCGAGCACGTGTATCCTTTGCTCTCGCCTTCTCTTCCACATCAAGAGATCCGATGAGGTCCAAAACGGAAAACTCCTGTCTCTTGTGTTTCAGAGAAGTAGCAAAGGTGCCCCACGAAGGTGGAAGCTTGGCAATGATGCCACCGGCCACAAATTTGTCCGGTAAATTACACTTAAAGTGCTCAAGTTCCTTAGCGAGTGACTGTATCTCATGAGCCTGTTGAACAACAGAATGCTCATCAGTCATCTTGTAGTCATAGAATTGCTCCATGACGTACAACTCGCTACCAGCGTCCGAGACCCCAAACTTGGCCTCGAGCGCGGCCCACATGTCCTTGCCATGATCAAACGACATATAAGGATCCACAATGGAATCATCAATAATACCGAGGAGGGCTGTATTAAACATAATATCAACCCTTTCAAAGGCTTCCCGCTGTGCAGGTTCAAGATCGCCCTCAGGCATGCCCTTGGTGGCCGCATAGCAGTTCATGGATTGAAACCACAACACTGCTCTCGTGCGCCACCTCTTATAGTTCACACCCTTGAACCGATCGGGCTTTGTCGACGTAAGAAAAGCAGGTGTAGTAAATTGCCTATAATCAGTTTTTTGGATTGTTGAATATATTAGCAATTCATCATATGGTTTAATCCGAAATATCATAAAATTAATCATGACAGAAGCAACTAAAGCGAGCATGCAAATATCTAGTACAATGGGGAAACAGATCCAATCTACGGCAAGTACTAGACATAGAAATTGTAGCGAGATCTGATACAGATGAGAGAGAGATGCATACGTTGCAGTAGCTGTAGTAGCGGCTGTGTTGTCCCCGGTCTGGGCCATGTCATCGTCGAGGAAGAGGTTGCCGATGTCGGGGAAGAAGTCATCGTTGGGGAAGTGATCGCTGTCAGCAGTCGAGCGAGAGCTCTCCCCAAAAACCTGATCGCCCCTCTCCCGTACAGGATTGCAAGAGGCGGGGTTCCTGAGGCCTGCTGTCCCTTCTTCTGGTGCACGCCGGAAGGAGGGATGGAGAAGGCTTGAGTGGCGGCGCAATATTTTGGAACGGTGAGAAACCATACGAAAACAACCTGCTCTCAAGGCTGGCTTGGTACGGGTTTATATAGTGTATGTTGGGAGTCAAAGCAGCCGCCATAAACGCGTCGGTTTATGATTTAGAAACTGCCGTACTTAACACGTCCGTTTATGAAATAGAAACAGTAACAATAAACGCGTTTGTTAATGAGTCAGAAACGGTCGTAATAACCGCGTCTGTTAATGAAATAGAAACAGCCCCAATAAACGCGACCGTTACTAATTAATCAATGACTCATTAATTTTCCCAATTAACAAAATAATAATGTGTCAATGAGAATTTCTGAATTTATTTGGACTAGTAAATACTAGTAAATTCCAACACTATTCTTGCCATGTCAAGTCCGCATGTAGCAGGGGCGGATGTGTGGGCATGGTCCCGGGAAAAGTCGGGGATCTTCACGGTCCGGTCGGCATATAGGGACGAGGTGTAGTCTAAGTTACATGCGACTGAGTTAGCTGGTTCATCATCGGGCGAATCGACCGTATGGAAGGCATTATGGAAGATCAATGTGCTGCCAAAAAACCGGGTGTTCAGGTGGCGCGTGTTAAAGGAGTTATTGCCGTCCTTTGGTGAGCTTAAGAGGAGGCACATCAAGCAGCTACCGAATTGCCCAATGTGTGGTCATGACAACGAAACGCTTTTTCACTCGCTTATGGAATGTGACAACACAAAACGTTTTTGGGAAGCAGCAGAACGCTTCTTTGGTATTGATATACCACAGTTACACCCACTGTCATGGTCTCGCGATCTGTTAGATCAACGCTTATTCAAGAAGGAGGTGGCGGCTATTATGATCACTGTGATGTGGGCTGTGTGGCACTCCAGGTACAGTTATACTCATGGTGAGTTGGTATACCAGCTAGTCAAATCAATGGTGATTATAGAAGAGATTATCAGGGCACTGGAGATCCCTGAGAAGAGGAAGGCCATAGCCACTACTCCCCTGAGGTGGCTACCACCTGAGGATGGGTGGATAAAGATCAACACCGATGGTGCTACGGATGTGGGTCTAATATGTGGAGGAGCGGGCTTCATTGCTCGAGATCATCATGGAGCACTCGTTAGAGCGGGAGGATCACGATATGATGGGGTTACCGATCCTTTATCAATTGAACTATTTGCATGCAGAGACGCGATCCTAATGGCACGCGACATGGGCTTGCAGCAAGTGGTGTTGGAAACGGACTGTCAGGAGATCCAGCGACTATAGGAGGCACTCCAGAGGTCGACGTGTTTTCACCTCATCATCGAGATGAAGGAAGTGTCTACTTTCTTCCAGGGATTTAGGCTACGGTTTGCGTGTCGCCAGACTAACATGGCGGCACACCGTCTAGCTAGGCATTCGTTAAAACTTTCTGTTGTTATGCACTTGTTTGATACTATCCCTGGGTGGCTGACTGTTTGTTTGCAGTCAGACATGCTAGCGCCTAATGAATAAAGAGCCGGAGGGCGTTTTAGCTTTAAAAAAAATCTAAGATACAAATCCTTCACGTATATAGAAAATACAGAACACTATATTTTTCATGAACACTATATAGGAAGATACAACTTCAAGAACATGCATGGGTTTTAAATAGGACGATAATTTAACTCTCCATGCAGGTCTGAGAAAAAAGTTCACTTTTGACATGTTTCCATTCTTGAGTCCCATCTGAATATATTCAAAAAGAATTTGATCGAGTTTATATGGACAACCTGATAGAAAACCAAACACGGCGCTCACACCAACACACACATCAGAGTACGAAGCCGCCGCTTCGACTACCTTCTCTCACACGTGAGTCACAACGCGGCACGACCAGGATGCCCATAGCTCTAGATACAAGAGATAACCACCCGCAGACCACGAACGTTATACCAAAAGTCTAGGGCCACCGCCTTGACATACCAGCCAGACCAACCCCTCTGATCACGTCAACTGGCTGGACGCACTAGCTACCCACAGAGTACACGGTCGCCACCCATAGAGTCGTTGTTGCATCCTGTCCGAGGCTGCCGCCGCCACGCCCATCCATTGTCCGGAGCCGCCGCCCCAATATCCACCGACCTAGAACACAACGTGATCCAACATAACTGCAACAAATTTTCCGCCCCACAGTGTTAGAGGGTTCCAAGGAGGTGCCTTCAAGAAGGTAGTGAAATCGGTGTCACCACTGCCCGCTCAAATTGAGCTTGGGTTTTCACCCGGAGATCACATGACACTCGCGGCAAAGAAGAAAAAAACTCCATGACGAGGCCTTCAGGAAGGAATACATCGATCAAGGGTGCCATCCTCATCGGCACCAAAAGAGAAGGTGCAGGACTTCAGCCCAGAGTGTCCATCCACCTCTTATCCAGCTAAAGGATCACGGGGCACGACATCATAAGCAGAGACCTCAGCACCGACCACCCGCCGGTGCCTCACCGTCCACATGACCGGAGCGATGCACACAATCCACCACTGCCCAGAGCATCCACATATGCCACGAACCAAGCCCGGCAGGATCCGGATTCAAACAGCTGATCCGAGCAGTAGGTCCCCTGCCACTGGTCAACAGAGCACCACCAGGACCGATGCAGACCACCTCCTCCAGCTTAAGTGGGCAGCGCGCGGATGCCCGGATGCAGAGGAACGCTCGCGTGCACCATCGCGGATCCAGGCGCGGGGGCCAGATCCGCCACCGAGGTGAGCCAACCACGCGCGGGGAGCAGCCATGGCGAACGGGGGAAGCGACGACCGCGACCCATCCTAGCAGCCAGAGCATACGCAGAGCACCATGGAGTGTGGTGGCCGCTGTCGTCTAACGGGCCACTGCCGCCCTACCTACACACCCATCCACTGCGCGCTCTCCCTGAGCCTCCTTTGGAACCAGGAGGCGTCGACAGCAGTGGCGAAGGAGAGGGGGCACTAGAAGAATATGAAATGGCTCAGGTCGAGGTTCTTGGAGAACCGCGTTTTGCTCGCCCAGATGGGCAAGGTGTGGTTGTGGTGAAGGTTGTTGCAGAACTACATCTTGGTTGGGAAAATAAACGTGGACAATTTAGACACGCCCGCCTCTATGCCCATGCAGCAGTACCTGGTCTTCATTTAATACTAAGCACTCAATTTCCGATGTCTCATATTCTCGAGCCAGCGCCCTTTTTTTTTTTTGAAATAATTTTGCTTTTTTTTTTTTGAGCAAATGAAATAATTTTGCTAAGGGACTGTAGAGGAGATAAAGCTGCTGAGAGTCCGTGGGCCTAGTCCTAGTCATGAATCAAAGAGAACACAATTCGTCGGTGGTCGTATTTATAGAGACTATTTACCCGTGCATGCTTCGGTTGCTTATAACATTTATATCGGATAAATTTCATCAGATATTTGAATATGAAAGGTCTTGATAAACCTAAAATCTAAAACGTGCGTACACACTATTTAGACGTCGCGAACGGCCAGTTCCTAGCCATGGGATTCGGTCGCGCACATGTCCAGGTGCCAGCTGATCGGAATCACGTGGCTGCAAAAATTTGGACAAATACTGTCTCACATGGTGGACCAAGGAATATAATGAAGAAGAAAAAGCAATAAGTGATGTGTACCCTATCTCTCCGCATGTGATTATATGTGGTAGATTTATTGACGTTTCACAGAAATTCTAGAAGTCATATGTTTCAAAGTGTGCTCCGAAATTCAAATCCGTTTACAACATTGGAATTCTGGTGATAATATCTTTGAAATTAGACCCCGCAAGGGTATGTTTCGACGTATTTTTTTGTACGCCAGTTTTGGTGCTAATAGGGTCCAACTCTATTACCTCATAATGCAACTTTAGTACTGCATTGTGTAACTCTTGTCGAAAAAAATTGGAGCTGCATCATCCAACTTCCTATGCAGCTGCAACATAGCGACCATGACAACTAACCTTTTGTGATGTGCAAGTAGTCTGCTCCCTCGGACAACCACCTACTAATAGTCGATGTGCAACCCTCCCGCCCCTACCTGTGGACGTATTGTTTCACTGCTAGTACACCTTGCCCTTCTACCTACTAGTGATAGGTGCAACTTAGTCTGTTGTTCTAGCCAACTCCCATGTGCAACTCCTCCCCCTCCCTCTTTATGGATGCGTAGTTTTAGTTGACGGGGGCAACAGAAGAAATTGCACATAGTCTGCTAGGCAGTTGCACATCTCACTGGCCAAGATATTTGGATGATGAAAACTACTCATCTATGAGGATAGTGAAAAGTTACATATAGAAAGGGCGCTAAAGTTTCGTATCTCAATAGCATGGTTGTTTGGAATGAGTGCTATCATTGAAAACTACACATCCACAGGACATGCAAGAAAGTTGCACATCATTGTTAGACAGCAGGGGCACTATCTGACGTTGCACATGCACTGCTATGCAGTTGGCGAGGCAGCAAGCCTTGAAAACTACATATCCATGGTATCGGAGAAAGTTGCATATCGACCACCTGGAAGTTGGCCTAAGAAGCAGACAAAATTGGACATCTCACTGGCGTGGTTAGTTTGGGATGGAGGTGCCATCAATGAAAACTGCACGTCCATGTGTATAGAAAAAAATTCACATCGATAGCTAGGTAGTTGCACATAACAAGACTAAATTGCACACAAAAAGAAACATACTCATGCGAGATCTAATTTCGATGAGCGCGTCGCAGGGGGTTCAACAGTATTCACACTTATTAACGATACAAAAGTTATGGCTTTTTTAAAATTCTAAATCCAAATTAAATGTATTCACACTTATTAACCTGGATACATCTGTTTCTATTTTAGACAAGTCTTAAACATTGCTGGTCTTTGCCTTTTTTTCCTACCAGTTGTCACTAGAGGAAGCAAAGAGACATGTTTTTTTTTTTCCGAATTTGTATTATGGTACAAGAGGTTACCTAAACAGGAAAGCTGCCACAGAGTGCTCACAAGCCAACGGCTGCTCGCTATATGCCTCCATTCATGATACTGTCGTCTCCAATGATGTACAACAAGCGCATGTGCCATCACTTGTTTGAACTTGGTTGATATGTGTCATGTCAAATTGGTACATCCACTTCCGAACTAGATGATTTCACTTGCTACAAGAAAACTCAGATGTAGCTATGAAATGTTGTTACGACACCGCAAGCACAAATTATGTTAAGTTAGCAGTTTAATTGTTCAAGGAATTTAGGTAGTAAGTGAAACTTAAGTATTTAATGAAAATATTGTCATATGTCAATTGTTATATGGTGCTCACTCACTTTCATTTCTTAGGCTGATGTAAAAAATATCTTGCAATATTTATTGTCACGTCGGAAAAATGTCAAATTGTATGGTAATTATTTGAATATGGTTAACTAAAATTTTGTTTGTGTTGATTGAGTTTAGATAGTTTTGACTAGGATTTGAAGCTTTTGGGTTTTATTTGGAGGTTAAGAACATCTGAAAGTTATTTAGAACCATAGATTGATTATCAGGGAATATCTATAGGGCCCAAAGTACAGTTCTTGATTTAATATAATTGTTACTTAGTATTTGGGCTGGAATATATTCTTCCCGTCCTAAATATTGTATTCGGATTACCTGGATTTTTCTAAAAAAAATCTGAATTGGTTTGGATTGATTTTCGAATCAAATTAAAATTCAAAACAGAAAAAGAAATAGGAAAATATAATTCCCAATCTAGCCCAGCCAACCTGCGCGGTCAAACCCGTACTTGTACATAGGATGTTCCCTTGGACGAATTATTCTTGAAGAATGTCGTTTACTGTTAGTTAATTTCAGAAAGGTCGTTATTGAGCATTGTAATCGCGAACCAAATATTGTGCCTCCTGTCACAGCGTAGAATAGAAGTGTTGTTCCACCAAACTTGTGGTTAGACTCACCTCCGGGATTTATTTCTAAATTTTAACGGACGATGTAATCATTGTTTAATTTTAATAAAGCTAGCCATGGTCGCCTTTCCCTAAAAAAAAAGATGTTCCCTTGCATGAAGTGGCCGGATCCCTCTGCCGGTGGCCCGAATCTCCTTGTCGGTCAGCCTAGGCTCTGTACTTTCTGATGAAGGAACTCTATCTCGCCTACTGATCGCCATGTATCACCATCCCCCAGGACCTCCAGCGCACCGGACGGTCGACGGAGTACGGCGGCAGTCCCATTTGATTGCCATCAACCGGAGTAAGGGGGCAAGTATACTGCCATTTCTTCACAAAGTCGGGCAGTTTCAACTAGAGTTACTTGCTGTTTGTCCTCAGTTGGATGAGAGCACCACCACACACTCGTAGAGATCATCGTTGTACTTTTGCGCCTTTACCCAAAATTATTCCCCCCACAATCCAAAATGTGGTTGTGTCCCTAAGAAGCACACTCACGGCAATAAAGACACGGATGTGAAAGATTCCGTTGGGGGTAAAGTGGTGAAGCTGAACGTCGTAGAAGAACAAGCCCACTGAAGAAATCGTGGAGAGGCAGAGATATTCCCTACAACGTGAAAGGCACGAGAAGCACTCAATCATATGTCCATGGCACCGGAAAGACATGCATCCACCGATCCACATCCGACCCATCCACCCTGGACGTCGCATGCCACATGACACCCTCTTGCATTTGGATGTAGCCATTGTCAATGACGGTAGACACTTTCCATTTGTAACACTGGGCGTAACGACAGTCTATACAGCGGAGACGACCTTGCTGGCAGCGGCAACACCGCGGGAGCCGTACGATCCTCTCCGTTTCTTCCCTACGTGTGCCATCGGTGGTTGTCGGGATCGGTTGTCCTGGTAGTAGATTAGTGGGAAAAAGATCATTCGCTACAACCAATTTTTTTTTGGTGTTTGTTCTCCTACCACAGCCTCATCACATCGTTGTCGATATAATCTCTAATTCGTGTGTTGCATAAATTCTCCATATATTTAACGGCTTATATAGCAATGTTGTCCTCAATTTCATCAACATGTAGTGATATTATGTCATATATGGGTGTAGGAACAAGTGCGGCCTCAAACAACAACATTGATCTATTTAAAGTGGTAGTGAGACCCACTTTTACATTGGCATATATTTTCCCTTCAAAATGAGGAATAGGCAATCCCAGGTCTTTGAGCACCAGATCCAATATGGATGCACAGGGAATCTTTACAATGTGATAACACCCTATATATCATTTTAGCAACACATCAACGTGTGTCAGAGAAGGAAATGTAAAGAAAGACACCACTTGTAATAAGGTTTGATAATAATGAAAAGGCCTTCTATATTAAATAATAGTAGGGTAGATGGAAAGCTAAACTCAGGCAACCTAGTGATCGACGACTCTGATCCCAGAGATCGATTATGGGCTTCTCCATCATCAAGTAGTTCCATACTCAAAAGGTCTGAACTATAGACACTTATACAAAATTCAAATTGCCATGCACATCTAACAAAATAATATCACAGTTTTAACATGTTTCATAATATTCTAGTTTAGGAATTCCCCAAAAATATCAAGGTTCCTCGTTGCATTAAATGATCTCTAAGCCTGACCGACAATATGTCCTCAATTAAATTGCCATCACATTGCAGCGACCGTGAGGTCAGCTGCACTCCAACGATAGTACTACTACCTTCGTCTCGGTGAATAAGTCATTCATGTAGTTCTAGGTCGACAATTTAACTATCTAAATATGTATTATATGTGACAATATATATAAATATATATATATATATATTTATTTATTTATTTATTTAATTCCTCTAATCGATGACCTAGAACTATGCAAATGTCTTATTCACCGAGACGGAGGTAGTAGTCACTTGTTTTGTCAATGGGGTGCTCTCATTCATCCCTATGTACATATCTTACCAGTATTCCGTGTGGGATCCTAGATAATCAAGGAGATCAATACACTTAAGTTGTTTTTAAAAGAACATCGATGTGCTTCGTAGAAATTTCCTCTCTAGACCTACAGCACATGACATAGCACAGTGGTTGCATCTTTGGTCGGCTTGAATCAGACCTAAGAAAGATATGTTTGTTGTGGTTGGAAACAGCAACATGGCACTTTTCTAGAGCTCAAGTTCGCGCAGTCAACAAGCACCGAATGCCATCTTACTTAGCTTATTTAGATATCAGCTCTGCCATCTCTGTGCCACAGCCAACTGCCCGAGATTATGACGCACTAGACGTACTTCAGCACCCTTGATCCAGAGCAGAGGCACACTAGTTGCATAGTATGAGAAGGACATGAGTTGCAGCTCAAATCTCCGTGTGAGAGATGTATGCTGAGAAAACGTCAAAAGACCAAAACATACCAGATCCAGAGGGTACTATCACTCTACAGATCTGTGAACAGCAATGTCCAATGATAAGATTCTGCAAACTAGAGAGATCGCAAACAATTCCACATGCCTCTCAACCCCACCAGCTGCTAGGCCATATAAGAACCATGAAAATCAACTTGGTATTTATCTCTCCCTTCAGCTATCGAACTTTGAAACAATTCTAGTAGGTGGTAGTATTATGCTTCCTCTATGCTACTGCATCTAACTTTATAATAGGGTTTGGCTTTGTCTAGGTGCAGATGTAGGCCGTTAACACATTTTTTTTTCATCTTCTGAACACTATAATAATGTCTACTAACCAATGGCTGCATATTATTTATTGCACCTGCAAGGGAGCACGAGATTTGTATCTATGATCAGTTCTATTTTTTCTCTTCGACTTCTGGTGCCCGCCACTAGTAAGATGCGTGAATATTTTTCTCGAATACAGAGACATATTTTTAATTGGTGAGCATTTTTTTTCATTTGCTGCAGATATATTTCGAAGTCATGAACAATTTTTTCGAACCTACAAACATTTTTTTTGAATGCATGAACACCTTTCTAATATGTGAACATTTATAGAATACGTGAACATTATTCAAATTCGTGAATAGATTTTGAATTTGTCATGAACAAATTTAGAATTCGCAATCATTTGACAATACATGATTTTTTTTAAATATGTGAACTTTCTTTGGATTCATTAATACTTTAATTCATGAACATTTTTTTAATTCCTGTATTTTCTTTCCAATTCACGAACATTTTTAATTTCATAAATAAATTTTCAAAATTAAAATTCTTTAAATAGTGATTTTTTTTATAATTTGAACTAAAAAATAAAAACATTATGGAAAAATAATAAAACATTAAATCACTGGCTCTCACTGGGAGCCTCGCCCAAGGGCGCTGAGCAAGCTCATAGTTGTGTTGATGTTGCTCGTTACAAGCGACACAACATAAGCCTTTGTCCCTTATCTCGTTTACAATTTAGGTAAAAATAATTCTTGTTTACCGATGCTTTAAGGCCTCGGTTTGGTGCTACCCAATGCTACACACCATGTAGGGGATTTGGACTCTACAATTATAGCAACGGCCATACACGTATCACCCGCGCCGATGAGATCTCACGAGAATCTTGTGGTTTCCTTGTTAGCGAAGAGGGTGAGCTCATCAACTTGGGGCTAGATTGTGCGACATTGAGTATTGATATTTGATAGTGGACTGAAGTTATAAATTATTATTTTGCCGTTCATTAGCAAACCTGTTGCAGATATGTAAGTTCAGACGGCAACTCCCAGTGACTTGCCAACCTTAGCTGACGGTGCAATCCTTAGACATAACTCGAGAATACTGAGCTTGAATGGCGATCTCTACAGCCGCGGAATGCGCAAGGTCAGTCCACAAGCAGACTCACTTTACAACACTTAAGAATTCGGTTGTAATTGTAAGTACCCACAGGAGTGAATCTACCTGGGAAGTGGTTACATATATGTCTCTCCAAAGATTACTCAAGTAGCTTGGATGTTCTGGATTTTATCTAATTTTATGCCGGAAGGCTGTTCTGGATACTTCGATTACTAGTAGATTACTCGAGTATGGAGTCGTGATTCTAATTATCACTGACTAAGATAAAAAGGGTGCTTACTGTTCATCCGGAAAAGCTCTAACTTCTTCCAGCGTCAAACTTTGCCAGAGTAGAGTGCACATTTATTGTATGCTGTGTAAAATTAAAATGAGTCCAACAAAATGCAAATGCCCTTCTGTTTTGTAGGCCTTAGTTTTTCTCTGTTTCTCCATTGCAACCACTAACAGCTCTCCTGTACTAACTAGCTTTGATATTTGATAAATGCAAAGATAAATGTGAATGTCACCCACCCTTGAACTCCTGGCAGTCAATGGTTTGAAGACCTTTTCTATTCTGTGAAGAATTTCTCTGAGACTTTACAGTCAGTGGTTTGGAGATTTTTTCTATTTTGTAAAAAATTTCTCTAAGACTTGGAACAGGCTAGTCAATTTGTGTAGACTCCATAGATACCCACAAACAACTTCCCTCATCCATCTTCTCTTTCCTTGCCATCGAAGCTGCTATATCTGCTTTATAGGTGAACTAGTGAGTCGTTTCATCTCCATCCTAATAAAAAAGTACCTCTCCTCCTTGACCCATGCAGAATCAAAAGAGGAAAAGGTGGCTGGGAGGTTACAACACCTCCTGATCAGAGTCGGCACCAGGGCTGAGCGCGCGGTACATTACCAAAACCGGGATGATGGCGCAACTCAAGATGCTCTCAGAGGCCACTTATGGCGAACACCACATGCTCGACACCTCGAAGTACCGAGCCCTGAAAACCTCTGCTTGCATTGATGAGGTTAGCAGCAACGACCCCTATAGCAACAACTTTTATTCAACCAGACGTTATGGACCAACAACTGATAAAGTCACATGCTTTGAGTCACGTGGTGCCTTGGGAATCTTAGATATTGCTATTGATAACATGGCAAAATTTTGTTGTGCTTCTCAGTGGATGCGAGCACATGTCTCATAGGCACTACGCTGTTTACCTTTGCACTGACACCTTCATGTTCGGCCAACACATTGAAAACCAAAATATCTTGAGCTTCTTGTTGCAGCACAATGATCCTCCTTGTTATCATGCACTAGCCATTGTTCACGTCATAGGTGGTGCTTCCATGGGAAAGAATACTTTGGTTGCTCATGCGTGTGGCGACGAAAGGGTTAGCTCATGCTTCTCTTCTGTTTTGCACTTGAAAGGAGACTAGCTTTTGAAAATAATTGACCATGAAAGGACAATGCAAGGGATGAGAATGTTGGTAGTTATCGTGTTTGCTTCTGATATAGGTGACGGTGACTGGAAAAAGTTTCACTCATTTTTCATAGGAATGGACAGAAGAAGCAAGATCATCATGATAAGTAGACTCCGTTTAGGAAGGTTTGGATCTGTGGAACCGATTTTCCGAAGTGTTCAATCTTACGATGAATTGAGGTAACTTTTCAAGACACTGCATTCGGAAGTGTTGACCCTGCACAACATCCACTACTAGTGCAAGTAGCAGATGAATTTTCCAAGGTGCACTTGTCGCAAGAAATACATTCCCGGATGTCTTGATAAGGAACCTCAGTGTTCAATATTGGCTTTGTGTATTGGACAAGAGGAAAATAATGGTTAAACGAAACCTCTCCATGTTTGGTGATACCCAAGAATGCTTATTAATAGATAGAAAGAGGTCAACCCTTATTATTGACAGGAGAAGGACATCAAGTGGACATAAAGGACTTTCGTTTGCATCCATTTAGCATGACACGTTATACAATTAATGGTTCAACCAAGAAGGAATTACCAACTCTGACAATTGGGGAACTGATCATAGTGTCAGACCGAAGCAAGACTTTTTTCTAGTTTCATGGGAATCAAGGATACCCCCGCATAATTCATTTGCTCATTTTGTTACTAGTCATGCTCAGGATACATATGAAGGTGGTACCTTGTTGTCAGGGAGGAAGCTACGAGGAGTGTCAATCTAATTTTGTTTTTGAACTCATGTAATGTAATGCAACACTTGCATACAAGGTGGTTACTAAAAAACAACTATCGTACATATGGCGATTAAGATGTGTAATTCCCTAAAATACTATAGTACCCGGTAAAATCACTACCATTTACTCTTTTTGGGAAAAAATGGTGATGATTTTACCTGAGTTGGCGGTCACCTTGAATTCAAACTCAAATTCAAGGCGAGTCAACAAAGAGAGGTTCTGCTCCGAGTTAATTTCGGATCATTCTCATCCCAACCCTCCGTGTTTGTTACCACCCATGTTGGCCTTCCCCAGGACTCACGCTGTCATGCACATGTAGAAGAAGACTCACACGAGCATACACTGGACACACAAAGTTTTCCGCAACACATCTGGCTTTCCCTTGTTCTTTTCTCTTCTCACTATTTAATCATCCGGTTTAACAAACGGAAACATGCAACGCATCGGTCAAGCCACACAACAACTTGATCCGGTTTTCACTCCACTACTAGCCACACTCACGCACACCTTCGGGCAATAGCTCAACTAACTAGGCCACTAACCCAGCCCGTGCTCACATGCACAAGTAGACTACTCTCAAGAATATAACTCAACTAGCGAACTAACCTATGATTGAGATGGTTAGGTGGACAGTGGTATCCCCAACCCATCAGGGTTCAAATCCTGGTGCTCGCATTATTTCTGCATTTATTTCAAGATTTCCGGCGATGCGCTTTCAGTGGGAGGAGACGTTCCCGTTGACGACGAGGCGCCTACGGTGACTTCGTAAATCTCAAGATGATATGCCGGCTCAGTCCCTCGGAGGTGCACATATGGGTAGGGCGTGCGTGTGTGCGTTCATAGAGATGAGTGTATGCGCGTGTATATGAGCGCTTGCGTCTGTACTGATGCTAAAAAAAGGATATAACTCAACTCACATGTAAGCCTCAACTAACTCACCGCACTTAAAGCTAGTTTTTCCGCTGCACATCCTCACGCACTTAGAGCATCTCCAGCCGTTGCTCCCCCAAGACGCGCCGAAAACCGTCGCCTGGGGGCGAGCCGGCGCTAGTTTCGGCTTGGGTGCCAGTGCGTTCCCGGTCGCCGCCCACCCAGGTCGCCCTCAAGCGCCGATATCAGCCCAGTTTAGGCGGTGCCAGTGCTGGCAGGAAGGAGAGCAAGTGGTGGAGCACCTGGCCGGGCAGATCGCTGATCCGGTCGGCACCGCCGCTCACCCGCAGTGCGCTCCCGTCCTTTTCCCTGGGAGGCATTCTGTCGAACAGGTGGCAGGCAACGTCGCTGCTGCGAGCAAATAGACGGTCAGACGACGCGAGTGGGCGGAAAGAGAGGGATGGGCATCGACTCGCCGCCGGCAAGCCCGCTCGTGGCGAGTAGCCGCCGCCGGAGGTAGCAGGGAAATGGGGAGGAGTATTCGGCACACTCCCTCGCTGTGATGATATAGTGTTGCTTTACCCTAAAAAAAAGATAGTGCTGCTTTTGGGCTGGGCTCAACAACAAAACGCCTAGTAATAATTGCGCTGTGATGTCCGCTTTTTTCATACACATTGTACATATTTTGTATACATTGGAGATATTTTTCAATACACATTTCCCATTTTTGAACTGCATTATTAACATTTTTTCCAAACAAATTAAAATCATTTTTTAATCTGTACCTTTTTTCCATATGCATTGTACATTTTTTTGTACACGTCAACATTTGTTCAATATGCACTTAACATTTTTCAAAAAAATATAATATTTTTTATTTCTAATTTTTTCCATGCACATTGTACATTTGTTTTATATATTTTTGTACACACTTAAAAAAATTAATGCATGATTAACATTTGTCAAAAAAGTCGAAAACATATTGTACTTTTTGATTTCTACTTTTTCCCATACACATTATACAACTTTTAGTACATTTTGGTTATACTTTGGAAACATTGTTTCTATACACACTTAACACTTTCTTAACACAAGATTTACATTTGTCAACTTTTGTATATAAGATAATACCTATAATAGATCATACTGTTGCCGTTCAAATCGGAAAATTTCAGAATAAATGAATTGTTTTGCTTGGTACCCAGTTTTCTCATGGGGTAGCGAGAAACCCTGATACCGGGTGGTATCTGAATTTTCCGCCCAATACCCAAAGCCCTGACGGCAGCACAGTGCGGCTCCGTGTGGTTGGGAAGAGTTCCAATCAGCTGCGACTGTGCAAACAGGCGGAGGCAAGGTCATGCAACGATATATTACCAAGTTGCTGTCAACCTAAACTCTGAGAGAACGGCCCTAACGGCAGGGTCAACTTAATACTGCACCTTAAAACATACTATGATGTACTCTAAAAAGCATCTTAACCCTCTCATGAGCCCTTTGCCACTCCTACTACTTCACACGCCAACTCACCTTCAACTACGACGAAATAGCTTACAACGAGACCTAACCATCTTGCTACATTGGAGCAATGATCATTGAGGGTGCCATGTTTAGTGAAGAATATGTTGCGGACATTGCCAGAGCGTTTTACATCCCGCGAGGGTTTGGTCATTTTCGCCGAGCATGACTAGATGGTAGGCGTGGGCTCCCATACCGATCCTGGCTAGGCAGGTTAGTGAGCTCACCGGCCGATGGCTTCCTTGTCCTTGTTTTCATATTTCTTATGCTCGTGGTAGACAGATCTAAATCCAGACACTTGGGGCTACGATAACCACACAAGCCCCGGTCATGAGCTCACAAAGAGTGCTCAGAAGTGAAAGAAAGAAACATAGCAGCCCAAACCAAAGGTTACACTCAGCCTAACTCAGAACAACAATGCCTAAGAAAAAACTTCATCCTGCTCAGCTGCACCCAACCATTTCCCGACGCCTCTCACTCTCAGCGCCACGAGTTTCTATTTCGCTCGCATGCAAAGGCATGGTCGGAACCATGACAATGAACGTGATTTGTCTCTCTTCGGTTCGTCTCTTTAATTTTGGAACTATTGTAGGTGCCAGTCTGGCAGTATCAGGTCTGCTCCATGCCACTGCATCTATCTTTTATAACATGATTTGCCTAGGTGCACATGTAGGCAGTTCCACACTTTCTTATATATTTCTGGCCCCATACTAATCATGTACTAAATAATGTCGATAGTTATTTGTTGCACCTTTAAGGGAGCATGTGGTTCTTATCTAGGACCACTTCTATTTTCTCTCCGAGAATTTTGGTGCTCAAATTTATGAAGCTTGGGTTTTAGGTAATTATCATGGTGTTACATAGCTTAATTAAGCTGCTAGTGCCTCTGAGTGCTCCTCAGACGAAAATAATATTGCACTTTTGACGTGTTCTTTGTTCTAGTTCAAGAGTTCGCTTAGAAATGTCAATGTTTTTGTTGCATTACAAAAAGATGTCTCCGGCTGATAATACTGTGACCAAATTGCAGTGATGGAAAGGGAAGTTGGGCACCAAAGCTAGTTGGCTCACGTTTTGTCAATGTGGTGCTCTCGTCCATCGTTATTTATAGTAACTAGATGATACCCCGCGCGTTGCCGCGGGACTTTGTTGCAAAAATTTCCGAGCAACATCCACATCACAAAGATGATAACAATTTGAATCAATTATATGATGGATTTCACTTACATGCAATGAAATATGTAGAACTTTAGGACTTTTAGCATTAATTATGGTCTTAACAATCATGAAACTGCAAATGTAGTGTCTTTTATATTGTAAAGAAAGCAACCTTGAAGCATCCCCGACACTATGACCTACACCACCATTAACAGGTCATGGACACACCGCCATGATGATTTAAAAATGATAATTACAGTTGCTGAAAATATAAGATGTTTGCAAACACAACCTGGAATGTGAGTAAAGATAGCAATATGGCCCAAGAGCAGGAATAGTTCTGGCACCGGTTGCTTCTGATATAGTCAAAAGGCCATATAAAAGGATTAACATGAGGAACTAAATCATTCAATGTAGCAGCCCTTGGTATAGGAATAAATCATAGTAATCCATCAGAAAATAAATGATATTAGATGGTAGCATCGACGTAGTATATTGTCATAAAAAAGATATCAATATTACAATACCAGAACATTGCTGCAGAATTTGTACAGATAAGTGTACCTAAAGTGAGTTAGAATGCAGTACAAATTTTCTAAAGAGCACACATGTGTGGCCATGATTGCGACAAAGAAACAAAGAGTATGGTGTTGTATAATTTTTAGATATGCAAGAAAGAAACTGTGACTATCAGTAGCAGAAGGCATAATTGTTGGAACCAAGGATCGACATTCAATCACAAGAACTCGAGGAGACGGAATTTTGCCTTGCGACGAACACCCGCGGCGACGGCCGCCCGCCCCGGCGACGAACGCCGAATCCTTTTCTTCCTCTGTATTCACTTGGCTCAACCAACAAGATGCAATACATCGGCTTATATAGCCTAGCACACACAGGGCCGGCCGCCACACTCGGCCACGCATGCACGCAGCACCCACTAACCAACCCTACATGCACGTCCCTATCCAGCTCATGCATGCACGCACTAACCAACTAACCTACTCCTAGCTAACAACCTTATCCGGTCAATCGTGAGCACGCCTGCTCGTCCGCACGACCTGGATTGCTTCGCTGCATGCTATCACCGTCGTCCTACTACCACAAGCCTGGCCACAAACCGGCTCAAACTACACTCATGATACACAATGGTCACCACGGCGAGTCGTGGTTTGTGCCTAACAATAATAAAGTAGAACAAAATAACCAATTTTTAAGGGATCATAAAATACTACTACTTCTTCTTTCAAGCCGCAATTAGCTCTTACTCAGTTTTATACATGTAACGAAGAAAATAGTAGTAAAAATGAATGGTTATCAACATCTTTCAAGAACGTATCCTCAAATCTAAATGATGGCAGCAATATTTTTCGTCCTGTACAACACAAATTTTTATGTTGGATCCTAAGTGTCTATCTCTACAAACACACTCTTCATAAAAAAAATCCACAATGTCTTCCAGAGTGTTCAGTAACCCACATAGATTGCTCCTTACAGATGGATCTCTAAATTCCTTTCCGCGGTCCTCGACTTGGTGTTGGGGATCGCCGTGACGCGCCGGCCAGCCATGCTTCTAGGCAGCGCTCATACACCGAGGTTCTCTTAGCACTGCCCCTTGGAGATCGCTTGGCTCGTAGTGTGGACGGCAGCATCTTCCCTCACGCTCCTGTTGAGAAGGATCTCCTTGCTGCTATGCTCTCGGCTAGGCCGGTGGGCATCGATCCGTGGCCTAATGATCCTATGCTTGAAGAAACAATGGCGCCTCCCCCCCCCCTAGGTTTTGCGTGACATCATTGGCCCTAGGGACTGCTCCGCTTGGGGCAATGACATGTGGTTCAGCCATGGTGCCTCGTCCGTAGGGAGTGAGGAAGATGTTGATCCTATGTGCTCACAGGCTACTCTTCTGTCGCCACACTCTGGAGGCTCCTCCTCGTCTTCTGTGGTGCACTCCCTTGTGCGTCTGATGCCGAGTCCAGAGGATTCGCTCGGTTTCAACGTGCCTGATGTTCTGGTTGAGCCTATGGTTGAGGTGTGCAATGTTGTTGCGAAGGTGGCGCAGACTAAAGCGGCACCATTATCTCTAGAGTATTTTGTCAGCAAGGTTACTTGTCCGCTCCCACAACCTCTGCTAGGGACCCCAGTGCCTTCGCATGGGGAGAAGAATGGTGGGCGACGGAGCGGGCATCTAGATAAGAAGAACAACGCGTGCAACAACCCGACATCCAAGCGTGCAGAGCATAGAATGTTGGAGGCTTTTGATGAGTTGCCGAAAGTCAGCAAAGCAGAGGGGCCAGAGCAAAAGATGCAAGTATACCTGGGCATGTACAAAAAACCGCTTTCACCGCAAATGATCGAGGCGTTGAGCTCTTTGGCGAGGATCGCTGGGAAGTCAAAGTTGGACCTGTCAGGAGGCTTTCCACATGGTAATGTTAGCACACGATTCTTTGAGGCCGAGTCAGAAGAGTCTTTCAGTATGAACAGTTTCCCCTCGGCGAGTGGCAGTCGTTTTGGTTGCACTTGAGCCTCGTCTAACTGCTTTGGGCCTAGGTGCTCTGGTGTCTGGCTCTGATGATGTCCCATGATGCTGCAGTTGTCTTGTCCCTGTCCGCATGTTCTAGTGCTTTTTTTCATTTTCATTTTTTCTTTCTTTTTGGGTTTTCATTCGGGTTTCCCTGATTAGCCGAGAATGTTAGGTTTTCGGGTCCGGTTTTCCTTATAAACTGGACCAACTCTCTTCTTCTTAATGAAATGCAGGAACACCCTGCCCCTTTCGAGGTGTTCTCGAAAAGAAAGCCATTTGTTTCAAAATAGTACCTCAACCTGTAAGGTACCAAGAATGGAATAAAAAGCTGACGGATATGGATAAAGGTAAATCTGAATGAGGATTCTTAGTTTGTCAGTTTAGTTAGTGAACATCAGCATTGAGAGGATGTTGTTTGGTTGATACCAAGAACATGATCAAATGAGTTGTCGAGAAATTGAAGACATCATACCGCGGAACTGAAGATTCTAGGTAGCTTCATGAACCTAACAAATCTGTGCTAAGTATAGTGAGAAAGGCATGATTCATATACTGGTTGACGAAATACATGTTTACTACCAAATAAAAGTAATGAACGGTTTTTCTCTAAAGAAAACAGTACAAAGAATCTCTATAAATAATCAATACACGTACTTGGACCAGTGGCAGAGCCAGGAATTTGCTGCTGGGTATTCTTTTATAAAAAAAATGCCAAAACAGTACAATAGAACAATAAATGTACAGCAAGATGATAACATCAATGACTCAATGATCATACATCGATAATAGTACCAAAATATCATTGTGACAATAACTCTAACAATTAAGATGATTACAAATAGCAAAGAAAATTACAATATAACTTTACGATCCCCTTTCTGGAAGAGATTGATGACATCCTCGTCTTTCAATTGCCTGAAGAATTCTCTCTCAACGAATGTAACCAAGCAATCGTTCAAATATTCATCACCCATTTTGTTTCTTAGTGAATTCTTCACGTATTTCATCGAGGAAAATACCCTCTCAACGCTAGCAGTGGCTACCGGAAGAATGAGAACCAACGTAAGAAGTTTGTAAACAATATAATATTGTTCATTCTTTCTTATCTCAACCATCAAAACTGAAAGCTCACATAGATTCTTCAACTTGCTAAACCTTTTTTCCTTACGCACATGAGAAATGAACACGCTTAATTGCCATGGAAGTCTTGACAATTCATCGTTTGTGAAATCCTTAAAATAAAACTTTCGAGCAAGCCTAACCAACTTCTCTTTATCATAAGCAACAAATGAATCACGTGGACTGAATGCTGCCATGCAAGTAAGTAGTTCAGTGTTTACCTCATCAAATCTTGCATTCAGCTCTTGAAGTTGCCTATCAATGACACCCACAAACATTTCAACCTTGAAGCGTTGGTAATTCTTTGCGCCATTGAAGAACCTTCTTCTTGGTCTCCCAGCAGGATAGTAAGGAGCCTCCATGTCAACAACCTTGATCTTGTGCTTTACACAAAAAGAAGTGACATTCTGAAGAAAATCATTCCACCCTTCATCTTCTCGCAAGCATTGCAAGTGCAGCTTTGTGAGATCAACAATCTCCATAGCATTAACAATATCTTGATCTTTCTTTTGCAAAGCTCTACTCAAGTCATCGGTGTATTCAAATATTTCTTGCATCAAGTGTGCCATGAAAACAAATTCAAATGTCCGAAATGATGTCAACATAGTCATTGCTGCTACCACCTCTGTACCGTTATACTCTTTTGCAATCTTGATGAGAACACGCCTTATTGCGGGATACATGGAGATAACATGGTTGATAGTCTTGTAGTGAGAGCCCCAACGAGTATCACATGGTCTTCCAATACCCATTTCTTGATTCAAACCCGTCACGGTTTCTACTTCTTCCAACTCTAAGGCAGCAATAAGTTCCTCAGCTTGAGCTATACGAAGCATTCTCATCTTTTTACAAGAATAGCCTAGAACATTTAGCAAACATGCCAGCTATTGAAAGAACCAATTACAATCACCCCTCTCCTTTGCAACAGTAACAAGAGTTAATTGTAGTTGATGGGCAAAGCAATGGACATAATAGGCATAAGGAGACTCATCCATAATTAGTTTCTTTAGGCCATTAGCATTACCTTTCATATTACTAGCCCCATCATATCCTTGCCCACGGACCATTGCAAAGCTCAAATTGTATGGCATAAGCATGTCCTGAATTGCAGCTTTAAGTGTCAAGGAGGAAGTGTCTTCAACATGGGCAAGACCAAGAAATCTCACAACTGTCCTTCCTTTCTTATCCACATAACGCAAGCAAACAGCTAGTTGTTCATTCTGGTACATATCACTTTACTCATCTGCAAGTATTGCAAAATGTCCACCATCAAATCTACAATGAGTAGTTTAGTAGTCAGTTGGGCACAACACTTGATCAACTCTTGTTGTATATCATGGCAAGTCATCTTACAGTTTTGTGGAGCATTCCTTAGAACCACCCTATCAACCTCTTCAAAGTTTCTTTCTAGCCAATTTAGAAGCTCAAGGAAATTTCCTTTATTTAGTGAGTCATCACTTTCATCATGCCCTCTAAATGCCAAACCTTGGTGCAATAGGAATCACAAACACTTCAGTCTCCATGTCACACGGAGCTTATATAGAACCTTGTATTGTGTGGTGTTTGAAGCAATGGACTCCCTAATTGATGTTGTAGGTGTAGTGAACATATCATATTTTTCTTGAGCTTCAGCGTGAGCACTACTAACAGCACCAATATGCCTCTTCAACCTTGCTTTCATGTTCCAATTATTAAACCCACCGTTCACAAATGCGTCTCCTCCGGGACTTTTAGTTTTATCCTTGAACAAGTAGCAAACAAAGCAGAAAGCAGCCTCTTCTTGCACACTATACTCAAGCCACTTATGATCCTTAAACCAAGTAGGGGAAAAGCGACGGGGATGTCCACTAAAATCTCTGATCTCAAACTTATGATCCTTTGGTTGACAAGCACCCAAGTCAATGTATCTCCTTCTAACTCTATCTTGGTCATTGGCATGATACGAAGATATGGGAAGTCGCTTGCCAGGATCACGTTCCAGGGCTGCCAAATCTGCTTCAAATTGGGGCATTGATTCGTCATCTTCATCGACCGCTTCATCATCTTCTACAATTGGGGTTGTCTCCCTCTCCGGTTGCGGAGCTTCGTCATGTGTTTGCACTAGTGCTAGCTGCAGATTGCTCTCAACCTCAACGGAAAGAGGAGTTGGTGTGGATGTAGAAGTTAGTTAATTTCCTTGTCTTTGAAGATTTGTCCCACATTTCAAATATGCTAACATCCTTCTTCTTCATCTACATCACAATCACATAAACAAAATAGAAATTAGTGACAGTGACAATGTGGCATGGACTAATGTACATTGGACAAACATTTCAATTTCAGTTTCCCCTACCGCAGTTTTGTTTTGCATTCAATGTATGATTATATGCAGGAAATAATGTAAGAGAACATCCAAAGATGAACACAACGAAATTATTGCAATTTCAGTTTACTACATTTTCTCTTTCCCCAACCGCAGTTTTGTTTTGCATACAAGTAGAAATCATGTGCCTTTGATGATCTTATGCAGCAAATGAATCAAGTTCAGTTTCAATCACTGAATAATATTCAGAATTTCAGATTTGTTAGAAAAACAACAAAACATAGGGAAATAATAGATGTGTTGAGGAAGGGAGGCTGGACCTGCTCTGCTGGCTGATGGATGGCGCTGTCGCCGCGCCGGGGAGGCCGAGGCGGCGGAGGGCTGGCGCTGCCAACTGCTGCCGCGCTGGGGAGGCCGGTGGCGGACTGGCGGAGCCGCGGAGAATAGGGCCGGACGCCGGAGGCCGAGGGTAGGGGAGGGTCTGGGGGAAGCGGGTAACCGAGGGAGGAGAAGGCCGGCCGGCGGCCGCCGGACCTAGAGTCGCTCGCCGCCACCAGAGCCTTCAGGTAGCGCTAGGTTTGGGGGGAAAAGCTCTAGGTTTGGGATCGATCTGGAATCGGGAGATGCCTGCTCGAGCGGTCGGCTCCTTGCGCGCCTGACAAGACGCTGGCTCGCTCATGTCTTACGCCCCGCGTAGCTGCCGTGGTGCGTTTGGGCTGGGAATTGGCTGGGCCAAGACCAAGTCAGCCTTATACCGTATATAACACATGTAGTAATTTTTTTGCAAGAAATTCTTTGGTATTCCAGGGAAGTCCCAGGAATACCCCCAGCTCCGCCATTGACTTGGACATGACTGTACCTGAGCTATCAACATGGCGATGTATTACCATGACTTGGAAAGAGTTCTGCCAAATTCAGTATATACCTGCAAAGTTACAGGAAAGAAGAACAACAAATCATATCCATCCAAGGGTGAGGGCCACCATCACTCTGTTAGGAGATAATCTACAACTGTACTACTTTGAACAACAAAGGCTTGACTAACTGAGAGATGGGAGAGGGGAATGAAACCAAGATGGGGGCCGGGGCGTCCAATTCTTCCAGTATCTGAGGAAGTCCCACATTATGATTCAACCGGCAAGCTGTCATAGGGAATGTCGAGTTGGACAGGGGAGGGAGTTGTGATGGCAGGCGCCAACATGTATGAAGGACGGTGGGAATAAAATGAGTTTAGGTGGAGCACCCAATTTAAATGGGAATCCGTCAGTTTCTTGTGTTCGTGGAGATAGTGGGGAGAGGAAGTGAACTATCAATCATCAATGACCTACAACCCAAGGGTTTCTTTGCTTTAATTTTTTGGAGAAGCGTTCATTTTTGGGTCGTATAGTTGGGACTTGGGAACAGAGAAGAAGAAAAATGTGGGCTGTTTGGAGCATTGGGCTGCACATGCGGAATTCCTGCACATGCGTTCAGGTAGTGGGCTGTGTGGTTAGTGTCAGCAAAAGAAACATTAGTGAAGAACAACAGGATTAGGCTGGTTGTAATGGGTAGTATCATATAATAGTATCATGCATATAATACTAGTGTATGATACTACCTCCGTAATGCATATTATCATATATTAGTATCATGTAGTACTCTATTTATTGTCATGCATGACACAAAATTGCATAGCATTTATTATGATACGGTATCATGATATGATACTACATCCTCTCTTTCTTCATTTAATGCTATGACATCTCATCAAAATTGCCTAGTTGGCATGCATGATACTAGCTATGATACTACCATTACGACCAGCCTTACATGACCTCCAACTTAAGATGCTTAGTCATTAGCAGTTAAGTAAATGCAGCCGTGCTCACCTGATAAGCCATGTGTCAAACCGGAATGTCAGGTCCAGGGAAAGACGTTGGTACTGATGGAACCGGGCTCCTCACCCATGACGACGGCCGCACAGCAGAGCAACCGCGCACAGAGGCTCGGCTAGCTGACATTCTAGGTGGCAATTGCGGTAACTGAACGGCGGACGGCGAGTGTCCCGATCGCGGCTATAGGCCCAGAGCAGAGGAACTGGGTGCCCCCACTCCAAGCCGGCTTGCTCCTCAATGACTTGGTGTGGACAGCAATGGAACCGTGCCCGGCTTGCATCCCAGCGCCCATGGAGACAATGTACTGGCGGCGATCAAGATCGGTGGCTATGCAGGATGATGGTGTGTTGTGACTTGTGAGGCGGGGCGATGCACAACCGAAAGGGGCGGTGAGATTCGGCCGGGCGGTGGAGGAGGTGTATAAAGGCGATGGCGCACATGGAAGGCGCGGTGGGGGCATGGTCGCCGTGGGCTCAGCGGGAGGAGGAGGAGATCGGAGGGAGGAGAGGAGGAAGGGCAGCACACGGGCAGCGCGCCGGTGGTGGAGTGCGGGAGGAGCGACGAAGACCAGGCGGATTGGATTGGGACCACGTGTGCTGGATGAGCGGCGGCGAAAGTTTTGGTCCTTTTCCACCACCGTCCATAGCTGTAAGGTAAGGCCGAAGGAGGAATCAGTGCGATTGGTTGGTTTTTGCAAACTGAAGGCTGATGTGGCATTATGCTGATGTGGATAGGGTGCATGTTAAGAGAATCGTTAGAAGTGGGGATTAACTTCTTAAGAAGGTAAGATACATTAATGGTAAAAACTTGGGGTCCTCGGTAATTAAGGGGATCAATAATGTTTGCTATATAAATCTACCATAGAGACAAATTGCATGGAGGTTTCATGTTTGGTACTAAGTTGGATTCAGAGTAATGTAGTAGGTCGGGGGTCATCAACTTTAGAAAGAGATATATCAATTGATGAAAAGAAAAAAGACCATGCTAGAACGGCATCCTATTGACCAACTGCCTAAAATGTGTATTTTTACCTTGCAAAAAGAAGAAGAAAATGCCTGAAACGCAGACAGACATGATGCCCCCCCCCCCTCCTCCCCCAATCTGGCAGTTTTTACCTAATTAATTCGTAAAGAACATGAATGAAAAAAATCAATTGAACAGGAGGATACGGAACCGGTAGACCTCCGCGACTTCTCCATGGCACTTTCCGGTGTGGAATCAGCAACGACTGTATGCATGGGTGGCTGCGCCATGCGATCCACCCGAGAGTTCTGCTTCATCCCCTCATTCTTCTGCTGCATCTGGACCTGGCCGTCGGCATAGCATGCCATCCCGGTAGTGTGGTGCCGCGGCATGTCTCGGATCAGTCCGAGAACCCTAGCACCCCCTCCATCAACACATTCCATTGCAAGCCGGTGGCGAAGGCGCATAACGTGACCTCGGCGCCATTGGAGTGTCTGGCATGGAAGAAGCGATGGACGAGGAGAAGTGGTCAATAGTGATGACGCTGAGAGAGGGGGGCGCAGTATCCGTGCGTCCCCCATGTGCAGCTAATGGGCGACCGAAATCACAGTTCCAAACACGATAGATATATGTACCAAAACGATACAGGCGTGTTGTCCCAATGCCCAAAGCACACACTCCCAATAAAGAGCTACTTAAAGCTCGCCTCCTAAAACGCTACACTCCCCCATCCGGAGGCTACACCTGGCCGAATTCGGTACAACAATGACCAAACGCAAGACGATAAGATTCCATAAAGTTGAGATGTAGGCCGTTCCACAATTTGTTTTATCTTTTGATGCTATAATAATTTTCTAATAAATAATAGCCACCTATTATTCGTTGCGCATGCGAGGGAGCATGTGGTTCTTATTCGGGATTACTTTTATTTTCTCTCCTGGACTTTTGGAGCTAGTGTAAATGTAGCTTCTGTTCTAGGCAACATTTTCATCATGCATGGCATAGTGCATCTTGGTTACTTGCATTACAAACGGAATACTACCGTGCAATAATCCCATCACTAAGAAAGAATTGTGTGAATTATACAGTATTGTACAAAATTAACAAAACTGAAATTAAATTGTCATGCTTGTCTCACAAAGATAATATTCCATTTTTTGACAGGTTCCGTTCTAGTTAAAAAAAACACCCATAGAGATATCTAGGGCTGTTGTTGCATTACAAGAACATTGCAATGGCCAACTTGCAGCCTGTCTGGAATAAACCTATCACCAAGTTTTAGTGGACCGCTCATGTTTTGTCAACACTGTGCTTCCATCCATCCTTAATTATCTATGTTAATTAAAATTAATCTGTTTGGACTCCTCGGAAATAAAGGAGATTGAAGTTCTTCGTAGGATCGAATTTCCTCTATGAAACTGCGGAAGAGACAAATTGCGTGGACGTTGCATGTTTAGTCAGCTGGAAGAAGGTTCAGAGAGTAGGTTGGAGGTCATCCGCCTTAGAAAATTAGTTAGATGCGCTTGCACTGGAAGCCTGTAAGGGATATCAATGAGGAGACAAAAGACTGTCCTGGATCATAGCATTACCGAGTAACATTGTGCACTGTAGCCATCAGCTCTGCCACCTTTGTGGTAACTACCTGAAACCAAGACGCACTTGATGTCCTTCAGGGCCCTAGCTCAAGGTAATAGTTCAGCACCGTAGGTTGTGGACGTGTCGGCAACGTCCGCCTCTATCCGTGCAGGTACTTCAAATCGAGGGTGTTGTAGAACTGTGTTTTCTCGCGTGCATGGACGGGATGTGGTTCTTGAAGAACCGCGGTTTGCTTGCCCAGATGGGCAAGGCGTGGTTGTGGTCAAGGCTGTTGCTGAACTGCGTCTTGCCTGGCAAAATATACTTGGACAATGTAGATATGCCTGCCTATACGCCCAAGCATCAGCACTAGTTTGTCGATACATACTAAGCACTCAATTCCCGATGTCACATATTCTCAAGCAAGCACCCTTTTTTCTTGCTAAAAATAGGCTGTTATAGGAGAGAAAGCTGTTGAGGGTCCATGGGTTGTGTCCTAGTTATGAATCATATAGAACACAATCCATCGGTGGTCGTATTTATAGAGATGATTTTCCTTCACTTGATCCAATTACTCATAGCATTTATATCGGACAAATTTATATGATATTTAAACTCGGAAGGTCTTCAAATAATGGAAGTCTCATGATATACAACATGGGCATGTGCCATCATTTATTTGGGCTTGGTTAATACGCGTTCTTCCAAATTGGTACATCCTCTTCCAAACTAAATGACTTCACACGCTGCCGGAAAGCTCGGATGTAGCTATGAAATATTGGTACAGCATCGCAAGGACAAATTATGTTAAGTTGGCAAATTAATATTTCGAGGAATGTATAGTGATATTTTGGCCATACAAAATGGATGCCATGCTTGATGTGTTTAGTAGCCAGTGGTATCCTGGGTTGGCGGAGAGGCACACTGGAGAGATGTTGTCACGGTACAACACGGTAGACTTGGCAACGTCGTAGTGAAGCTCCTGAAGTAGTTGCCATAACCATGAGCACTGAGCAACCACATAGATTTAGCGAAAATGCGCTTGGCCAGGTTCGATTTGATGTCCCGTGGCGAGTGCATGTGCAAGCACAATTGCTGGACGGTGTAATGCAGATCAAGCCAGTTGACCATCAGGTATTCAAAGGCTGAGACGGTATAATGTGGTAGAACTGGGTCGGAGGCAGGAGCACCATCATACTAAGAGAGCTTGGACTTTGTGTCCACGGGCTTGACAATGGGCTTGAAGTTGAGCATGCCGGCAAGGTCAAGGATGTCGTGGGCGTATTTCTGCTGTCAGAGGAAATAGCCGTCGTCATACGAGGTGGCCAAGATGCTGAGGAAGTAATGGAGGGCCCGGGCCCCATGTTCCTGAATGTTCTATGTTTTTCCCAGTCAAGTGTATTCCCAAAACCTAAGTCTTTAGTCATGGCTGATAGAAAATGTTACAGACCTGGAAATTAATTATTTCACCTTATCCCCGCTTTACAATGCAAGAATGTAAAATGTTAGTTATCCTTATCCCTCATGTGCAGGTTGACATGTCATCTCTACACGGCTTTGTATGACAGTGTTTCTTTGTTGTGAGTGTAATCATACCGCTTGTTCAATTGTACAGTCAAATGATCTTCCACAACAGATTTTTCTAAAGATCTATGGATAGTTCTAGTGGGAACACAGAATCGCAAGCATCTTAGACAGAGCCATTGGAAGCATCGAATCGTATTGTGGCCTCTGGCAGCCATGGTTAATCAGGGGTGGCTACATCGAGAGACACAAGCTCTCTGGCACCCACAAAGAGGGCTAATACTATGCACATGAAGCGATAGATGATGTTCTGATAATTGGTAGTACGATAATGCCACATTCTTTGTCAGTCAAGGAAAGAGGACTGACCAGAAGTGAAATACATATATATAGTGTGAGAGGAAAACAAGGTTGGCGTGCACATTATCCCTTCCAGATACTCCCATTCAACGCCGCCATAAGCCTTGATCATATCGATCTTGACCGCACACCAACCTTGTTTTCCTCTCTTTCTTCGCTGCATATGATCAAGGTTTATGACCGCGTTGAATGGGAGTATCTGTAAGGGATAATGCGCCAACTTGGGTTTCATGATCGATGGATAGCCCTT
Source organism: Secale cereale (assembly GCA_902687465.1). Classification (NCBI taxonomy): domain Eukaryota; kingdom Viridiplantae; phylum Streptophyta; class Magnoliopsida; order Poales; family Poaceae; genus Secale; species Secale cereale. The sequence goes on from LR738712.1 coordinate 759,060,273, forward strand.
GTCATGTCGTGTGTGACGACAGTGAGCTTCCAGGTGAAAGTCAATGGGGAACTGCTGGCGGTGTTCTCACCGTCGAGAGGTTTCCGTCAGAGGGACCCAATCTCACCATATCTATTTCTGCTATGTGGGGAGGGCCTCTCATGTTTGATGCACAACTATGATGGAGGATGGATAGATAGGGGAATCAGAGTTAGCAATACTGCCCCGTGGATTTCCCACCTCTTATTTGCAGATGACTGTTTAATTTTCATGAAAGCCGACTCCAGAAGCGCCACTAGGCTAAATGAAATTTTGCATCAGTATAGCATTGGCTCTGGACAGAGTGCAAACAAGTAGAAAAGCTCCGTGTTTTTAGCCCTAATAGTGGCTCGTCAGTAAAGAGGGGAGTCAAGGCAGCCTTACAAATCCAAAGAGAAGCGATGTCAAAAAAATACCTTGGGCTCCCAACAGCGGCGGGAAGAATTATAGAACAAAGTTTTGAACATATTAATGAAAGATCGAGGGCAAGAGTACAAGGGTGGCACGAAAGGAAAATGTCATGTCTAGCGAAAGGAGTTCTTTTGAAGTCAGTGGTCCAAGCTTTACCTTCCTACACTATGAGTTGTTTCAAACTCACAAAAGGTTTGTGCAAGAAAGTGACGACAAATATGTCCAAATATTGGTGGGCTGGATCACTTGACAGAAAAGGAATGCATTGGCAATCTTGGGGTAAGATGTGCTTTACAAAGTCACAAGGAGGAATGGGATTTCGAGACTTGGAAACTTTCAATGATGCGATGTTGGCAAAGCAAGCATGGAGGCTTCTCGAGAATCCAAATAGCTTGTGTGCACGAGTGCTTAAGACATGGAAAGCAATTATCATAGGGAGAGATATGGTGAAGAAGGGACTCATTCGGCGAATTGGTAATGGAGATACCACCGAAGTGTGGCATGATCAATGGATAGATGGAACCATATCTATGAAACCATTGGGAGCCCTCAAGCAAAACTCAGTCCAGTTAGTGTCGGACTTGATTGACCCGGTGTCAAATCAGTGGGATAAGGAGCTCGTTCAGAGCATTTTCTATGCTCCAGATGCGGTAGCTATTCTTGCCATGTCAAGTCCGCATGTAGCAGGGGCGGATGTGTGGGCATGGTCCCGGAAAAAGTCGGGGATCTTCACGGTCCGGTCGGCATATAGGGACGAGGTGTAGTCTAAGTTACATGCGACTGAGTTAGCTGGTTCATCATCGGGCGAATCGACCGTATGGAAGGCATTATGGAAGATCAATGTGCTGCCAAAAATCCGGGTGTTCAGGTGGCGCGTGTTAAAGGAGTTCTTGCCGTCATTTGGTGAGCTTAAGAGGAGGCACATCAAGCAGCTACCGAATTGCCCGATGTGTGGTCATGACAACGAAACGCTTTTTCACTAGCTTATGGAATGTGACAACACAAAACGTTTTGGGAAGCAGCAGAACGCTTCTTTGGTATTGATATACCACAGTTACACCCACTGTCATGGTCTCGCGATCTGTTAGATCAACGCTTATTCAAGAAGGAGGTGGCGGCTATTATGATCACTGTGATGTGGGCTGTGTGGCACTCCAGGTACAGCTATACTCATGGTGAGTTGGTATACCAGCTATTCAAATCAATGGTGATTATAGAAGAGATTATCAGGGCACTGGAGATCCCTGAGAAGAGGAAGGCCATAGCCACTACTCCCCTGAGGTGGCTACCACCTGAGGATGGGTGGATAAAGATCAACACCGATGGTGCTACGGATGTGGGTCTAATATGTGGAGGAGCGGGCTTCATTGCTCGAGATCATCATGGAGCACTCGTTAGAGCGGGAGGATCACGATATGATGGGGTTACCGATCCTTTATCCATTGAACTATTTGCATGCAGAGACGCGATCCTAATGGCACGCGACATGGGCTTGCAGCAAGTTGTGTTGGAAACGGACAGTCAGGAGATCCAGCGACTCTAGGAGGCACCCCAGAGGTCGACGTGTTTTCACCTCATCATCGAGATGAAGGAAATGTCTACTTTCTTCCAGGGATTTAGGCTACGGTTTGCGTGTCGCCAGACTAACATGGCGGCACACCGTCTAGCTAGGCATTCGTTAAAACTTTCTGTTGTTATGCACTTGTTTGATACTATCCCTGGGTGGCTGACTGTTTGTTTGCAGTCAGACATGCTAGCGCCTAATGAATAAAGAGCCGGAGGGCGTTTTAGCTTCAAAAAAAATCTAAGATACAAATCCTTCACGTATATAGAAAATACAGAACACTATATTTTTCATGAACACTATATAGGAAGATACAACTTCAAGAACATGCATGGGTTTTAAATAGGACGATAATTTAACTCTCCATGCAGGTCTGAGAAAAAAGTTCACTTTTGACATGTTTCCATTCTTGAGTCCCATCTGAATATATTCAAAAAGAATTTGATCCTGTTTATATGGACAACCAGATAGAAAACCAAACAGGGCGCTCACACCAACACACACATCAGAGTACGAAGCCGCCGCTTCGACTACCTTCTCTCACACGTGAGTCACAACGCGGCACGACCAGGATGCCCATAGCTCTAGATACAAGAGATAACCACCCGCAGACCACGAACGTTATACCAAAAGTCTAGGGCCACCGCCTTGACATACCAGCCAGACCAACCCCTCTGATCACGTCAACTGGCTGGACGCACTAGCTACCCACAGAGTACACGGTCGCCACCCATAGAGTCGTTGTTGCATCCTGTCCGAGGCTGCCGCCGCCACGCCCATCCATTGTCCGGAGCCGCCGCCCCAATATCCACCGACCTAGAACACAACGTGATCCAACATAACTGCAACTAATTTTCCGCCCCACAGTGTTAGAGGGTTCCAAGGAGGTGCCTTCAAGAAGGTAGTGACATCGGTGTCACCACTGCCCGCTCAAATTGAGCTTGGGTTTTCACCCGGAGATCACATGACACTCGCGGCAGAAAAAAACTCCATGACGAGGCCTTCATGAAGGAATACATCGATCAAGGGTGCCATCCTCATCGGCACCAAAAGAGAAGGTGCAGGACTTCAGCCCAGAGTGTCCATCCACCTCTTATATCCAGCTAAAGGATCCCGGGGCACGACATCATAAGCAGAGACCTCACCACCGACCACTAGCCGGAGCCTCACCGTCCACATGACCGGAGCGATGCACACAATCCACCACTGCCCAGAGCATCCACATATGCCACGAACCAAGCCCGGCAGGATCCGGAGCCAAACAGCTGATCCGAGCAGTAGGTCCCCTGCCACTGGTCAACAGAGAACCACCGGGACCGATGCAGACCACCTCCTCCAGCTTAAGTGGGCAGCGCGCGGATGCCCGGATGCAGAGGAACGCTCGCGTGCACCATCGCGGATCCAGGCGCGGCGGCCAGATCCGCCACCGACGTGAGCCAACCACGCGCGGGGAGCAGCCATGGCGAACGGTGCAAGCGACGACCGCGACCCATCCTAGCAGCCGGAGCATACGCAGAGCACCACGGAGCGTGGTGTCCGCCATCGTCTAACGGACCACTGCCGCCCTACCAACACACCCATCCACTGCGCGCTCTCCCTGAGCTCCTTTGGAACTGGAAGGAGAGGGGGCACTGGAAGGGTGACCTGCTGGCGGCGGCTAGGGTTCGCCCCCGGACCGCTCGGAAGTACTCCCTCCGTTCGGAATTACTTGTCTTGAAAATAGATATATCTAGAACTAAAATACATCTAGATACATCCATTTCTACGACAAGTAATTCAGAACGGAGGGAGTAGTACCCTAGGGATATCTAGTGTTCTTGTTGCAGTGCAAGAACATCACTTAGGCCAACCAGCAACCTGTCTTGAATAACCTTTCTTCCTTTTGACAAAACGGTGGCGGGGCAGCTTTTGATTTCGAAATAGGAAGGAGAGTTTTACAAACAGGCAAAGCCCGAACAGCATCAGTATACTAGACACTAGAAGATAAGAAATCACTGCCCGTAGGCTCAGTCAGCTTCGCGGGGGCGGTCGACCATGATCTGATGAAATGGCTCAGGTCGAGGTTCTTGGAGAACCGCGTTTTGCTCGCCCAGATGGGAAAGGTGTGGTTGTGGTGAAGGTTGTTGCAGAACTACATCTTGGTTGGGAAAATAAACGTGGACAATTTAGACACGTCCGCCTCTACGCCCATGCAGCAGTACCTGGTCTTCATCAACTTTGGACAAATACTGTCTCACATGGTGGACCAAGGACTATAATTAAGAAGAAAAAGCAATAAGTGATGTGTACCCTGTCTGTCCGCATGTGATTATATGTGGTAGATTTATTCACGTTTCACAGAAATTCTGGAATTCATATGTTTCCAAGTGTGCGCCGAAATTCAAATCCGTTTACAACATTGGAATTCTGGCGATAATATCTTTGAAATTAGATCCCGCAAGGGTATGTTTCGATGTATTTTTTTGTATGCCAATTTTGGTGCTAATAGGGTTCAACTCTATTACCCCATAATGCAACTTTAGTACTGCATTATGTAACTCTTGTCGAAAAAAATTGGAGCTGCATCATCCAACTTCCTATGCAGATGCAACCTAGCGACCATGACAACTAACCTTTTGTGATGTGCAAGTAGTCTGCTGCCTCGGACAACCACCTACTAATAGTCGATGTGCAAACATGTGGACGTATTGTTTCACTGCTAGTACACCTTGCCCTTCTACCTACTAGTGATAGGTGCAATTTAGTCTGTTGTTCTAGCCACACTAGTAGAAAACGGGGCAATGGTCCAGCCCATTAGTCCCGGTTCAATCCAGAACCGGGACCAATGGGGCATTGGACCCGGTTCGTGAGCCCAGGGGGCCGGCCGGGCCACGTGGGCCATTGGTCCCGGTTCGTCTGGACCTTTTGGTCCCGGTTGGTGCCACGAACCGGGACCAATGGGTCTTGCTCCTGGCCCACAACCATTGGTCCCGGTTGGTGACTTGAACCGGGACCAAAGGCTCCCCTTTAGTCCCGGTTCATGTCACCAACCGGGACCAATGAGGTGCCTATATATACCCCCTCGCGCAAGAGCAGAGCACACTGCTCTGTTTTTTCTGGCCGAGGGGGAGAGGGCTTGGTGATGCTCTAGCTCACCTCCTATACACACAACGTGTTCGATGGAATGCCCGAGCCACACTAGTTAAGCTTTTCTCCTCTCGAAGCTCTATTTTCTCCGAGATTTGTCTAGGTTTAGCGGTCCATCACGTCCCGTCCCCGTCTTCGCCGCCGTCGATCGCCCCCGCCGATCTCGTCACCGGCACCACCGTGGTGAGCCTCTTGTTATGTCTATGCTTTCCTTACTTTTATTATTGCTTGTTATTATTACTTTAGATAGATATTTGTCTAATTTTCTTACGTTTATTATTGCTTGTTATTATATAGTGCGATGGTTTTGATATCCGCCCACGTGGGCCCTCGTCCTGTCTACGATTCGGATGTGGTATATTAACTTTTATTTATAACTATTTGTTTTAGTGTTTATGACAATTATGCCGACCAACTTGACATGCATAGATGTTTTTATATGTCTAGGAGGTAGTTGAACCGGAAATTCCAACCGACCCTCTTGTGGAGAGGTTAAATATAGTTGAAGAGGAAAACATTTCCTTGAAGAAAAAATTGGAAAAAATGGAGGAGGAGAAGATGGAATTGGAGTTGCATGTTGCGGAAGTTGTCGATGATCACAAGATCAAGATGGACCCTATTGTCGAGAGGTTAAATTTAGTTGAAGAAGAAAACAATTTCTTGAAGGAAAAAATAAATAAAAAATTGAGGACGAGAAGATGATATTGGAGTTGCATGTTGCGGATGTCGTCGATGATCACAAGATCAAGATGGATGCAATGCGGTTGAAGATTAGAAAGATTAGAAAATATGCCATTCATACCGAGGCTTGGTATCATTATGTCGTTGGATCAATTGTTACCTTGATTGCGATTATGATCGCATTTGTTTTCGCATTGAAATGTTTTACATAGTTTCGATGTGTATGGTGAAAATTAATTAGATGCTCTAGAGAGCTATATGTTGTTAGATGAGAACTATGTATGTACTTTGGTTTTAATGTGATGATGAACTTCTATTAATTTGGTCACTTAATTATCTATTTATGATGTTCTGTAATGGTTTTTGACACACTTAATTATATGTAATGCACGCAGATGAACCGGCAATGGATGTACGGTGACAGACACACCTCCGAGTACATTAAGGGCGTGCATGAGTTTCTAAATGCGGCTGAGGCAAACAAGCAGAATGGTTTTATGTGTTGTCCATGCACTAAATGTGGGAATACGATGTCTTACTCTAACCGAAAAATCCTTCACTCCCACCTGCTTTACAAGGGTTTCATTCCACACTATAATGTTTGGACGAGGCACGGAGAAATAGGGGTTATGATGAAAGACGGCGAAGAAGAAGAGTACGATGACAACTATGTGCCCCCTGAATACGGTGATGCTGCAATGGGGGGAGCTGGTGAAGATAAAGAGGAACCAAACGATGTGCCCAATGATGCTGCAACGGGTGAAGCTGCTGAAGATCAAGAGGAACCAGATGATGATCTCCGCCGGGTCATTGTCGATACAAGGACGCAATGCGAAAGTCAAAAGGAGAAGCTGAAGTTCGATCGCATGTTAGAGGATCACAAAAAAGGGTTGTACCCCAATTGCGAAGATGGCAACACAAAGCTCGGTACCGTACTGGAATTGCTGCAGTGGAACGTAGAGAATGCTGTGGCTGACAAAGGATTTGAGAAGCTACTGAAAATATTGAAGAAGAAGCTTCCGAAGGATAACGAATTGCTCGACAGTACATACGCAGCAAAGAAGGTCGTATGCCCTCTAGGATTGGAGGTGCAGAAGATACATGCATGCCCTAATGAATGCATCCTCTACCGCGGTGCATACAAGGATCTGAACGCATGCCCAGTATGCGGTGCATTGCGGTATAAGATGAGACGAAATGACCCTGGTGATGTTGACGGCGAGCCCGCCAGGAAGAGGGTTCCTGCGAAGGTGATGTGGTATGCTCCTATAATACCACGGTTGAAACGTTTGTTCAGAAACGGAGAGCATGCCAAGTTGATGCGATGGCACAGTGAGGACCGTAAGAAAGACGGGAAGTTGAGAGCACCCGCTGACGGGTCGCAGTGGAGAAAAAACGAGAGAAAGTACTGCGAGGAGTTTGCAAAGGACCCAGGGAACGTATGGTTTGCTTTAAGCGTGGATGGCATTAATTCTTTCGGGGAGCAGAGCAGCAATCATAGCACCTGGCCCGTGACTCTATGTATGTATAACCTTCCTCCTTGGATGTGCATGAAACGGAAGTTCATTATGATGCCAGTTCTCATCCAAGGCCCTAAGCAACCCGGCAACGACATTGATGTGTACCTAAGGCCATTAGTTGAAGAACTTTTACAACTGTGGAATGGAAACGGTGTACGTGCATGGGATGAGCACAGACAGGACGAATTTGACCTAAAGGCATTGCTGTTCATGACCATCAATGATTGGCCCGCTCTCAGTAACCTTTCAGGACAGACAAACAAAGGATACCACGCATGCACGCACTGTTTAGATGACACTGAAAGTATATACCTGGACAAATGCAAAAAGAATGTGTACCTGGGCCATCGTCGATTTCTTCCTACCAACCATCAATGTCGAAAGAAAGGCAAGCATTTCAAAGGCGAGGCAGATCACCGGAAGAAGCCCGCCATGCGTACCGGTGATCACGTACTTGCTATGGTCAATGATTTACACGTAATCTTTGGAAAGGGCCCCGGCACACTAGCTGTTCTGAATGACGCTGAGGGACACGCACCCATGTGGAAGAAGAAATCTATATTTTGGGACCCACCCTACTGGAAAGACCTAGAGGTCCGCTCTTCAATCAACGTGATGCACGTGATGAAGAACCTTTGCGTGAACCTGCTAGGCTTCTTGGGCGTGTATGGAAAGACAAAACATACAGCTGAGGCACGGGAGGACCTGCAACGTTTGCACGAAAAGACGGCATGCCTCCGAAGCAGCATGAAGGTCCTGCCAGCTATGCTCTTACGAAAGAAGAGAAATAAATCTTCTTTGAATGCCTGCTCAGTATGAAGGTCCCGACTGGCTTCTCGTCGAATATAAAGGGAATAATAAATATGCCAGAGAAAAAGTTCCAGAACCTAAAGTCTCATGACTGCCACGTGATTATGACGCAATTGCTTCCGGTTGCATTGAGGGGGCTTCTACCGGAAAACGTCCGATTAGCCATTGTGAAGCTATGTGCATTCCTCAATGCAATCTCTCAGAAGGTGATCGATCCAGAAATCGTACCAAGGCTAAGGAGTGATGTGGCGCAATGTCTTGTCAGTTTCGAGCTGGTGTTCCCACCTTCCTTCTTCAATATCATGACACACGTCCTAGTTCATCTAGTCGACGAGATTGTCATTCTGGGGCCCGTATTTCTACACAATATGTTCCCCTTTGAGAGGTTCATGGGAGTCCTAAAGAAATATGTCCGTAACCGCGCTAGGCCAGAAGGAAGCATCTCCATGGGCCATCATATAGAGGATGTCATCGGGTTTTGTGTTGACTTCATTCCTGGCCTTAACAAGATAGGTCTCCCTAAATCGCGGTATGAGGGGAGACTGACTGGAAAAGGCACGCTTGGAAGGGAGTCAATAATATGCAGGGACGGATATTCTTGGTCTCAAGCACACTACACAGTTCTACAGAACTCTACCTTGGTGACCCCGTATGTCGATGAACACAAGAACAGTCTGCGCTCCAAACACCCGGAGCAGTACGACGACTGGATTACATGTGAACACATCAGGACTTTCAGCAGTTGGTTGGAAACACGTCTCAGAGGTGACAACACTGTTTGTGATGAGTTGTACTTGTTGTCCAGGGGACCATCTTTGACTGTATTGATTTACAAAGGATACGAGATAAATGAGAATACATTTTACACGATTGTCCAAGATCAAAAGAGCACCAAACAAAACAGCGGTGTCCGCTTTGATGAAACAACCGAGAGGGGAAAGGATGCATATTATGGTTACATAGTGGACATATGGGAACTTGACTACGGACATGATTTTAAGGTCCCTTTGTTTAAGTGCAAATGGGTCAATTTGTCAGGAGGCGGGGTACAGGTAGACCCACAGTACTGAATGACAACAGTGGATCTGAAAAATCTTGGGTACACTGACAAACCGTTCGTCCTAGCCAATGATGTGGCACATGTTATCTATGTGAAGGACATGTCTACCAGACCGAGAAAAAGATAAGATAAGGAAGCGAATACATCATACGATGAGCCAAAGTGCCACATAGTTCTTTCAGGAAAAAGAGACATCCTGGGAGTGGAGGGGAAGACAGACATATCTGAAGATTATGAAAAGTTTCATGAAATTCCTACCTTCAAAGTCAAGGCTGACCCAAGCATCCTGATAAAGGATGAAGATTATCCATGGTTACGGCGCAATAAGCAAATGACACAAGCGAAGAAAAAGTGAAGACTTTTTTCCGCAACTATTATGATTATACCATGCCAACTTTGTAACAAACGAGTATGATACCATTGTCCGTTTTGTACATGCACATGCTATGCCAACTTTTTCAGAGTTCATTTGAAAACTATGAATTTAGGTCGAATTTTCTCTACAGGTGCATCTATGTTCATTTTTTTAGTAAAGTTAACCACAAACTTGTGATTCACACAAATTTCAAAGAATTCAAATTTTAATTATTCAAATTTGAAAACTAATGGCACTAACAGAAAGTTTATAATTTTTCTAAAACTAATGGCACTAACAGAAAGTTTATAATTTTGCTGACCTAAAAGCAAAAAGAATTAAAAAATAAAGCAAAAATAAAAGAAAATAAATAATGCAGAAAACAAAACAAAAAAACTTGCAAAAAAATAAAAATAGCAACAATAAGTATTTTGTTGTAAGTAGAAACAAAATAAAATAAATAAAGCAACAAAGAAAACAAATAATTTTAAGTTTAAACTATTCAAATTTGAATACTACTGGCACTAACAGAAAGTTTG
>LR738712.1:759076978-759091060 GCA_902687465.1 Secale cereale
CCCTTCCAAAAAAAACAAAAACCACAGCCACAGAACCACAGAAATGTTGACGCGTGGATGCCTTTTGGTTCCGGTTGGTGCCACCAACCGGGACCAAAGGCCCTCCTGCCTGGGCTCCGCGCACAGGCCACGTGGAGACCCATCTGTCCCGGTTCTAGATTGAACCGAGACTAAAGGGCTAGGGCATTAGTACCGACCCTTTAGTCCCGGTTCAAGAACCGGGGCAAAAGGCCCTTACCAACCGGGGTAGATCGCCCGTTCTCTACTAGTGCCAACTCCCATGTGCAACTCCTCCCCCTCCCTCTTTATCGATGCGTAGTTTCAGTTGACGGGGGCAACAGGAAAAATTGCACATAGTCTGCTAGGCAGTTGCACATCTCACTGGCCGAGATACTTGGATGATGAAAATTACTCATCTATGAGGGTAGTGAAAAGTTACATATAGAAAGGGCGCTAAAGTTTCATATCTCAATAGCAGGGTGGTTTGGAATGGGTGCTATCATTGAAAACTACACATCCACATGGCATGCAAGAAAGTTGCACATCATTGTTAGACAGTTGGCAGGGGCACTATCCGAGGTTGCACATGCACTGCTATGCAGTTGGCGAGGCAGCAAGCAGTGAAAACTACATATATCCATGGTATCGGAGAAAGTTGCATGTCGACCACCTGGAAGTTGGCCTAAGAAGCAGACAAAATTGGACATCTCCCTGGCGTGGTTAGTTTGGGGTGGAGGTGCCATCAATGAAAACTCCACGTCCATGCGTATAGAAAATATTTGCACATCGATAGCTAGGCAGTTGTACATAACAAGACTAAATTGCACATCAAAAGAAACATACTCATGCGAGATCTGATTTCGATGAGCGCGTCGCAGGGGGTCCAACAGTGAAGACAGATCTTAATTTCGATGCACAATACAAAAGTAATGGCTTTTTAAAAAATTCTGAAACCAAATTAAATGTATTCACACTTATTAACCTGGGTACTTCTGTTTCTATTTTAAACAAGTCTTAAACCTGCTGGTCTTTGCCTTTTTTTCCTACCAGCTGTCACCAGAGGAAGCAAAAAGATAAGTTTTTTTCCGAATTTGTATTATGGTACAAGAGGTTACCTAAACAGGAAAGCTGCCACGGAGTGCTCACAAGCCAACGGCTGCTCACTATATGCGTCCATTCATGATATTGCCGTCTCCAATGATGTACAACAAGCGCATGTGCCATCACTTATTTGAACTTGGTTGATATGTGTCATGTCAAATTGGTACATCCACTTCCGAACTAGATGATTTCACTTTCTACAAGAAAACTCAGATGTAGCTATGAAATGTTGTTACGACACCGCAAGCACAAATTATGTTAAGTTAGCAGTTTAATTGTTCAAGGAATTTAGGTAGTAAGTGAAACTTAAGTATTTAATGAAAATATTGTCATATGTCAATTGTTATATGGTGTTCACTCACTTTCATTTCTTAGGCTGATGCAAAAAATATCTTGCAATATTTATTGTCACGTCGGAAAAATGTCAAATTGTATGGTAATTATTTGAATATGGTTAACTAAAAATTTGCTTGTGTTGATTGAGTTTAGATAGTTTTGACTAGGATTTGAAGCTTTTTGATTTTATTGGGAGGTTAGGAACATCTGAAAGTTATTTAGAACCATAAATTGATTATTAGGGAAATGCTATAGGGCCCAAAGTACAGTTCTTGAATTAATATAATTGTTACTTAGTATTTGGGCTGGAATATATTCTGCCGGTCCTAAATATTGTATTCGGATTACCTGGATTTTTCTAGATTTTTTTCTGAATTGGTTTGGATTGATTTTTGAATCAAATTAAAATTCAAAACAGAAAAGGAAATAGGAAAATATAATTCCCAATCTAGCCCAGCTAACCTGTGTGGCCAAACCCGTACTTGTACATAGGATTTTCCCTTGGACGAAGAATTCTTGAAGAATGTTGTTTACGGCTAGTTAATTTCAGAAAGGTCGTTATTGAGCATTGTAATCGCGAACCAAATATTGTGCCTCATGTCACAGCGTAGAATAGAAGTGTTGATCCACCAAACTTGTGGTTGGACTCACCTCCGGGATTTATTTCTGAATTTTAGCGGACGATGTAATCCTCGTTGCATCAAATGATCTATAAGCCTGACAGACAATATTTCCTCAATTAAATTGCCATCAAATTGCAGCGACCGCGAGGACAGCTGCACTCCAACGATAGTAGTCACTTGTTTTGTCAATGGGGTGCTCTCATTCATCCCTATGTACATATCTTACCAGTATTCCATGTGGGATCCTAGATAATCAAGGAGATCAATACACTTATGTTGTTTTTAAAAGAACATCCATACACTTCGTAGAAATTTCCTCTCTAGACCTACAGTACATGACATAGCACAGTGGCTGCATCTTTGGTCGGCTGGAATCAGACCTAAGAAAGATATGTTTGTTGTGGTTGGAAACAGCAACATGGCCCTTTTCTAGAGCTCAAGTTCGCTCAGTCAACAAGCACCGAATGCCATCTTACTTAGCTTATTCAGATATCAGCTCTGCCATCTCTGTGCCACAGCCAACTGCCTGAGATTATGACGCACTAGACGTACATCAGCACCCCTGATCCAGAGGCACGCTAGTTGCATAGTATGAGAAGCAGATGAATTGCAGCTCAAATCCCAGTGTGTGAGATGTATGCCGAGAAAACGTCAAAAGACCAAAACATACCAGATCCAGAGGCTACCATCACAATACAGATCTGTGAACAGCAATGTCCAATGATAAGATTCTGCAGACTAGAGAGCTCGCAAACAATTCCGCATGCCTCTCAACCCCACGAGCTGCTAGACCAAATAAGAACCATGAAAATCAACTTGATATTTATCTCTCCCTTCCTCTATTGAACTGTGCAACAATTCTAGTAGGTGGTAGTATTATGCTTCCTCTATGCTACTGCATCTAGCTTTATAATAGGGTTTGGCTTTGTCTAGGTGCAGATGTAGGTCGTTCACACGTTTTTTTTTCATCTTCTGAACACTATAATAATGTCTACTAACCAATGCGGCTGCATATTATTTATTGCACCTGCAAGGGAGCACGAGATTTGTAACTATGATCAGCTCTATTTTTTCTCTTCGAGTTCTGGTGCCCACCACTAGTAAGATGCGTGAATATTTTTCTCGAATACACAGACATATTTTTAATTGGTGAGCATATTTTTTTCATTTGCTGTGGATATATTTCGAAGTCATGAACAATTTTTTTTGAATCCACAAACATTTTTTTAATGCATGAACACCTTTCTAATACGTGAACATTTATAGAATACGTGAACATTATTCAAATTCGTGAATAGATTTTGAATTCGTCATGAACAAATTTTGAATTCGCAATCATTTGACAATACATGATTTTTTTAAATATGTGAACTTTTTTTGGATTCATTAATACTTTAATTCATGAACATTTTTTTAATTCCTGAAAAGCTCTAACTTCTTCGAGTGTCAAACTTTGCCAGAGTAGAGTGCACTTTTATTGTATGCTGTGTAAAATTAAAATGAGTCCAACAAAATGCAAATGCCCTTCTGTTTTGTAGGCCTTAGTTTTTCTCTGTTTCTCCATTGCAACCACTAACAGCTCTCCTGTACTAACTAGCTTTGATATTTGATAAATGCAAAGATAAATGTGACTGTCACCCACCCTTGAACTCATGGCAATCCATGGTTTGAAGACCTTTTCTATTCTATGAAGAATTTCTCTAAGACTTTACAGTCAGTGGTTTGGAGACTTTTTCTATTTTGTGAAAAATTTCTATAAGACTTGGAACAGGCTAGTCAATTTGTGTAGACTCCATAGATACCCACAAACAACTTCCCTCATCCTTCGTCTCCTTCCTTGCCATCGAAGCTGCTATATCTGCGTTACAGGTGAACTAGCTAGTGAGTCATTTCATCTCCATCCTAATAAAAGAGTACCTATCCTTGACCCATGCAGAATCAGAAGAGGAAAAGGTGGTTGAGAGGTTACAACACCTCCTGATCAGAGTCGGCACAATGGCTGAGCGCGCGGTACATTACCAATACCGGGATGATGGCGCAACTCAAGATGCTCTCAGAGGGCATTTATGGAGAACACCACATGCTCGACACCTCGAAGTACCGAGCCCTGAAAAACTCTGCAGGCATTGATGAGGTTAGCAGCAACGACCCCTGTAGCAACAACTTCTATTTAGCCAGGCGTTATGGACCAATAATTGATAAGCTCACATGCTTTGAGTCACGTGGTGCCTTGGGAATCTCAGATATTGATGTTGATAACATGGCAAAATTTTGTTGTGCTTCTCAGCGGATGCGAGCACATGTCTCATAGGCACTACGCTGTTTACCGTTGCACTAACACCTTCATGTTTGGCCAACACATTGAAAACCAAAATATCTTGAGCTTCTTGCTGCAGCACAATGATCCTCCTTGTTATTATGCACTAGCCATTGTTCACGTCATAGGTGGTGCTGCCATGGGAAAGAATAGTTTGGTTGCTCATGCGTGTGGCGACGAAACAGTTAGCTCATGCTTCTCTTCTGTTTTGCACTTGAAAGGAGACGAGATTTTGAAAATACTTGACCATGAAAGGACAATGCAAGGGATGAGAATGTTGGTAGTTATCGTGTTTGCTTCTGATATAGGTGACGATGACTGGAAAAAGTTTAACTCATTTTTCATAGGAATGGACAGAAGAAGCAAGATCATGACGATAAGTAGACTCCGTTTAGGAAGGTTTGGATCTGTGGAATCGATTTTCCTAAGTGTTCTATCTTAGGATGAATTGAGGTAACTTTTCAAGACATCGCATTCGGAAGTGTTGACCCTGCACAACATCCACTACTAGTACAAGTAGCAGATGAATTTTCCAAGGTGTTGCATGGTACGCCAGGTGCACTTGTCGCAAGAAATACATTTGCGGATGTCTTGATAAGGAACCTCAGTGTTCAATATTGGCTTTGTGTATTGGACAAGAGGAAAAGAACGGTTAAACGAAACCTCTCCATGTATGGTAACGCCCAAGAATGCTTATCAATAGATAGAAAGAGGTCAACCTTTATTATTGACAGGAGAAGGACATCAAGTGGACATAAAGGACTTTCATTTGCATCCACTTAGCATGAAACGTTATACAATTAATGGTTCAACCAAGAAGGAATTACCAACACTGACATTTGGGGAACTGATCATAGTGTCAGACTGAAGCAAGACTTTGTTCTAGTTTCATGGGAATCAAGTTTACCCCCGCATAATTCATTTGCTCATTTTGTTACTAGTCATTCTCAGGATACGCATGAAGGTGGTGCCTTGTTAGGGAGGAAGCTACGAGGAGTGTCAATCTAATTTTGTTTTTGAACTCATGTAATGTAATGTAACACTTGCATACAAGGTGGTTACTAAAAAACAACCATCGTACTTCTGAAATGAGAATGTACATATGGCGATTAAGATGTGTAATTCCCTAAAATACTATAGTACCCGGTAAAATCACCACCATTTACTTTTTTAGGGAAAAAAATGGTGATGCTTTTAACTGAGTTGGCGGCCACCTTGAATTCAAACTCAAATTCAAGGCGAGTCAACAAAGAGAGGTTCTTCTCCGAGTTAATTTCAGATCATTCTCATCCCAACCCTCCGTGTTTGTTACCACCCATGTTGGCCTTCCCCAGGACTCACGCTGTCACGCACATGTAGAAGAAGACTCACACGAGCATACACTGGACACACAAAGTTTTCCGCAACACATCTGGCTTTCCCTTGTTCTTTTCTCTTCTCGCTATTTAATCATCCAGTTTAAAAAAGGGAAACAGGCAACGCAACGGTCAAGTGACACAACAACTTGATCCGGTTTTCACTCCACTACTAACCACACTCTTGCACACCTTCGGGTAATAGCTCAACTAACTAGGCCACTAACCCAGCCCGTGCTCACATGCACAAGCAGACTACTCTCAAGGATATAACTCAACTCACATGTATGCCTCAACTAACTCACCACACTTAAAGCTAGTTTTTCCGCTATACATCCTCACGCACTTAGCTGCATGCACACTACAGGAAAAAACATTAAAGCCGTGTACCCAATACACTCGGCTTATATTGATTTAAACTCGGTTTATATATAAGCCGAGTAAAACACCCGGCTTATATGACACGGTTTACACTTGATCGGCTTATAAGATATAAGCCGGGTGCCAGTGGAAAAACTCTCGGTTTATGTATAAGCCGTGTGTTTATACGCGGCTCTCGGCTTACTAAAGTAACATGACGGCAGCCCGAAGATAACGGCCACATGTCACCGTCTCTATAAACCGAGTGCCCGCGAGCGTACACGTTTTATCTATAAACCGAGTGCCTACTTAAGCCACACGGTTTAAATATAAACCGAGTCCCTGCTGAGCCACACGGTTTAAATATAAACCTAGTACTTGGTTGGGCCACACGGTTTATAAACATGTATAAACCGAGTGCCCACTCCTGCTGTACTCGGCTTATAGTCCAGCCGCTGTTATCAAGCATGCCTATAAGCCGTGTGCCTAGCACCTGGAGTACACGGCTTATATAGCTCCCGTGGCCATATATGCCTATAAGCCGGGTGCCATTTCCCTGGGACACTCGGTTTATAGGCCATATGTCCAGCAAGCTACATGTACAGCAATATATTGATCCAGCCCAACCTGGCTTATATATTCAGCAAACTAAATGTCCAGCAACATATAGATCCAACAAAGTATATTACAATGAAGGTTCACAACAACAATATATTACAACTTGACAACTTATCATACATCATATTTTTGCATAAAATGGTCAGGACACTTCGACTTGCATATACAATCAACTACAGACCAGACTACATATCAGCTAGTGCTGCTATACAAAACACTTCTAAACTAACTACACATGCATCACAAATTCACAATGTCGACCTTGGGAAGTATATGCTCCGAACACCCCTTGAGCACACTTTCAAAAGGTTGCCCATCCAAATGTTAAAGAGGGACATCTGGGCTCACAAAACATGAGGCTGAAAATAACAATCACAAGTTTAGCGCTTTGTTAAAATAGAAAAAAGGCAACTTACATAAGAACATAAATATCTGCATCATATTAACAGAAGCACCACAATCATGGACATACAGACCTCATGTCCACAGTAACTTGTAAATAACTAAAAATAAGGACAGAATATTGATCTGTTTATATAAAATACCAGAAAATAAGTACAGCGCTATACGATCTATCTGAGTACAACGCACGTTTTCAAACCTCTCGATAGTCTACCAAGCTCGAAATGAAATTGTACGTGTCCAGAAAATAGCCTCAACTCCTAAGTTTAATCGCAGGAAGAAGACACAATTTTTTAACATGTGTAGCAAAGCATTCGTGTCATACCTCGCTGTTGCCTTCTCAAATAAAAACTACACTTGACAAACAGTGCAGGAACATGTATGGTATCCCACTTGCTAAGTTACTTTTATGATACAACTACATCATTTTATGATGCAGTCAATCAACCATTACGGTACATAAACCACTATAGATACAACAGATCAAAGGTGCAAAACACAACAGATCATAAAGAAAGAGAACATCAGAGCCATCTTAAAAAAACAGTTACTTAAATTAGCACATACAAATAACTGAATGTTTTTAACCCACCGAACCCCACTTCTAAATGTCTAAAACCATACATGAAAATCTTGAACATCATGTGCATATTAACTTGAATTAGCAGAGGAAGGAGAGGAGCTCACCATGGCTATTTTGTAGCTCATGCCGAACAGCATCGCCTCACCCGCACTGCACCGGGGCATACTTGAACTACATATTGTGCTGCATATAAAATGCCGTATATGAGAAATCTAAAGCTTCACAAGACAATTTGACATGGGTATAATACCTAAGTTGTTTTTCAACAATGAACTTACCCAATTTGACATAATAATTGAGTGATTTGTTCTTGAATCCTGTCTAAAATTTGATACAAACAGAACTGAACAAAATAAATTAAACTAAAACTTGAGCATGTGCTTCTAGGTTAATATGACAGGACTATCTGCAACAGCTTGAGTACATAAGTTATTAGAGGTTTCTTGTGTTCCTAGGGTGTTTCTTTCTTAATATAAATGCCACATGGGCTAGTCCCTGTTTTTTTGGTTTGCTTTATTAGAGGTTTCTTGCAAGTCAAGCTCAAATTACAGTATCAATCAGTTATTTGATTTCAAAAGAATATGGTACAGTTTCTTGCCTTGATAGATAACCTCATGTTATTATTGGAAGGTCTCTGTCTTTGTCTTCATGATGTTCCTTGTGACTGCCATGCAACCGCTCCATGCTTTCTAAATCCAAACATAACGAAAGAGAATGAAACCAAAAGGTTGGACAAACAAAACAAGAGAACAATTTATTGTGGATCCCAACAAAATAGAATGAGTGGCTACGTTCAAACTAAACCGACATAGCAGCTACTTGCTCAACCCAGATATCATGATCTTGAGGGCACATGACATATGATGGTAATATACAAGAGACAACTTGAGAACAAAATATTCATGATAGTACTTTCGAGAAGATGATGAAAACAAAAGTAAGAGACCATACCTCTACTAGAGTAAGGGCTCTTACATCCCTTTTAGATCATGAATCTTGTATTTTGCTCCAGATCAAGATGAACTACAAACAAGAAAAATCATATCTCAAATCGGTGTTGACCAACATTTAATTTCTAGTTTCAAGACATACACCATCAAAATATGGAAGGGATTAAGTATACACATTAGAGAAGTTACAGAACAAACTGTTATTTTACTGGATAGTAAGAGAATAAAAGATCGGAAGAAGGAAATAGAATGGAAAATAAAATTCAGATTGGACCAAGCCAACTATACTTCATAGTTTCATATAAGTTTGCCAAAGTTGCATTACATAGTGTGCGACTAGTCAGGATGGCACTTGCAAATTATATGGATGGTGACAAGTATAAATTCACATATGAAAGTAAAATAAGAAATAAAATTCCTCACAGTCCAGGCATTTAACACTGGTGTGACACAATGGTAGCCACTCCTTTGATGTTTGCCATTACAATAAGTAAATGAGTATGACTAAACATATAGAAAAGTTTAGATGGTGCTATGATCTGCCTTAATACTGATGTGATACAAAGGCAGCCACTCCTTTGATGATTTACAATTTTCAACTAAAACCAAAATTGTGCAGTACCACAATCTAGTACTCTCTAGAAGGAGTTGTAGTATGCCATTCTTCTCATGATGCTGGTCCCGTACAAACTAGCAATGGTCTGTACTAGCTAGTAGTGATTGTCACAGGATTAGGAGCTGTTTCCTGTACAAATATCAACATAAATTTCAGTCTTTGTCTCCTAATTCAGTAGTTTACAAGCGTGATCTTGTGACTCTCCTGGTGAAAGATGCTGCTCAATCCGCAGGTTTATTTTTCAGTCAAGTACTTAGCACTACTACTACAACACTGAAAAAATAGTTTTTTACCTTCTCTCGGCTCATCTTGATTTAGTACTCCATCAGGGCGGGTAGCAATCAAAGGGAGGCTGTGGCGCCAGTGAAGCTGTACCCCTTCGCTGACTAGAGAGGAAAATAAAACAAATTCCCTATGAGTTGTCCGAACAGAAGACAAAAGCAGTGTACGCACAGAACTTGCTAATGCACAGTGAAAATAAATTATGTTCCTGCTGATGCCTTTCTCAAGATGGTACTTACTACATAGTCCTTGAGATATGTTCCGGCTTATATGACACGGTTTACACTTGATCGGCTTATAAGATATAAGCCGGGTGCCAGTGGAAAAACTCTCGGTTTATGTATAAGCCGTGTGTTTATACGCGGCTCTCGGCTTACTAAAGTAACATGACGGCAGCCCGAAGATAACGGCCACATGTCACCGTCTCTATAAACCGAGTGCCCGCGAGCGTACACGTTTTATCTATAAACCGAGTGCCTACTTAAGCCACACGGTTTAAATATAAACCGAGTCCCTGCTGAGCCACACGGTTTAAATATAAACCTAGTACTTGGTTGGGCCACACGGTTTATAAACATGTATAAACCGAGTGCCCACTCCTGCTGTACTCGGCTTATAGTCCAGCCGCTGTTATCAAGCATGCCTATAAGCCGTGTGCCTAGCACCTGGAGTACACGGCTTATATAGCTCCCGTGGCCATATATGCCTATAAGCCGGGTGCCATTTCCCTGGGACACTCGGTTTATAGGCCATATGTCCAGCAAGCTACATGTACAGCAATATATTGATCCAGCCCAACCTGGCTTATATATTCAGCAAACTAAATGTCCAGCAACATATAGATCCAACAAAGTATATTACAATGAAGGTTCACAACAACAATATATTACAACTTGACAACTTATCATACATCATATTTTTGCATAAAATGGTCAGGACACTTCGACTTGCATATACAATCAACTACAGACCAGACTACATATCAGCTAGTGCTGCTATACAAAACACTTCTAAACTAACTACACATGCATCACAAATTCACAATGTCGACCTTGGGAAGTATATGCTCCGAACACCCCTTGAGCACACTTTCAAAAGGTTGCCCATCCAAATGTTAAAGAGGGACATCTGGGCTCACAAAACATGAGGCTGAAAATAACAATCACAAGTTTAGCGCTTTGTTAAAATAGAAAAAAGGCAACTTACATAAGAACATAAATATCTGCATCATATTAACAGAAGCACCACAATCATGGACATACAGACCTCATGTCCACAGTAACTTGTAAATAACTAAAAATAAGGACAGAATATTGATCTGTTTATATAAAATACCAGAAAATAAGTACAGCGCTATACGATCTATCTGAGTACAACGCACGTTTTCAAACCTCTCGATAGTCTACCAAGCTCGAAATGAAATTGTACGTGTCCAGAAAATAGCCTCAACTCCTAAGTTTAATCGCAGGAAGAAGACACAATTTTTTAACATGTGTAGCAAAGCATTCGTGTCATACCTCGCTGTTGCCTTCTCAAATAAAAACTACACTTGACAAACAGTGCAGGAACATGTATGGTATCCCACTTGCTAAGTTACTTTTATGATACAACTACATCATTTTATGATGCAGTCAATCAACCATTACGGTACATAAACCACTATAGATACAACAGATCAAAGGTGCAAAACACAACAGATCATAAAGAAAGAGAACATCAGAGCCATCTTAAAAAAACAGTTACTTAAATTAGCACATACAAATAACTGAATGTTTTTAACCCACCGAACCCCACTTCTAAATGTCTAAAACCATACATGAAAATCTTGAACATCATGTGCATATTAACTTGAATTAGCAGAGGAAGGAGAGGAGCTCACCATGGCTATTTTGTAGCTCATGCCGAACAGCATCGCCTCACCCGCACTGCACCGGGGCATACTTGAACTACATATTGTGCTGCATATAAAATGCCGTATATGAGAAATCTAAAGCTTCACAAGACAATTTGACATGGGTATAATACCTAAGTTGTTTTTCAACAATGAACTTACCCAATTTGACATAATAATTGAGTGATTTGTTCTTGAATCCTGTCTAAAATTTGATACAAACAGAACTGAACAAAATAAATTAAACTAAAACTTGAGCATGTGCTTCTAGGTTAATATGACAGGACTATCTGCAACAGCTTGAGTACATAAGTTATTAGAGGTTTCTTGTGTTCCTAGGGTGTTTCTTTCTTAATATAAATGCCACATGGGCTAGTCCCTGTTTTTTTGGTTTGCTTTATTAGAGGTTTCTTGCAAGTCAAGCTCAAATTACAGTATCAATCAGTTATTTGATTTCAAAAGAATATGGTACAGTTTCTTGCCTTGATAGATAACCTCATGTTATTATTGGAAGGTCTCTGTCTTTGTCTTCATGATGTTCCTTGTGACTGCCATGCAACCGCTCCATGCTTTCTAAATCCAAACATAACGAAAGAGAATGAAACCAAAAGGTTGGACAAACAAAACAAGAGAACAATTTATTGTGGATCCCAACAAAATAGAATGAGTGGCTACGTTCAAACTAAACCGACATAGCAGCTACTTGCTCAACCCAGATATCATGATCTTGAGGGCACATGACATATGATGGTAATATACAAGAGACAACTTGAGAACAAAATATTCATGATAGTACTTTCGAGAAGATGATGAAAACAAAAGTAAGAGACCATACCTCTACTAGAGTAAGGGCTCTTACATCCCTTTTAGATCATGAATCTTGTATTTTGCTCCAGATCAAGATGAACTACAAACAAGAAAAATCATATCTCAAATCGGTGTTGACCAACATTTAATTTCTAGTTTCAAGACATACACCATCAAAATATGGAAGGGATTAAGTATACACATTAGAGAAGTTACAGAACAAACTGTTATTTTACTGGATAGTAAGAGAATAAAAGATCGGAAGAAGGAAATAGAATGGAAAATAAAATTCAGATTGGACCAAGCCAACTATACTTCATAGTTTCATATAAGTTTGCCAAAGTTGCATTACATAGTGTGCGACTAGTCAGGATGGCACTTGCAAATTATATGGATGGTGACAAGTATAAATTCACATATGAAAGTAAAATAAGAAATAAAATTCCTCACAGTCCAGGCATTTAACACTGGTGTGACACAATGGTAGCCACTCCTTTGATGTTTGCCATTACAATAAGTAAATGAGTATGACTAAACATATAGAAAAGTTTAGATGGTGCTATGATCTGCCTTAATACTGATGTGATACAAAGGCAGCCACTCCTTTGATGATTTACAATTTTCAACTAAAACCAAAATTGTGCAGTACCACAATCTAGTACTCTCTAGAAGGAGTTGTAGTATGCCATTCTTCTCATGATGCTGGTCCCGTACAAACTAGCAATGGTCTGTACTAGCTAGTAGTGATTGTCACAGGATTAGGAGCTGTTTCCTGTACAAATATCAACATAAATTTCAGTCTTTGTCTCCTAATTCAGTAGTTTACAAGCGTGATCTTGTGACTCTCCTGGTGAAAGATGCTGCTCAATCCGCAGGTTTATTTTTCAGTCAAGTACTTAGCACTACTACTACAACACTGAAAAAATAGTTTTTTACCTTCTCTCGGCTCATCTTGATTTAGTACTCCATCAGGGCGGGTAGCAATCAAAGGGAGGCTGTGGCGCCAGTGAAGCTGTACCCCTTCGCTGACTAGAGAGGAAAATAAAACAAATTCCCTATGAGTTGTCCGAACAGAAGACAAAAGCAGTGTACGCACAGAACTTGCTAATGCACAGTGAAAATAAATTATGTTCCTGCTGATGCCTTTCTCAAGATGGTACTTACTACATAGTCCTTGAGAACAAATTGACCAAGCCAATTTGTATATGAAATAAGTATGAAAGAGAAACAATTGGAAACATTAGCACCCAAATAAATTGGAGTACTAGTCAATTAGCAAGAGAAACCTGTACGCGCACCGATTTACAGTTTGGAGGATATGGCACCGTGTAAATTGGAGTACTAGTCAATTAGCAGTCACAAATCAAATGATAGGCGAACTAATAGCATCTGTAGAATATTGTAATACTAAGATTGGGTCACCAACAAGAGAAGGGGGAGATGGAGGACCTTGACAATGGTGGGAGCATGGTGGGGGAGTCGGCCGTGTCCGCGTCCTTCATGAACTCGGTGGCAGGGTGGATCTTGGGCAGTATGGGGTCGGCGGCGCGGATCCATTGTTGGAGAAGGGGAGCACGAACGGCGAACGGTATGCCACGGCTCCTCCCGCAGTTGGGGGCGACGGATCCGGTGCATGAGGATCCGCAGAAGGAGGACAGCTGGAGCCGATGGGAGGTCTAGCTCGGGGAGGGGGCAGGGGATCTGTGCGCCGGCGGAGGGAGGCTGGGCGGCGGAGATGGCCGGAGGCCCTCAACCCTAGCGAACGGGAAGGGCCGGCGGCGCCGATGGGAGAGCCAGCTCGGTGCTCCCCATGCTCGGGGAGGGGGGATCTGTGCGCTGAG
>LR738712.1:759092038-759109824 GCA_902687465.1 Secale cereale
TGGAAAATACATTTATAAAAAAAAATTGTTTTATTACAATACAAAAAGTTTATTAGTTTTACTTGTTCTTCTTTCTTTTTATTGTACTTTTTATAGTATTTTTATGATACTTATAAGCCCAGTGCAGTATCTTTATGATACTATTTTTTTCTTTTTATTATACTTTTTATAGTTTTTTTATTGCATTGTTTTTACAAACGATACCCTCTCCCTTTATTTCAATATTTCCACTGTTTAAAATATCGGCCAATATTCCGGTAAAAGTTTGGCGTGTTCTGAGTACGCCTCACCTGCGGCTACTTGTAAACTACCTCGGTGCCATGCCCGATCCAACCGTTTAAATCCTCGGAAAATCGTATGATGCCGGAAATCCTCGAAACCTGGCACGGTGTCATAACATGGACCCTGCAGGTTGTTGTAAATGTTTGGGCGCGTTCCGAGTAGGGCTCACCGGCGGCCGCTTGTAAACTACACCATCTCCGATGTAGTCTCTGGGTACCGAGAGGGAACGAGTCGGGTCTGTGCAGGAAGTGTGGGCCCAATAGCACCGTTGGCCTCGAAACTTCTCGTGCTCTCAAAGGAGGCCATCGAATGACACGTGTCAGACCCCCGCATTTTTCGGTCCCGACTAGAATATTTGTGACATTTATTGCACTGCTAGGGTTTCCGCACCGGAAATTACAGATCTGCAAGGCGGCACATGAAGTCATGCCCAGAAGCGGCATGTAGAGTCCTATGTGATGTCTTTGCGACATGCGTAGGCCTTTTGCAGACGAGGGAGGGGAAGGCCCAGCCACCGGGGGGAGCAAAATTACCTCGGTGCCATGCCCGATCCAACCGTTTAAATCCTCGGAAAATCGTATGATGCAGGAAATCTTCGGGGCCTGGCACGGTGTCATAACATGGACCCTGCAGGTTGTGGTAAATGTTTGGGCGCGTTTCGAGTAGGGCTCACCGGCGGCCGCTTGTAAACTACACCATCTTCGATGTAGTCTCTGGGTACCGAGAGGGAACGAGTCGGATCTGTGAAGGAAGTGTGGGCCCAATAGCACCGTTGGCCTCGAAACTTCTCGTGCTCTCAAAGGAGGCCATCGAATGACACGTGTCAGACCCCCGCATTTTTCGGTCCCGACTGGAATATTTGTGACATTTATTGCACTGCTAGGGTTTCCGCATCGGAAATTGCAGATCTGCAAGGCGGCACATGAAGTCATGCCCAGAAGCGGCATGTAGAGTCCTATGTGATGTCTTTGCGACATGCGTAGGCCTTTTGCAGACGAGGGAAGGGAAGGCCCAGCCATCGGGGGGGGGGGGGAGCAAAATTACCTCGGTGCCATGCCCGATCCAACCGTTTAAATCCTCGGAAAATCGTATGATGCAGGAAATCTTCGGGACCTGGCACGGTGTCATAACATGGACCCTGCAGGTTGTGCTAAATGTTTGGGCGCGTTTCGAGTAGGGCTCACCGGCGGCCGCTTGTAAACTACACCATCTCCGATGTAGTCTCTGGGTACCGAGAGGGAACGAGTAGGGTCTGTGAAGGAAGTGTGGACCCTGTTGTTCCGTTGGCCTCGAAACTTCTCGTGCTCTCAAAGGAGGCCATCGAATGACACGTGTCAGACCCCCGCATTTTTCGGACCCGCCTAGAATATTTGTGACATTTATTGCACTGCTAGGGTTTCCACACCGGAAATTGCAGATCTGCAAGGCGGCACATGAAATCATGCCCAGAAGCGGCATGTAGAGTCATATGTGATGTCTTTGCGACATGCGTAGGCCTTTTGCAGACGAGGGAAGGGAAGGTCCAGCCACCGGGGGGCAGCAAAATTACCTCGGTGCCATGCCCGATCCAACCGTTTAAATCCTCGGAAAATCGTATGATGCCGGAAATCCTCGGGACCTGGCACGGTGTCATAACATGGACCCTGCACGTTGTGATAAATGTTTGGGCGCGTTTCGAGTAGGGCTCACCGGCGGCCGCTTGTAAACTACACCATCTCCGATGTAGTCTCTGGGTACCGAGAGGGAACGAGTCGGGTCTGTGAAGGAAGTGTGGGCCCTATTGTTCCGTTGGCCTCGAAACTTCTCGTGCTCTCAAAGGAGGCCATCGAATGACACGTGTCAGACCCCCACATTTTTCGGACCCACCTGGAATATTTGTGACATTTATTGCGCTGCTAGGGTTTCCGCGCCGGAAATTGCAGATCTGCAAGGCGGCACATGAAATCATGCCTAAATACTAATTAAGTAGTGAATATAAAGGCAATGAAAACCATCATAAATCAAATTTTCATAAATTTTCTGGTTGCAAAAAATAGGCAAAAATATAAGCCTAGTGTTTTCGTCGGGCACACGGCTTATAGGCCTTGTAAACCGAGTTCTTGAGCAGGGCACACGGCTTATAGTACGTATAAGCCGAGTGCCTGCCTCCAACACACGGCTTATAGATTGCTCCGTGACGGCGCCGTCAGCCACCTCCGTTGCAGACACGTGGCAGTTTGTGTTTGCCGAGTGTGTGCTATAAGCCGGGTGCTTTTTCGAGTAGATACCGTGTAGTTCGTATAAGCCGAGAGCTTTTATTCGGCACTCGGCTTATAGATGACCATAAGCCGAGTCCTTTGTGTTTGCCGGGTGTTATTTTTCCAAGACTCGGCTTAGAGGAGCATAAGCCGGGTGCCCGAAAAATAGCACTCGGCCTATAGGCTAACACACGGGAAAACAGAATTTTCCTGTAGTGATGTAACGGTCAGTTACCAGCCCACAAATACACGGACTAAGTAATCTAGTAATGCACCTATGTACTCGCCTCCTGGCCTGCTGATAATCTCACATGCACTCTCTATATCTCCGTGCTTGTTGGTCTGGCCGCTGCGCCATGTCGCAAAGCATGCAAACACTAGTACTTAGCTTACTACTTATGCAAGTCTATGGCAACGATGCCATGCAATAAAGTTAACATGACCTAGACCTATACAGTTAATACTCATAACAAGATTAGTTCTAACAACCCATAAGCAAGCTCTACAAGTCGCACCTTTCACGAACAAAACTAAGCATAAAGTCGCTTTGTTCGTACATTCCCCCGCATAGAAAGGAAGTGCTGATTTGTCAGCTCCTAGGTCACTTGGGTGCGAGAAACTAGGAACGAAATTGCTGTGCACACGATCTTTCATGCACGATTTGTGGACAACAGCATTTTGAAGCCACACAAATTACATAAAGAGGCAATCCAATGGTGTTGATGACTTGTTGTCTGTGGATCGTCCTTGAATTCATGGTCTGCATAGAAGTGCTCAACTAGGAACGGCGGCATCCTTTGTGATCCGGTGCTAGCATCTTTGGAGCACTACTAGAAGCGAGACTGAGGATAGTCACCAACTTTTGACATCGGAGCATTGTCACTTCCTATAAGCATATTATTTGTGTGGTGTGCCCTCCACACTTGTCGATATGCTTTTCACACCTGATCCCAACATATAATGATCCCACATTAACAAGACCCAAGCATCTTCTAATACATTAAAATATTCATGGTGACCATTGGCGGAGGCAGCTTATCATCCATATTTTGTACTCATCTTTGTAGGTTCATTTTCACTTCACTCTTCCGACCTCATAATCTTCGATGAAGAAAGCGATGTAGACGAGGAAGAACCAATAATAAGCAGCGGCACTGAAGAGTCTGAGACCTCAAGTTTCATGGGAAGAGGAGAAAAAAATGAATCTAACCAGATGCATCGATTTTGTGGCAATTACGGTATGCTAATAGAGGGATTTTTACAGTACATCATACTACTGCAAATAGTGGGTAGTATATAATTGACCCAATGCTCATTATTGATCCCTGTTTTTTCTCTTGAGGACATTTTGGTAATTGTATACAAATGATTCCTTGTGATGGTACAATAAGTTAGGCAAGCGTATTTTATAAATACCCATCCAATCTTTTTTTAAAGTCGGACACAAAGGGTCACGAATTCATTAAGCTAGAGCAGAGTTTCCCGGTTAATTAAGGAAAAACTGGGCGAAACCTGTGAAAACACGTCTGGAAAAGCAATGCACCCTGTGGGCAACCTGCAACACACGCAAGAAATCACACATGCCTTCGAGGAGAAAAGCGTCGTCGAGATTGCAACCCGGTCTAATCGCCTCCACGATGGCGACTCCAACTCCATCATTCACATAAATTAAGTATCATGAATTCATGATGCAGGTACTAAATAACAGTAAAGTCGTCGTAATCAAGCTCCTTTTCGGAAAAGAACAATCAGAGGAAATAAAGTTCCATGGGGTGGAACACCAACGGAAATTATATGAGTATAACCCAGAGCACATGTTCTAGCTCCATGATTAACCAAGCCTAGAATAAAAAATACAATATTGATCCAAATTAGCAAAGTTGCTCAAAGAGTCGTTGAGAATAAAAACTTCATTGTTGCACGGTTCCCTTTCTATGCTGTCAGCGGGCACGGAGGGGGAGGGGCACAAAATGTACATAACACCATTGCTACTCTTCCGTGTTGTCAGCAGACACATAGATGGAGGGCATGGCAGCAAATGCGAGCACCGGCCTGGTCTGAGTGGTTGCCCTCAGGCCTCAAGTGCACACTTCTGTCAGAGCAGGATTTTATATGGCAAGGGTAGTGGAAGCGAGGTACTTCGCCAAACAGAGCAGCAGAGGTGCAAGCAATTCATTCCTAGCAAGCACATAACGATTCGATACCGAGCCAACAACAAGCATAAGTACAGGTCAGACAGGGAAGACTAGGCACTCGATTCCCGATGACTCATATTCTCAATCTAGTGCCTTTTTTCCTTTCTTCCAATGGTTTTGCTAAGCGTTTATGTAGGAGAGTAAGTTGTTGAGACTCCATGGGATGTATCCTACTCATGAAACATAGATATAACATACCATTGGTGGTCATATTTATATGGAAGATATAGTGTGACGCATGATGCGGTTGTTTGGGACATTAATATGATATATACATATGCCCGTGCATTGCAACGGAAGATAAAATAGTGTGCATTTAAAGTCAGCGAGAATTATATGTGCAAGCAAAACCCTCTGTGCACACAAAAAAACATTTAGCTTCTCAATATCGCCACGTGTGAAGGTGTCAATCCGCTATTTT
Organism: Secale cereale; assembly: GCA_902687465.1. Lineage (NCBI taxonomy): Eukaryota > Viridiplantae > Streptophyta > Magnoliopsida > Poales > Poaceae > Secale > Secale cereale. The sequence continues at coordinate 759,097,174 of LR738712.1, forward strand.
TCTCTATTTTTTGATAGAGGGCATATACGAGTTTTATTACATCATCATATGCCAGAGAAGGCCCACTAGTTATTCAATCTAATTTTCCTTTCAATCATTTCAATCAAGGGGATTTTAAGGTATGAAGTTTCTGAATATTCTAGTAAACATGAACAGTTCTTTAAAATCCTGAACAGTTTTGTGAAAATTATGTACAATTATGGAAAAAACGTGAACACTATATGAAAGGGAACATATTTTAAAATTCACAAACATTTTCTGAAAACACCAACTTTTTTATAAAAACATGAACATTATTTGAATTTGTGAACATTTTTTTTAAATGGGAACAGATGTTGAAAAAAACATAAGATTTTTAGAACATGTGTATCTTTTACACATGAACATTATTTTCAGTTGCGGAAATTTCACTAAGACAAGAATATTATTCAAATTTGGAGCATTTTTAAATAACCTTTTCTTAATAGGAATCTTGAACAATTTGAAAAACAAAATTTCCTTTTGAAAATGTGGGAAACTTTTTGCAAGTTCCGAATATTTTTTTTAAATAGAAACAAAATTTTGAAATTCTGAACATTTTCCAAAACAAGTAATTCTGGTCTCTTTTGAGAATTTCCCATTTAAGAAAACTATTCTAAAAAAATTATTTTGGAAGGGAAAAAAGAGATAGGCAAAGGAGAATAAAAACAGAAGTAAAACAAAGAAAAGTTGGCCAGCCCACTAATGGTTGCCCTGTGCCAAACCCCAACAATTTGTCGCCCCATGCGGAAACTAGAATTCTTTCAGCTGTGTGGGCAGAAAAATAAGTGGGCTGGCTTCGCTGGGCCACATCACGCGGCCCATGTACGAAAATTCTTTTTCTACCAGACAAACGCATAAGAATTTAGTACAACCTCGGATAGAAAAAAATAAGCGAAAAATGAAAGAAAAAATTGGCGAAATGCACCTTGCCTTATTTGTAGGTATAAATTTCATGAGATATTTGAGCATGCAAGATCTTCATAAATAATTGAAGTCTTGACTTCCATAGATGACGGCATGTGCCATTTTTTTGGACTTGGTTGATATGTGTCCTTTCAAATTCTAACCAAGTCACCCTGAATTCAATTAACAATCATTACATTTTCTTTGAAAGAAGGAAAACGACTCGGCTTCTGACACTTGCTCTCTAACACATGTATGCATGCGGCCTGTGCCAATGCACCGTTTCTTAGCACGATATCATAGGTGTAATAATTATTTAAGATACAATTAGTCCAATGCATTGTTTCTTATGGGTTGTATCTACATTTAATGATTTGGGGCTCATGCATGCATACGATTCGGCTAGAATCATTTTTTGCCTATGGCCACGTGCAAGAGTTGTATCTTAGCTAAGCTACAACCTCACTCTCTTTCTTCATTAACTAACATGCCACATAAGCAAATTGCTTATGAAACCGCACTAATAAACTAGCATTGGCACAGGCCTGCAGGCAACGACACAACCTGTTCGCTGCTCTTGCATGCATGATGCATGCCCCATGCATTTAGCATGGTATTAAGCCTTTTTTTTGTATTAGGCGCAATGTCATTAAAAAATCAAACAGACCAAAGTGGCCCTCCGCTTAGTAATCCCGGATGAGGGAGTCGTACATTTCTCTTGTTGTTTCATCCAAAGGACTGTGGGCAAGCCAATTAAGAAGAGTCAGCCGCAGAACTTGCAGAAATCATCTGTGAAGAATCCCAAGCATCAAGCAGACATTTTAGCTGTGCAATCTCACGCGCAGACAGGGACACGACAGAAGAGGGTGAGGTAGAAACACCTGCCGACGATGAGCAGTCGCCTCCACCCGTGGAAGCTGTGTGTAGAGTCGACCGGGAGTAGCGAGTCGACGTAGAGCCGCATGTGAAAGCCACAAGGGGAGTTGATGTAGAGCGGTCACCGCCGAACGCGGAAGCGGCGAGAGGAGTCAACGTAGGGTGACAATCAGCAGGTGCAGAAGTCGAGGGAAGAGTCGCTGAAGAACCACCAACACAAGGCATAGAAGCGGCTAGAGTAGCAGCTGCCGAAGAAGTCAATGTAGAACGCCCAGCAGCACCGGTGGATGTTGCATAAGGTGTCCAAGTAGAGCGACAACCGCCACCTCCAAGCGGGCGAGCACCAGGCGCCGAGGAAAGACGCATGTGCGAGATGGGATCAATGTACGGAATACCGTCGAAAAACACCGGGATCAATTTTCTTTTTTTTTTCTCTTTTCTTGTTTGGAGAAACACGGAGCTCAAGGCAGGCAGCCGGAAGTAGGCCAACTGAAGACCGGCTGCCCACAAGCAGCCCAAAGCAAAGCGATGCGTGGCTCAGGCAGTACGCACAAGGATGGCAATTTTACCCATGAGTACGTGTACCAGCGGGTACCGTACCCGCATGGGCAGGGTATGGGCACACTTTTATACCCATTGGTTATACCCACACCTTATCGGTTAAGTCATGGGCAGGGTACATGTATAGCCTTGTACCCGCGGGTATACTCATACCCTACCCGCTTGTGAACAAATGTTAAGTTGTCGTAAATTAATCATTAACTTGTCATGTAACTTATCTACTCCTATTGACTTTTGAGTATGGTGTACTATGTACCTATTTTTTGTGCTGAGATAATTAATTTTTTTGGTCAAATGTGCTATCAATGAGTGTAAAAATGTGAACAAATCATGTACTATTTGCTTTACCCGCCGGGTATGAAATGGGTACGGATACGCATCGGGTATGGGTACGGGTAAAGTTTCATACCCATAGGTACTGGTATGGGTAGAATTTTTACCCACTGTCTATACGGGTATGTGTATGGTATTACTCTACCTTGCCCATACCCTTCTCATTGCCATCCTTAACGCACAGGTGGATCGATCCAGTCCACCCAGTCAAACACAGACCTAGCCTGAGATAGATCCAATGCCTGGCGGCCGATCAAGCATGGGAACTGACGGCCGGCGGTCGATCTTGGACGGAATCAGGCGGCACGCGGACGCGGACGATAACGGGAACAGGCAGCCGGCGGACGCGGGTGGCAGCAGTAACCGATGGCCGACGGACGTGTACGGCAGCGGAGCGACCTGGAGGAGGCGGAGCAAGGTGGACGCAGATGTGCACGGCCTGAGGCAGGGCGGCAGCGGCTTGGTCGGGAGGAGGCGGGGCCGGCGTCCTCGGCGGGCATCCCGATCAACCAGAAAGCAGGGCGGGCGTCCTGGGTGACTTGGACCAGAAAAGCAGCGGACGCGAGGGAGCAGCGGCAGTGTATGTGCTTGACATCAATCGATCTGTCATCAATTACTGCACAGAGATCGATTCAGAACAGATCGATCGAGAGAAGAAGACAGGAAAAAAAATACGATCGTCAGGCGAGTTGCAGCGCCGGAGAAAACCTAGGCTCTAATACCATGTTGGAATAGCAACTTAATCCTATTAGGAGGCCAAAGGCAGCATATATTACAAGTACATGAGGATCTCTAACAAGCCTGACCGACAGTATGTGCTCAATTAAATTGCCATCAAATTGCGGCGACCGCGAGGACAGCTGCATTCCAACGATAGTAGTCACTTCTTTTGTTAATGGTGTGCTCTCATTCATCCCGATGTACATACTTTTCCAGTATTCCATTTGGTATCCTAGGTAATCAAGGAGATCAATACGCTTAAGTTTTTTTTAAAGAACATCGCTGCGCTTCATAGAAATTTCTCTATATATCTACTGTAGAGTGTAGACATAGCACAGTGGCTGCATCTTTTGCCGGTTGGAATCAGACCTAAGAAAGATATGCTTGCTGTGGTTGGAAACAACAACATGAAACTTTGCTAGAGCTCAAGTTCGCTCAGTCAACAATCACAGAATGCCATCATACATTGCTTATTCAGATATCAACTCTGCAATCTCTATGCCAACTGCCTGAGATCGTAACGCACATGATGTACTTCAGCAACCCTGATCCAAACCAGAGGTCAGCTTGTTGCATACTATGAGAAGGAGATGAATTACAGCTCAAATCTCAGTGTGATAGATCTATGCTGAGAAAAAACCAAAACACCAAAACCTAAAAGATCCAGAGGCTAGCATCACACTAGAGATCTGTGAACAGCAATGTCCAATGATAAGATTCTGCAAACTAGAGAGCTCGTAACAAATTCCTCATGCCTCTCAATCCCATGAGCAACTAGGCCATATAAGAACCATGAAAATAACCTTGGTATTTATCTCTCCCTTCCTCTATTGAACTTTGCAACAATTCTACGTGGTAGTATTATGCTTCCTCTATGCAACTGCATCTAGCTTTATAATATGGGTTGGCTTCGTCTAGCTGCAGTTTTAGGATGTTCCACAGGTTTTTTCATCTTCTGAACACTATAATAATGTCTACTAAGTAATGGCTGCAAAGTATTTATTGCACCTAAGAGGGAGCAGGTGATTTGTATCAATGATTACTTCTATATTTTCTCTTATATTTCTGGTGCTTGTGATTATGAAGCTTCAATGCTAGCCAATATGGTTATCATGATCTCACAAACGTTGAGATGCTAGCACACCATAGTACTTGCATTATGAATGGAATTTTACCCTGCAACAATCCCACCTCCAAGAAATAGTTATACTGAATTATAAACAACCGAAGAAAGTCTAGATGAAAAAATAAAAAACATATTGCCATGCACGTCCGAAATAATAGTGCACGTTTGACATGTTTATTGTGCCAGTTCAAGAATTATGATAGAAATATCTAAGGTTGTTTATATATGAGGAGAAGATATTGAAGGCTGACCGGCGACCTGTCTTGTTTAAAATTCCTAGCAAATTGCTGCGATTTGGAGCAAAGATGCAGATCAACACAAGTAGGCTCATGTTATGTTAGCACGGTGCTCTCATCCGTGTGATTGATATATGTTAACAATATTCGGTGGAGTCCTGGGTAATCAAAGAGATCGATGTTTTCTCAACTGAAATCAGGTTAATCTTGTACTTGGAGGTTATTGGACTTACAAAGTTTGGTTCACCACGGTTGAGCTAGAAAACTGGGAGTGAAAGATCGTCTTGGATCACATCCTAGTTCCTTGTGGTACAGAGGATTCAATCTTGTTCGGAGAGTGTTTGTGCAACTTCAATTGGCATGAGAGTTGCACTTTGATCAGTTCCTGTGATGGCTGGCAACGAGGGAGATGATGCGACCAATATGCAGTGGAGTGGGCCAAGAAGAAGCTCAGGTAAAATGGGACTCCATCTATAGATCTTCGCGTCGTGGAGCACGCGATTCGTAAGAACTTCTCCATGATGCAACTACAACATTGACATGCATGAACTACACCGACTGAGTGCTCGCCATGCAACTACAGGCGCAAGGCCTGTGGGAAGTGGTCGACCATGGCACCATCATCGACTACCATGACAACCGTGAAGCTTCGGGCATCGTCCTCTAGGCTGTGCCACTGGAGATGTTGCGCTCATTGGAAGGGAAGAAGTTTGTGAACAAGGTCTGGAACACACTCAAATCCTTGAGAATGGGTTCCAGAATCTCGGATTCAAGGACCGAGAGAAGATGATAGTTTACATGATCCACTACACATGCATCATGGACAACATGAGGTTCTTGGCGGTGGCATCTCCGAGCACAAGGCCATGCTCAAGTTCTCCAGTAAATGTTGCAGAGCTACTGACAGTTTGCCCACTTCATTCAGCTGTTGCTCGACCTCAAGACGATGTCGATTGAGGAGCTAACGAGCCGCTTCCTTTCTGCGGAGGAGAGTTCGACGTGGACGAGGTGGGCGGCAGTGATGGCGACACTTTTCTACTCCCCATGGGAGAAAAGTGGATGCGGCACATGAGGAAGAAAACCGTGGCCTAGATAAGAAGAAGTTGCGGTGCTACCTTTTCAAAACCTCCGATACTTCGCTTGGAAGTGTCTAGAGAAAAAGAAGGAAAAGAAGAAGAAATGACTGCTCGGCATTAACGACGAGTCAGGGCCTTCTCTGAAGACGTATCACAAAGGGAAGGATCAAGATTAAAGATGAGACTGTAAGCTTTTAATATTGATCATATATCTGCATTCTTGTTTTCTTTCTGCATGCATGTAACTTAGTAGGTTTAGGAAGTTGTTGTCTGGTGTGATTTCAGAGGAGCCAGATGTCAAGTAGTTGTCTGATGATGCGATGTGCAAGATGTGATGATGTGCTTCATGCGTGCAGCAAGGTTGCATGAAGCGGCAAGTTACGCGAGAGGCTGAAGTTGGAGCTGAGAAAATTAGTTAGTTAGTTAGTTAGTTAGTTAGTTAGTTAGTTAGTTACTTAGTGCATGCATGGGTTGTTTGCCGCATAGCTGAGCCATTCAGATGATGGAGTGACTCTAGGCTTGGCCAAGTGAATGTGGTGTTTAGTGGCTGAGCATGGCGGCTTGCATATGTGTACGTGTTTGTTACTTAAGGACTTGTAAGAATATTTGTTTTGAACCGGAAAGAATAGAGAGGAGGAGAAAAGGTCGACTGTGCGATACATTGGCATAAAAAGACATGGTGTTTCATTTTGTTTTACTGAGTTTCAGCTTGTTTCTTGAGTCTAGCCAGGTGCCAATTTAGTACGCTATCAAGCCATTTTTGCAGTGTTGAGGCTGACGCTATTTATCATATCCCGCTATTTAAAACTTGAATTTTATCTGGCAAAAGGAGGACTCTTGCCAACGAGCACAAATGCACAACATCTTTACCCCGTCACGTGCTCTCCCTACCGAGCACAGATGCAAAATCTTCACCCTATGTTAGCAGAGAATAGTTGAGCACTGAGACAAAATGAACACTGGTACGGTTGCAGGCGAACATGTTTGCAATGTACGAGTCTGTCCCAAGGTTTTTAATTTCGGCCTAGAAAATTAAAATGCAACCGAAATTCTGGCCCAAAGTACGTGTTTTCCAGCAAAATATTTTCGGCTGATTTGAGTTTTTGGCCTAGCCAGGCTCCTGGGACCTGCTCCATTACTGTTTGGCTAAGCCTTAACCATCGTGTATGGCTAAAAGCACACAAGCCAAAAACTGAAACCTTGGTCTGTCCACGCAGGATGTTCTGGACGAGGTTGCTGTACAATTGTGTCCTACTGCCACGGATCAAAGGTACATGGTGCAGATGGAGATTGTTGAAATACTGCATTTGGTTCACACGGATGGGCAAAAATGCAGTCCTGGTCGAGGTTGTTGTAAAACTGCGTCTGTGTCCAAGGAGCAGTACACGCTCTGCGACTAGCACTAAGCACTCAATTCCCGATGCCTCATATTCTCAAGCAAGCCCTCCTTTTTTCTTGCAATGATTTTGCTAACGACTGACAAAGAGCTGTGGAGAGTCTGGAGACTGGAGACTCCATGTGCTGTGTCCTGGTCATGAAGCATGGAGAGAGAAGACAATCCATCGGTGGACGTATTTATAGACATGATTTAGTCACGCACTATTCGGTTGCGCGGAACACTTATATTGGATAAAATTCATGAGATGTTTCAACTCAGAAGGTCTTCATAAATTATGGAACTCTCCAATTATGTACAACAACAACAAGGGCATGTGCCCTCGGTTATTAAACTTGGTTGATACACGTCCTTTCTTTCGACAAAAAAAATACATCCTTTCTAATTGAGTTAAATGCATAAAACCAACATTTTGTTTAATGGAATCAACCAACCTGAACATGCCAAGACAAAATGGAAGGACCTTACCATCAGATCTAGCAATTAAGAATAGGGTGTGGCTAGATCTCTGTCAAGTGACACAACATATACGAAAGAAGAAAGAAAATAATTGAAAGAAATTTTGCACGCATCTCCATTTAAGCTCTCATGAATATGGGTGCCACACTTCGCATGCTGAATCCAGTTCTTACTATGTGTTGAGTAAATTAGCAATTGTAAGATTAATTTAATCAAGAAATAAATCATAAACATGGCGTTAGCGGTATTAATTGTGTACTGCTCTCTAACCATGCAGGCTCATACTACCCAAAGAAAAGATTAATCTACGTAAACAACTAGCAAGGTGAAAACAGTAATGAATAGGAGAGGGATAAACAAGTTATACCCTCTAGGTGGCCAGTTTGAAGTCGCGGCGGCAGCCTCTGCCAGCCTTCTTCTCCGCAGCAGCGACATAGTTCCTGTCGGTTCCAATAGACATGATGATGATGAAGACGACGAGGATGTAGTCAAAGTAGAGGATGAAGACAAATAGAGACAAGCAGTCGCGTTGGAGGCGCTCCCCCATAAACCTCACAAAGGGCCGAGTTTCAGAGGCATGTTCTCCTGTACAGCCGTGCACGCGGTAGACGTGATGGGATCGCCGAAGCACGATTAGCGAGCTGAACGACAATAGGCGGTGTGCGCGAGGAGGCAGATGTGATCTGATCTGGTTGGTGGTCAGGATTGTTGACGCCTCTAATAAATAGGTGCGGCAGAGTAGGGAGACTTGTACTTCATCTCATCAGCATCAGAGATCCAATTCGCATCACTATACCCTTCAAGAACCGACTGGTATCTGGTATAGTGAAGTTCATAGCTCACAATACCTTTCAGGAAGCACATAACTCTTTGAACATCATGATAATGTACATCACCCGGATTGCAAATAAACCAGCTCAGTTTGCTCACCGCAAACACAATGTCTGGTCTCATAGCACAAGCTAGGTATAAAAGTGAATCAATAATTTGAGAGTATCTCATCTAATATTTAGTTGTGCCTTCAAACTTTCGAATCCGCACACTATGATCATCTGGTGTTGGGGAAGGTTTGCAGTGTGAACATCCAAAGCGACTCAAAATTTTCTCAACATTAATCCCACCCTAATTATCACTCAGTAGCATGATGTTCAAGATAATATCAGCAACAACAAGATCTTTCATCTCAAAGTTTCGAGGTAAATGACTATGAAGTTGGTTCCAAATATTAGGTTTTTCGATTGCTGAGTAAGTTAGAAATTTGTCAATTAATCTAATCAAGAAATAAATCATTAATATGGCGTTAGTACTACTATCTGACCATGCAAGCTCGTACTACGCAAATAAAAGATTGATCTACACAAACAACAAGTAAACTGAATACGGTAATGTACAGGAGAGGGATAAACAATTTATACCCTCAAGTTGGCCAGTTTGAAGTTACGGCAGCAGCCTACTAGGCGAGCTTCTTCTCGGCAGCAACAACAACATTCCTCTCGGCTTGAATAGACACGACGATGATGAAGGAAACTATTCCAATGAGAGCCATCATAGTAAACAATCTGCTTCCCCATATTCGAGCTACGGCCAGTGGCGAGTGCATGTGCAAGCACACTTGGGTGGCGTTTGGTTCGTCGGCTATCCCTCGGTTGGACAGGGATAGCCAATTTTCTGAGGGATGCCACCCGTTTGGTTCAGAGGGATGGAAGGATAGGGATAGCCAAGATATGCTGAGAATATTCCTCAGAAAGCTGTTGGGAAGAGCCAGCAAAATATGACAGATGAGGGCAGCCACGTTCGTGTCGCAAGAGAATCGTTTCTTTCGTTCAGTCAGCTCTCTCAGAAGAAAAGCATCTCTCAGTTTATCCACCTCTCATCGTCCTCCTCGTCCTCGGGCTTGGCGGCGGCCCCGGCGGGCACCTACCGGAGAAGCGCAGCGGCGGACAGGCCTTGCCCTTCCTTTACCTGTCAATCCAGCCCTCTCCCTTGTCCAGTGTGCGTGGCCGGCGTGAAGGCGGGGACGATGGCGATTTGGGCAGATCTGTGATGGCACCATCACCCTTATGTGCTCCTCGACGGAGGCCACCACGCAATCGAGCTCTGCGCGCCTGATGGGTTAGGCTGAGGCTGGCTCGGTGACCCTATCATCTCAATTCCCATGCTCCAGTTCCCCTGTATAAAATTATATTCTCTGATCTGTTGCTCTACGAACTGCAGCCCAATCTGTTATTATACTCACGGATGATTGTGTATGTATAGCTAATTTATGCGTCAGGACGTGTGGCTGATTAATGTGTGTACGCTGTGTATATTTTCCAAACATGGCATGTCCTTGGCCACTTCTTATCCTTTCAACCAAACAACAAAACATGGATATTCAACCAATCCAATCCCACCCAACCAAACAACGAAAAGTGGTTATCCTTAACCACCTGGTTGAGGATATCCTTAGCGAACCCAGCCTCGCCGTTGAACCAAATGCCACCTTGGTGGACAGCATAATGCAGATCAGGCTGGGCAAACGTCAAGCTAGTATTGGAGGGCACCGAATATGCTAGCGTAGAACTGGCTGAGAGGCAGTAGCGCCATCGTGCGCAAAGAGTTTGGGCTTCTAATTGAGCATGCCAGTGCGGTCAAGGTGTGGGCCTACTTCTACTGGCAGAGGAAGAAGTCGTCATCACACTGGGCGACTTTGGTGCCGAGGAAGTAATAATGGGCCCCAAGTTCCTTGATGGCGTGCTTCCTAGTCAAGTGTATTCCCAAAATCTAACTGCAATGTCATGGCCGATAGAAAAGGTAACAAATCCGGAATCTAATTATTTTACCTCATCCCTGCTTTCCGACGTAGTAGAAATGTAAAATCTTAGTTATCTTCATCGATGCCTCATGTGCTCATTGACCTGTCATGTTTATATGCCTTTGTACGACGGTGTTTCTGTGTTGTCCGTGTAATCGTACCACTTGTTCACTAGTACAGTCAAATGATTTCCCCAACATGATGTTTTTTTTTCTTTTTTTAAGATGTATGGATAGTTCTTATGGGAACACAGAATTGCAAGCATCTTGTACAGAGCCATTGGAAGCATAATTGGAATGTTCAGATGAAATAGACAAGGCTGGAGCGTAATCGTATTGCTCACTAGTATTGTGGCGGTCTGGGCTCTAGCAGCGATTGCTAGTGTTAGCTCGCTACATGGCCGGATCTGAGCTCTCTCGCAACCATGCATTTCTGTTCCCTCGTCTTCTGTAGCTTAACCACACTATGCACATGAAGTGACTGATGGTCTTTCTCATACTTGAGGCTTCGATAATCTTATATTATTGGCCATGAACTCACAAAGAGCGCTGAGCAAAAATCACAGACAGAAACACAGCAGCCCAAACGGTAGGCTATACTCCGCCTAGCCCTAGCTCGTAACAACAATGGTCACTCAAGGAAAAGTTTCTGGGCACTAATGAGCACACAACCAGTTCCCTACATCTCTCAATCCCATGACTTGCTATTTAGCTCCCATCCAAGGCCAGTTTGAAACCATGACAATCAATTTGTTTTGTCTCTCTTCCTTCCTCTCTTCAACTTTGCAACAATTGTAGATGGTAGATTGGTGGTATTATGTTTTCCCTATGTTATTGCATCTACCTTTTATAACATGGTTTGGCAAGGTGCGCATGTCGGCAGTTCCACACTCTCTTTTACCTTTTTGACACTAGAACAATATTCTGCTACTAAATAATTGCTACAGATTATTTACTGCGGCTGTAAGCGAGCATGTGGTTCTTTTATAGGACCACTTCTATTTTAGCTCCAGGACTTTTGGTGCTCATGTTTATGAAGACTTCGGTGCTAGGCAGTACGTTTATCATGGTGTTATCAACAACGAAAAAAATGGCGCCATTTCGCTGTTATAGAGTCGCTATAGTCTATCCGGAAGTGGCCGCTATGTTTGCGCAATTTGACTCGCTACGGTGCTAATCGCATTGTAGCGCACTATTTCCGCACTAAGAGTTGTATGATTATAGCGCAAAAACCTAAAGGATGAAAAAACAACAGCCGAGCCCCACATGCCGAAAGTATCCTTCAGCTCGTCTCCAGCCAACACCTGAAGGAACGACGTCATCCACCAGGTAATAACCTTTTCTACTTCTTCCACCCTTCTGAGCTCTTGCTGCTACTTTCTCTTGCGTGTGCGCGTGCTCCTGCTACTACTGGTGACCAAACAAGAGGAGCTACTTAGGCTACTGTTGCTCCCGTGCGCTGCTGCAGCTAGTTCTTGCGTCTGCCATGGGAAGGAGACGAGGTGGTGCAGCCATGGAGGAGATAGGGAGCACGCGATGCTACTTCTTGTATGTGGTTAATTGGTTATGCATGTATTACTCCAGGACAATTTTTTTAGCTGCTGATGTACTTGAATTATGTGATATGATTGACATTTTTGAAGACGCCATAGCACGATAGAACTTGTATAGCATCTGAAGAAGGATGACACTATATCTTTAGGCGCTATTTTTTCGTTGGTTACAAATCTGCTAGTGCTAGTCCTAGTGCATCTTAGTTCTTGTCAGACCAAAATCATATTCGCACTTTGACATGTTTCTTGTTCTAGTTCAAGAATTCCACTATAAATCTCTAGATTTCTTGTTGCATCACAATAAGATCTCTCTAGCTGACGTACATCCTTCATGGATAATACTGCGACCAAATTGCAACGATGGCGGGAAAAGTTGACCACTAATTACGATGGGTTCATGTCTTGTCATGGTGGTGCTCTCGTTCTTCCTTATTTATATATGTTATCGTTAATCCGTTTCAGCTGATTGGTAATTATGGAGATCGATAAGCTTCGGAAGAACTTTCTCTATAAGTCTAGCATAGAGATAAACTAATCGGAGGTTGCATGTTTGTCGGTTGGAACCAGGTTCGTTGGAGTAGGTTGGGGGGGGGGGGGG
>LR738712.1:759109878-759121955 GCA_902687465.1 Secale cereale
TCTTAGAAAGTTATATATATATCAATCAATGAATAGACAAAAGACCTGTCCTAGATTGGCATCCTAGCTCCCTGCAGTATATATGATTCCCGTTTTTCTATGCTTCTACAGCAATTTAGATTGGTTGGCCTTCGCAAAAAAAAAAAATTGGTTGGCAACATGTCATGTTCCTGTACATCAAGGTCACCCGAATGACCAAAAACACCGAGGGACATTGTGCATAACTTAGTGAGTCATGAGCTCTGCCATCTTTGTGGTGACCTGACTAAAACCCAGCGCACGTGATGTTCCCCAACGCAAGGGTGTGTGGCAGTTAATTTCAGACTAGGTGGAGAAATTTGGTTGGTACTCAAATCTCATGCCCGAGAAACTTGTCAATGTACATGGCCTGCCTTCCGTATCCAGTACAGCTAAGAATTTTAATACTGTACTGAGCAGACTTGGTTGAGAAAAATACATTCAGTTTTTGACCACAAGGTAAACTATAGCATGATTCAGTTATGTCATTTGGCGTTCCGTCACCTTCTGGTCGAAAACTAATCATGATAATGATCATGTCATGTGCGCGATTAATTTTCGTAAGTTTGTTGTGGTGCCTAGACAACCTCTCCCGGATAAGTTCTTTCATGGTACCCTTGAATTAACACGGTCCATTAGTTATTCTCAGTCTAATGATCAAACTATACATGTACTATAAAGTACTGCCAAAAAAATTAGAGAGCGCTATTTTGTCGTTGAAAAACAAAAGGCTTAAGAGGGGTGAACAGGAGGGTTTCATCATCAGCATCCAAGCATGTTTGGGTTGGGGAAATGGGAGGGTATCTGTCAACCTTCATGTTGCTGCCGCTAAACACAGGCACCAATTGATCTCTAGCATGCAGGGAGATGAGCTTCCTTGCAGATTCATTCAAGGATTGCATTCCTCACTAGTCACCAATGGCGCTGGGAAAAGGTGAAAAGGCGAGAAAAATTAGGGGGCTGCACCCAACAAATTCCCCACACCTCTCACTCCCACGAGTTCCTACGTGGACATCAATTTGCTCTGTCTCTCTTTCTCCCTCTCTTTGACTTTGCAACAACTATAAGTGGCAGTATCATATTTGCTCCATGCTACAACATCTACCTTTTATAAGACGATTTGTCTGGGTGCACATGTGGGCTGTTCCACACTTCATTTCATCTTCTTGGCTCTATAATAATAATCGTACTACATGATGGCTACAGATTATTTATTGCACATGTGATGGAGTATGTGGTTTTTTTCCATGGGATCACTTTTGTTCTCTCTAGGACTGTTCGTGCTTGTGTTTGATGAAGCTACAATGCTAAGCAATACACTTATCATGATATTGCAAAGTTTAAGTGGCTTGTGCATCTTAGTAATACATTACATGCATAATACTACTTTGTACAAACTCCAAATCTCGCAAAAAAAGAAGAAGAAATCAAATCACCGTGCATGCATGATTGATATATTTCCTGTTCTAGTTCATAAATTTGCTAGAAATATAAAGGATTGGTTTGTACATATCCTCGATTATTCTCAATCAGAAGGGAGCTCTTTCAAATTCACTTATAAAGTTCATTAATGTCATCAATGTCTGCTGAGTGCTGACCCCTACAACGGGAAGTATTTCATTTATGCAATGGGTTAAACCTAATCTATTTTGTTGGTTTTTTTAATTCAAATTTTGTTCTAAAATTTCTGGTGAAAAAATCATAAATTCCGAGGTCTTCCGAAAACCGGTTTTCATGGCCACTCTAATAATAAACTGGTATCGAGAGAAAAACCTTAAGTGGTATATGCGTAAATAGACAAAATACAACCCTAGATTGGCATCCCTACCGCACATGATAAATAGGATTCTAGTTCGTTTTATGTTTTTAGACAATTCTGATTGGAAATGATAGCATGGGCACACTTCTGGAGCTTAAGATAGCTAAACGGTCGGGCACTGAGTAGGTCCGGTCCTGATATGGGGGGGGGGGGCAGGGGCGGCCGCCCCGGGCCCCCAAAATTAAGGGCCCCTCTCCAGCAGGTAGCATATGGGCTAGTGCTAAAAAAACTAAGGGCTGTGGGTCGTGGCTATGAAGGCAACCAGACGTGGCCGCCGGCAGACTAGCGATTCATTTCTATCCCTTTTGTTTTGGTCAGTTGATTCCTTCCTATTGCATCTTTTGGACACTGATAATGCCCACACGTGTGGTGGGAGCGATATCTGCCAACACGCCCTATAACACACATACTGCACCATGTCACCCCATGCATGCTTGTGGGAGTCTTTTTGTATTTTCCGTTTTTAAAATGCTTGATCTCTTAAATGAAAAATCTGATTGAAGATTTGTTTTCATCATTAAATTCATTGCGATGAGATCTTAGAAACTAGATCTCATATCAATATGGTTCGACGACTTTTTTTGGTTAAAAGTTGTCATGTCTATTGCAGATGAATTGCGATGGTGTTTACACTGAAATTGCCAAGAGATGTTTCAGCTATTTTCTTTTACATTTAAAAGTAAATTTTGGCATATTATAAAACGGGGAATTTAGAAAATAGACTTTCCATGAACCATAAACTAAAATTATCATGATACATGCACTTAAAATTTCCATAGTTCATACAAAAAATAATTTTCATGATAAAAGTATTGGAATTATCATGATCAAAACACTAAAATTGCCATGCTCTATAAACTAAAATTACCATATGGCAATTTTAGTGTAAAAACCATGGCAACTACAATGTAAACATCATGGTAACTTTTGGTAAAAAAAATCGTTGAAACATATCAACATGTGATCTAGTTTTGAAGATCTCGTCGAGATGGATTTAATGGTGAAAACGGATTTTTAATTGGATTTTTTAATTAGGAGATAAAACATTTTTAAGCCGAAAACCAAAAAGATTCCCGCTGATGTCATCTGTTTTTACGTGCCAAAATGAATGACAATCGAGGCGTTTGAGACATATTGCTTCGTGCCACACGTGTGGTCGTTAACATTTGCGTTGTTTTCTTTAGTACGCCGTCGTCCTGCTCGTTTTCTCGTAAATTCCGATCACCAGTTCATCGTCTCGTCAATTTCTATTCCCGGGGCCTGGATGGCGAGACTCTAGCCAGTACCTAGTACGCGACAGTAGTCTGCTCTCCCGCCTTCAGGCGATGGACAATCACGCAAACGATGTTGTTTCGTCGAGCTCTAGATCTAGACGCGAACGAGTATACATCGCGTCAATCAAGCAATGTCGCCGTTCCCTAATCCCTACCGTTTATCCGTATATTACTGATTAAGTAATTTACTGCTCGCACATATTTTCAAGATGGTGAAAAGTGAATAAAATGTGTGCATTACCCAATACAATCACAAAGAGAAGCTATTAATAAAATAAAATCAAGAGCATCACTAGTGCTTCGACGTTCCCAAATAATGAGTTTGCGATAGTTGTTGTGGAAGAAGAGGAACATGTTAACGGAAATTCTGAATCCGAGCAAGAGATAAATGTTGGCATCAATATAAGTGAATAATGTAAGTGGCCCTAAGAGTAATGTTATTTCATTAGGGGCACATGCACAATCTGCTAGTGTTGATCGATGAACATTCGGTTTTACTTTTCTCTGAGTTAGAATTGTGAAATTCACTTTGCCGGATGGTGTAATCCTATGAATATATGCGACCATGTCACAAAATTTCATTGTTATCCTAATGTTTCTATGTACATATATTTATTATCATTACTTGTTGTTCATACTAAGGGCACTGAGTTTTAGTTTCACCCCGGGCCCCAAAATTCTTAGGACTGGCCCTGGCACTGAGCGACACTAGTCATACCATATTCAGGCCTGAGCTATGCCATGTGACATCTCTGTGAAAAAATTCCTTAAACCTAGGCACACTTAGAGTTGTTCAGTGCCCCTATGCAAGGGAGTACATCTAGAAGTTGACTGCGCACTTTGACGAGGAGCCAAGGTTGCAGCTGAACTGCATCTCAAAACACGCTCTGATACAGAGGATTTTAGTTTGTGGGCTCGATCACCTGATATCTTTGCCCATGAAAGCTAATAACCGCAGTATAATGTTGCTAACAGATTTGGTCGAAAGAAACCAATAGTTTACTATCAGTAGGTCATGGAAGGCCGGATTCTTAGGTAATCTGCCGTTTATTAGGGAATAACGAGTATGTCCCGCGCACGACTAATTTTAGTATGAGTAAACTTTTAAGGTTGCTCAGCTGCCCAGCTGCCTCCTCCAAGGGTTATAAACTTATAATATTACCTTTTCTACTTAAGTTACAAAAATGCATAGTAAAAACAAGAGAAAGGTGTGCGACTGAAATCACGTCCTTGATCAAATGTTAATCGAATCATAGTATGTTGGGAATAAGCTGTGTCGGCGGAGCATGGTGGCGACTGGCGTCCTTGCGCTAGGTCAGGTCCGTGACGGTGCAAACCGGCGTCAGTGCGTCCAGGTCGGGTCTACGAGGCCGGGTCATGGCGTGCGTGACTGTGTGTAGGCCGATGCTAGGCGCCGGCGGACCGGCGGAAGCACGCGCCAGTCAGCTAATGACCGTTCGATTCAATTAATTTAATCCGTTCGGTCGTACGTCACGCGGGCCGGTCGTCTTTTTTCCTTGCGTTGCGTACGTGGCCGGTCGTCCTTTTTATATATTATACTAATAACTCCATAAATCATTATTACTTCATGCGTTGCGTACTCTACGCCAGAAAATAAGGAGATCGTTTACTCTTCTCGCACTCAATGCTGGACGCCGGCCCTTTTGTGCGTCACCGGCCCAACGCCTCCAGCCATGGTCATTAGTAGGTCGCGGCATAGGTGTCAGTGGCGTCCAACCAGCCGTCCCATGGTCTCACAACTTCGAGCATTGCGTGTTGCAGGAGTCGTCCCTCTTTGTAGCACCTAGTCACCGCAGTAGTAGCATGCCACTCGGCCGTTCCAGCAGCACCATGCACCACCGCGCAGCTCCTTCGGCGTCACCACTTGCACCAAGGTCAACCCTGCCCATCTCCGGTTGAAACTTTTTGCCGATTGTAGCTTTTTTGGATGTCCGTTGTAGCTTCCTTTGGCCTCGGTTGCAGCTTTCCTCAGGGCGGTCGCAGCTTTCCCAATCGCTAGTCGCGACCGTCGTGTCACCAGTTGCACCTCCATCGTGGGACGGTTGCATCTTGCCATAGCAAGGTTGCAGCATCTCCCATGGTGTCGTAGTGGTCGGTTGCACCGTCTTGCATCAAAAAAACTGTCGCCGGTTCCAGCAAAATTTACCACTGGTTGCAACAAAATATCTTGCCAGTTGCAGCAAAAAGCACCACTCACGGCGGATCCCAGCAAAAATTGTTGCCGCTCCCAACAAAAATTTCCACTAGTTGTAGCATCGATACCGCCTAGGTGCAAAGTAGGAGTTGTGCCGCCTTCCTTCGCCATAGCCCACGGCCACTGGCACCCCCGCTTGCAGCAAGACCTCACAGGCCTTCCGACGAGGCGGAGTCGTCGGCAGCCCCACGCAGTAGCCACTTGTACATGGGAGTGCACGACGCCGTCTAGATGCCACAACAGGGAGCAGCTTTCAAGGCACATGGGAGGGAGGAGATGCTCGCTTCAGTGAGGGGATATGGTGATTGCGGCAGAAGGTGGTCGTACCCATTAACGGCGACGAGCTCCTCATACGGTGGTACGGGAGCAAGATCAGGGAAAAAAAAAGACATGAAACACAAAAAGTAAGGGCATGCGCTGGTCGTAGCAAAACACAACGTTGGATGTAGCAAGTGTGACATCGATTGTAGCAAAACACTGAGATGTCGTTTGTGCGACGGAGGAAAATGCGGTGCCAATTGTAGTAGTGTGTGGAGCTGATTGTAGCACTTTGCGACGTGGTTGTAGCATGTAGCTCTGTCGAAGGTCGGTTCCAACAAATCTCGCCCGCATCCCCATAACCACCATGCCAGTTAAAGCTTTTTCTCGCGTCGATTGAAACTTTTTCCCACACTAGTTGAAGCTTCTTA
This sequence comes from Secale cereale, assembly GCA_902687465.1. Lineage (NCBI taxonomy): Eukaryota > Viridiplantae > Streptophyta > Magnoliopsida > Poales > Poaceae > Secale > Secale cereale. Next base: position 759,115,894 of record LR738712.1, read on the forward strand.
TCACCGTCGACGCTCGTTGAATAGGGTTGCACGAACGACGACCACCAGTCATCACCATAAAAAATGGATGTAGCAAAAAACCTCGCGCAAAAAAAACAACAACAACAATAGTTGCAGCAAAAAATCGTCATCACCATCCCGAGTCGCACCTCTGCCATGAATTGATCTAGCAAATTTCTTCACCGCTCGTAGCAAAATCCGATGACAGTTGCAGCAAAAATCATTTTCCCTGTCGTTGCCGGTCGTAGCTCCACCATGAGTCAATGCAGCAAAAATTATCAATGGTTCCAGCATGCAATCACCATAGTCGCAGTATGCAGCAGCACGTGATAGCCTAATAAAAATAGAAATGCTGAAGAAGAAAGCTGAACGAGGAAAAGCTGGACGAGCGCCCGTGGTGGGCCAAGGCTACGTGACGGGCTAATAAATGATAAACCAACGACGCAAACATGGATCGCCAGATTTTTAAGCGGTTGGTCGCTGTGATCGAGCGTCGCACGCGAGACCGGCCGAATCTTCGGCCGGCGCACCGTTGCCAAATGATTCCCGATGCTATGCGTCGGCGCGCTGGCCCAAACAATTCGGCCGGTCGCCCAAGAACCATAGGATTCCACGAGCACCAACGCCCACGATGTGCTTCTCCTGCTGATTCGGTCAACCTCCTCGTCGTATCGTCTCGTGCACGGAAAAAAAACACACCTCATCTCTCACAATAGCAGCGTTGGTTCCCCTGTCGCCCAGTGATGTACATGCTCGCAGGTGTGGTCCCCCGCTTGCGCAATGACGTAGCTGCATCACAACTACTCTACGCTGCCATGGCTCACCATAAATATAGGATCCATCTCACGGACTCCTGCACACAGCAGGTAGCAGTTTCGTTGCACAACAGATAAGCAGTCTTCATCGTTGAAGCCTAAACCATCGCCAGTACCAACATACGCAAGTCCTGTGCGCTCCCGCGGCCTCGCGAGGGACGGGCGTCGCCGGTTGCAGCCCCCGTGTACACAGATGCAGCATCGCCAACTGTTGAAGCTCTGGCCAACGTGGTTGTAGGCTTCTACGGTGCACGGTTGTAGCATCCGTCCACGACGGCGGCGCCAGCTGCAGCTCCCATTTGAATGATTGTAGCATTTCCGCGAACCGGTTGTAGCTTCGGGGCACACGGTTGTAGCATTCGCGGACGATGGTGTCGCCCGACTACAACTCTGGCGAACACGGTTGAAACTCGGGCAAACAAGGTTGTAGCTTCTCTGGTAAACGGTTGTAGCATTCGTCGACGACGCCTCGTTGGTTGCAGCTCCGGTGCACGAGGTTGTAGCATATCCATGAACTGGTTGTAGCTTTTGCGACATACAGTTGTAGCATTCAGGATCGACGGCGTCGCTCGGCTACAACTCCAGCAAACCAGGTTGCAACTTTGGTGAATATGGTTGTACTTCTGTGGTAAACGTTTGTAGCATTAGTCGACGACGCCTCGCCGGGTTGCAGCTCCAGTGTATGGGGTTGTAGCATCGGGGCGAACTGGTTGTAGCTTCTGGGGTACGTGGTTGTAGCATTTGCCAGCGACGCCGTCGACCATGCGTTTATGCGGCTCGCGGCAACACCGGAGTGCCGACAACTAACGACATTTCTGCCCCGGCGATGGCTCACCCCTCCCAACCAGCAGGTCCTCGTTATGCTGAGTCGCTAGTGTGCGGCAACACAAAATGGTGGTTGGCTGCAGCAGCAACGTTGTTCCCGTGTGGCACCAGAGATGGAGATAAAAAGACAAGGCGAGTCCGTTGAGGAGAGCACCAGGTGCGGCGAGGCACGAGGAGTGCCCTGTTGTGGCTAGAAGAAGGCAACAGTAGTTTGGATGAAGAAAGAATTAGAGGCAGAGAACGTTTCACGGGAGGATAAGGTGAAAAAGAAAAAGAAAAATGTTTGGTTGCTGAGCGCACGATCTATATTGATCAAGCGGTGCCAGCGGAGGATAAGGTGAAAAAGAAAAAAAATAGGTTTAGTTGCCAAGCGCACGATCTATATTGATCAAGCGGTGCCAGCGTGACCGGCGGGACGGTTCAGCCGGTGCTCCGGCTAGAAACGTTTTCCCTGTGTGTAGCGTGTCTGCGTGCCGTGGCGTGCGTGTGTGCATATGTGTGTGTGGCTGGTCAGTGGCGTGAGTTAGCTAGCTAGGTGGTTAGCAGCGACCGGTAGGGCTGACCGCGTCGTGCGCGTAGGGGCGGATCGCTTAGAGCATCTCCAACAGGCGTCCAAAAAGTGCTCCGCGCGCTAAAATTCGAGTTTTTTGAGCGCCGGGCAGCTCCAACAGAAGCTGTAAAATAGTGCGGGCGCACAAAAGGATTGGGCGCGCGCTGAAAAGCGTCATCTAAAGCTGTAAATTTGAGGCGCCGGATTGCGCGCGCTTCACAATTTACACTGCGTGGTTTTTTGGGCGCGCGTTTTTAAGCATCTGCTAAAGCAATGTTGGGTCCGGCGCGCTAAAAATGCTACAGCGGCGCACTAAAACTTTTTTTGGGCGCCGAATTTTTGTGCCGCTGTTGGAGATGCTCTTACATGCAGCGGAGCTAGCTGCGCGTTCGTGCGTAAGTGCGCAATGGAAACGTGGGCGCTCGGGAAGGAAGACGGCTGTGCGTGTGCCCGGGGCATTCGGCACCGAAAAACTCCATCGTGTCCTGCTCTTTCTTCTACCTCCGTCCAGCTGCGAGAGAGAGCTAGGGTTAGACCCAACAATTAATATACAGAGCTTCGTTGCGATCCTGCCGGTGCTCATGTCCATGGTCCCATATGGTGCCGGAAGGAGCACGGTGTCGCTTCCCTTGCCGATGCTTACGCGAGAGAACTACACGGTGTGGGCGATCAAGGCGGAGGCGAACCACGACGCGCAGGGCCTTCGGGAGGCCGTGGCTCCGGCAGACGCCGCGTCGGTCGACGCAAAGAAGAACAAGACGGCGAAGGCGTACCTTCTCGGGGCGCTCACCGAGGACATCCTGCTACAGGTTTCGTCGAAGAAGATGACGGCGGAGGTGTGGACCAGCCTCAAGACTCAGTTCATCGGCACGGATCGGGACAGGGCGCCGCGCCTAGCCACTCTGCAGGGCGAGTTTGAGCGGCTGCGCATGGCGGACGGAGAAACTTTGGACGCGTTCGCCAGGAAGATCAGCGGCATGGCGGTGCGCTACGTAGGGTTCGGGACAACGCCGGATGACGTCATGATGGTGCAGAAGCTCCTGGACTCGGTGTCGGACCGTCTGTACGCGGCGGTGGGCGGCATCGAGCAGGTCTGCAACGTCGACACGATGTCGTTCGAGGAGGTACTGGGACGGCTAAAGACCTTCAACGAGATGTCGCGGCGGCGTGCGCATGCTGGTGATGAGCAGGCGGACGAGCAGCTGATGCTCACGGCGGCATAATGGGCATCAGCAAGGCGGCGGGTTCGACCACTACGACGACGGTGGCAGCAGCACGGCTTAGTATTGTTCAGTGCCCCTATGCAAGGGAGTACACCTAGAAGTTGACTGCGCACTTGGAGGAGGAGCCAAGGTTGCAGCTGAACTGCATCTCAAAACTCGCTCTGATACAGAGGATTTTAGTTTGTAGGCTCGATCCTCTGACTTCTTTGCCCATGAAAGCTAATAACCCCAGTATAATGTTGCTAACAGATTTGGTCGAAACAAACCAATAGTTTAGTATCAATAGGTTATCGAAGGCGACTATATCATGCGCCCGACTAATTTTAGTATGAGTAAACTTTTAAGGTTGCTACGCTGCCCAGCTGCCTGCTCCAAGGGTTATAAACCTTCTTTTTGCAGATGATTCGTTGATCCTTATGAAAGCAAATGTTATGAACGCGGAGGCGTTGAAATCGGTTTTAAACTCCTATTGTGCGGCCTCGGGGCAGATGGTGAGTGCGGAGAAGTCTAGTATATTCTTCAGTCCCAATACCAAGGTAGAAGACAAGGCACAAATATGTACAAATTTGAATATGACTGAAGCACTTAACGATAAGTATTTGGGTTTGCCTGCAAATGTGGGTATGGACAAAAGTGACTGTTTCCAATTCCTTATTGATAGAATTATTATGAAAATCAGTGGATGGAAAGAAAAATTGCTATCCGCGGGTGGAAAGGAAATTTTGCTCAAATCTGTTGTGCAAGCTATCCCAGCTTTTGCCATGTCCGTCTTTAAAATTCCTAAAAAAACTTGAAAGGAAATCATTTACGCGATGTCGCAATTTTGGTGGGGTGACGAAGACAACCAGGAGAGAATGCATTGGATGGCATGGTAGAAGATGTGCGTCCCAAAAGACCAAGGAGGTATGGGGTTCCGAGATATCCACTGTTTTAATCTGGCATTGTTAGCCAAACAAGCATGTCGTCTAATTGATAATCCTGAGTCTTTATGTGCTACTATCTTGTGAGATAAATATTTTCCGAACGGCGATTTAATGAGTGCAAATCTAAAAAAGGGCTCCTCCTTTACTTGGCAAAGTATCATGGCGGGAGTGAACCGTCTAAAAACGGTTATATTTGGCGAGTTGGAAACGGACAAAATATTGATATTTGGAGAGAGGCATGGATTCCTAACTGTGCGAATAGGAAAATTATTACTCATAGAAGGGGACAACTACTATCAAAGGTCTATGATATTATTGACCCAGTCACGAATTCTTGGGATGAAGATTTGGTGAGACAAACATTCTGGCCAATTGATGCTCAAAGAGTATTAGCAATTCCACTTCCCATGAGTAATATGCATGACTTTATTGCTTGGAGCCATAGAAAAAATGGCAAGTTCACTGTTCGATCGGCTTATTTGGAAGAATGGAACCAACGACATGGGAAAAAATTAGAACACCCAAACGGAATGGGTAGAACCAATGTCAACCCTATATGGGGTAAGATTTGGAAACTATCCTACCTGGCAAAAATTAAAATCTTCAATGGCGTACACTGCATGGTACCCTCTGATGCCGAGTTACACTTGCCAACAGACATATAAAAGTTTCACCCATTTGCCCTTCATGCTCGAATGGACCGGAGGATACAAAACACGTCTTGTTTCAATGTCAGAAGGCGAAAGAAGTTTGGGAAAAATTAGGCCTACAAGAGGTGATCCATAAAGCCTGTGTTGTTGATCACGCGGGAGAGGCGGTGCTAGAATTCTTACTCCTTATGAAAGATCAAGAATTAAACATTAAAGGCATCCAGAACGCACGTGAGTTAATAGCTATTACAGCTTGGTATCTATGGTGGGACAGACGTCGACTGGTCCATGAAGGAAAGTTATAGGATGCAGATCAAACTTCAATGGGGGCTCGTGCTATAACTGCAAACTATGTCAATACATACTCCCCTAAGGCAACTCGCAAAACAGGGGGATGGAGTATCCATCCTAGGGGATTTGTGAAGCTGAATGTTGATGCCGCTTTCGATCATGATCTTCTTCAAGGTGCAGCTAGGGCGGTCCTGAGAGATGATAAGGGAAGGTTCATTGTGGGAGGAAACTGGAGGATTGACTGGTGCGATGATGTATTAACAGCAGAAGTTTTGGCTCTTAAATTTGGTTTATTCCTAGCACAGAAGGCGGGCTGCAATCGCCTTGTTGTAAACTCAGATAACATGGAAGTGATCAACATAATGAAGAGTGGAGGACAGTCGGCGGGAGCGGCAGCTGCACTTTTTGATGATTGTTACTTTTTGGCTTGTGATTTTCCTATAGTTAAATTTGAACACTGTAATAGGCAGGCAAATAGAGTGGCCCATGAAATGGCTAGGTTAGTAAAATTTTCAGCTACTAGGGATTGGTTTGAGGAGCCTATGAAGGATATTGTATCTCTTCTTATGGACGATGTAACAATTATTTCTAAGTAATAAAGTTGAAGTTTTATTTACAAAAAACTTATAATACTTCCCTTTCTACTTAAATTGCAAAAATGCATACAAAAAACATAAGAAAGGTGTGCGACAGAGATCACGTGTTCTTGATCAGATGTAAATAGAATCATAGTATGTTGGGAACAAGCCGTGACAACAGGGACGGATGCAGGGGGACGAGGGGGG
>LR738712.1:759134659-759153700 GCA_902687465.1 Secale cereale
CCCCCCGGCTGTACTTCGGGCGCAAGGTAGGTTCTGGAACGCTGATTTTTTATATAATTTTTCTGGATTTTTCCTGACAGTTCTCGTAATGTGAAAACCTGAAATACAAAAACAGCCGAAAATAGAAACTGGCACTAGGGTGCACTGGATTAGTAGGTTAGTCCAAATATGATCAAAAGTGTATGGAAGTGTATAAATATCATAGCAATATCACCCAAAAGTGGCATGGAGCAAGCAGAAATTATAGATACGTTTTGGACGTATCACCCGCCCTTGTATAGCTACTTGCATTCCCTACAACCAGAGATCGAATTACACCTCACAAAATTTGTCTAGTAGATCTTCATATGACAGGTGATGTTGTGAAGAGAACACTAAGAATCCATACATAAGCAAAGGTTTGAGATGTAGCGTAACGGCAAGTTTCCCTTGGCAAAGATACCAAGGATCGAATCCCGTGAGACTCCGAGGGTCGACAAGTAGGTGTCAACCGTTAACGGCGCCAGAAACTTAGCGGTTGACAGGACCTGCACACAGATACAAATAACTTTGCTCCCAACGAGTACAGAGAGGTTGTCAATCCCTCCGGCCTTGTTGTTTACAAAGGATCAAACACAAGAGGTAATAATGATAGCTATGACTGCAACTAGGGAATAGAAACAGGAAGTAAATATAAGGTGTGATCAGTGGTGGTAATATGGACCGGGGTCCCATGATGTTCACTAGTGATGTCTCTCTCCCAAAAGACGATAAAACAGCTAAGCGAGGTAAACAAATTATAGCTGGGCAATTGACAGGATTATGTGCGCAAACCAATGCTAACTATGCTGCAAAGAAAGGTAGAGGCTCAAAAGCATGGGCGGTACACCAAGGCAAGTAGACCGAAATCCATCTGCATCTACTACTAATCATCCACCTTGAGATATCTATCCAAAACATCTCGCTGGTATTAAGTTGCGAGTCCCACCCAAAGTGTAAACTCAAAGCAACAGACAACTGCATTAAAAGAACTTTGCGTAAAGTAAACTACCCTTGCACCCGCAAGTACAAGCACCGTTGTTTTCTCCCTTGTGGCAACAACACATCCCCTAGACTCATTTTTCTGTCACTCAAGCTAGTCATCAAGGGGCATGAACCCACAATCAAGCATAACGCTCCCTCTTGGAGTTACTACCTACTACTTGGCCAAAGCAATAAACAGCAACGGAGAACATGCAAGAATTACTCAAGAACAAATATATAAAAGAGGTGAATCAAATATATTACTCAAACACAATCTGAACATAATCTCATAATCCATCGGATCCCAGCAAACTCAGCATATCAACAGCATAAAGATTACATATGTGCCTCGATCATGTAGGGCAGCTCACGAGGTCTAAACCATGAAGAACAAAGAGGGGAGGAGAACATCACATAGCTACTGGTCATGGACCCATGGTCCAAGGGGGACTACTCACGACTCATCCGGGAAGCGTCCATGGTGGTGGAGAAGCTCCCGGTGGTGGTTCTCCCCTCCGGCAGGGTGCCGGGAAGAGTTCTCCTGATGCTCCCGATCTTGGAAGCGCTGCGGCGGCGGAACAGAGGCGAGATCGCGAAAAAGGGTTCCGTCCTCGAGGGTTTCGGGACGCGAGGAATATATATGCGAAGGGGGGTCACCAGAGGCGAAGAGGGGGCCCCAGGCGCCCCCTGGCGCGGCCAGGGGTGGGGCCGCGTCGGGTGGCCGCCTGGGCCACCCCTGGCTCCCCTCTGGCCCAACTTTGGTTTTTCTCGAAGCTCCCTGTATGCTAATTTTTCCTGTATTTTTCCTGGAATTTTTGGAGCACTTTTAATATGGGGGAAATCTGAAATTGAAAAATAGCAGAAAACAGGAACTGGCACTGTGGTGCACTGAGTTAATAGGTTAGTCCAAATATGATCAAAAGTGTATGGAAGTGCATAAATATCATAGCAATATCACACAAAAGAAGCATGGAGCAAGCAGAAATTATAGATACGTTTTGGACGTATCAGATGTGATTTCAGGTTCACAATGTTAGTGGATCGTTGTTACGCCATCAAAGCATCGACCCTTTTTCATGCTTGTCCTCGAGTAGGTAAATGATAACAAGCATAATTTCTGTGGTGACATGCTATCAATCATATAGGAACTTTTTAAGTAAAGTAATCAAGGCATGTAATTCAATTCAAGTCATAACAGGCAAGAGTCTATATTAGCATTGTAACAAGTAACATAAGAACATAAAGGTGCAAGAGCTCTCGCTCTCCGTGACTCAAATGTCTCCAAATGGTGTTTGCGTGCAAGAAAGGGGATAGGGATATACGAGAGAGTAAAACATAGTTTTTGTATTGTTGAGAACTTGATCTACTAAAGTTTCACACTTGGTCTTCTTTGGAATCTTATCTTGACTCATCCCCAGACCAACAGCCAGGTACAAGTCAAAATGATCCACTCCCTTTCGATATTTTGAGCACTCATGCAATGGATGAGCGTAAGAAAGAAAGTTGACACTTAGGATGGCAAAAAGAGAAAAAATGATGGAGGGGGAGGACAAAAAAGGTGTGAAAGGCTCACATCAATGAGGACAATCATCGGCGAGAGAAAGCCAAATGATAGATATGATGTGAGGAGTAGGGATTGCCATGCAACGGATGCACATATGAGCTAAGGTAAGCTCTCCAATGGAACTAGTGGGGGTGCATCCAACTTGCTTGCTCAAGAAGACCTAGAGCTCTTTTGAGGAGGCTCATCATTGGAATATACAAGCCAAGTTCTATAGTGTGAAGGTCCCCACATAGCTATATGCATAAATGATAATCTCTATGGAGTACAAGGTATAAGATGGAGTACGAGTGTGGATCTCTCAAAAGGAATAGTAGTGTGCCCCCTTCTCTCTTTTTATTTCTTTTTCTCTTTTTTCTCTTTTTTCTATTTTTTTCTATTTTTTTGTGGCCTCAATGGCTCTTTCTATTTAACTCTCATTTGCCCTCTTTGTGATCTTTTGATTTTGTCCTCTTTGGGATCTTTTCCTCACTTTAGGGGCAACACTCTATGTATTACAAGAAGTATAGAAGATCTTTCACACTTTACAAAAGTACTCAACATAAAGAAGATGAAACTATCATGATGTATGCAAATGTATGCCTCTGCCAGTGTAGCAGGATATGCAATGATACTAGTGCGTCATGTAGCAATGATTAGGGCAAGGCCCAACTAGCATGCGGCTCATCGATCAAGCAAAAAGCATGTATGACATGAAGATCAAGTCATGAGAAGATGGATGTTGCATGGCAATGTATCTCGGAAAGGCTATGGAAATGCCTTGATAGGTAGGTATGGTGGCTGTTTTGAGGAAGGATATAATGAGGCTTATGATGACAGAGCGTATCGTGCCAAGGATTTGGATGCACCGGCGAAGTATGCGCCAACTCTCGAGGTGAGAAAGGGCAATGCACGGTACCGAAGAGGCTAGAAAAATATGGTTAGGTGGAAGTGTCAACTTTCGAATACTCACATTAGTCCGAAGAACTCATGCACTTATTATCGGTAACTCTCAATCTAATTAGGAGGTTCACAAAGAGACAAGTACCCCGAGGAGGAGTGTATGGGGGTTTGGTTATCCTTGCGCATCCTCGGCTCATGGTACGTGAGTGTACTCTAATATTCGATCCCTCCAAAGATTAGTGATCCATTTAGTAGCTAAAGTTCTCAACTATTTTGTAGGTTTTCGAAAATAAACACGGATTGCCCAAAATACGACATCTAGCACTAATAGGCTAAAGCTCTTGACACCGAAAGTTCAGACATTACTCATGGCAATACCTCAGAACTATTGCAAGTTACTACTAAAATTAAATAGCAACCTCAATTACCTACTTTAAGTCAAGACACACAACTCAGTGCAACAGGCAAACTCTCTTAACAAGGTAAACATGAAAACTCAAGAGAGTTCAGCAACCAACTAAACAAAAGCTCTTTAAAAAGAAAAGCAGGAAAACTAAGAGCTAAACATGACAGTAGCCATGGAAAGACAAAGAACACACACAGCAAAGGTAAGCAGGAAAATCCTATGTTGTGTTCTAGGTTGAAGTGGAGCGTGTTTCTCTCCCACACAAAGAAAGCTGGGTTCTAACTTGTTATGAATAGCAAGCAAAGCTAAAGAAAACTAAAAAGGAAAGTAAGAGCAAGACGCTCCAAGCATAGCACATAACGCATGAAGTGATTAAAATATAGTGGAACGAAAGACGAACTGATAATTGTTGATGGAGAAGGGGATGCACGGGGGCATCCCCAGGCTTAGACGCTTGAGTGTTCTTGAATATTTCTTGGGGGTGCACGGGGGCATCCCCAAGATTGAGCGTTTGACCCTCCTGAATCTTCTTTTATCATCTTCTCTCGCACACTTGAAAACTCCCTTCATACATAACTCATCATAATCTGATTAGCGAGGTTAGTACCCACAATAAAATAATTTTTTTCCTACTGGAAATAAAGATAATCTTAAAGAGCTACTGTTTCTCAAGATTGCCAAAAGGTTTTTGCAAAGAAAAAATAAGCTCAAGGTTTGCAAAACGAAGAAAAGGCAAAACAGGACAGAATCTGTGAAAACAGACCAGCAGGTAGTAAACAATTTTTTCGGGGCACTTCTGCAACTCAAATCAAAAAACTCAGAACATATGCTCGAAAGCCAATTGTATAGATCACGCTGTCAAAAAAATTCAGATCAAAAAGATGATACGGTGATTTTATACGAATTTTTCTGTCCAAGGACAGAATCTGTTTTCTGGACAGCACGTCGCAACTTTTGAACTTTCTTGCAATCGGAGGCTAAACTTGGCACAAAGCTGAAAAGAAAAGATACAATGATGATGCTACTGTAGTAACAACCATCAAGACACAATAAAAGCAAAATAAAACCTAATTCGTTGTGGGCTGCCTCCCAAAAGCGCTTTCTTTTATGCCTTTAAGCTAGGCATGATGCAAAAAGAGAAGATCAAGTTTTATCAAGAGTAAGAGAATAGCTAGCCCGTGTAACGGACTCAAAAGGCAACTTAAACTTCTTTCTAGGGAAGTGTTCCATCCCTTTCTTGAGAGCGAATTGAAATTTTATATTCCCCTCTTTCATGTCAATGATAGCACCAACGGTGCGAAGAAAAGGACGTCCCAAAATAATTGGACATGAAGGTTCACATTCAATATCCATAATAGTAAAATCAACGGGAACATAATTGTCATTGACAATGATAAGAACATCGTCGATCTTCCCCAAAGGTTTCTTTACGGAAGAATCAACAAGACGAACACCAAAAGAACAAGGATTAAAAGGTTTCAATTTAAGCATATCATACATTCTTTTGGGCATAACGGAGGTACTAGCTCCAACATCACATAAAGCATAGCAAGAGAAGTTATTCAACTTAATTTTAATCATAGGATCCCAACCATCTTCTAGATTTCTAGGTATGGAGGCTTCTACCCTAAGCTTCTCCTCCCTAGCTTTGATAATAGCATTAGTGATATGCTCCGTGAAGGCAAGATTAAGTGTGCTAGTGTGGGGATCTCTAGACATCTTGTGAAGAAAACCAATAACTTCAGAAAGGGTGCAATTATCAAAATCAAGGTCACTACTATCAAGTAAAGTGGTAGTGGTGTCCTTTAGGCTCACTTGTTTGGTAGCTTCTATGGTCATAGGAGTTTCTTCTTTTACGGTTGATGTCATAGCATCACCATTAATAGGTCCAATGGGACTAGGAGTGCATTGGGTGCTAAGAGTTTGGATATCCTCAACAACTTTGATAGTAGCAACAGTGTGGTGGGTAGGAAGGCTCTTAATTCTATCTTCTTCCTCCTTTTCTCTAGCCCATCTCTCTTTAAGTTTAGCCATCATCCTAATGTTTTCATTAATTTGCACTTGAATATCATTCATAGGAGTGGTCTTCCTCTCCTCAAGAGAAGAAGTTCTAATTTTAAGCAACTCTACCTCATGGGCTAAATTGTCTACCTTCGAAGAGAGATTATCTAGTTTGTCTAGTTTTTCTTCTACACTCTTATTGAAGGCTTTTTGGGCAGTGATGAAGTCTTTAAGCTTAATCTCTAGTTCAGAAGTGGAGTTCTTGGTGCTAGGATAAGCATTGTTGTTCCCATAGGAATTAGAGGGGAACGGTCTAGGGTTGCTACCAAAATTACTCCTATAAGCATTGTTATTGAAATTGTTTCTAGAGATAAAGTTCACATCTACTTGATCTTGAGCAATCAAAGAATTTAAAGGAACATCATGAGGATCAATAGAAGATTGCTTGGAAAGTAGAGACATGATCAAGTCAACTTTATCATTTAGGGAGGAAATCTCCTCGACAGAGTTTACCTTCCTACCTGTTGGAGCGTGTTCGGTGTGCCATTGGGAATAATTGGTCATCATCTCGTCGAGAAGCTTCGTGGAAGCACCAAGTGTAGTTGACATAAAGGTTCCTCCCGTGGCCGAATCTAACAAGTTCCGCGAGGTAAAGTTCAAGCCTGCATAAAAAGTTTGGATAACCATCCAAGTAGTCAAACCAATAAAGGCATCCTTGCACTTCTTGACAGTTCTTGACAAGAGATTTCATGCGTTCCCAAGCTTGGGCAACGTGTTCATTATGCAATTGTTTAAAATTCATTTTGTTACTCCTTAATTGGATAATTTTAGCAGGGGGATAGTACTTCCCAATAAAGGCATCCTTGCACTTGTCCCAAGAATCTATACTATTCCTAGGCAAGGATTGAAACCAGATTTTAGCTCCTCCTCTCAAGGAGAAAGGAAAAAGCTTAAGCTTAACAGTATCACTATCTACTTCTTTGTACTTTTGCATATCACAGAGCTCAAAAAAATTATTTAAGTGCAAAGCAGCATCATCTCCAGTACCGGAGAATTGATCATTCATAACTAGGTTCAGTAAAGGAGGTTTAATCTCATAAGAAGGTGCCGAAGTGGCAGGTGTAGCAATAGGCGTGCAGATAAAGTCATTGTTGTTATGACTAGTGAAGTCACACAACTTGGTGTTCTCGGTGGAACCCATAGCAGCAGCAAGCAAGATAACTATTTTTGTGATTTTTGGTAAGGGACACTAAAGCAAAAAACTGAAAGGTAAACTAACAAGACTAAAAAGCAAAGATAAAAGATAGCGTGCAACTCCCCTATCTTGAAGAGTGGAGTCCCCGGCAACGGCGCCAGAAACTTTGCTTGATGGCTTCTCGCCCCTCGTTGGTTACCCCAAGTGGAAGGTTTGAGATGTAGCATAACGGCAAGTTTCCCTTGGCAAAGATACCAAGGATCGAATCCCGTGAGACTCCGAGGGTCGACAAGTAGGTGTCAACCGCTAACGGCGCCAGAAACTTAGCGGTTGACATGACCTGCACACAGATACAAATAAGTTTGCTCCCAACGAGTACAGAGAGGTTGTCAATCCCTCCGGCCTTGTTGTTTACAAAGGATCAAACACAAGAGGTAATAATGATAGCTATGACTGCAACTAGGGAATAGAAACAGGAAGTAAATATAAGGTGTGATCAGTGGTGGTAATATGGACCGGGGTCCCATGATGTTCACTAGTGATGTCTTTCTCCCAAAAGACGATAAAACAACTAAGCGAGGTAAACAAATTACAGCTGGGCAATTGACAGGATTATGTGCGCAAACCAATGCTAACTATGCTACAAAGAAAGGTAGAGGCTCAAAAGCATGGGCGGTACGCCAAGGCAAGTAGACCGAAATCCATCTGCATCTACTACTAATCATCCACCTTGAGATATCTATCCAGAACATCTCGCTGGTATTAAGTTGCGAGTCCCACCCAAAGTGTAAACTCAAAGCAACAGACAACTGCATTAAAAGAACTTTGCGTAAAGTAAACTATCCTTGCACCCGCAAGTACAAGCACCGTTGTTTTCTCCCTTGTGGCAACAACACATCCCCTAGACTCATGTTTCTGTCACTCAAGCTAGTCATCAAGGGGCATGAACCCACAATCAAGCATAACGCTCCCTCTTGGAGTTACTACCTACTACTTGGCCAAAGCAATAAACAGCAACGGAGAACATGCAAGAATTACTCAAGAACAAATATATAAAAGAGGTGAATCAAATATATTACTCAAACACAATCTGAACATAATCTCATAATCCATCGGATCCCAGCAAACTCAGCATAGCAATAGCATAAAGATTACATATGTGCCTCGATCATGTAGGGCAGCTCACGAGGTCTAAACCATGAAGAACAAAGAGGGGAGGAGAACATCACATAGCTACTGGTCATGGACCCATGGTCCAAGGGGGACTACTCACGACTCATCCGGGAAGCGTCCATGGTGGTGGAGAAGCTCCCGGTGGTGGTTCTCCCCTCCGGCAGGGTGCCGGGAAGAGTTCTCCTGATGCTCCCGATCTTGGAAGCGCTGCGGCGGCGGAACAGAGGCGAGATCGCGAAAAAGGGTTCCGTCCTCGAGGGTTTCGGGACGCGAGGAATATATATGCGAAGGGGGGTCACCAGAGGCGGAGAGGGGGCCCCAGGCGCCCCCTGGCGCGGCCAGGGGTGGGGCCGCGTCGGGTGGCCGCCTGGGCCACCCCTGGCTCCCCTCTGGCCCCACTTTGGTTTTTCTCGAAGCTCCCTGTACGCTAATTTTTCCTGTATTTTTCCTGGAATTTTTGGAGCACTTTTAATATGGGGGAAATCTGAAATAGAAAAATAGCAGAAAACAGGAACTGGCACTGTGGTGCACTGAGTTAATAGGTTAGTCGAAATATGATCAAAAGTGTATGGAAGTGCATAAATATCATAGCAATATCACACAAAAGAAGCATGGAGCAAGCAGAAATTATAGATACGTTTTGGACGTATCAGATGTGATTTCAGGTTCACAATGTTAGTGGATCGTTGTTACGCCATCAAAGCATCGACCCTTTTTCATGCTTGCAGTGAGAAGGTTTAGAGGAGTAAGAATGGCAAATTGGGAAGTGTTTGGGAAGATATTTGAGGGGGAAAGCCTAGTAGAAGAAAGCACCCTAGTCTATCATTTGATCTGTACATGGTTATTCACGGCATGTAGGTCACGTGAATCATTCAACACTCAACTGTCCTAACATCATTTAGGTAGCTTGCCAAGCCCAACATAAAACAATCCTGAAATTTTAAAAGTGCATGTGCACCTTTTGGAGAGAACAAGCAGATGGATCCTGGCTGCTCGATCTCGCTTGTGTCGGCGTGAGTTCACCGGCATGTTCTACTTGGTCAGGGAAGACTCGCTACGCGACACACTCGTTTTTTTGTAGCAGACCAATCCACCATTTGCGGTGCTACCCTGCTTCTCTCCTATGGTGCCTCTCCTCTCCTTCCTCCCTCCTCATGGAAGCTTTGTATTCTTCCCCTCCCTCCCCCTGTAGCCTCCCCTCTCCTTCTCTTCCCCATGGTGTCCTCCTATTACTCCCCCCAATGGCTGATATTGTTATTGTGGATAGCCCGGGTTAAAGAACCACGAATCAGTGGTGCGAGTGCAGGTGTGTGGGGAAATGGGAGAACATTGTGGGTTGGAGGAAGCAGGTGCTGCCACCGGTAGCTTCGTTTTGAAGGAGAATGGGCCTCGTTGAGTCATGCCACGCCTATTCCTTCAATACCTGCCGGTCTCAACAATCACCAATGGATTACCTATGCGCTACCCGTGGAGACGGCTAAGATGTGAGGGAGACGAGGGCCTGCTTGCGACCAGGACGGTGGCTGAGAATTGAGAAGGGGAAGAAACTCTTCCAGGCGGCAGGAGGAGTCTGGTCGATATAGTCGCACATGCATGGCCAAGGAGCTGCATGCTCTTGTTATCATAGTTTCTCACACGTGGACTGCGAGAGTTGCACACCTACGTCTTAGTAGTTGCACACGTTGGTTGGCATAGCTGATTACGCACGAACCGCGGGGTTGCACGCTCTCGTCAGATAGTAGCTAATACATGACTGTGGGCGTTGTACACACGTGGAGACATAGTCGCACAATCACATCTGCAAGAGTTTCACACACATGGCATCATAGTCGGACAACCATAGTCTCGGAGTTGCATGCTCTCGTTGGCATATTTGTTCGGGGCAACACACGAAGATGCCACATCACACTGACATGGATTATTGGATAATGAAAACCGCATATCCATGAGGAGCAGAAAAAAGTTGCATATAGATAGGGCACTAATATTGCACATCTTACTAGCAGAGGTGGTTTGGAGGGGGTGGTGTAGGTGTCAAAACCGGCGGATCTCGGGTAGGGGGTCCCGAACTGTGCGTCTAAGATCGATGGTTACAGGAGACTGGGGTCACGATGTTTACCCAGTTTCGGGCCCTCTCTATGGAGGTAATACCCTACTTCCTGCTTGATTGATCTTGATGAATATGAGTATTACAAGAGTTGATCTACCACGAGATCGTAATGGCTAAACCCTAGAAGCCTAGCCTGTATGACTATGGTAATGTGTCCCTCCCCTCCGGACTACTCCCTCTGGTTTATATAGACACACGGGGCATCTAGGTTTACATAGAGTCGGTTACACAAGAAGGAATCTTCCTAGTTGGTGGCCAAGCTTGCCTTCCACGCCAAGGAGAATCCCATCCGGACATGGGTACGGTCTTCGGCCTCCATGTCTTTACAGCCCATCAGTCCGGCTCATGGATAACAGGCCGGACGTTCGAGGACCTGAGTGTGGAACTCTCAATGAAAGCACCGATGTCGGTGTCAAAACCGGCGGATCTCGGGTAGGAGGTCCCGAACTGTGCGTCTAAGGTCGATGGTTACATGAGACTGGGGACACGATGTTTACCTAGATTCGGGCACTCTCTATGGAGGTAATACCCTACTTCCTGCTTGATTGATCTTGATGAATATGAGTATTACAAGAGTTGATCTACCACGAGATCATAATAGCTAAACCTTAGAAGCCTAGCCTATATGACTATGGTAATGTGTCCCTCCCCTCCGGACTATTTCCTCTAGTTTATATAGACACCGGAGGATCTAGGGTTACATAGAGTCGGTTACATAAGAAGGAATCTTCCTAGTTGGTCGCCAAGCTTGCCTTCCACGCAAGGGAGAATCCCATCCGGACACGGGTACGGTTTTTGGCCTCCTTGTCTTCACAGCCCATCAGTCCGGCCCATGGATAACATGTCGTACGCCCGAGGACCCCTTAGTCCAGGACTCCCTCAGGTGGTAGTAGTGAAAACTACACCTCTTCACGGTACGGGAAATGTTGCATATTACTATTAGTCAGTTGTCTGAGGCTGCATCTGAAATATCACATCCACTAGTAGACAGTTGGCCGGGGCAGCGAACAGTGAAAACTGGTTATCCACTGTTAGAGGGAAAATTGCACATCGACTACTATGCAGTTGACAGGGGAACCAAACAAAGTTGCACATCTCAGTGATAGGGGATAGTTTGGGGTGAAAATAGCAGGTCCACGTGTAGGGGACAAATTGCACATCGATTGCCAGGTAGTTGCACATCAACTGCAGGACTGATGCACCAAACATGAACTAAACCGCACACAAAATAGTTCATCACAAGATACCCATGTGGGATCTGGTTTCGAAGATCACATTGTGAGGATTCCTATGGTGAAAGCGGATCTTAATTTTGGTGTTTGGTTCAAAAGTTGCAATCTTTTTAGAAAAATAAAACATGAATTGAAATGCATTATCATCAGTGAAAACTGCACATTCACGAGTAGGGGGAAGTTGCGCATCAACTGTCAGGTAGTTGCACACCGACTACTAGAGATTTGCACAAAATGAGGAATAAATTGCAAACATAAAAGTTTGTTGAAACATACCCATGGGGGATCTAGTTTCGAAGCACGTCGCGAGGATTTCTACGATGAAAACGGATCTTAATTTTGATCTCCGATTCAAAAGTTATGGCTTTTTAAAAATTCTACTAGGTAAAGTGCCCGTGAGTTGCAATGGGAACCATACATCCTCTAGTTGCTCGACACCAATCATGCTTAACATATAGTAGCTTCAGAGTTCTCATGAGTATCAGGTATTTTTACTTCTGAGTCCAAACTTATCACCTTTATCAATGACGCATCCCTCTCTCCCTCCCTCCCTCCCTCCCCCACTATCTCACATCTCCCCCCTCCCCTCTCTCTCATGTTGTGCATTTTGTGGTAGTTCCAACATCCACTATATCTATACAAACTATATTTTGTCATGTTTGTATATATCCATCTCTCTAAGCAGTCTTTCTTTGTTGATTTATCAGCGTTAAGATCAAGGTTTATGCTAGAAAATAGCACACATGATGCTCTTCAGGACCTATAACAAATTTATTGTCTAGATGCTGACATACTTGCACATCAATATGTTTAAATTGACTGCTCCTGCGAATCAACCAGACTCCCACCACTGCAAGAAAACTAATCTTGAAGTGTGGTTCAAATCAATCATGGAATCAAGAGATATCACTTGAGAAAAAAAAGTCCAACAAGGAAGTACTTCCATCTTCGGAACTTTCACATAAGGATGCTTTATCTTACAAGGGCTCAAATATCCACAAAATTTCAAACAAATCCTCCGACCAGCATGTTCATATTTTAACCACAGACAACTGGTAATGAACAATGAACAATGAACAATAGAAGAAAACACAGACTATCACGTAATTATTAAAGGGACTCATCCTTTGATGCCTAGTTAAAGGTTTAGAAGTACTAAATCAAGTGAATGGTGATGCATCGTGCGGGTTGTTGGCAATTGAAAGCCCAATGGAATCTAGCCATTGTCAGACTGATCGGATGTTTATATACCAGTACTAACGTATATAACTGGTTTCAACATGGACGAGGCAGGCTGAGTTCAACATGGACGAGGTGGGCGGCAGAAATGACGACACTTGTCTACTTCCCATGGAAGAGAAGTGGATGCGGTGGATGAAGAAGAAGATTGTGGCTTAGATAAGAAGTTGTGGTGCTACTGCTATCTTGCCAAATGCTCGGATACTTCGCTTGGGGGTGTCTAGAGAAAAAGAAGGACGGCGAAAAGAAAGCCCTGCTCGGCATGAAGGACGAGTCGGTATTTCTCTCAAGCCGCATCACAAGTGAACAATCAAGGTTAAGGATGAGATTGTTAGCTTTTAATCTTGATCAAGTATATGCATGGTTATTTTCTTCCTGCATGTTACATAGTTGGTTTACGAAGTTGTTGCCCGGTGTGATTTCAGCTGAGACGCGGGGCAGCGAGATGTCAAGCAGTTGTGTGATGCGACGTGCAAGACATTATGATGTGTTTTGTTCGTGCACCAAGGTTGCATGAAACGGCAAGTTAAGCCAGTGGCCGAAGCCAAACCGGCCAGATGGATAAGTTGAAGCCGAGAGAGTCGGTTTGTTAGTTAGTTATTTAGTGTAGTGCATGGGTTGTTTGCTGCATAGGTGAGTCGTTCAGATCATGGGGTGATTCTAGGCTCGGCCGTGTGTGGTGTTAGTGGCCGAGCATGGTGGCTGGAATATGCATGCGTGTTTGTTACTTAAGGACTTGTAAGATAGTTTTTTTTTTAACCAAAGAGAATAGAGAGGAGAAGGAAAGAATATCTATGTGATACAGCGACACAATAAAACATGATGTTTCATTGTGTTTCACTGAGTTTCAGGGTGTTTCTTGGGTATAACCAGCTGCCAATTTAGCACGCTATCAAGCAAATTTCGCGTGGTATTGAGGCTGTCGCCATTTCTCATATCTTGCCATTTAGAACTCTGAATTTATCTGGCAAAAGGAGAACTATTGCCAATGAGCAGAAGTGCAAACCATCTTTACTCAGTACCGAGCACATATTCAAAATCTTCACCCTTTATTAGCAGAGAATAGTTCAGCACCGAGACAAAAATGAGCAATGGAGGCATGCAGGCGAACGTGTTTGCGATGTACTGTTACTCTGTGCCATTGTTATGAATTTCGTCCTAGAAAATTAAATTGCGGCTGGCCCAGTATATGTGTTTTCCAGCCAAATATATTCAGCTGATTTGAGTTTTTGGCCCAGCCCATCTCCTGGAACCTTCCTCATTACTGCATGCCTAATTAAGCCAAAATCATCGTAGAATGGCGAAAAGCACGCAAACCAAAAACTGAGACCTTGGTCTGTCCACACAGGTTGTTCCGGGCGAGGATCAAAGGTATGCTGCGCAGCGGGAGATTGTTGCAGAACTGCGTTTGGTTCGCATGGATCGGTTAAACGCAGTTCTGCTCGAGGTTGTTGTAGAACTGCATCCTGCTCAGGCAAAAATACGTGGGCGATGTGGACACGTCCGGCTGTGTGCCCAAGGAGCAGTACATGCTCTGCGCCTAGCACTACGCACTCAATTCCGGATGCCTCATATTCTTAAGCAAGCCCTCCTTTTTTCTTGCAATGATTTTGCTAATGACTGAGATAGAGCTGTGGAGACTCCATGGGCTGTGTCCTGGTCAGGAAGCATGGAGAGAGAAGACAATCCATCGGTGGTCGTATTTATAGACATGATTTAGTCAGGCATTAGTCGCTTGCTCGAAACACTTATATTGGATAAATTTCATGAGATATTTCAACTCAGAAGATCTTCATAAATTATGGAACTCTCCAATGATGTACAACAACAACAACAAGGGCATGTGCCGTCAGTTATTAAACGTGGTTGATACACGTCCTTTCTTTCGTCGAAAAAATACATCCTTTCTAATTGAGTTAAATGCATAAAACCAACATATTTTTTAATGGAATCAACCAACCTGAACACGCGACAAAATGGAAGAACCTTAGCACCAGATCTAGCAATTAAGAATAGGGTGTGGCTAGATCTCTGTCAAGTGACACAGCATATACAGAAGAAGAGAGAAAACAATTGAAAGAAAATTGTGCACGCATATCCACTTAAGATATCATGAATATTGCATTGACTAAGACTTGGTTAAGTCCCAATCGACTGAGATTTAGCATTCGTGTTTATATTATGGGTGCCACACTTCGCATGCACATTCCAGTTGTTGCTATGTGTTGAGTAAATTAGCACTTTTATGATTAATTTAATCAATAAATAAATCATAAACATGGAGTTAGCAATATTAATTTTGTACTGCTCTCTAACCATGCAGGCTCATACTACCCAAATAACAAATTAATCTACGTAAACAACTTGCAAGGTGAAAACAGTAATGAATAGGAGAGGGATAAACAAGGTATACCCTCTAAGTTTGAAGTCGCGGCGGCAACCTCTGGCAGCCTTCTTCTCTGGAGCAGCGACATCGTTCCTGTCGGCTTCAGTAGACATGAAGTCGCGGCGGCAACCTCTGGCAGCCTTCTTCTCCGGAGCAGCGACATCGTTCCTGTCGGCTTCAGTAGACATGATGATCAGGATGTAGTCAAAACAGAGCATGAAGACGAATAGCGACAAGCAGTCGCGTTGGAGAGCTCCCCCATAAACCTCACAAAGGGCCGAGTTTCAGAGTCCTATACAGTCATTCACGCGGTAGACATGATGGGCTCGCCTGAAGCTGCATTAGCGAGCAGAACGATAATAAGTAGTGTGCGCGAAGAGGCAGATGTGATCTGATCTGGTTGGTGGTTAGGATTGTTGAAACCTCTAATATATAGGTGTGGCAGAGTAGGGAGACATGTCCTTCATCTCATCAGCATCAGAGTTCCAATTCGCATCACTATACCCTTCAAGTACCGGCGGGGTATCTGGTATAGTGAAGTTCATAGCTCACAGTACATTTCAGGAAGCGCATTACTCTTTCAACAGCATGCTAATGTACATCCCGCGGATTGCAAATAAACCAGCTCTGTTTGGTCACAGCAAACACGATGTCTTGCCTCATAGAGCAAGCTAGGTATAAAAGTGAACTAATAATTTCAGAGTATCTCAACTAATATTTAGTAACTTTCGAATCCGCACACTATGATCTTCTGGTGTTGGGGAAGTTTTGCAGTTTGAACATCCAAAGCCACTCAAAATTTTCTCAACATTAATCCCACCCTCATTATCACCCAATAAATTGAAGTTCAAGATAATATCAGCAACAACAAGATCTTTCATCTCATTGTTTCGAGGTAAATGACTATGACGTTGGTTCCAAATATTAGGTTTTTGCATTGTTGAGTAAGTTAGCAATTTTTCAATTAATCTAGTCAAGAAATAAATCATAAATATGGCGTTACTACTACTATCTAACCATACAAGTTCGAACTACGCAAATAAAAGATTCATCTACACAAACAACAAGCAAAGTGAATACAGTAATACACAGGAGAGGGATAAACAATTTATACCCTCTAGTTGGCCAGTTTGAAGTCACGGCGGCAGCCTAGTAGGCCAGCTTCTTCTCGGCGGCAACAACAACATTCCTCTCGGCTTGAATAGACATGACGATGATGAAGGCGACTATTCCAATGAGAGCCATCATAGTAAACAATCCGCTCCCCCATATTCGAGCTACGACCCTTGGCGAGTGCATGTGCAAGCACACTTGGTGGACAACGTAATGCAGATCAGGCCGGGCAAATGTCAAGCTAGTATTGGAGGGCGCCGAAGATGCTAGCGTATAACTGTGTCAGAGGTAGGAGCCCCATCGGCGCAGAGAGCTTGGACTTTGCATCCACTGTCATGATTGCGGGCTTCTAATTGAGCATGCATGTGCGGTCAATGTGTGGGCCTACTTCTACTGGCGGAGGAAGAAGTCGTCGTCACACTGGGGCGACTTTGGTGCCGAGGAAGTAATAAAGGGTCCCAAGTTCCTTGATGACGTGTTTCCCAGTCATGTGTATTCCCAAAATCTAACTGCAATGTCTCATGTGCTCATGTGCTCGTAGTACAAATGTAAAATTTGATTTCCGGAATCTAATTATTTTAACTTATCCCTGCTTTCCGACGTAGTAGAAATGTAAAATCTTAGTTATCTTCATCGATGCCTCATGTGCTCGTTGACCTGTCATGTTTATATGCCTTTGTACGACGGTGTTTCTATGTTGTCCGTGTAATCGTACCACTTGTTCACTAGTACAGTCAAATGATTTCCCCAACTTGATGTTTTTTTCTTTTTTTAAGATCTATGGATAGTTCTTATGGGAACACAGAATTGCAAGCATCTTTTACAGAGCCATTGGAAGCATAATTGGAATGTTCAGATGAAATAGACAAGGCTGGAGCGTAATCATATTGTTCACTAGTATTGTGGCGGTCTGGCCTCTAGCTAGCAGCGATTGCTCGTGTTAGCTCGCTACATGGCTGGGTCTGAGCTCTCTCGCAGCCATGCATTTATGTTCCCTCGTCTTATGTAGCTTAACCACACTATGCACATGAAGTGACTGATGGTCTTTCTCATACTTGAGGCTTCGATAATCTTATATTATTGGCCATGAACTCACAAAGAGCGCTGAGCAGAAATCACAGACAGAAACACAGCAGCCCAAACGGTAGGCTATACTCCGCCTAGGCCTAGCTCGTAACAACAATGGTCACTCAAGGAAAAGTTTCTGGGCACTAATGAGCACACAACCAGTTCCCTACATCTCTCAATCCCATGACTTGCTATTTAGCTCCCATCGAAGGCCAGTTTGAAACCATGACAATCAATCTGTTTTGTCTCTCTTCCTTCCTCTCTTCAACTTTGCAACAATTGTAGATGGTAGACTGGTGGTATTATGTTTGCCCTATGTTATTGCATCTACCTTTTATAACATGGTTTGGCTAGGTGCGCATGTCGGCAGTTCCACACTCTCTTTTACCTTTTTGACACTAGAACAATATTCTGCTACTAAATAATTGCTACAGATTATTTACTGCGGCTGTAAGCGAGCATGTGGTTCTTTTATAGGACTACTTCTATTTTTAGCTCCAGGACTTTTGGTGCTCATGTTTATGAAGACTTCGGTGCTAGGCAGTACGTTTATCATGGTGTTATCAACAACGAAAAAAATGGCGCCATTTCGCTGTTATAGAGTCGCTATAGTCTATCCGGAAGTGGCCGCTATGTTTGCGCAATTTGACTCGCTACGGTGCTAAACGCATTATAGCGCACTATTTCCGCACTAAGAGTTGTATGATTATAGCGCGAAAACTTAAAGGATGAAAAAACAACAGCCGAGCCCCATAGGCCGAAAGTATCCTTCAGCTCGTCTCCAGCCAACACCTGAAGGAACGACGTCATCCACCAGGTAATAACCTTTTCTACTTCTTCCACCCTTCTGAGCTCTTTCTGCTACTTTCTCTTGTGTGTGCGCATGCTCCTGCTACTGCCGGTGACCAAACAAGAGGAGCTACTTAGGCTACTGTTGCTCCCGTGCGCTGCAGCAGCTAGTTCTTGCGTCTGCTATGGGAAGGAGACGAGGTGGTGCAGCCATGGAGGAGATAGGGAGCACGCGATGCTACTTCTTGTATGTGGTTAATTGGTTATGCATGTATTACTCCAGGACAATTTTTTTAGCTGCTGATGTACTTGAATTACGTGATATGATTGACATTTTTGAAGACGCCATAGCACGATAGAACTTGTATAGCATCTGAAGAAGGGTGATACTATATCTTTTAGACGCTATTTTTTCGTTGGTCACAAATCTGCTAGTGCTAGTGCATCTTAGTTCTTGTCAGACCAAAATCATATTCGCACTTTGACATGTTTCTTGTTCTAGTTCAAGAATTCCGCTATAAATCTCTAGATTTCTTGTTGCATCACAATAAGATCTCTCTATCTGACGTACATCCTTCATGGATAATACTGCGACCAAATTGCGACGATGGCGGGCTAAGTTGACCACTAATGACGGTGGGTTCATGGCTTGTCATGGTGGTGCTCTCGTTCTTCCTAATTTATATTTCATGGCTTGTCATGGTGGTGCTCTCGTTCTTCCTAATTTATATTTGTTAACGTTAATCCATTTCAGCTGATTGGTAATTATGGAGATCAATAAGCTTCGGAAGAACTTTCTCTATAAGTCTAGCATAGAGATAAACTAATCGGAGGTTGCATGTTTGTCAGTTGGAACCAGGTTCGTTGGAGTAGGTTGGGTGGGG
>LR738712.1:759162578-759173431 GCA_902687465.1 Secale cereale
CCCCCCCCCCCCCCCGACGAGCTCATCTCTTTGCTCCGGGCTGGGGAAGAGGCCCAGGCAGCCTTGGCTGAGGCTGCAGCCAGATGCGCTGCGGCTGACCATCTTGCTACCATGCCAGTAGGGGCTGGTGAGGTAGCTGCGCCCGGTGAGGATACACAGACTAGGGAAGTCTCTGTTCCTCCTTCTTCATCGCTGGCTCCGCAGGGTCGGGGACAGTCTAAGAAGCGAGTGGCCAAAGCGATCACCTCTAGAGGTGTTCGCCTGCGTAACCGCGTGATCTAGATGCGGTTCCTTTTTTGGAACATTCGGGGCTGCGGCCATGCGGGCCGTCGCACCCAGCTTAGGGAGTTCATAGCCAAGGAACGTATTGATTTTATTGCCCTCCAAGAAACGATTAAACTTGACTTCTCGCACAAAGACCTTCTTGCATACGACCCTCTCCAGCGTTTTGAGTGGCACTGGTTACCCTCCTCGG
Organism: Secale cereale; assembly: GCA_902687465.1. NCBI lineage: Eukaryota > Viridiplantae > Streptophyta > Magnoliopsida > Poales > Poaceae > Secale > Secale cereale. Next base: position 759,163,054 of record LR738712.1, read on the forward strand.
GGCACTCCGGTGGCATTCTTATGGGTTGTAGCCGTGATATCTGCGAAGTGCTGAATTGGGAGGTGGGGACGTTTTGTCTTGTTGCTACTACTAAGCACAAGGGTACGGGGCTCACTTGGGTGACCATCTGCGTCTACGGCCCAGCTAACCATGAGCGCTCCCATGAGTTTCTCCACGAGTTATCTTCGGTTGTGGGAGCTAAACGGACCCTCAATCTGCTGGTGGTTGTTGGGGGGGGGGGGGATTTCAACTTGATCCGCTCGGGTGCGGACAAGAATAACAACAATATTGACTGGACAAGGGTGTCCATGTTCAATCAGGCGATTGCCTCGGCTGTTCTCCGTGAGGCGGCACGAACCGGAGCGAGGTTTACGTGGACCAACAAACAAACCAATCCGGTTCGGAGCGTCTTGGACAGGGTTTTCTTCACCCTCGAGTGGGAAACCCTGTTCCCCCTTTGCTCGCTAGTGACAGAAACGCGCAATGGATCGGACCACGTGCCTCTGATCTTCTCCTCAGGGGAGGAGACGATTTGCCGCAGCCAGCGTTTCTATTTTGAAACGGCCTGGTTCGAGTCTGAGGGGTTCGAACAGTTGGTCCGTGAGCGATGGGTTCTCATGTGCTCTGCTTTGGGTCAGCAAAGGGGCCCGGCTGATCTGTGGACCACCGCAGCGGCCAAGCTCCGATCTTTTCTTCGTGGCTGGGGGGCCAATCAGGGGAGTGCGTCTAAGAAAGAGAGGGCCAGGATCACGGAGGAGATCGCTAACCTCGACCTGGAAGCAGACCAACGTCTTTTCTCTGAATCGGAGTGGGCCTATCGATATGCCCTGGAAGACCAAGTTCTTGCTCTCCTCAGAGCCGAGGAGGAATATTGGCGCCGTAGGGGCGGTGTCAAATGGGTGACGAAGGGTGATGCTAATACGGGATATTTTCACGCTTTTGCGAACGGACGGAAAAGGAAAAGCACTATCCTCCGTCTCCAATCCAGCTCAGGGCTGTTGCTCTCTCAGGACCAAATCTCGGCGCACATATATGAGTTTTCCATTGACCTTCTGGGGACTGCGAATGACAAACCCCTTTCCCTTCGCACGGACCTGTGGGAGCCCGAGGATAAGGTGTCTCAGGAGGAGAACGATCGGCTGGCCCTTTCCTTTCTCCCCGAGGAGATTGATCAGGCGTTATTGGATATGAAGAACGACACGGCGCCCGGCCCGGACGGATGGCCCGTGGAGTTCTTCAAGCGCTTTTGGCCCATCCTCAAACACTTATTTTACGCGATTGTGAATGGTTTTGCCTTAGGCACAACTGACCTCTCGCGCCTTAACTATGGGGCCATCAGTCTTATCCCAAAAGTTAAAGGGGCAGACAATATTAGGCTGTTTCGCCCGATAACTCTCATAAACGTCCCCTTTAAGATTTGTGCTAAGGCTTATGCCTCTCGCCTCGCTCCAATTGCCCAAAGGATCATTAGCCATAGTCAAATGGGTTTCCTTAAGAATCGTAACATCCTAGAGGGACTGATTGTCCTCTTGGAAATAGTGCACGAGCTAAAAAGGACTAAAGCCAAGGGTATGCTCCTTAAGCTCGATTTCGAGAAGGCCTACGATCGCGTGAACTGGGCCTTTATTCAGGAAGTCTTCCTCAAAAAGGGTTTTGAGGCAGGTTTTGTGCATAGGCTTATGCACCTAGTATCCAGTGGTCATACGGCTGTTACCATTAACGGAGTGATGGTTAGGTTCTTTCGTAATAAAAGGGGATCCAGACAGGGTGATCCGAGCTCTCCCTTGATCTTCAATTTCGTGGCCGATGCCCTAGCAGCTTTAATTGACCGTGCGAGGGCTGCCGGTCACATCTCCGGTTTAGTTCCTCATCTCATCCCCGGAGGAGTCTCTCACCTTCAGTACGCGGATGACACGATGCTACTATTTGAACCCAACGATAGTAGCGTGGTGTCCGTTAAACTTCTGCTCCTCGCCTTCGAACTAATGTCGGGGCTCAAGATCAACTTTCATAAGAGCGAAGTGATCACCATAGGGATGGATGATCGGGAGAGTGCTTGGGTGGCGAACTCCCTGAATTGTAAACGTGGATCTTTCCCGATCAAATACCTGGGGCTGCCCATATCTACCAGAGGTCTTACCATCGCGGAGTGGGAGCCCCTCTACGGAAAAGTGTTCAATAGGGTTAGTCCTTGGCGGGGTAGATTTATGTCCTCGGCAGCGCGCCTGATCCTGACCAACTCAAGCCTTTCCTCTCTGCCCATATTTACTATGGGTATGTACCTTTTGGCCGACGGCGTGCATGCCAAATTGGACACCTCGCGGTCCCGGTTCTTTTGGGAAGGAGCTGGGACCAAACGGAAGTACCATCTGGTGAAATGGGCGGCAGTTTGCCGTCCTAAAAAGCTAGGTGGCCTAGGTGTCATTAACTCCAAACTTATGAATGTGGCCCTCTTAACCAAGTGGTGGTGGCGTCTGGCACAAAACGAGTCGGGTCTCTGGGCTAGAATCCTTCGGGCTAAATACTTCCCGTTCGGAAATGTTTTCAAGGCGCAACCTTCCGGGTCAGTTTTCTGGAAAGGGATCCAAGCTGTTAGACCGGCGTTCGCCCTGGGGGCTCTTTTTGGAGTCAAGAACGGCGAGTCTACTCGCTTCTGGCTTGATCACTGGTGGGAAAATGCGCCTTTGTGGCAATCCCACCCGGATCTGTACCATCTCGCCTCTGACCCTTCTATTTCGGTGGTCGACGCCCTGCGCGTGCATCCTCCGGCAATCTCTTTTATTCGTACTTTAGGGGAGGATGAGGCCTCTAGCTGGGACGGTCTTGTGGTAGCTTGGAGGGATCTTAACCTATCTAACGAGACAGATAGCATTGCCTGGAATCTTACGGCATCTAAATTTTTTTCGGTTAAGTCCATATATGCCAAGTTGACCGACGGACCCGTGTTAGCCATGGTCAGGGGACTATGGAAGGCGAGCCTGCCGCTTAAAATCAAGATTTTCTTGTGGCAAACTTTCCGGAACCAGCTGCCAACGTCTGTTAACGTGGCGAAACGCATGGGACCTACTGACGGATCTTGCGCTATCTGCGGGCTGCCCGAAGATGCAAATCATGTCTTCTTCCGGTGCGTGCTGGCGAAGTTTGCGTGGAGTGCGATCCGTGGGACCTTTGCCAAAACCTGGAACCCCCATTCTTCGGCGGACCTCGTGTCTATTCTCCACGCCCAGACTGGGACGAACGCGCGTATTCTATGGCGTTGCGCTGGGATGCTTCTATGGTCCTTATGGACGGTTCGGAAAAAAATCACCATCGAACACAAGTTCCCAACCCATCCAGCTGACATTTTTTTCAAATGCCATCTCTTTCTTCAGGTGTGGATGCCGTTGGGGAAAGCGCGTGATGAGGAGGACATGCACGCAGTGATGGAGAAGATCAAGTCGGTGTCGAGGCTCTCGCGCCAAAATGAGGGAACCCCCACCCCTGCTACTTAGACGCTGCGGTTTTCTTTGGGTCTTTTGTTCCTATCGTGCACCTTGGTTAAGATACTTGTCGGATGCGCTTTCAGTGTTTTATTCGCGCAATCTTAGTTGGTCTGTAATATCGAACTATGTGAATGTGGTTGACGTTGCCTGGTTGGCTTTATTAATTTAAAGCCGGACGCTCCTAGCGTCTTCGTTCCAAAAAAGAGTCTTATTTGATAAGTCCCAAATGCCAACTTTAAGTCCCTATAAGTCCCTCCTGTTTGGTTTAGATGTGACTTATAGGGACTTATTTAAGTCCCTGGACCAATAAGTCCCTGGAAACAAACACCCTCTTAGGACCGGCCCTGGCACTGAGCGACACTAGTCATACCATATTCAGCCATGATCTATGCCATGTGATATCTCTGTGAACAACATCCTTAATCCTAGGCACACTTAGTATTGTTCAGTGCCCCTATGCAAGGGAGTACATCTAGAAGTTGACAACGCACTTGGACGAGGAGCCAAGGTTGCAGCTGAACTGCATCTCGAAACTCGCTCTGATGAGGATTTTAGTTTGTGCGTTGATCACCTGACATCTTTGCCCATGAAAGCTAATAACCCCAGTATAATGTTGCTAACAGATTTGATCCAAAGAAACCAATAGTTTACTATCAGTAGGTTATGGAAGGCGGGATCCTTTGGTAATCTGGCGTTTATTAGGGAATAACGAGTATGTCCCGCGCACGACTAATTTTAGTATGAGTAAACTTTTAAGGTTGCTAAGCTGCCCAGCTGCCACCTCCAAGGGTTATAAACTTATAATATTTCCCTTTCTACTTAAGTTACAAAAATGCATAGTAAAAACAAGAGAAAGGTGTGCGACTGAAATCACATGTCCTTGATCAAATGTTAATCGAATCACAGCATGTTGGGAATAAGCCGTGTCGACGGAGCACGGTGGCGCTAGGTCAGGTCCTTGGCGGTGCAGACCGGCGTCAATGCGTCCAGGTCGGGTCTGCGAGGCCGGGTCATGGCGTGTGTGACTGTGTGTAGCGTGTCTGCGTGCGTGGCGTGCGTGGCGTGCGTATGTGTGTGTGTGGCTGGTCAGTGGCGTGAGTTGGCTAGCTAGATGGTTAGCAGTGACCGGTAGAGCTGGCCGCGTCGTGCGCGTAGGGGCGGATCGCTTCCATGCAGCCGAGGTAGCTGCGCGTTCGTGCGTAAGTGCGCAACGGAAACGTGGGCGGTGCGCTGCTGTGCGACTACAAAGCCGTGGCACGAGTGTGTATTTGTACGGCAGTTTGTGCTCTGGAAGGAAAACGGCTGTGCGTGCCGCCGGGGCATTCGGCACCGAAAAACTCCATCGTATCCTGCTCTTTCTTCTACCTCCGTCCAGCTGTGAGAGAGAGCTAGGGTTAGACCCAACACTTAATATACACAGCTTCGTTGCGATCCTGCCGGTTCTCATGTCCATGGTCCCATATGGTGCCGGAAGGAGCACGGTGTCGCTCCCCTTGCCGATGCTTACGCCAGAGAACTACACGGTATGGGTGATCAAGGCGGAGGCGAACCACGACGCGCAGGGCCTTCGGGAGGCCGTGGCTCCGGCGGACGCCGCGGCGGTCGACGCAAAGAAGAACAAGACGGCGAAGGCATACCTTCTCGGGGCGCTCGCCGAGGACATCCTGCTACAGGTTTCGTCGAAGAAGACGACTGCGGAGGTGTGCACCAGTCTCAAGACTCGGTTCATCGGCACGGATCGGGACAGGGCGGCGGGCCTTGCCACTATTCACGGCGAGTTTGAGCGGCTGCGCATGGCGGATGGAGAAACTTTGGACGCGTTCTCCGGGAAGATCGGCGGCATGGCGGTGCGCTACGCAGGGCTCGGGACAACGCCGGATGATGCCATGATGGTGTAGAAGCTCCTGGACTCGGTGTCGGACCGGCTGTACGTGGCGGTGGGCGGCATCGAGCAGGTCTGCGACGTCGACACGATGTCGTTCGAGGAGGCACTGGGACGGCTAAAGACCTTCGACGAGATGTTGCGGCGGCGTGCGCATGCTGGTGATGAGAGGGCGGACGAGCAGCTGATGCTCACGGCGGCACAATGGGCATCAGCAAGGCGGCGGGTTCGACCACTACGATGACGGTGGAAGCAGCACGGCGTCAGGCGCAGGGAGGCGGCGCGGTCGCTGCTACAAGTGCGGCGAGTGCGTCCACTTCCGGCGGGACTGCAAGATGCTGAAGCGCGCGGAGGACGAGGATAAGGCGCTCCTCCCGAGGTCAACGACGTCGGCCGACGCTCCTCTAGGTCACGGCTTAGAGAGTGATGAGTGTTGGAAATAAACCGTGATGGAGCACAGTAGCGACCGGCGTCGTTGCGCTAGGTCGGGTCCGTTGCAGAGCAGACCGGTGTCAGTGCGTTCAGGTCAGGTCAGATCCGCGAGGCTGAGTCATGGGTGTGTGTGCGCGTGGCGTGCGTGTGTATGTTAGAAATTAGGGTTTGTGGTCTACCCCCTATTCCTCTTCCTCTGCGCTTATCCGTGGTGCCGCTCACAATTCGCATATCTGAGGCTAGGGGGTAGGATATTGTCTTTCCAAAGAGTCCACCTCTTATACAAATATAAGATTCCTAGTTTTTTCCATTAGTTTCAGGGATAGAGTCCAGATCAAATTATCAACCACGATCATATTTGTCTGTTAACGGATTCTACCCGTTATTTCCCCGGAGCACGCGCTTGTGAGCAACGCGTCATAATAGAGTGTAAATTCCTCTAATCATGTAGATCAACATTAGGGCTGTAATCTAACTATACGATCTAGCTCCTTCCGATTATCACTGTACCCGGGTAGTCTTTCCAATATAAATAGTATATTGTATTTCACTGATAATCGACCAGCTTCCTTAAGTATATAACTTAAGTACGTTCCAACAAGTGATAATTCCATGATAATCATGTAAAGTAATTACATGCATAAATACATGTGTAATTCCATAATGAGGTATTCCGAATATTTAGTAATTTCTAGTAATTTGAATATAGTTGCGGGACACATATTTTCAACAGTGTACACATGTGTGTGTGGCGTGGTGGTCATTGGCGTGAGTTAGGGCATGTACAATGGTTCTATCTTAAGGATGTCACGTAGGATAAATGATGAGGTGGAGGAGAGAGAAATCATAAGAGAAGGCTTGTCTTCTCTTATTTAAGAGAAGACAAGAGATGATCTCTTAGCACAATTTGTCTCACCATGTTTTTAGGAACAACTAATTGTTAAAGATAAGGCTAAGAGATGACCCATTGTAGACATGTTATTTTGTCATCTCTAATTTACATGCAATATTTAAGATAAGACTATCTTATCAACCATTGTACATGCCCTTAGCTAGGTAGGTGGTTAGGAGCGACCGATATAGCTGGCCGCGTCGTGCGCGTAGCCGGGGCGGACCGCTTGCATGCAGCGGAGCTAGCTACGCTTTCGTGCGTAAATGCGGAACCGAAACGTGGGCGGCACGAGTGTGTGTTTCTACATGGAGTTTATGCTCTGGAAGGAAAACGGCTGTAAGTGCGGCAGGGGTGTTCGTTGTCGAAAAACTCCATCGTGTCCTGCACTCCTGCTCTTTCTTCTACCTCCGTTCAGCCGTGAGAGAGAGCTAGTCTAGGGTTAGACCAAACATAGTAGCCCAGTGTGGTGCCTAACAAATCATGCAATGCAAATGAACCATGATGACTTAGTCCACCGTAGTGCAAACTGCAGCATTATTTTATCTTACTGGTGTAAGTTTCTGACAGTGAGTCATGATACTACTAAGCTAATTGCAACAGTTGTCAAAAAACTAGTGCGCTTGCCCTTTAGGCGTGTGAGAGCAACACCAAGATCTCGCACTAGAGAACAGCAGGAACCAAGAGCCAAGAAGCATAGCACAGCTGCCTCCGGAAGAGGAACTACACATATCCGACATAGCTACCGAATGAAGAGACTTATGCATGTAATCCTGATGTCTCTCAAGCCCCACAGTCTAAGTTTCTAACAGTATGTCTCCCATCTAAAGGTTGTAGCATGGCCATAGACTTCCATATCCATATTAATTCCTTCCACTCTCCCACTTTACAAATCTACTAGACCATAAAGGCGCGCGTTGCTGCGCCCGTCCATATTTGATGTAATTAAAAAGATTGGTTGGAAACAATATGTTATTGTTAAAATAAAATCATTATAATATTGATAAGTGTGCCGTTAGTTTATTTTGTTTTACTAGCAAAAGAGCCCGTGCGTTGCAACGGGATAGAAAAAACACACGTTCTTAACCCAATAACCACGACTCGAGACCCTGGTAGGTAGATGTTCTTTATTTTAAAATGGCATCACATTTGTGTTCCCGATGGTGGTCTCAAACGTATTTGAATATGGTTAGTCATAAGGCGTCTCTCTCTCACACACACGTACGCGCGCTCGCACGCACACAATCGCTCAGAATAAGATGAGAAAAATGTTATTTTTTTCCCGTGAGGTTTTTCAGAGTTGTGCGTGCGTGGTTATCAATATTTTTTTCCTCTTAATCTGGTTTTAATGTGTGTTTATTTGCAATTTGGAACGCCACCGGTGCGAAAGAAAAACGGATCGTGCACTATAGATTAAGTTTGCACCCAAATTAATAATTTAGAAATATTTAACAGCTAAAAGTAACAATTTATTTAGATTCTATACATTTTTCTAATCAAATTTCATATATAATATGTTAAAATCGGAGCTACGGTTTAAAAGATAAGGATATTTTTGTTTTAGATAAACTACAGATTAATTAACCAAAAGGTTAGGGGTTTTTCTGTTAAAACACAAAAAAACGATTCGGCTGACTTAAGTATGGATGGCGGGTTGATTACATGAAACCTGAGGGGTTTTTATGCGAAAATGCCAAAAAACGGTTCGGTATGACTTAAACGTGTAGTGCGGGTTAATTTACAGAAAACAGAGGGGCTTTTCTGCAAAGTGGCATGACGGACGGGCTGAAACCCAACTTTCTTTATTATTAGGTAAAGATATGGCATTGTGCTTAATGGCGTTAAGTTCTCTTCAATTTGTTTCATAAATAGCCTTTTTCCGGAAAAAAAATTGTGCTTATATTTTTTTTTGGAAATTTGTTGTTTTGTTGTACACAGGTTTTTGTTATTTGTATATTGAAACTTGAAAGTACGTATAGATATATTATGTGGGCTTTCAAAATGGGCCTTAATTGTGTAGAAAGTCATTTGGACGTGCTTACAACAAATGATGCCTTTTTATGTACTTTTAAAAAGTGCCAAGTCGGTGTGATTCTGTCGGTCTTTAATACATAGATATTAAATCTTATTATTTCTGAAAAAAAAGATATGAAATCATATTACGTAATTTAATTGGAGATGAATGCGAAAGGTTGTCCTAACTGTAACTGATACTTGAATTGTAGTGGGAAGTTAATGAGTTTAATTGAAATCTGTCAGTTGGTTTGCTCTTTATAATTGTGTGATTGGTGCTATATATACTTGCAAGTCCCTTGTGACTTTGTGAGTTGGTTTGAGACGAAGCAAGATAGATCCATGGCTGCTGTGGCAAGAGGTAATGCATTTTACGTGATTATATTATTTTTCATTTTGTTGTTGATTCTTCTTTCTATAAATTTTCTGTACACGTTGTCTGCAAATTCACAGATAACTTGGGGATTGTTCGTATCCCTCGGAAGGTAATTTTGGATGAAATTCTTAAGAAGATTGATGGAAGAAGAGCAGAGTATCGTTGCAGGTTGCATGAAGGTCGTTACCATTGCATCGTACATACTATTATTAGCACAAAAGAAGAAAACACGTCTGGTAGACTTGTTCAGGCCGTAGGGCAGATGGCAAACACTGAAGTGGATGCCGAGGAAGACGCAGCTGTATGCATGATAGGGAAACTGAAGGAATTATATAGGTTTGAGATTGATGATATGAATTTTATTGAAAGGGCTAGGAAGGAGTGCCGAAGGGAGGAGTTGGAACATGAAATGGCTGTGCTTGAAAAAGTGAGAAAGCAGGAAATTGAAGCGATGAAGCTGTTTAAACATGGCTGGGCCATATTATTGGATAACATACAGTCTGCTCAGCAAAGTGTTGAAGATATGTGTGCAGGTGCACTTGGTACGCTGCGTGCAGACTATGTGTGTGGGCAGGGGCGGAGCCAGGATTCGAGGATAGGGGGGGCCAAGTGGATAATTTTTTTTCCAGTGCTATCAAGTCATGTATTGTGTGGCTTCGACGTAACATAAGAAAAATCGTAGTTACAGTTGTATTAGTGCAAATTGGACTCTACAATTATCAATAAGATAAAAACATATTCCCAGGAAAATAAGATCAAATTATTAGTACTTCCATGAAGAAACTTAGCATTAATTCGATATCGCACACAAGGACATTTTTTTTGGATATACAATGCATATAAGATGAGAGTTTAGAGAGATTAGTAGAAAATAGCCAGCTAGTTCGTTGCCGCTTGAGAATTGACGAGGGCAGCATGTATGATTGACCCTCGCAGCACCGGCGGCGCCTAATTTGATCTAAACCTATTTTGATCGCGAGAAAAAGGAAGGGCCGGAGGCAACACAGCTTCCGGCGGCGGCGCTAATTGCCTTTTGTTTTTTACCTGACGCTAACTGCCTCTTAATTCCTTCGGGATGGGCTCTCTCTTGTTAGGAATTCCAGGGCTTAGGATTAGGAGTGGAGAAGGCCACGGTTATGGGCTTTCTTATGGGCCTTTTCTATTCAGAGGAGGGTACGTTTAAGTCAGGGACTCTGGGTCAGGGGGGCCAAGTACACGTGATTAGGAAATTAGCGCTAATTACTAGGACCTGGTTGGGGGGGGAGGGGCCCCTGCTCGTCCCCCCCCCCCCCCCCCCCCCCCCC